>JAFFSR010000258.1:202500-1402500 GCA_017163975.1 Anastatus disparis
ATCTCCATCGGCTACGGAAACTCTCCTAGCTACCTATATTAGTTATAAATGTCCTCCGTATTCAGGTGAAATACCCCGGTGAACATATACATTAAGGTTTGGAAAAATTCTGATGTAAAAGAACCTTTCTAATGTTTTGCGGTTTTTGGTACCAGTCCATAATACAACTTTGTGAACTCTTATGAAAAAAATTGTCATGATTTTCGTTGATACCTTCTGAATTTTTTTGATTCATTAAGTTTTACTAAGGAATAGTAACCTTAATTTTATCGTATTCACAATTAATGAACAATTAAGATCGCTTTAGAATTGAACAGCACTGTAAAGTTTTCAGGAGAATCCTTCTAGATTGTATTTTAAAAAATTCTTCAGAAATATTTTTCACGTTTTATCATCGTATGAATATATTTATTAAATTATTGGTAAATAAATGATTATAAATCTATGAAATCATTTTTTTTTTTTTTTTTTTAACGTCGCTATATTTATGCTATGCTATTATTGCTATGCTAATCAGCGACGGAGCTCGTAAGTGTGTTTGTGAACAAAGCACATGTAACGTACAGTAGTGCTTGCATCAATCGGCCGAGAGCGGGATTCGAACTCGGAACCTCGAGATTACGAATCCAACGCTTTACCGAATGAGCCACAGACCGACTCCTATGAGATCATTTAAGAATACGGATGAATCTTTATATTTTCTGTATATTGATTGAAAGGTTAATGAAACTTCACGAACTCTGTGGAAGTAAATCGAGATGAATTATTACAATCTTGTAAAGAGTTTAATAGCTATTAAAGATCCTTAAGAGGAGGTCGAGTATATATGTCCTATTGTAATCAAAAAATTGATTTTTTTACAAAAACTAATAATTTTAGCAAAAAATAAAGAGAAAGCCCCATCTTGTATCATAAAAAGCAATATTTTCTTTAATTAGGAAAAAATTTTTTTATCGATTCCTTTTGAAAAAAACCTTGAAAAACATAAAATATCGAGGTTTGGATGGACAATTCAGTTTTTTAAAGTTTTCTTTGAAACGAAGCGATAAAAATAATTTTTTCTCATAAGAGAAAATATTGCTTTTTAGTATACGAGATGGGGCTTTCTTCTTATTTTTTGCTACAATCATAAGGTTTTGCAGATAATTGAATTTTTTTATTATAAAAGGATAGAGATGTACGACCTGCTATTAATAAAATACCGTGAAAATTATTTATGATTCTCAGTAACGATCTTGAAGTTATAAAAAAATATACATATTGTTAAATTTTTTTAACTCTTGAAATAGTTAAGCATACCATGAAATTGTTTGATAATGGAAATAAAGCCATTTTACACGACTAAGCTATAAATTTTTTTTGTGAATAAATACAATGAATCGCACTAATTTATTAATACTAGGCAATTTTTCAGTTTATTAATAAGTTAATTTAATTAATACTATGATATGCCCTTCAAAAATCACTATTCAATATATTAGAAATTCATAAAGAATCTGAAGAAGTCATAATCATATTTTTTGATATATGGGGATATCCACAAAACTTTTAATTGTCTAGTAACAGGTCATATTACAGCTGTTACTGGGTTACCGCATGATGCACATTGTTTAAACTAGGTTCAAATCTTTTGTGCTATCCTGTAACTCTATTTCTGATGTATTTTGTAAATGTTTAACAAACAGCGCAGTAGATATTTCTATGAAACATTCATTTTTACACATAAAAAATTACCGTAATTTATCTTATGTGTAAATTTACTTTTTATAGAATTATCTGCTGCGCTGTTTGTGGCACATTTACAAAATACATCAGAAATAGAGTTACAGGATAGCACAAAAGATTATAACCTAGTTTAAATAATGACCTGTTACTAGAGAATTTAAAGTTGGATGGATATCCCCATATAATACCATAGTGGTACACATGAAATTGGAAAGGTTCTAAAAATATATAAATTACAATAACTTTTCTGATGAGGATATATTATTCAGATTAATATTATTTTTAAAATTAGATAACATTATTTTTATTTTTAAGAGCATGACGAAGCTTCCAGTCTTCTAATAATATTTCCAATCCCAAGTTATGAATAAACAATGCGTTTAATAACATTTTTTTGCGACAAAGAAAAAATTTGTAAGATTCAACTCGAGTGCGGACAACTCAAGAAACCCACGAAAATACTACATAAAAAGTAATAATACAAACTTTCAATGTAACGTATTTTAAGATTAGGTTTGTCGAGCTTGATATAATTTCAATCCAAGTTCATAAAAAATTTACAAGTTTAAATGATTTTTTATTTTAACAAAAATTATTGTATTAACATAGCTTTAGTGCGGACAAGTCATTATATTTGTTTTTCTCATCCGTGCTGAGTAAGCGGCCTATAGCGCATGCGTTTTCGGGGTAGTAAGTAGCTAATAGCGCGCGCTGCGTGTGTTGTTTTTTGAGGGCGTGTGTTTCACAGCTATGTATAATATTATTTTGTATTAAATCACGTAAATACGTTACATTCTGTAAAATAATGTCACGCAAAAGCGTTAATTAATGTAAAATCGCAAAGGTTTATACAAGCGCAGCGCCCTTATACTGTATCTCATCGACCATATGATGAATTTTATACTCTATCTCGCTTTAACCTCTGACAAAGTAAATCGTATCATCTATTCTTGTATTATTTTTACATTAACGAAATCGTAATTATTCCGTATAAACGTGAAATTGGTGAACTAAAAGTATGTAATTTAATTACAAATAATAGTACCAAAAAGTATTGAAATATACTATTGCGAGTCAGTCGTACGGCAGATATGAGAGAGAGAGAGAGTCTCGGGCAATGGCGCTATTCGCTACGCTCGTGCGCCAACTTGCCCTCGTGCGCAATAGTCAACTAAACCTTACTCGTTACACAATATACTATTAATTTACGAATTTAAAATGATATTAATGAAATAAAAAAAAGCAAAACTTGATTGCTGTAGCTCCAACATCAGATAAATATTACGGAAAGAAACATAATGAATCACCCAAATTCACAATTTTATAAATTACAACTGAATCACTGGAAAAATAGTTGCATACAATAGACTTTTCCAAATTTTATGAGTAACGGCTTATAATTGAAATTTCAATGTCGGAACGATTCGGAAAACTTGAAACATTTATCAATTTTCATTTCATAATAGTTCTTAAACATTCTTTAAAGACCGGAAAAATATTTGTTCCGATTCTTTTAGAAATTTTCGGGTTATTTTAACGAGGATATAACTGATGATGATGTAACAAAATTCAACTGCAATAATCACAAATTTTCCAATCGAAAACGTTTCCATAAATAATTTCCATAACTTTATAATTTCCGCGAAAATAATCATAATCTTCATAATTCTGCAAAAATGACGATTTATATTGACTTTTTCATAAATTTAAGTAACTTATAGAAATTTTCTCAAATTCAATTTACTTGTTTTTGTCATAAAAAACGAAAGATAATTAGTCTCAAAGGAGACTTAACGTAGGTAAATATTATTTTTTTATATACGCTTTTCTTATATTCGCCTTCATGTCTGTTTACATGTTTGTCTGTCTGTAATCAAATCTTGCGCGCTCGATTTCAGGCACTTTTTGACAGATATAAATTCTGACAATTGGCAAAAACTTTGGTCTTGGATGACAATACAATAATCAGTTGTCATTTTGGTACCTGGACATCCAGGTCGATGATAATGGGTGTGAAAAGTCATCTCCGAGGAAGTATAAATGGGGAGGCTTTCTTTAGGTCAAGGCGAGTTTCTCGGGGGTTTTTAGGGTTGCTAAAACCGAATTTGAGATCAAACAATTGCCACAAAGTGATGCACGTTGTCCAGAATACGCATGGACGTCGTCTCCGAGGAAGTACAAGTGGGGAGGCTTTCTCTGGGTCGAGGTGGGTTCCCAGGGGATTTCGGGGCTGCTAAAACCTAATTCAAGGTTTGAAAGTGAATCTATAATGCATAATAATGATTTAGGATGAAGAGGTCGAACTGGAGTACCAAGTCGCCGATAACGGATGTACCTGAGTGTAATCTTCGAAAAGTCTGGTTGCAATGTAACTCTAAATGATAATAAAAACAATTTTAACTTAAAAATAGAAAATACAAAATTTTAAAAACATGCTTTAAAAATAAAATACAATAATTGAATAAATAGACTAAAAAGTATAAAATAAATAAATTAACTTTTTTTAAATTTTTTAAATAATAGCGCTTATTACCTGTATATCGGAATGATGTTTGATGAAAAAATGTTAAAATTATTCACTAATTACAATAGTAATATGCTTTCTCGAAGTTAAATTTCGCTGGCATTATTCGAACGAAAAATTCATAAATTAGTAGGGATACTACCGCAAATTTATATGCGAGATGATTTGTATGAATGATCTTTATAAATGGGTATCGACTACGAGTAAATCAACATATTTCATGGAACTTGCATGAATCTTAAACAATTGTTCTTTTAAAATCTTTTTATTTCCGAGTATTCTCCGACCTAATCAAACAACCTTAGAATTGAAATCTAAAAGAATCTCCAAGTTTCATTTGACGTAGTCCCTGCAAATATCTGTAAACTTCATAATCGGTATGGAAAATTTCAAAATTCATTCATATAGACGATTTCCAGGTAGCCAGGATCACCTGGATATTGTGAGATGTCATCTCGGGAAACGTACATGTTATTAATAAATAATGGCTAAATTTCAAAAGATATTCTTGTAGACAATGTTTATCTTACTCGGAACATCCATGTTTGGCTAGATAACATTTGAAACAACTTCAAAGTAGTTATTAAACTATAAGTTGAATTTCAAAAGTTTTAGCTGTAGATGATGTTTAAGTTGTCATTAACACCTAGGTATCCAAAGACGGCGATCGTGGGTACCACAGCATAATAAATAACTATTTTTTAAATATTGTCTACATCGATAAGGTAAAGTATGTATATATATATATATATATATATATATATATATATATATATATATATATATATATATATAAAGTTAAATATGTGTTTGTATGTGTGAGCGTGTGCGTGTGCGTATAAGTTGAAATTAAATTGTTCCATATAAACTTGAATAAACCTGTGTGTGTACGTGCGATTCTACATGAAATGTCCCTTATGTATATATATATATATATATATATATATATGTTTATATCATGCTTGTAAGTCGACATGAAAAGTCCCACGTACATGAACGCGTGTGTGCATGCATGCGAATTGACATGAAACGTCTCATATATATAAACCTAAGGGTACTTAGATAGGTGTGTACAAGTTGTCATGAAATGTCCCGTATATATATAGAAAAACCTGTGCTTATGAGTACGTGCAAGTTGACATGAAATGTCCCTATATATATATATATATATATATATATATATATATATATATATATATATATATAGAAACAAAAAAATTGCGGGTAAACGTGAGCAATTTGATATGAAATGGACCATATATACATATGCAAAAACCTGTCAGTAAGGTCGTACATGAGTTGACATGAAGAGTCGCATGTATATAAAAGCGTGTATGCATGAATGCAAATTGAAATGAAACGTCGCATATATGTAAACCTGAAGGAACTCGGATAGGTGTGTGAGAGTTGTCATGAAATGTTCCATATATATAGAAAAGCCTGTAATTATGAGTACATACGAGTTGACATGAAATGTCCCATATATATATATATATATATATATATAATCCTGTGTGTGTGCATGCGCATTGGCATGAAATGTCCCATATATATAAACCTGTATGTGCGTGCGTTGAAATTTACAGAAAAAATCCCATGTATATCAACGTGTGTGTGCATGAATGAAAATTGACACGAAACGTCCCATGTATGAAAACCTGAGAACTCGGATAGGTGTGTGAGAGTTGTCATGAAATGTTCCATATATATATAGATGAGCCTGTGATTATGAGTATGTACAAGTTGACATGAAATGTCCCATATATATATATATATATATATATATAATGCTGTGTGTGTGTGTGTGTATGTGTGCGTGCGCATTGGCATGAATGTCCCATATATATAAACCTGTATGTGTGTGCGTTGAAATTTACATAAAAAATCCCATGTATATTAACGTGTGTGTGCATGAATGAAAATTGACATGAAACGTCCCATATATGCGAACCTGAAGGAACTCGGATAGGTATGTGAGAGTTGTCATGAAATGTTCCATATATATATAGAGAAGCCTGTGATCATGAGTACGTACGAGTTGACCCGAAATGTCCCATGTATATATATATATATATATATATATATACATATATATATATATATACATATATAATCCTGTGTGTGTGCATGCGCATTGGCATGAAATGTCCCATATATATAAACCTGTCTGTGGGTGCGTTCTAATTGACGTGGAATGTCCCACGTATGTATGTATGTATGTATATATATATATATATATATATATATATATATATATATATATATATATATATATATATATATATATATATATATATATATATATATCAACTTGTCTGTATGTGTGCGTTTGGGTCGACACGAAATGTTGCATATATATGAGCCCAGGTGCGTATGTATGTGCGCGTCCACATATGTTTTTCTATATACATATATATGATAAAAATTCCTTTAAAACGTTTAATTAAAAAGGAATTATGGAATTTTTAATTAAAGCCCTCGAATTCACAAATCATAATCATAACTGACGCTCTTTCAATTCACGATTACATTTTGATTTCTTAATTGAAATTTATTTAATTAAGGATTCCTTTTGATTTTGGAATTAAAGCCCTTTCAATTCACGATTAAATTTTGATTTCTTCATTGAAATTTATTCAATTAAGAATTCCGTTTGATTTTGGAATTAAAGCTCTTTCAATTCACGATTACATTTTGATTTCTTAATTGAAATTTATCTAATTAAGGATTCCTTTTGATTTTGGAATTAAAGCCCTTTCAATTCACGATTAAATTTTGATTTCTTAATTGAAATTTATTTAATTAAGAATTCCTTTTGATTTTGTAATTAAAGCCCTTTCAATTCACGATTACATTCTGATTTCTTAATTGAAATTTATTTAATTAAGAATTCCTTTTGATTTTTTAATTAAAGCCTTTTCAATTCACGATTAGATTTTGATTTGTTAATTAAAATATTTTTAATTATTAATTTAAAAGGAATTGTTAATTAAATAAAACTCTAATTACGAATTCAAAAAGGATTTGTGAATTAAAATTTATTTAAAGCCCAAAATGATTTAAATATTTGCAACCTTGGAACCAAGTATAACATCATTTTCGGTTTTGTCAGAGTTCGAAAAGCGACACAATTTTAATGCTTGCTTTATTGATATACTTTTCAATAAATTAGTTTTGGAACTGCTACTTACGGCATCTGCTTTTATTTCTTGGTGTTTGGATTCAAATCGCATACAGCAGAAATGAATCGCGAGTCCAAAAAGATACTCTGATATAATGCGTCAGAAAGTGAAATTTCAGTTTTAAAAATTTTTCTATTTCTAAATATAAGTTATTAAGATCTACAATACTTTGTTTTATACCTCGTAATTTTTCAAAGGTGAAAAATGGAGATATCAAGAAAAATACTACTTTTCTTTATATAATAAATAGTCTCTAATGTTTATCTTCATTTGGGACAAGATCACCTATAATTATTCCAAGGAATCGCATCAAGTACAACGTTTCTGCTGCAGAAATTTTTAAATTCAATTTTCGTTTGGCATTATTCATTGTAATTAAAGTAGGCTTATTACAATTAGCTGTACTCGATTTAACGAATCCTTTTAAACGTTGGTTAAAATCTTGTAAAGTAAATAGCTTTTTTTCAAATATGAAGTTAAATAAAACTGTATTTATAACATAAAGGCATACGCCTTATAAGACATCGTGCATGAAGTCAATGCTAATATTTTCAGCAATATGAAAATTATTGACATCATTAAATACACAGGATTCTTGTATACTAGTAAAAACTGTTTTATTTAACTTTGTATCTTCTTCATAAATAATTTTTGTTCTAACTTTTAAAGGATCTTCCATAGAAAGTTTTGAACATTCCTCATCTGATGCTGTACAGATTCTACAATATCTCTTTGCCTTAAATGATTGAGAAAATCCACAAATGCAATTTAGACCTAAATTATCTCCAAGAATAAGAATAAGTTGGAATTTAATTTTTTGTGTTATATTATCGATGGTTATAACGATACCTTCCGTTTGAAGAAAGTTCAACTCATCGATTAGAGATTGAAAAACGGCTTTGTTATTATCTTTCTTTTGATCTTCTACACGTATTATTGTAGAGAAAATGATACTACTCAATTGTGACGCAATATTTAGAGGGAGACAAGCAATTGATGCATATATCATCCCAAATTTATTCTTTCCAGCTCTGCTGCCTAATGGATTGCCTACTTCGATTTTATCAAAAAAAATATATAAGGGAAATATGCATTCATTAACAAATTTTTTATGAATTTTCTCTATCCAAAATTTAGCTTGAATGATATTTGAAATAATTTTTTTTTCATTATATAAATTCTGCATATATTGTAATATTTTCGAAAGCAAGCCAGGTTTCTGTAAAAATAATTTAAATGAATATCGTAATGGTATATGCATAGAAAATAATTCGTCCTCTTCAATAACTTTTTTATTTTCATGATATTCTACGGTAAAATGAGTTTTTATTTTATTTTCTTGGGGAAAAATTAATCCTTTTGTTTTTAATATTTTAAATCTATCGTTTTCTGAAAGAAATTGCTCGAATATTTGACCATCTTGTTTAAGGGAAGTTTTTATCATGTTTAAAACTACATCTTGAGATTTATTTGATTGCAATATATCAATAATGTCTTGTTCGATCGACTCTAAAAAGACATTTTTAATAAAATCATCAAAAAATGAAATAAAAGATTGAACTGTTTTTCGAGGATAAGTAGATTCCCCATATAAAGTCAGTATATATGTAACAAGATAATTCAATATAATTGAATAATTCATTTTTATTTATGTATTAAATATATATTTGAATTATAGTAAATAAAAAAATTAATATGAAATTATCAAATTAATAAACAGAATAATAATTCAATTACTCTTCTTTTTCAAAATTGTTGTTCATTAAGAAAAAAATTTAAAAAAAATTTTTGTTAACGTAACTTAAAAATTTTTTAATTAATGACGTTAATCTTAAAAGTGTCTCTTAAGCAAAGATATCTCTTGAAAATTTATCTAGCAGGAACAATGAATACTTTACTAAATACACTTTTAAATAACGTATTAGGAATTGGGACTGTACCTAAATATACCAGCAATATTCAAGACTTACATTTTATTCTTATTAAACTATAATAGAACCTAATATATTACAAGTAGAATGAATCGCTGAATAAAACAATTCAAAAAACGATATCAAACAGCGTACGAAATATTTAAAGTATAATACCATAAACTTTTTTTTAATTTTTTTTCATTTTACAAAAAAAAAAGTTTGTTTTAAATATAATAAAAAAGAAAATTAGCAAAATGTTTCACTCACAAACACACACATAAACATTTTTAAAAATATTAATTACTTTAACATTATAAATAATTCAATTACTTATTTTTCAAAATTGTTCACTAGTATGCTTTTGTTTATAACTATTTTCACTAAATCTTTTCTTAAAGTAGTAACAGCTGCAAGGCAGTTCGTTATAAAATAATTATCACATTAAATATATACCTTAATTGTAACAAATAAAAATAATATAAAATAAAGTAATCAAATTTTCAAAAACAATTGTTCAGTCATTTTGTTTTTCGAAAGTTTTATGTTCACTATTTTTTTTTATCACTAACTTCATTCAGTTTTTTTATAAATGCACCAATAGCGGCAGGGAACTTCGTCACAAAACAATAATAAGTATCTGGCTTAATATCATACACATATAATAATAAGAATCTCCATAAATGGTCGGAAATTGTCGACCAACAGTTCAAGGCAATGGACACCTTCACACACACATCAACCGCTTCCAATGGATTCTTATACTCGTAGTGATCGTTATTTACAATAACATAACCTTTAGTTATGTCGTCTAACGTACCGCAAAACAATACAAATGGGTGAACAAGTTGCCCTATTTCTTGCAAACGGGCAGTAAATGTTTTTTTTTTCCATTCATCAAGCTCAGATTCATTCTAATAAAAAAAAAATACAAACATTGATAATTAAAATTTATTTTTAATAATTTTTATTCGAAATTTTAAAATTAAAATTTTTTAGCATTGATTATGATGAATATAGAAGACTTTGAATTTATTGTAGATTTAATAGGGGGAAAGTATATAACTCTTTAGTTAATACATGTTAATATATTTTGAGTTAATGCAAGCTATTACAAAAAGATAAATACTATAACTTTACAATAAAAAAAAAGTCGAAAAATAAAAATGTTTGATAAAACATAAATTACATAAACCCAATAAATCAAATTATTAAAAAACATAATAAGTTTACGTTTAGAGTGTGGATAAAAATGTCCGAAAGTTCCTTTTTGCTTATGCTATAAACAATATTCTTATTCCTTACTTCTCCTTTTTTTGGAATGTTGATGAGCTAGGGTAAATACAAAAGTGCTAAAATCTCTGGTGTTGCTAAATTGTAAATAATTGTATATATTAAAGAATAGTTTTGTAAACTCCAATTTCGTAAAAGAATTATTACCTTTCTCAAAATTTTCAGAATGTTTATCACGTAATTCCTTAATTTCAATAGATCTGATCTTTTTTTCAATCTTTTCAATAGTATCATAGACTACACTTGGCCATTTTTCCAAAAAAATTGTATCAAATTGTGTGCCTATTTTGTAGCTAATCAAATTATTTAGCATAAGATTGTTAATAATTTTTTTGTATCAGACAATGACTAAAAATTTGTTTTACTTTTAGTCAATAATAAATAGAATCATGAATATAACATGTGAAAAAAGTTTTTTTACCAATTGTATTCCCAATGGTTGCCTTAAACACGTAAATGTGTTAAGATATGCTTCATAATTTACAATAATTTTAGAACCATTCTTGAAAATGAGTATTTCTTGTCTTGTCTCAAACGAGTGATTCCAATCTTCAACTATTTTTGCTAAATATTGCGAATTTCTATCAGCTGACTTCAATGATGTAGGAATTGAATGTTTTTCATCTGTAAAATAATAAATGCAATAAAAAAATTTCCTATAAAAAAATATACGTTATTTTATAAAATAAACATTTGTATCACCTCTCTCGTTTCCAATCCTGTCAAATGGAGAACTTTGTAAAATTAAGGCTTTGTGCAGTTTTCCTTGATATTTCCTATAAAAATTGTATAGTCGACCACTGGCTCGTATTTCTTGTCTTAAAGAATTTTTGTGATGTGGGATATACCACCTTTCAAAGTCAATTTTAGGAAATAATTCAATCAATTGCGTTTTTATTTCCGAAAACCTCTTACTTTTTATACTATAGTAAAGTTAAATGAAATCTATTTTATTGTGAATAAATAGAAAAATGATCAAACATATACTTGTTATTTAAACATTCAACATTAACAAACTACGTTGCCATGAAATATAGAAAAAAATTTTGTTTCGCAAATTTTTCATAAAATTGAATTTTGTAATTTATTTACAATCACATAATAAAAAACGCTATTAACTGTTACATAAAATGTTGATAAATATTATTATTTAAAGAGTATTAAAAAATTAACAAATTTTCCTTAATAAGGTTTAATTTTTTTCAAATTTTTATTTTTAATTAACTTCAAAATAAAAGTTTTATGAAATATCGATCAATCTCATTTTATTTAAAAAATATCGAATAATCTTATTTTATTTCAAAAATATAAAAGAATAAATAAATATATTCATATAATAAGGTATATAATTTTTTAAAACACTGCAAATATAAAGATACAAGATTAGAATGGTCAATACACACACACACACACACACACACACACACACACACACACACACACACACACACACACACACACACACACACACACACACACACACACACACACACACACACACACACGCACGCACGCACGCACGCACGCACGCACGCACGCACACACACACACACACACACACACACACACACACACACACATTTTTTTAAACCACTTTCTTTGACTCTCTTTCTTTGAGTCAAAATTTGTACAAAAAGTTAAGAAATATGAATATAATTGTGCAACTTACGAGAATGTTGGACTTTCTCTAACCAAAAATTTAATAATCAAGTGACACAATTCATCAGAAGGAAGAAGAATTTTTTTATTTTTAAAATACCCAAGAATAATTTGTCCATCTAAATCTTTTTTTAAAATACAATATAATTCATTCATTAGGAATTGAAAATCATCTGAAAAGTTTATAAATGAGCTTTTAAAAGAAATATCTATTATGGAGAATTATTCATCTGTTCAAAATATTTTAATCTAATACTTAATAATAAAAAAAAATGAGTTTAAAAATTGTTTTTTTTTATTATGCATTACTGGACCTGGAAGTTAAGTGATTGTTTCATATTTTTCATCAGTAGTATCAAAATCTTTAATATTAAATGTGTTCGTTGACTCTGATTCATCATCAAACTCAAGCAAACTACTTTCTTCGATAGACATATTTATTGTAGTTTCTTCTACTATTTCCATATACTCCATTGGTTGTGAGGACTTAATTAATTGAAAATTTTTTTCATACTCAAAATCTTTAACAAAATCTGACAGAGTTGTCAAATCATTTTCTAATAAATCAAATATTTGTTTATTCGATAGTTTAAAAAAATCTTCATCCTTCACTTTATCTAAATAATTGAGATACAATATAAATGTATTAGATATTGTAAGAAGTTACATTTTCAACAAGTTTAAAATCAATGCCCAAGAGCTTTAATAAAATTATAATAAAATACTGAATAAAATTAGCTGTAATATTTAAAAATTTTTTTCAATAATCCAGAATGAAAAAAAAAATCTTCTTGAAAGCAAGTTTGCTAAAAATATGAATGCTCTATCAAAAGTTTTTATATAATATATATTTGTAAAATTATTACCATCTAAAGTTACAAACTCTAACAATTATCAGCCTGCAGTAAAATACTCTTATTCCATAAGCATACAATAAGAAAGTATATAACTATAAACCCTCGAAACCAAATGTTTAAGAGTATTCATATATAAACAATGAACTTGATAACATATATGAGGAAATGTATTTTAGGTATTAAAAACAAGACATTTATAGGTGTTGAAATGCATGCTGGACAAAAGTTGAAACAAAAAAATTAAAAACATTAAATAAAGGTTAGCTTTTTTTACTATAACACTGTATATGTATACAAAAACGTGTTAACTGGTATACATTTACGTATATTACGAGAGGCCATGAATATATAACTGATATAGACGCATAGATCCGCACTGCAAGAGGGCGTTTGCGTCACTCTCAAGGCGCTCATTGGCGCCGCTTTCACGAACTATACGGAATGTAAGTTTTGGCGTAAATACAGTCAGGTGGGTGACTGTAGCGGCACCCATGTCTTTTCAGTGTGGTTACTGTATTATAAGTAGATTCACAGTAATGTTCTGTAGAAATGTCATCATATGAAAAATTTGTGTAGGCTACTAAGGAGTTTTAACTTACAAGAGCTCTTAAGAGCATGACGAAGCTGTCCGCCTTCTAATAATATTTCCAATCCTAACTTATGAATAAACGATGCGTTTAATCAAGTTTCTTTGCTACGTAGAAAAAATTTGTAAGATTAAACTCTAGTGCGGACAACTCAAGAAATTCACCAAAATGTTATACATATAAAGTTATAATAAAAACTTTCAATGTATCGTATTTTAAGGTTAGGTTTGTCGAGTTTGATATCTAATTTCCAATCTAAGCTCATAAAAAAATAACAAGTCCAAATGATTTTTTATTTTAACAAAAATTATTGTATTAATATAGCTTTAGTGCGGACAAGTCATTATATTTGTTTAATTTAAGAATTTAAAAAGATATTGATAAAATAAAAAAAGCAAAACTCGATTGCTGCAGCTCCGACTTGCCGTTAAAAAGGGGCCGAACTATCTGTCTCTGTCTAATAGCGTTTTTCATTATTTATATAAACACTATCCTTCATAACAAGAAAAAAATAGCAGCCCCCGCTAAATATTAGTATAATTAGTCAAGTTTGTAATAACAATCAAATTTTTTACCGCATAGTTTTTGACTAATTAGAGACCTACTAGCAATCTAGAATATAACCAATTTTTTTTTGGTACGTCTCTAATTATTCAAAAACTACGCAGTAAAAAAATTTGTTTGTTATTATAAAATTTACTTATAATACTAATATCTAGCGGGGGCTGCTATTTTTTTCTTGTTATACCGGATAGTGTTTACATAAGTGATGAAAAACGCTATTAGACAAAGACAAATAGTTCGGCCCCTTCTTAAGCTCAATATTGCAGCTATTTAATAATAAAATTGAAAAATTCAGAATGGATTTTGAAGGACAGATGGTCTGTATGAAAATGTCCATTAGAACCATTTAAATTCAAAGTTTTTATAGGTTTACGGAATGCTGTTCGTAACCTGGTTAATTAAATAAATTTGGGTGATTTAAAAACCATAAAATTCATAGTATAATCAACAAATTAAAATTATCGCAATAATTTTTTAGTAAAGATAAATATGACACTTAAATAAAGATAAACATAAAACTTCAATTTGCTTTCTTGCAAATGTCTGTACGATAAATTTTTACTGATTTACAGCCTTTTGAAGATTAATTTCATTTTTTTTTAAACAGCGATGTCTCAGTCAAAAAAACTCGAAATTAGATTCGTAAAAAACTAAATTAAAGCTAAAGAGTTGAACTTTATGGAGCAATATTTTATGAGTACAAAAAAAATCATTGAAACCCGTGTGAACCGAGAAAGCGGATGCAAAGTTATCGGCCTGAAACTCATTGGGTAGCATTATATAGACAAAGAAGGTATAGGAACCTTTTTGGACAGTTACGGTTTACCGCCTCAATCACCATATTTTTGAAGCACTTTAAAGAGAAATTACACAAAATATATCTGGAATACTAAATGTTTACAACAACCAGAGTCTACAGTTTGCGGAAATTACTGTTTTGTATTTTTACATTATATGTGTTAATTACAAAATTTTTGTATACTGTTTACTAACAATTTACAAGCGTTGTCAGCTGCTATGAGTACATTAACAAATCCTGTTCTATAAGTATTTCAAAATTGTATATTATTATTATTTATATAACATAATTAAATATTTATTAAACTTTTTTTCCATTTTGGGCTGAAGCTCTACATGAAGAAAAATCCAGATTGGAGAACTTGAGGTAATTCAATAGAAGTTTTCTTCAAAGGTTAAATGAACAAGACTAGTTGTAGCATTATTTTGTTTTTAATATATGTACTAGCAATCTTAGACGCACGATGCGCACATGTATCAATAATTATATTGTACTATATATCAAAATAAATGAAAGAGACTTGGCTATGTTGTTGATGTGTATCAAGAAGCGCGGTAGTGCCTCGATGGCGAGTTAAAGTACGAATACGAAAACGTCGAGGCGCTCCTCTTATACTTTGCATTAGAGTTTTCAAAATTTTATAATTAAATCCTATTAAAATAAAACCAAATATTTAAAAAATATTCATTGATATTTAGAGATTTTAATTTTATATTTAATTTAAAAAAAGTTTTAGTGCATTCCGTTCACTCAATCACGAGAAAACGTAATTTAAAATCTTAAAGTATCATATTGGCGTTATGAAAATTCTTCTCCGTTTCCAGTCCTCTAATTTTTGTTTCCAGCCTGTTACGTCACACTTTCGTATTGTAGGAGAGCTATGAGCGTCTTTTTTGTCTGCTGGTGACATATTCCCACATAGCATGAAATATTTCAAAAAAAGATTACATGAAATATTTCAGTAAAATATTAAATTAGTGTTGAACAAATATTTCTTCGAAATATTACAGTTTAAGAATATGAAATAATTCATTGAAATATTTCTGTAATATTGCTGCAACGTTTCATGTTTTATTCCAAAAAAATTTCTGAATCCAACACTGAAATATTTGAGAAATATTACTGAATTATTTCTTGAAATGTTTCACATTAATATTTTACCAATCTTTCAAGAAACATAGCATGAAATATTCCTGTAATATTGAAGGAATATTTCATGTTTTATTTCTAACAATTTTTGAATCCAACACTGAAATATTTGAGAAATATTACTAAATTATTTCTTGAAATGTTTCATATTAATATTTCACCAATCTTTTAAGAAACATTGCATGAAATATTCCTGTAATATTAAAGGAATATTTCATGTTTTATTCCAAACAATTTTTGAATCCAACACTGAAATATTTAAGAAAGATTACTAAATTATTTCTTGAAATGTTTTACATTAATATTTCACCAATCTTTCAAGAAACATTGCATGAAATATTCCTGTAATATTGAAGGAATATTTCATGTTTTATTCTAAACAATTTTTGAATCCAACACTGAAATATTTGAGAAAGGTTACTAGATTATTTCTTGAAATGTTTCAGATCAATATTTCGCCAATCTTTCAAGAAACATTGCATGAAATATTCCTGTAATATTTAAGGAATATTTCATGTTTTATTCCAAACTATTTTTGAATCCAACACTGAAATATTTGAGAAATATTACTAAATTATTTCTTGAAATGTTTCAAATCAATATTTCATAAATCTTTCAAGAAACATTTCATGAAATATTTCTGTAATATTGAAGGAACATTTCATGTTTCATTTAAAAAATTTTTGAATCCAACACTGAAATATTTGAGAAAGGTTACTAGATTATTTCTTGAAATGTTTACGATCAATATTTCGCCAATCTTTCAAGAAACATTGCATGAAATATTCCTGTAATATTGAAGGAATATTTCATGTTTTATTCCAAACTATTTTTGAATCCAACACTGAAATATTTGAGAAAAATTACTAGATTATTTATTGAAATGTTTCACATTAATATTTCACCAATCTTTCAAGAAACATTGCATGAAATATTCCTCTAATATTGAAGGAATATTTCATGTTTTATTCCAAACAATTTTTGAATCCAACACTGAAATATTTGAGAAAGGTTACTAGATTATTTCTTGAAATGTTTACGATCAATATTTCGCCAATCTTTCAAGAAACATTGCATGAAATATTCCTGTAATATTGAAGGAATATTTCATGTTTTATTCCAAACTATTTTTGAATCCAACACTGAAATACTTGAGAAAGGTTACTAGATTATTTCTTGAAATGTTTCAGATCAATATTTCGCCAATCTTTCAAGAAACATTGTATGAAATATTCCTGTAATATTGAAAGAATATTTCATGTTTTATTCCAAACTATTTTTAGATCTAACACCGAAATATTCGAGAAATATTACTAAATTATTTCTTGAAATGTTTCAAATCAATATTTCGCAAATCTTTCAAGAAACATTTCATGAAATATTTCTGTAATATTGAAGGAACATTTCATGTTTTATTTCGAAAAATTTTTGAATCTAACACTAAAATATTCAAAAAATATTGTTACATTATTTTTTGAAATGTTTCAAATCAATATTTCACAAATCTTTCAAAAAACATTTCATGAAATATTCCTGTAATATTAAAGAAACATTTCATGTTTTATTTCAAAAAATTTTTGAATCTGACACTGAAATATTCAAGAAATATTGTTACATTATTTCTTGAAATGTTTTAAATCAATATTTCGCAAATCTTTCAAGAAACATTTCATGAAATATTTCTGTTATATTTAAAAAACATTTCATGAAGTTTTTAAAAAAATGTATGAACATAACACTGAAATATCGAAGAAATATTGCTGCACTATTTCTTAAAATATTTCAAATCAATAATGCGCAAATTTTTCAAGAAATATTTCATGAAATATTTCTGTTATATTTAAAAACCATTTCATGAAGTATTTAAAAAAATGTATGAACATAACACTGAAATATCGAAGAAATATTGCTGCACTATTTCTTAAAATATTTCAAATCAATAATGCGCAAATATTTCAAGAAATATTTCATGAAATATTTCTGTCAAATTCCAGAAATATTTCATGGAGTATTCCGAAAAATTTATGAATATAACAGTGAAATATTGGAGAAATATTGTTTAAATATTTGTAGTTCTCTCGCGTTTGTAGCAATTCTTCCATCTTGCCAGCAGGTGGCTACTTGATTATATTTTCATGTGATCGTAAATGTGGTTGGCAAACTCTCGCAAGTGGTGGGACGCTCCCTCGTTTAGTATATAAGACTGAGAATTCTTGATACAAATAAATAAGCGCTTAAATTATAAATAACAAATAAATGTATAAGTATCTAATATGGTTTGAGATGCAACTCTTACAAAATCAAAAATAATATCTGATAGAATTTTTCATCAATATTACAAATTAGTATTTCATGAAAGATTCCAAAAATATTTCCGAAAGGGTTAATAATCCTCTATGAATACTTTAGTTAAACTGATGGGCAATCTTTCAACAATATAACATATCAATATTACATGAAAGATTTCTGAAATATTTCCGAAACATTTTTTGAGAGATTCATAATTTTTTATGAATCCTTCAATAACATATTTTAGCAATCTTTCAACAATGTTACAAAGCAATATTTCATGAAAGATTTTAGAAATATTTCAGAAACATTTCTTGAAAGATTCATAATCTTTTATGAATCCTTTAATAAAATATTTCTGCAATCTTTCAACAATGTTACAAAGCAATATTTCATGAAAGATTTTAGAAATATTTCAGAAACCTTTCTTGAAAGATTCATAATCTTTTATGAATCCTTTAATAAAATATTTCTGCAATCTTTCAACAATCTTACAAATCAACATTTCATGAAAGATTTCAGAAATATTTCAGAAACATTTCTTGAAAGATTCATAATCTCACATGAATCTTGCGGTCAAATATTGCTACAATCTTTCAACAATATTACAAATTAATATTTTACAAAATAATGAAAGAATGTTACAGAAACATTACATGAAATATTTCAAATCAATCTTCTAGAAGGACATATCAATATTTCAGAAATATTTCTTATCAATATTTCTGTTTTATTCCGAATCTTTCAATGAAATATTTCAGAAATATTTCAGAAATATTTCAGAAATATTTCAGAAATATTTCATGCTATGTGGGTTAGTTGTACATAGTGAGTTCGTATATTATATGTCAACAGTGCATTTTAGTTTATTTTAGGTATTATATAATAAAATGAAATTTTGTATATTGTAAAAATATAAATAGGTTATGATGATGAGTAAAAGTATAAGTTATATAAATAAGAAAAATAACAGCTTCTAATGTGATACAATTGATTTATATACAATAGGTTATATAAAATATTTGTGTTTCTATAAAATGATAAAATTAGGTTGATTCAAATAAAAATAATATTAATCTTAAGTGATAAATAGTTTTGGAGAAATTGTGAACGATATTATTTAGTTGTTCAGAAGGACATGATGATTGCCAAAAGCTTGGTCTTTCTAGCCTAAAAAAAGTTCTTGAACTGGATTGTGATACTTTGTGGATTATTTACTCATCTAGTCAAAACACATGATTAACAATTTACTTAAACCAGATAATTTACTTTGTTTTATGCTTCAACTTGATCCTCCAACTTCAAGACCTTTATATTTGTATGAGACAAAAACGGCAATGTTTATCCGACTGGCTTCAACTATAATGTTTGCATATAAATTATGACCTAATTAAAAATCAAGTTTTGGCATAATTCAGTTTAACATGAGAAGATGGCAATTTAAAATTGAACAATAAATAAGCCCAGAAGATAATCAGTGGCAAAATATAAACAAAAAGTGACTTCGTCATCCATGTTCTTCTTATTCATAGCAGCAAATATGAAGTAGTTTATGTGGTTTTTGTACTTGCTACAATTTTGCTGTGATGTTACTTTTTTCTCCGAAAACTTTGTATACATTTTTATATTTTGTTGTCATTGTTTTTTCTTAATTCGACTTTGAGTGTAACTGGGTCAACTATGTGTGTACTGATACAAGTACATTGTGTTGCGTATATCAATCATCCTGACTGATGTTCAGTGTTTACTTGTGTATTCAATGCTTGGACAACATTCACCTTACGAACCTGATAGATGGTGTAAGTTAGATAAATACAATAATATTTCAGATACTATTGTTTTTGTTATTGAAGAATTATTTTTTAGCTATTATCAATTAAATGAATCAATATTTCAAAATTTATCATCTAAATTAGAACATAGACTGGAACTTATTACTCCAACAGCTTCTGGAGGATTCTCTTACTGGAACTCAAAAAAATCGTTTACTTAAGCAGTTTGGTTCTTCAGTAGCTGCAATAAAAAATACTGGCAATACAATCAAACTATTTAGTACAATTTTCCCTACACAAACAGGTATATAATATTTTTCTTTTAAGTTTAATTATTTTTAATTTATAATAACTTTTATTTTATATTAATATTTTCAGTTATAAAAAAGGATACTAATAAAACAGAAGATATACAATTACCTTCAACTGATAAATTTACTAGAATAGATTTGAAACTTTCTACATGTTAACTAGTAGAAAAAAATTATCTTATTCCTTTGAAATGTAAACTTGCAACAAAATACGCAAATTATGTATTAACCAAAGATGAAAATGTTGAAGTGAATTCAAGATCACAAATGTTTGGTTCGGATGTACAAAGATTCATAAGAGCATTACTTCCGCCTGATGCTATACTTGTAGGACAGAGTTTTAATTCGGATATGTATGCTCTAAAAATGATGCATCCTTTCATTATTGACACATCTGTGATTTTTAATTTAAGTGGAGACAGATATCGTAAGACCAAATTAAAAGTTCTTGTCCAGACTTTTATAAATGAAAGAATTCAAGAAGGAAAGAAAGGCCATTGTTCGGTAGATGATAATAAAGCATCCATGAAATTAGTAAAATTGAAATTGGCTTATAGTATTCGTTTTGGTGATTCAGTACTTATTAACCAATCAGGAGGAGGAGAAGGACAAATATTTTGAAAAAATTGACAACGTATGACTTGTCATTATAGAAACTAATAAAGAAACTGTAATTCGATGTTCAGAAGTAGCAATGGAACATGCATTAAATTTCTGTCATATTAAATTAGATAAAACAGAATTGTCAGATGTAAATATACACAAGACTTTAAGTTCTGTTGATAAATGGGATAACACAATAACTGTGAAAACACAAAGCATTACATGGATTAGTTTGTATCATTTTCAGAGATAGAAAAAATTCTTCAAATGGTGCTTGCTTTTTAAATATAAAGAAAAGTATTGATAATATAAGCTTAATATTTAAAAAAACTTATTTAATTAAAAAAGTATAGAGAAATTGATTTATATTGAATGTAAACACTGAAATAAAACATGAAATCTGGTTCCTTGTGTGTGAGACTCCAGATCTCTTAGTACAAAGGGTATCAAAAAATATTAAAAATATAAAACTTCTCCAAAGTATCCTTTAAGTTATTTATATTTTTCTTTGTGACAAAATTAAAAGAAAGGACTGTCTAAGAGAGTCATCTTTGTTCAAGTTACAGATCTTGATGAAATTGTGAGATATGGTTCATCTCACCTAAAAAACATGATCTTTGAAGCTATAGAGTTTAACACTTTGAATATCTTTATTGCATTTGCTATATCTTAAATTATGGCCTTTTTATGAAAAACTTAACTTTTTTATTGAAGTCAAACAACTGATCTCGATATGATGATATTGATTATATTGGTAAGACATATTTACATATAAGACATATTTACTAGGCAACTGAAACATAATTTATTTAATAAATTATTAGCTCCTTTTAAAGTCGAATGTTATTTGTTAACTTACCTAAACTATGAAAATCATTAATACGACTATAAGACGAAAATAATTTTTTAATTATTTTCATGCTACACTAGCATAAATAATTTTCATATTCTAAGTAACTTGAGAAATTAAATTTAGTTTTAAAAGAAGCTAATAATTTATTGATTATGTTTTAGTAGCATAGTTAATATCTAATTAAGAGTATTATGAGATCAGTGGTTTGACTTCAATAAAAAATTAACTTTTTCATAAGAAGGGAAAAATTTAAGATCTAGTGAATATATCTTTACTAGCAAAAAATACCTCGCTCCTAACGTCGCTCGGTTGAATTTTTATATATGATATTATTATGTATAAATTAGCCAATTTTAAAATAAAAAAGAATTGCCGCAACTTATGAATTTTAATATTGTAATTTGTACTAAATTAAATTTTTATATTTTTATAAAAAAGAATAATTAAAGTTACAATACGCATAAAAATTGTTTAAATACAAGTTATATGATGATAAATTAAGAATTTGTTCTACTAAATTGCATTAAAATCAATAAAAAAATATAATAGGAATTCATTCTTTTTAATCTCGTGTTTCAATAACAAACCATGAAATAATCGAAAACAGTATTTGACGTTTACTAGGACTAACAACTACACGGAGAAAGGAAAGTATTGTTAAAATAGGTTCTAAATCAAATATGTCCAATTTATGTACTAAGGTACTTGAAAAAAGAGTGGCGATATGATTTCAATTAGTACTATAGCTTAAATTTTAGGGACCAACGTTGGTACTATTATATTATGAAGTAAGAGCATAAATTTGCTATGCTTACTGTTTTTTTTTTTGGTACTAAGACTGATATTTTACCTACTCGATTCAAGGGCAATATTTCGCAGAAAATGTAATTATTTATCTCTTTTCGGGCGGCTTTTCTTGTTACTAGAATTAAAAATTATTAAATATAGAAGTATTTACATAATATATAACACTTCAAAATTACTAATAATTAATATTTTGATTCGTGATATTTAAGGAATAAAACGATACATGTTATATATATATATATTATATGATTTACATTATATTTATCAACTGTTGAAAATTGTTACACAATTTAATGAGTTTTACGTTGATAGGAATTAATTATATTGAAGTTTTTCGCTCCTAACGTCGCTCGGTTGAATTTTCTTTTATTATATTATTATGTATAAATGACTAATTTTAAGTAAATAAGACTTAATTAATTTAAGTTAATTTTAAGTAAATAAAACTTAATTAATTGAAGTCAATTTTAAGTACTAAATAAAATTGAAAATAATTTGATAAAACATAATATAAAAATATATGTACAGTCGACGGTAACATATTCTATGATAATTCTTTTTCTGCAATTTCAAAATAACGTAATCTTACTGGATGATTCCGTTAGTTCGCTCATTTTTATAGGTTAATTTTCAAATTTTGAAAAAAGAATTATCATAGAATGTATTACCGTCGACTGTACACATGTGCTTAAAGTAAAAAAGCGTGTAATTTATTCCATAAAGTGACTATTGCTCACTCTACTTCCATAAGAAAAACAAAGATAGTACGATATTTGATATAAATAAAGTGAGAACTGGGAGCTGAGTAACAACTATAATTTCCAGACCTTAATATATGACCATGAATTCGATTTATGAAATTAATTTTTAAGTGAAACATACTTTAAAAATTTTGTGCTCATTTCTAATAAAAATATCTTCACAAATGTATTTTTAGGCACGACCGCTATACGGAAGTGCCTTATATTTTCAACATCGCGAAAAATGTAACCCTTTAAAATATGTTATTTTATGACGAAAAACTTATTTTTATAGCAAAATAAGACTATTACGAGGCTTCCTTAAAATGTATGTATGGATGTATGTGTGTGAGAAATCAAGTTTATGAATTTTCTCGACGAATTTTTATCCGATCTGAATAATTCAAACAGGAAATTATTTTAAATAATAACATAAGTAAACGTTCCTATTTTGAAAAAAATCGTTAAAAGCGTTTTTAAATAGACGCCTTTTAAATGGTCAAAAAAATGGATTTTTGGTGATAACTTGAAAAGTACGATTTTTTTAAAAAAAGTATATAAAATAAAAGTTATAGAATATAAAGAAATTAATGATTTTTATATCATACATTTTTCTCTAAAGTTAATATTTTTCAAATTGTTCATGAAAAATGTTAAGATTAAAGGCTTTTTAATGATAATTTGATAAATATTATTTAAAAAAATATATATATGAAACTAAAAAGATGGATCTTATTTTTTTCCTATAAATTTTATTTTATATACTTTTTTTTCAAAATTCGTTTTTTTCAAGTTATCACCAAAAAATCATTTTTTCAACCTCTAAAGGGATAACTGTTTTACAACCACTCGAACAATTTTTTTTTCTGCCAATATTTATTTGTATTATTGTTTTGAATCATCATCCTTTGGAATGATTCAGATCAAATAAAAACTTCATACAAAACTATACTTTTAAGCTACTAAACTATAAAATAATTTTTTTTACTTGTAACTTTTGATAGATTATCCTATTTAAAACTTTAAAAAGTATACATGAAAATATCTCTTTTTCACATAACATAAATTTTTTCGAAATCAATCAAGTTAATTCACAAGAAAAATTTAAATAATTATAAATTTTTTTTAAATAAATACAATAAATTCAAACCTCCTGTTGAAAGTTGCTGTAAAAAATACAATGAAAAAAGAAATAAGATTAATATTTAATGCTTTTGCGTTTGTAAATGTTTTGTTTTAATATTCTTTGAATATTAACCCTTTCAGTCATGCAATTCAATTCACTTTTTTCGTATGTATTTGTTTATAATAATAATTAATAGTTATAAATTCATAAAATATCATCAGCTTTATAAATAGTAAGGCTATATGTATTTGAAAATACAAAAAATCCAAGAATCAAGCATGATATTGCAAAAATATTGAGGTAAAAAAAAAAAATTATGTAGCCGATATATCGGCTCCTGTAGCTGTAAGGGTTAAACAGCGAGTGCAAAGTGCGAGCTTTACGGTCGTGCCTTATATGCAAGAATCGAAGCTTTTTGCATGCCTTGCATCGCTTCGCAATGCAAGGCCCAAGGTCACTTCAGAGCTGAGCGAAGCGAAGCTCTGAAAAGACCGAAGTGCGAGCCCTTTGAGCCGCTGTGGCGAGCTAGTATATATATGAAATACGAAATTTAAATTTAAAAAACCATAAGATTAAAATACACATTTTTGATTAATTTTAAATTTAAATATTTTAGAATAATAAAATAACTATTTGCAATTACTTAACAATCCTTTTGACATCTAGTATAAAATATTAATGAGATACAAATATTAAAAAGTGTATGAATCACAAGTAAGGTTTGCATACTATAAATATTATAATTTTTAGAAAATTCTTGATATTAATAGAATATTAATTTAAAAAATTAAATATTTTTTCATTGATGACAGGTAACTTTTCAAATATAGTTAAAGTAATACTGTAAATGTCAATCAAATAACATTTCCATCAAAATAAATTTCAATGCTATAATTATTAAAATAAACATTATTATTTAACTACAATCTATTGTAATAATTATTTTTTTAATATATATATTAAAAAAATAATAATTTCATTTGATGAATAGTTATATAAATATTATATATTTATAATTGTATAACTAAATTTATTAAATAAAAATTTTATTTAGTTATCATTCGGAGAATAAAGTATTTAAATTAGTTTTCATGAAAATATATTATTTAAAAAGTTACTTGTTAATAATTTTTTATAAATAACATACATTTAACCTTATTTATTGACTTACTATTACAGTATTATTATCTATATTATGTTTTATGACTGTGATATTATACTGTACTATTTTAATTTTATATTTACAAGGTTATTTCAAGTATTTTATGTATTATAACTTTATTTGTAATTTTACTCGCTCTTTTTGTAATTATAATACAAAATAAAACAATATCTAATCTAATCCAAACCTTAATTACATTTTCATTTGTACACATGATAGTATTTAAATGAATTGTCATTTATATAAAAATTGTTAACAATTAAATATATTAAAATTACATATTAATATATTAAAATTATATCTACCTTAATTACATTTTCATTTGTACACGTGTTTGTATTTAAATGAATTGTCATTTATATAAAAATTGTTAACAATTAAATATATTAAAATTTATTTCATTAAAGCAATAATATTTTTAATAAGAGAAACATTAATTTTCAAAATACATCAAATTACCTCATTTGAAAAATTATCATTACATGATATAAAAATATTTCTTTCAATATCGTTCGAACATAAATTTTATGAAATACAATTTAAAAAAATTATTTATTTGATATTAAATTTTTTTTAATAGTCAATTATAAAGATAGGAAAATATATGAAATACTAATAAATTTTTCTGATTATGTCTGTAATTATGAATTTATATTCATGAATTGTCTAGATAGAAGGAAAATTTCCCCTAAAGAAGTAAACATTTCAAAAAAAAAATTACTTATTATTTGCGAAACACTTATTATAAATGCGGAAAAAAATAATATTCTGTAATATCACTCTAAAATTTGTATTAAATATGATCATTGAAAGTACAATTATTTCATTATGTTGAATTTGTTGTCAAAGTTTGATTATATTTTACTATAAGAATATATAAAAATTAACTGTCATATTTAACTGTCTTCCCATTCTATTGTTGAATTTCCATAAAAGGAATGTATTAACTTGTAGTATGTACCATGATGATTATTTATTTAAATTTTCAAATTTTTCTAATGATTAGTTTCCAAGATATTTAGATTTCTGATACCAAATAGAAAAATATTAGTAAATAATATTGGAACCCAAACTCCTCCATAACTAATGAATAGATTTATTTAAAAATTCAACTAAATAATCTTCGTAATACATCCTTTATGTTGTGGGGACATCCACTTATCTATGTATGCGTACAGCGCTGCAAGCGCACGAACACACATGTAAGTGTGTACATGAGAATGCCTCTGCGCAGGCTCAAGTTAGTCGAGGAAGAAGCAGCTCAGCGACTGCTTCTCGGTACTTCAGTCTTGTTCCACGAGTCATTGCGCTAAGTCGCACTGGCTCATTTAATAAAGGTCCAACTAATTACACATTGTGACTTGTTCTTTTACAGTCCTTCTCTCCTGCCTTCAACATCATATACATATACTGTGGGCTGGTTCCCACAATGTTAATGCATCTCTTTATTTAAAATTTTGAAATACAATGGAAATATAGTCAATATTTATGGGCGCAAGTGTACTGTCCATTTGACAACTCCTTAAATAATTTATACTTATAAAATTTACATAATATTTTATAAAAACTATTAAGAGTCAGCCGTATACCGACACAGTTACCTGTTTTACCGAATCTATTTAAAATTTATTTTTTATAAAAACTAATAGCTTCAGGCAAAAATAAAGAGATGGTTTCGATTCGTGTAATAGAAAGCAATATTTTCTCTTATGAGAATAATTTAATTCCACCGCTTTATTTTCAAGAAAAGTTGGAATAACTTGAAAATCCCATTATTTGACACTAATTTCTAATTTTTTAAGTTATTCCAACTTTTCTTAAAGACGAAGCAATAAAATTAATTTATACTAATTAAAGAAAATATTACATTTTATTAAACTCATCGAAACCATCTCTTTATTTTTGCCTCTTGTTGCTAATTTTAGGAAAAAAGTCAATTTTTTAATTAGAAAAGGACAGAGATACAGCGGCCTCTTAAAATGATTATTATTTCAAACTATGAATAAAAAGTGAAAAAATTATCATTAAGAGGAGGTCACGTATCTCTGTCCTTTTCCAATCAAAGAATTGAGTTTTTTACAGAAACTAATAACTTTATCAAAAAATGGAGAGAAAGCCGCATCTCGTAATAAAAAAAGCAATATTTTCTTCGATAAGAAAGAATTAATTTAATTGCTTCGTTTCCAAGAAAACCTTGAAAAACTCAAATCATAGAGGTTAGGGTGGACAATTTGGTTTTTCAAGGTTTTTTTGAAAACGAAGCGATAAAATTAATTTTTTCTTATCAAAGAAAATATTGCTTTTTTTTATGCAAGATGCGGCTTTCTCTTCATTTTTTAATAAAGTTATTAGTTTTTGTAAAAAATCATTTCTTTGATTAGAAAAGGACAGAGATACGTGACCTCCTCTTAAGTGATAACTTATAAATATTTATATTATTTTATTAAATACATTTCCAACTTGAATAATTATCTTCATGTTAAAACTACATTTCATTAGCATTCAATTCCACAAGTTATTTAAAAAATTTACCAATATTCAAAGTTATTAAAAAGTTAATTATTAAAAGTATTCCCATATCAAAATTTCAAAATTCTATTAATTCAATTTTTTATTCTTTACATTAGAGAATTAGTTTTGATGTTGAAATTTTTTTGTGATATGCAACATGTATATATATTATCTTATAGTAAAATATTTCATCACCTTGTATAAAAATTATTTTTTAAAAGCAGAATAATACTGTGAACAAATGATTATAAGAAAATATTGAAAACTATAAATAACAATAAAAAAGCGTTAAGCTGGAGATAAATAATGATTTTTTATTATCATTTATACATTTTTTAAATGTAGATACTACAAATATCCGTAAATAACTGTAAATAAATTATAGAATACAATTATTAGAAATAACTCTAAATAATTTTCATTTTAGTTCTTTTTACAACAAACTTTTTTTAATGATTTATTATATATATATATGCGACATTTCACACCAACTGGAAGAGAAGAAAAATAAAAATCGCCGAAACTCTGAGAATATATTCTTTTTGTTACCCAAAATATGTAAAAAAAATTCCAAGGATTTAGATTTGAAGGATCAAGAGCTATAGCTGCTTGAAATTTGGAAAATTATCAAAATTTTTGGAAAAGTCCCAACATAATCATTTTTTTCCTGAAAATCCTGATGTTTTAGAGAGAAATTCATGAGAATACTTCTTGTTGTAAAGGAAAAGCAGAGTTTGCATAATTCTTTACAGACCTGAATTTTTAAGTTTTCTATTGGTTCTTATATGTATTACATGGTAATTGAAATCACTCATTGTTCGCCACTTCAGAAATTTCTTTTCGCGGGCTTATTTTTTTCTATTTTACATGAACTTTAAAATGAATTTTTGATCATGTAAGTAAGAGCCATCAATAAGGAGTTAAGACAGTTTAAAATATATATTATCATGTATCATTTATTTTCAATATAAAAATTAATCATACATTAGAATATACATTTATATTCAATATGAAAAATTAATCATACATGAATACATATATATTTCAAACTTTTATAACTCCTTATTAGTGGCTCTTTCTTAAGCAATCAAAAATTTATTTTGAAGTTAATAAAAAATAGAAGAAAATAAGCCCTCAAAAAGTAATTTCTGAAGTGACAAACAATGAGTAATTTCAATTACCATGTAATACATGTAAGAACAAATAAAAAACTTCAAAATTTAGGTCTGTAAAATATTATGCTAACTTTCCTTCTCATTTGCAATAAGATGTATTCTTATGAATTTCTCTTTGAAACATCAGAATTTTCAGAAAAAAAACCATAAAGTTGGTACTTTTCCAAAAATTTTAAAAAATTTCCAAATTTCAAGGATTTATGGCTCTTGATTCTTCCAATCTAAATTCTTGAAAATTTTTTTACACATTTTGGGCAACTAACATAATATATTCTCAGAGTTTCAGCAAATTTTATTTTTTTGCTCTTCCAGTTGGTGTAAAATGTCCCATACATACATAAATGTATAATTGCCGAAAATAACCATTTTTTATCGTTATATTATTTTTACAAATTTTATTATTATTTATTTATCATATAACAATTAATTCATGGCATTTTTCATAATTTCTTTTATTCTTTAGCTTTTAAATAAAGGCAGTAAATTAAATTAGTTAATATAAAAGAATTCTTTCGTGAATATCTTTGAAAAGAGTTCATTAAAAATGAATTAAAATTCTGCAAAGTATTTAAATTTTCAATAATGGTTTTGACTAAGAAAGATAAATTGATTGTTATTTTTACAAATTTTATTATTACTTATATATTATACAACAATTAATTCATAGCATTTTTCATAATTTCTTTAATTTTTCAGCTCTTGAAGTAAAAAGGCAGTAAATTAAATCAGTTAATATAAAAGCAATTCTTTTGTGAATATCTTTGGAAAAAGTTCATTAAAAATGAATGAAAATTCTTAAGAGAATTTTCTTTTTCAATAATGGTTTTAACTGAGGAAGATAAATTGATTGTTAAAAGACAGGGATTGTATAGTTGAATTGCTTTCATGTTAACTGATATTCATGTATTAGAATTTAATATTTCAAAATGGTGCACCTCATTCAACATGCAATTAACTTCACTAATTCAAAGACCATAATATATTAATTTAGTACCGATTGATGGAGAATTAATACAGTTATTATTTTCCGGAAATTTAGAAAAGGGTCACCGGATTTGTGTGTATTATAATCAAAAGGTGATTCATATATATGACAGTTTAAATCTTAAATATCTATTAGATGAGCATAAGATTTATATAAACAGATTATTTCCAAACAAATCAGAATTGAGCATATTATTCGAAACAGTACAATCACATACAAATAATTATAATTGTGGCGTTTTTGCAATTGTTTTTGCTGTTGCAATACTTTATAATTTAGGTCCATGTTGTTTAAGATATGATTTTTCTCAAATGCGATTACTTTATCAAGAATTTTTAAAATGCAACAAATAAGAATGTTTCCAGTTTTACAAAATTATAATAATGCAAATAATAATTACGATAATCCAACGGACATGATAAGGAGGAGTTTTTGTCATGAGCAACGTCTAAATCAAATACCATTGAATTTAGATTTCGCCGAGCTTGAACTATTAGAAAAAAAACTCACAAACGCATTTATTGGCAGAACACAAAAAGATCATGGAAATGTATCGTAAACAAAAGAATTGGAATCATGAAACAATTTTGATGGAAATTGATAATGACATGTCAGATACAAATTTTTTAAAACCAGATAATGATATAATGGGAATCGATGATATCCACTTAGATTATAACGATAGTAAAATTAGGACAGTTGAGATTAAATTAAATGAAGGAAAAAAAGAATCAAAAGAAATAAATGAAAAAGAAGCTTTATTTGTAATAGGACTTAAGAGCATGACAAAGCTGCCCGCCTTCTAATAATATTTCTAATCCCAGCTTATAAATAAACGATGCGTTTAATCGAGTTTTTTTGCTATAAAGTAAAAATTTGTAAGATTAAACTCCAGTGAGGACAACTCAAGAAATCCACCAAAATATTATACATATAAAGTTATAATAAAAACTTTCAATACATCGTATTTTATGGTTAGGTTTATCGAGTTGGAAAACTAATTTCCAATCCAAGCTCATAAAAAAATAACAAGTCCAAATGATTTTTCATTTTAGCAAAAATTATTTTAATAATATAGTTTTCGTGCGGACAAGACATTATACTTGTTTAATTTAAAAATTTAAAAAAATATTGATGAAATAAAAAAAGCAAAACTCAATTGCTGCAGCTCCGACATCCCGTTAATAGTAAAATGGTAGCAGAACAATCACATTAATATAAAAAAATTTCAGAAAAAAACATTATTATGGAAATGCAAAAAAAACAAAAGTGATGATAAATTAGAACTAAGACGAGTTTAAGAAACTTTACGTAAGAAAAAAGCTTAGATGAAAATAAAAAAAGGACAACCAAATAAATATAAGCAGAAATTAGAAAATACTAAGATAACAAAATGGCAATTCAAGGATTAGATTAGATTAGATATTGTTTATTTCGTATTGTAATTACAAAAAGAGCGTGTAAAATTACAAATAAAGTTAAAAAAAAATACATTAAATACTTTAAATAGCCTTGCACATATTAAATCAAAATAGTACAGTATGATATCACAGACATAAAACATAATAGAGATAGTAATATTGTAATAGTAAGTCAATAAATTAAATAAAAGTGATATCACAAATAACACGAATGAATACACGCAAAAAGTATAAATAATATAGTTATAAATCAGTCTCAATATCTATCAGTCAAAAGAATTACATAAAATCAAGCGTGTAAAGAGCGCAGTCGAAATATACAGAAAGTTGAAATCACAGCAAAGTTGAATGTACAGTAATATGCAAGTCAATCTGATAAAAATATAATCATTTACTCTATGCACTCACATCCTACTTTCACGCCAATAAATACAATCATGCCTTAAATCTATAAAGGGTACATCACATAATAAATTAACACATATGATATAGTCCGAAAATAATACTGTTTAATCGAGGTCGAGTAAAAACCTCCTCAGAGCGGCTTTGAACCTGCTGATTGATGGAAGATTTTTAATATCAGCAGGTAGGGAGTTCTAAAAATGCGCACCTTGAACTTGAAAGGAATTTCTCCCAGTCTCAGTGCGCATGAAGGGCACCGCAAGATCTTTAATCCCACCCCTAGTGGTCGCTCTGGATATATATCTAGTGGAGAGACTTACTAGATATTCGGGAGTATTCATACGTACGATTTTGTACATAAGTATAGCCATAAAATACTGTCTCCTCGAATCAGTACGTAGCCAAACCAAAGCATGTCTATGGGGAGAGATGTGATCACCCATCCTCACGCCTAATACATATCTCACACATGAATTTTGCATTGTCTGTAGCCGTCTTCGTAACTCCTGCAAAGCATCGAGCAAAACCACTGAGCAGTAATCAAGATGTGGGAACAGCAGGGCGGTTGCGAGCTGCTTACGCAGAGCCTCAGTGGTGTACCGACGGAAAAACCGCAGGCTATAAATCACTCTATTGAATTTTTTAGTCAACATATTCATATGCAGTTCCCACGACAGTTTAGAGTCGAGTACAACACCAAGGCTCGTAACGGTGTCAGAGAAAGAAATACCGATACCGCTCCCCAGGTCAATCGTCCTTGGCTCACCCGAATAAAAATTTTTAATAAAACGATTACTTCCAAAGATGATCGCCTTTGTTTTACTAGCATTCAAAGTGAGAGAAACACCAGCAGCCCACCCCGACACCACCCTGGCCACCCTCTGTAAAATACGAATCCCCTCGTCCACATCATCATAAGGGACCTGTGTATAAATTTGAAGATCATCCGCATACAGCAGATGCCCGACGCAACCAGAGTCCAGTGCGTCACGTACGTCATTTATGTAAAGGCAAAACAACAGAGGCCCCAGCACCGAACCCTGAGGTACTCCTAGATTGGTTGTTAGCTAATTCGATTCCTCCTTTAAATGTGTGAAAACCATTTGTTTCCTACCTGATAAATAGGAGTTAATCCATCCGAGTGCGGCCCTGAAGAACCCCATCGATCTAAGCCTCGCAAGAAGTTTGGAGGGAGAGATCGTGTCGAAGGCCTTACTAAAGTTAAAAAGTAGCAGTAACGTGACATGTTTTCTGTCTAGACCTGACCTTATATCGTCTGCAAGCTTAAGTACAGCAGTCTGCGTAGAATGGTTTTTCCTGAAGACCGTCTGCATAGGATCGAGCAATTTTTTGGATGTAATGTACTCCTGCAGTTGGTCATGGGCGATCTTCTCAAGAACCTTTGAAAGAAAACATAAGATGGCTATAGGCCTAAAATCTTTTGGTTGTTTAGGTGCAGCACACTTTTTCAAGGAAACAATGAGTACTGATAAATTTGAACAAATACGTGCGAATAAGACTTTACGCAGGAAAGAAGCTTAAATAAAAATTAAAAAAATATGAAGAAAAATTAGAAGATACTAAGATAACAAAATTGAAATTCAAGGAAACAATGAGTACTGATAAATTGGAACAAATACGTGCGAATAAGGCCTTACGTAAGAAAGAAGCTTATATCAAAATCAAAGAAAAAATTCTAAATAAATACGAAGTGAAATTAGAAAATACTAAGATAACAAAATTGAAATTCAAAGAAAAAATGAGTATTGATTTATTGGTACAAATACGTGTGAATGAAGCTCCACGTAAAAAAGAAGATTATATAAAAATTAAAAAAAAAAACCAATAAATATAAAGAAAAATTAAAAATACCAAAATAACAAAAATGAAATCAAAGATAAAAAAGGGTACTGATAAAATGGAACAAATACGTACAAATGATGTTACACGTAAGAAAAAAGCTTACATAAAAATGAGAGAAGAACAACCAAATAAATATAAAAAAAATTGAAAATATTAAGATAAAAAAAATAAAATCATTTGAAAATAGAGATACTAATAAATTGAGAAATTGCATGAAAAAGAAAAATTACGCAAAAAAGAGACTTATAGAAGAGTTATTAGTGAACAATATAATGAATATGCGAGAATGGTACAAATTAAAAATCAAAAATTGGAAAATGCCGATATTATTGAGAAAATACAAGTAAAAAATAATTGTTACCAATTAAAATAATTACGCACAAGGTGTAAACAAATAGAAATTGATGACAATAAACATGTTAATAATGATACTACAATAAATAAACCAATAGATGAAAAAAAGCGAAAACATAAATATGATTCTTATCAATTGAAGACATTATTTATTAAGTGTAAACAATTAAAAATTAAAGACAACATTTATAATGAAAATTACAATAATAATAATTATAATAACAATCATAATATTGTATTGAACAAAGTCACTGATAAAACAATAAAGGGCAAAGTAGAAAAAAAATTAAAGAAATCAAATAAAAAAATATTAACTGAAAAAATTAATTCGAAACTGATTGGTTGCACAGCAAATATATATTTCGATGGAAATCTCATATCTGAAAATTACATTAGTTTCATGACAAATACATGTGTTTATCGTGATGCGGAAGATTTTGCTTTCGAATATACTAAAAGTAACGATTTTCCCAATTGTTGTCATAAAGGTCGAGTAGAATTGTTAGAAAATCCTCCTTACCCAGAACAATTAAAGTGTTTAGCAACTGAATTAACGGAAGAAATTATTGATTTTCGACGAAATGTTAGGTTTTACAATGATGCTTTAGCATTCGCAAATTTTAGTGTTAATTTTGATACATTGCCGGGTAAAGGACCACAAGTTATTAGAATATGTGTAAAAATTTACCATAATGTATATGCGTTACATTCTAATAAAGATGAAGCACGTAAATATGGACAATTATATATTTTAGATAATGAAATGACAACGATTAAACGGAATGAGTTTAATATAAATTTAACACCATTAAAATATTTAGATATCTTGATAAGAGACATTAACCCTTATGCTAAAGCCTATTAAATGATACATAAAGTAGAAGAAGAAGAACTACAATGACGTGCAAAAATCTATTGTCCTCCAAGAACTGTTACTATGTCTATTGTTCGCAATAATATTTTGGAAAAAAAAAAATATAATCTATCTACCTGTAATGAAGTTGCAATAGTATATGTTGGAGAAAACGATCAGCCTCCTATTGAACGTGATATTGTCATTTACTCTAAGTATGATAAACCAATTAGTATACCGACAATTAGCAAACAAACAGATCCTATGACATATCCGCTTATTCATCCAAATGGTGGTTTTGGATGGATGCCAAATATGAAAAGTAAATGTGGAAAATGTAATATTTCAAATTTTAAATTTTATAACTATAGACTTAGTGTCGGAAATGAATTTAATCCATTCCTTAATTTGGGAAAATTATCTCGACAGTTCATTGTTGATGCGTTTGAAAAAGTTGGAACCTCCAGATTATATTTCGATTATACGAAAAAACCAAAACTAATTAAGAAGTGATTGTTATAAAGGTGTTATGGACTATTTACATAACAAAAAAAAATTAGATTCTTCAAAAATTGGAAAAATGGTAGTATTACCGTCAAACTTTACAAAAAGTCCATGATTTTTAAAACAAAATTACATTGACTCAATGACACTTGTAAATTATAATGGTAAACCTGACCTTTTAGTAACTATGACCTGTAACCCACATTGTAAAGAAATAATTGAAAACTTGGAAATTTATGAAAATGCAATAGATAGGCCAGATATTATAACAAAAGTATTTTATTTAAAAGTAGAAGAATTAAAAAATGTAGTAATAAAAAAGGGAATATTAGGAAAATGAATTGCTTATAGCTATGTAATTGAATTTAAAAACGAGGATTACCGCATATGCGTATGTTGTTACTCTTAGATAAAAATGATAAATTTGATATTCCCAAAAAAGTTGATAAAATAATAAGTGCAGAAATTTCAAATAGAGATATTTATCTAAAATTATAAAGTATTGTTAAACAATTTATGATACGCGGTTCCTGTCGTATGCAAAATATAAATTGTCCATGTATGGATAAAAATACGAAACAATGTACGAAAAATTTTTCAAAAAAATTTAATAATACAACATTTAAATCAAATGGATATCCACTATACAAACACAAAAATTATTTTCAAAAATAAATTTACAGAAAGAATTGCAGATAATGGATTCCCAATAAGCACACATCTGGAAAAAAGAATTCTTTAAGAATTCACGAATGTCCGCTCTGAAGTTAATAAAATATATTAATAAAGTATTCATAAAATATTCACAAAGTATTCTTCCACAAAATTTAAATAAAAAATTACTCTTCAACGTATCTTTATAAATATTTTAAAAGGGTTAAGAAAGTATTCATAAAGAATTCTTTTTTGAAAAAGTAATCATAATCCAAAGTATTCATAAAGTAGTCAAAAAGTTTACTTTTGAAACACTGATTTCCTAGTAACTTAGTCACTTTCAAAAATCGAAAGATGTAATGGATATTTTATCGCTTTTCAGATTGTTAATCATTTTTAATTTTGATTTTCATGAAATTCAAAATTGAAAACTTGAAATTCCTGATAATTTTATAAATTGTAAAAATTCCATTTAATTAATCATTTAATAATTTAAATATTTTTTATCTATTTTAAAAGAAAAAATTGTTAACATTTTATGAAACAAAATATATAAATATTTTAAGTGTGTTTTAAATAAATTCTCATTTTGAGAATTTAAACAAATATCTAAATCTAAACATTCTTCAATTTAAATTAAATTAACCATGACTTTACAAAAAATTTCTTTTATTAAATTAAGGTATCTCTTGAATATTTAATAAATTTTTACTTAAATTATTCAAATAAAAATGTAGTTTGACTAATATTATTAACCATGAATAATTAATTAACAAATTTACAAACATTTCTTATGCTTATACCAATGAACATGTACAAGTTTCGAGAATTTATTAACAGATGAGTTGGTAGCTAAGTAGGCTAAGTCATGGGCAACAGTTTTTTTTATTTTGTTTGACATCCTCAAGAACCGTGGTTCGAATCTCGAACAAATAATTTTTTTTTTTTTTTAATTTAATAGCTTATTTTTAATCAATTGTAACATTTTTTGTTTTTCATAATCATGTAAAATAGAAGGAATATTTATAATTTGATGATTAAAAAAAGTATTTTGAGAATGTGATTTAATCAAAAGAATTGTTTAAGAATACTTTGTGAATACTTTAAAAACTAAAGTGGTCGGACATTCGCGAATAAACAAAGTAATCATCAAGAACTCTTTATTGATACTTTCGTTTACGAAAGTATACATAAAGAATTCTTTTTTGATTCTCTCTTTGACACCGTTTGCTTGTTGGGTTTGTTGTTCCTTACAATCCTTACTTATGATTGAAATTTAATGCACACGGAAACGTAGAAGTTTGTTGCACTGTTCAATGCATTAAATATTTATTCAAATACTGTTATAAAGGTCATGATTGTTTATACATTAAAATACATCAAGTAAATGTAGATTTTCAATTAGAAAATAAAGACACTTTTTAAAATGACAATAGTGAAAATTTTGAATATGAATATGACGAAATCCAACAATACATTAATACACGATATTTATGTTCACCTGAAGCAATGCACATATTATTAGAATATTCTTTATATGTCATTTCACATACTATAAAACGTTCAAGCGTTTATGAAGAAAATCAACTGAACGTATTTTTCAAAGAAGGAAGAGAAGAAATGATCATGCACAAAAATGTGGGAACAACATTAATAGCATATTTTGAATTGAATAGAGAAGATTTTGAAGCACGGAATTACTTGTATTCAGAAATACCAAATTTTTATACATTTGATGAAAAACTGAAAAACTGGAATAAAAGAAAAATAAAAGAAAACCAATACTTAGTAGAATGTACTTAGTAAGTCCGGAAGATAGAGAACGTTATTTTATTAAGTTATTACTATTACGTGTGAAAGGAGCCACGTATTTTGAAGCTTTGCGTACTGTTGATGATGTGATGTACAATTCGTTTTATGAGGCAGCTTAGGCAAAACAATTAATTAATGAAGATGAAGAATGGGATAGATGTTTGGAAGAAGCATCTTCAACAGAATTCCCTTATGCTTTTTGTGAATTATTTGCTTTTATTTGCGTTTTTTATGATCCTATAAATGCACGAGATTTATATGAAAAATATAAAGATAAATTTTACCACCCTGAATACGAAAAAAATATAGGTGAAGATGCATTGAATGTTATTAAAAATAATTTACAAGTCAATGTATTTTCATTGAACGATTTTAATTTACCAAACATAAGCACATTTATAGAAGAAGATAATAATCAAACAATTTTATATCATAATAATAATATCCTTAATGAATTAGAAATGAAAATAAATTCTTTAAATGATAAACAAAGGCAAATATTCAACTCTACTATAAAAAGTTTAAACAACCAAAGTAAAGAAAAATATATTTCTATAGGTGGACCAGGTGGAAGTGGAAAAAGTACTTTACTTAACGTTTTAACAGCTTATTTTAAATATCATACCATACATTATTGATGTGTAGCTTGGACAGGTATAGCAGCGAATTCATTAGTCGATGGAAAAACCGTGCATACAACATTCAAACTACCGTTAAATATAACAGATTGTACAACTTGTAATGTCAAGTCTAATTCTGCAGAAGACAAACAATTAAAGAAAACACAAATAATTATTTGGGATAAAATATCCATGACTTCAAAATTTGCTTTTAAAGCAGTTGATCGTCTTTTTCAAGATTTATGCGATGTAAACCAACCCTTTGGTGGTTAAACTGTAATTGTATCAGGAGATTTCAGGCAAACATTACCAATAGTACGACATGGTAGCCGGATGAACATTATTAAAAATTCAGTTAAATTTAGTTTATCATGGCAAAATTTTAAGCAAATGAAGTTCAATGAAAATCTGCGAGTTTCGGATAGTGATAATAATTTTAAACAATGATTATTAGATTTCGGAGAAGGAAAATGCCGCAATGTTTTTGAAGATGATGATGAACTAAGTGCTATACCAGATAATTTTATCATTAAAGAAAATCTTGTCGAAGAAATATTCGGAAAAACAATAAAAATAAACAATACGAATCTAACGGAAAAAGTTATTTTGGCTCCTAAAAATAATGATGATACTAAAATCAATAACAATGTTTTGAATTTAATGGAAGGAAACCATGTTGAATATTCAAGTATTGATACAGTTGAAGATGATAACAAAGAAAATTTAGATATTATGTTACCTAGAGAATTTTTAAATAAGTTTACTCCTAATGGACTTTCACCACATAAATTACATTTAAAAGTAGGGGCTATAATAATACTTTTGAGAAATTTAAATGTTAATAAGGGACTTCGTAATGGAACAAGGTTGATAGTGAAAAAACAGCCTTAATATTCCATTCAAGCGGAATTAGCAACTGGTCAAAACAAAGGTAAATTAGTTTTCATTTCAAGAATAAGTTTATCTCCATCTACGAAAGAAATTCCATTCAATATGCAACGAAAACAGTTTCCTATCAGATTAGAATTTGCAATGACTATTAATAAATCACAAGAACAATCTTATAAAAAAGTTGGTGTCCATTTGCCTTTACCAGTTTTCAGTCATGGTCAATTATATGTTGCTCTTTCAAGGACGAATTATAAAAATAATTTAAAATTATTTTTAGGTGACCACGCCATTGTCAACGGAGAAAATTAAAATGATCAGAACACAATATATACAAAAAACATTGTTTATAAAGAGATATTATAAAGAATATGTCAAGAGATGTTGTATATGTTGTTGTGTAATAGTTGAACTCGAAATATAATAAAAAATATAATATTTACTAAAATATATATATATATGATATCAACTGACGCTTTCAAAATAGTTTGATATTATGTTGAATCAGCTATATAAGAGGACGCGCTGTTAAATCGGCTACTTATGGGAATGCGCTGTTGAATTGGCTGCATATTGGGGAGCACTGTTCATTTGACTGTATATTGACTGCATATTTATAGAGCTAAATAAAATATAGGACCTGAAAAATTATTGGGCCCAAAAAAATATTAGGCCCAAGAAAATATAAGGCCCAAGAAAATATAAGGCCCAAAAAATATAAAGCCCAAAAAATATTGAGACTAAAAAAATATTAGGCCCAAAAAAATATTGAGTCCAAAAAAATGTAAGGTGCAAGAAAATATAAGGCCTAAAAAAATATAAAGTCCAAAAAAATATAAGACCAAAAAAAATAAGGCTCAAAAAAATAAAGAGCCCAAGAAAATATAAGGATGAGAAAAAAAGAAGGGCCCAAAAAAATGGGCATTGAATAAAAATATAGGGCCCAAAATAATATAAGACCCAAAAAAATATGGCTCAAAAAAGAAGCTTATGACTAATGAGTACTAATTATATAGGGCCCAATAAAAAATTGCTACTTTTATTACCAAAAGATTAGACACATTTAAAAAATGCGGAGAACCGGAGAACCGGAGAACTGGAGAACCGGAGAACCGGAGAACCAGAGAAACGGAAAAAAGTGGTTTCACTTTAATATAATATAAGATAAGAAGTTTTTACAATGTTAGGTTCTACAGCTGCAATTATCATACTTTTTAGGCAAGATGAAACATGTCTCACAATTTTATCAATATTTATGACCCGAAAAAGGATGGCTCTCCTATATTGTATAAAAAATTATGTTTTCAAGTAAAAGAATTAAAATATAAACAAAGTACGATTCTTGTGCTAATATTTCAAAATAGAGAGTAAAATTATATACAAATAGATGAGATTATAATTTTCAATTGTGATTGAGATAAAAGTAATATAGAGATATTTTTAAGAAATTAATTGTTTGAAAATACAATATATAAATAACTAATATCATGGAATATTAAAAAGAGAATCTGTAACTAATCTGCACTGAGAGAAATTCACTCTTGAAGCAAGAAGAACATTTGACTTGAGTGCGATCTGCTTGAATCAACGTGAAATCCACTTCATAGAAGTAGAAATCTATTATTTCGGAAATTGGGTGCTTTTTCCTTTACCTAGAGTATCTGTTTGATTCAACACGAAATCCATTTGCATTAAGTGGATATATGTTTACATCAAACTGAAATCCACTAGCTGCAAGTGGATTTTCCTTGTTTTTATATCCATTTGCGATTAGTGGATAAATTTATTTGAATCAAATATATCTCCACTTGCAGCATCAACTCTCTCATATATAGTGCACTTCATATTCCTGATCAAGCTCACATTGAACAGGAACTTGACAGAGTAAAACAAGCCCTAATACAAAACGGTTATACACTAAAACAAATCAAACAAACAATTAAAAAACAACGCTCTAAAATTTCCAATACAAACATTCAACAAAAAGAAAAAACTCATCTTAATACAGCCACACTGCCATATATACAAGGCGTCAGGGAACAGATCGGACGTATACTAAATAAACACAGCATCCGTACTATATATAACTATATATATAAACCCTTAACAAAAATAGGACAAATTCTTTACAACCCCAAAGACAAAAAACCTCTGTTACACACTCCCGGTGTTTACAAAATATCTTGCTCCTGTGGAAAAGTCTACATAGGAGAAACTGGAAGAACAATCCAACAAAGAGTTAAAGAACACAGCAGCAAGGTAAAATTGAAACACTTTACACTATCAGCATTAGCAGAACACCACATCGAAACTGGCCACCAAATAGACTTCGACCACACAACTATCCTATACAAAACCAACTCTTACTTCCAAGAAAACACCGAGAAGCCATAGAAATACTAAAACATCTAAATAATCTGAACAGAGATAACGGCTACTCCCTGAACCCAATATGTCAACCTCTGTTCCCAAAGGCAAATCACCCATAGCTATTCAACCAAAAAACCCCTCCCAAAATCAACCATTCAACCAAAAAATCCCTCCTAAAATTATGCCCCCTATATATAGTGATTAAACAGTCTGAACCATCAGATTCAGGCTCACCCTGATGAAGTGAACTATAATGTTCACGAAGCGTCGGTATCCCAAACCACAACTTACACGGTTGAAATCCGAAAAAACCTTCCAACAATAAATACTTACTTATATAGCTTAGACGTTGAAAATTCATACTTAACGTTTATTATGTATGTAACGGGGAATATATTTAAATAAACAAATTAAATATATTTGTGGGTTTCGTATGTACTTACTTCAAGTACATACGCACTTACCGTTAAATAACCGATTTTCTATTTAGAGACGATCAGCCTTGTATCTCGACAATGCTCGTATATAAACGAATTTTTCATACAAAGAAAATCAGCTAAGCAATATATATCATTATTGCAGAACTTCGCCTAGAAGTTCTGCCTTCCGGACGTCTGGTACGACGAAACCCACGGCGTGTACTTTGAGACTCTATTAAATATCGTAAATCAAATGCAATCAAGTGTATTAAGATTATCATATAAAGGCAAAACACGATTCTACTGAGAGAAATAACATTATGCAACAATTCAAATTAACTTAAATTTTACTTTACTTTATTCAAAATAATAGACCAATATATTACATAAAAATAAACTTCCAATAATAGTTATTAGCTATAAAATTTAGTTAAACTCACGAATCGAAACAAAAGTTAATTTAAGCTACCCTAATCTATACGACGCGGCGCACACGACGGTCTTGATATTTTCGTATGTATCGCATACACGCTTTTAACAATAATAAAAAACATACGAAAGTCTGCAGACTTACATTCCTTTATCGGACGTTGAACACGGAGGACTCTCAATCGATTACTCTCGCAATGGCGGTTCACCAGTACAACTAAAGCGGCACCGTAGATATGCGGTGCAGCTCAACAACCTCGTTGCTCTCGTTGAAATATATCTCAACTCTCTCTGCAAAGTTCGGCAAAAATTCTCTAGCTTTAAAACAATCTAATGAGGCTTCAACAACACTCTCACAAAAGAAAACCTTTATCAAAAATTTAGCGGACGCACAAGCTCGCACAACGTACACAATGGCTGCTAGAATCCTTCCCCTCTTCCGTGCCGTCCGTTCGCTTCTCTCTCTTGCCTAATCCTACCCAGCATGCCCTGCGCGCGCCTCTCTCTACAGTACTATATCCGAGTCCCCAAGACAGACTCTCTCCGTCTCACTCTTACACCTGCATATCAAGCATACGCTGAGCCGTGCGACTTATAACGAGGATAGAGCTATATCATAGCATACCAATAATTTGCTATCCTCGTTACACCCCTTCCCCAGACGCTGGAAGACTTGACTGACAGCTCTGCTACCCTATCTGGTCGCACTGAAATCCAAAGTTTGACCCAGGAGTAAAAGAAATCAATACTTTACAAAAAGAGACATTTATTAACAGTGAGACTCGTAAAATATCATATGATTAAACAAAAGAAAAATGAAAAGAAGAATTTAATATTACTTTGAAACACAAAAAAAAAATCTATATCTGCAATACTGTCTCCTGTTATACCTATAGCACGCCCCATCGTATCTTCCTTCATGGGTAACGGTGATGACTAGAACGATTGGGGCAGTGCTTACTCTTTCTCACACCCAAAGTGCCACAGATATAGCATCTGGGCTCTTCAGGGTGATCTCGCTTGTAAGCGGCGCGAGTCTTCTCCTTCTCCAACTTCAACTCTTCAAAGAGCTCGTTTTTACGAGCCTGCTCGACCTGCTTACGTGCGAGTTGGATTCGAGCTCGCGCCTCTTCTTCTTCTCGGGCAGCTCTGGTCTCAAGCTGCTGTCTTCTTAATCTGGCTTGAGCCAGAGCCTGTTCTTGCTGTTGTTGGCGCCGGATTTCTTCTTCACGGCGCCGACGTCTCTGTGAGCGAAGATCATTGATGGCAGCGTGCTCCTCGCGTCTGTTGGCTACACGCTTAACCCATACGTCAGCCTTTGCTGCTCCCTCCTCGCCGTATGACTCTAAGAAGTCCTCCAAAGCAGTAAAGGCGTCATTTTCTTGCTGGAAGACCTCACGCGAGGCAGACATGGCAGCAGCGAGGAAGCGCTCCACCTTTTCCCACTCCTCTCCCATAGAAGTCATGTTGGTAGCAGACTCGGAATCGTTACTCTTCTCAGTAGCCCTTGTAGCATAAGCGCCCTTCTCTTCTGCCACAGTTCCAACAGCGGCCGCAGCTTCTTCGTCTGCGACAGCCTCCTCCATACTTGACTGCAGCATCTCCAACAAGCCCATAGACCGACATATGGCCTGCTGCAAGTCGCTTTGTGGCTCCTCTACTTCTTCAATGACGACAGTCGATTCCCATCTTCTGTCGTCAGGGTGGCCCAAAACAGATACTGCTTGTTGCAGCACTTGCACAGCGCCTCGACGCTCTTCGATCTGTAAATCGGCCAACTCTGCTACCAACTTCATAGATTTTATCATGGCTGACTCCATGCTGAAAAAGAGAAACGAACACTGGTCATGACTATGATCTCCTCGCTTGAGATTGCGCTCGCGTTTTACGAGGAGAGATAGAACCTATGTTCATCTTTGTCGCACGCTTTTTTGTTCCTTTCGGCCTACCACGACTTCGCTTACTCTCAGCATTCTCGCTCGCTTGCTGAGCAACTGTAACTCGCTTTAACGCCGCACGTTTCACCACCACAACCGTTTTACGCGGCCTACCACGCTTCCTAGAACTACCTAAGCTACACAACTCATTTCCACTCGCAGGTGGAACTTCATTGCTGTGATGGTGACTCTGGCCATTCGCAGATGGCGTTTCGCAACGAATCGCATCGCTATTATCTCGCTCTTCTGACTCCAACGGTGGATGTTCTTCGTTGTCATCATCTTCTGGATCTTGTCCATCTATATATCTTTTTAGATCACAAACTGGTATTACTTTTTCAATATAACCATGAGTGTCTATTACATCGTAGGTATTTTTACCACAGCAGGCCGTAACTACATACGGCCCTGCATATTTAGGTGCCAATTTAGCACTAATGCCCTGAATGGCAGATGACAAAACTCTATTTCTTTTCCAAACTTTATCACCTACTTGATACCATACATCTCTATGACGAGAATTATAATATTTTGCCTGTCTGTTCTGTGCACCTTCAGCCTGAACCTTAGCCTTATCCTGTAAAGCAGGCAAATTTTCCAAATACTTTGCCCATTGACGTATTGCCTCCTGATTTTCTTCATTACAAGCAGCTCTCTCCTCTTCTCTTTGAAGAGAGCCAGGTGGCACCAACTGCTTTCCAAAATTCAACATTGCTGGAGTAATACCAGTTGAACTTTGCTCAGCTGTATTATATGCAAAAGCAAACTCTGACAAGTGCTCATCCCAAGTTCTATGGTTACTTTCAACATAGGACCTTATCATGGTCTTAATGGTTCTATTGACTCGCTCCACTGGGTTAGCTTGTGGATGATATGGAGGTATTGTCGTATGCAATACTCCAATGCTTTTTAAATATGGATCTATTACTCCATTCACAAACTCAGTACCGTTATCAGATAAAAACACTTCAGGAGCACCAAAATGATATATTATTTTCTCCTTGAAGTGTTTAAGAATGTTTATACCATTAGCTTTTCTTAATGGTACACACTCTACCCATCTGGTAAATAAATCTTGCATTACTAAGACATATTCATGCCCTTTGGTACTTTTAGGTAGTGGTCCAACTATATCACCAGCTACCACTTCCCATGGCCGTCTTATAACGCGTTGCCCCATCAAACCTGCAGGTAATTGCTGCTCAACTTTGCATTGTTGACACACTAAGCACTTACGCACGTATTCCATTACATCTTTGTATATGGAATGCCAAAAATATCTCTCAATCACTCTTTTATAGGTTTTCTCTCTACCTAAGTGACCTGCAGTAGATTCATCATGACATTCCATGAGCACTCTTTTCTCTGTTCCAAAGGAACGACGAGTTTCAAGCCTCGTCATCCTGACCCATAATATCATCGATCTCTTCATTAGGACAATATTTGAAGAGACGACTACCAATAATTTTCCATCTTGGATTTCCTCTTGGATCCTTTTGTACTTTGTCAAACCATCCTAAGTACCATGTATCTTTGGTTATGGTTGCAGTATGAAGAGCCGAGACTTCAACGTCTTCGTGCTCTTCACCCTCATACATTCTTGAGAGTGCATCTGGAACATGATTCAGTGCTCCCTTTCGGTGTTCTACAGTAAACGAGTAGCCTTGTAATTCCAACGCCCATCTCGCTAACCTACCAGTTGGGTTATGCAAATTACACAACCATCTCAAACTACTATAGTCTGTAATCACTTTAAAATGGTATCCATCTATATAAGGTCTGAATTTGTTAGCAGCCCATTTTACAGCTAAACATTCTCGTTCAGTTACAGAATAATTTAGTTCTGCTTGGTTCATAGTGCGACTGGCAAATTCCAGCACCCGTTCTTCTCCATCAATCTCTTGAGTCAGAACTGCACCAAGACCTGTATCGCTCGCATCAGTTTGTATAACAAACAGCTTATCAAACTGTGGTTTCTCCAATACAGGTGCAGAAACCATTAAGGCTTTTATCTCTTCAAAAGCTTGCTGTTGATTTTCAGACCATTCGAATCGACAATCTTTCTTTGTCAACTGCGTTAATGGTTCTGCTAGCGTAGCAAAATCTTTAATAAATTTCCTATACCACGACGCCATTCCTAAGAATCGTCGCAGTTGCTTTAAGTTTCTTGGCGCTGGATACTCAACAATCGGCCTGATTTTCTCTGGATCAGGTCGAAATCCATCTTTATTAACTAACAAACCGAGATACTTCACTTCTTCGCAACAGAAAATACTTTTCTCTCGGTTTATCGTGAGGTTCGCTTTCTTTATCCTTAATAGCACGTGTTCTAACCACTTCAAGTGCTCTGCAAAGGTTTCAGTAACTACTATTATATCGTCCAGATAAGCGAATGCATATGGCTCCATTTCAGGCCCAATCACCATATCGATTAATCGCTGAAATGTTGCCCCAGCCTGGCTCAGGCCATACGGCATTTTTATGAACTGATATAGTCCCAATCGAGGAACCGTGAATGCTGTAATAGGCCTCGATTCTACCTTAAGCGGGATCTGATGATAAGCTTGGCTCAGATCCAGCGTAGAGATATACTTAGCCCTCTGTAGCTTTCGAAAGATTGCATCCATAAAAGGAAGAGGGTGAGCATCTTGTTGAGAAACAGCATTGACTTTTCTATAGTCCACGCAGAATCGAAACTTTCCATTCGCTTTACGAACCATAACGACTGGACTAGACCAACCACTCGCTGATGGCTCTATTATTCCAGATTTTAGCATCTCTCGTACTTGAGAATGCATTTCTTCTTCCATTTTCTGTGGCGTAGAATAATATTTTTGTTTAATGGGTTGAGCTGAACCAACATTAATCTCATGCTCAATCCAAGTTGTGCAACCTAATTGGCCATTATCTTCTCCGACTACCCTATCTAATAGTTCTTGTAACTGTTGCTTTTCTTCCGTTTTTAAATTAGCCAATCCAGTTTGCACCACTTCTTCTGACTGTACAGCAGCAACCTCTAAATCTATATATATATTAGCATCCTTTAGCAATACTCTATTTTCGCATGGATCCAATATCGTTTTAAATTCACGTACAAAATTCACTCCAAGATAGCAATCTGCGTCTAACTCAGGCATGATTGCCACCAAAATATCTTTAGTAATGCTTCCCAACGTATAAGGAAGTCTTACATAACCCGATATCGGAGTAAAATGTCCATTAGCAACTCGAGCCCTTCGGTTATCACATGAATCAACTTTTATGCCGCACTGATCTGCCAAATTCTGACCAATAGATCCCATCACCGTTCTTGATGCTCCTGGATCATATAAAGCACGTATCATTTGATTGCAGATCTTAACTTTTAACCACCATCGTGTTTCAATTTCACTAGTGCCATCTGTTACAGTGTTATTTTCAGATAAACTTTGTCGAACTACACTATCAACAGTATTCAAGTTTAGGTTATCTATTAACTCTAACGTTGGTTCTTTTTCTTTAGTAGACTCGGCTCTTACCGAGTCCACTGATGGTACCACTGACTCTTTGAAGGCCATATCAGAGTCAGAGGGAGCTGCATTGGCCTTCTTTACTTGCTCCCTTGCGCGTTTCCCGAACACTTTGGGCAATTACGCTTTATGTACCCAGGATTGCCACAACCATAGCAAACTATTCCTCTTTGTCTACTATGTGAATTTGACGATGGGCTATTCGCTTTATCTTTTTTGTAATCATCAGGTTTTTGGCCTGAATCCTGTGAACCTTCGTTCTTCTGATTCGGATTAACCTTATCATTATTATCTTGAGGCACCTGCTTATTTGGTGTGCGGAACTTTGTTCTATTCTGATTCGTAAATTTAGAAGTTTTATTCTCTAACTTATTTTCAAACTGGGCTAATTTTTGTTCTAAAATTTTTGTGACAGCAGACACCATATCTTCGACCTTAGTTGCCTTGGTGTCTACACTAGCTACCTTAGGTGAGATCTTTTTCCGATTCGCCGGTGGGTGATAAGCAGTTTCCGGTAATAAGGCTTTTCCAGGTGATGGCGGAGGTTTATAAACTTTCTCCGCTTCCAAAGTTAATTCAGCTTCAACAGCGAGTTCTAGTAACGCATCAATGCTATTAAATTCATCTCTGCGCACTAGTCTTTGCAGCTCCGGTCTCAAGTTGCGGTGCAGTAAATCTAACTGCTGACTGAGATCCGGTTGTGGTTTCTGCCTACGCATTATTGCTATAAGGCACGTTAAATAGTCACGCACTGGCTCATCATTGCCTTGCGTGCGTGTATTCGCTTCTGCTATGAGCCTCTGCTGGAAACGACGGTTGGTACCATACCATCGTCTCGCAGCATCACAGAATTCGGGCCAACTATGCCATTGGTCCCGATTATTGCGATACCACGTAGCTGCTACACCTGTCAGTAGTTCAGAAAGTGAATATAATAAATCACTTTCTGACATATTAGCCAGGACCCGACACTCCTCGACTCTTGTCAAAAAGAGGTCTATACTTTGGTCCTTTGTGCCCGAAAATCGTACTTCCCACTGGCGCACGACCCTACCAACGTCTCTTGGTTGACCACCATGACTCACAGAACCTTGAGTCGGTGAGCCACCCCTTCCCCAGGCTGTGCCGAGGACACCAAATGGTGGGAAACGAGACGCTTCCGAGACAGTTGAGTTATCAACCCGAGGTACACCGTCTACTGCTGTATTTACCCTCGAGCCGGCCGTTGCTTGGTCGAAATTAACCTGCTTATCTTCTGTACGTTGTTGAGCTATTTCAACATTGCTATGTTGACTTCTTCTGCCGCAACCTGATATACCGCCATCTAACCTTGTGCTAGACGGTAATCTATTTTCAGTAGGAATCACACTTGTCTGATTTGACAAGCATGATTCCCTCCAATCTGAAAGGTCACGAACTCTTTCTGACAAATTTCCTAATTGCTGTTGTATCTGTTGCAATGCCTTTAACATTTTACTATGCAACAGATACTCTTCATTAGTCGAATTCTCACGACCTTGTGGCGAATTCTGTTGTGCGTGTGCGTCGATTCCTTGCATTTGGACTACTTGAATTTCGTCCTCTTTATCTATCAAAGTCCGTTGTCTCGTCTGATCACTCTGCGAGACAATACTTCTATTATTAGCTAGGGCGTTTGCTGTTCCCTCACTTCCATTAGCTGATAACTGAGTCACCTCACAATTTTCTACCTGTAATTGCGGTAACTCAGCCAATGGATGTGGATGCAAGGTATAATTGCTCGCTGTTTGCGAACTATTTGTTATTTCTGCCGTCTTTGCCTCAATAAAAGACTGACGAAGATCAATCCTCGTCTGTCTGATTGCACTTTCGTCAGACAGATCGGACTGCATAAAGTCGGCTGCCGTATATTCACCGAGCAGCCAGACTCTTAGCCTCTCAGCTTGAGCAAACCTGGATCCAGAAGTTTGCATTTGCAAGCTATATAATGCTTCAGTCAGTTCTTGACCGTTTAGACATATGAGCCAGTCATCAAGCAACTCAGTTGATGCTGTATCTTTTCTTGACTGATTACTTGACATCTTCACTCTTGCAGCAAATCTATTACCTGAAATAGAAGTACTTGCGTGCGCTATTCAGAAAATAATAATTGCTTAAACAGCCGCAAATAAAAATTCTAAATATATGTGTGTACAATATATATATATTTGTAGTGTACCTAACTACTATAGCACACGCAAGAACCTCTCTACGCGAGCGACTAAGAGTTTATTCTTATTTGGCTCAATATAAATATATTGAGCCAACCTTCTCCCTTTAATACGAATAAAACTATTTTTAATAAAAAAAAACAATTAAATTTCCCTTAAAAGCGAGAAAAACTCTTCGATTTCCTCTTGGTGTCAATAGTTCTACTTGCTGACTGGCTAAAAAAAAATAAAACCTTCAACCAGTCAGCTATTGCAAAAACTGCAACCTCAGTTTTGCAAAAATACAAGAAAAAAAAATTTTCACTATCAAATCCAATTCTCAATTTAAACAATTTCAATTAAACCGAAAAAAAAAATCCGAAATTTCTACAAGAAATAATTTTTTCTAATAAAAAAAACAACTAGAAAAAAACTTGACACCAAGGGTAAAACTACAATTTGAAAAAGAAAAAAAATTCAACCTTAGTCCTTTACAACTCTTTGTTGCTCGCGGACGAATACTATCTTTATTTTATAACCTGTGAGCAACCTACTTTAACGTTGCTCACAAGCGCGCCCTATGTTCGACAAGAATTTTATTTTATTTTTCTTATCTTGTCGAACTTACAGTCTACAAGACCGTCGCTCTTCCGTACAATTCAAAAAAAAAATTCCTTTCTCTTTAAAAATTATCCTATTATATTTTTTTTTCCTAAAGAAAACCGAAAAAATTTCCTAAAATAATAAAAAAAAATTATCGCATGAATTTCTGTTCCTAATCTCGGAAAATAAAAAAAACACGCTTTGATAATCCACCGTGCAATGACTATTGCCACTAGACTTAGCTTAATGCTTTAATTGTCTTATTACAACTAGCGCCCCACAAGGCCTTTGTAATAAGATAAGCATTAGCTGCTCTCGATTATTCAGTGGACGCCATTTTATAATGCGCGCCACACGAGAGCCACCTATATTTCTCTATCGTGTCCTTTATTTTATCACGCTGCGCGCCACGTAATCATACGCACCATAAAAAAAAACACGATAAACTTTTTATTTACGTGAGCCCATATATTGGTGCTATGCACTATGCACGCAATGTACTAACGTAATACACTCTTTCAACAACTTTCGTGAATTGATTTGTTGGGCGCCATGTAACGGGGAATATATTTAAATAAACAAATTAAATATATTTGTGGGTTTCGTATGTACTTACTTCATGTTCATACGCACTTACCGTTAAATAACCGATTTTCTATTTAGAGACGATCAGCCTTGTATCTCGACAATGCTCGTATATAAACGAATTTTTCATACAAAGAAAATCAGCTAAGCAATATATATCATTATTGCAGAACTTCGCCTAGAAGTTCTGCCTTCCGGACGTCTGGTACGACGAAACCCACGGCGTGTACTTTGAGACTCTATTAAATATCGTAAATCAAATGCAATCAAGTGTATTAAGATTATCATATAAAGGCAAAACACGATTCTACTGAGAGAAATAACATTATGCAACAATTCAAATTAACTTAAATTTTACTTTACTTTATTCAAAATAATAGACCAATATATTACATAAAAATAAACTTCCAATAATAGTTATTAGCTATAAAATTTAGTTAAACTCACGAATCGAAACAAAAGTTAATTTAAGCTACCCTAATCTATACGACGCGGCGCACACGACGGTCTTGATATTTTCGTATGTATCGCATACACGCTTTTAACAATAATAAAAAACATACGAAAGTCTGCAGACTTACATTCCTTTATCGGACGTTGAACACGGAGGACTCTCAATCGATTACTCTCGCAATGGCGGTTCACCAGTACAACTAAAGCGGCACCGTAGATATGCGGTGCAGCTCAACAACCTCGTTGCTCTCGTTGAAATATATCTCAACTCTCTCTGCAAAGTTCGGCAAAAATTCTCTAGCTTTAAAACAATCTAATGAGGCTTCAACAACACTCTCACAAAAGAAAACCTTTATCAAAAATTTAGCGGACGCACAAGCTCGCACAACGTACACAATGGCTGCTAGAATCCTTCCCCTCTTCCGTGCCGTCCGTTCGCTTCTCTCTCTTGCCTAATCCTACCCAGCATGCCCTGCGCGCGCCTCTCTCTACAGTACTATATCCGAGTCCCCAAGACAGACTCTCTCCGTCTCACTCTTACACCTGCATATCAAGCATACGCTGAGCCGTGCGACTTATAACGAGGATAGAGCTATATCATAGCATACCAATAATTTGCTATCCTCGTTACATGTAATAATCAACATACGATTTACTAATTTTTTTTATATGTATAACTTCAATTAATTAAACAAAAGATTGTACATTAATATTTATTTATATTTAAAGGACAGTAATTATCTATAATCAAAGGATATTAACATCCCACATGAATTATTGTCTGATAGTTTTATACAATCATTAAGCGTGTAATTTACTCATATACTATGTTGATATGAAATAGTATATTATTTAACATTCGAAGATAATACAGAAAAATACAGTTTTATTAATATAAGATTAAATTTTATCTTAAGACCAGGCTGGAGTAGAATCTGATACCGACCGAGTAACAATTAAGTTTTTTATTATTTACTCAAATATTAATCAATGTATCTTTCAATTAAAGGTTGAGCGCAATAGATTGTAACGTTTGGCCTTTTTGCCTCGATTAGATCTTGATTTCGTAGGCGTCAGACTTTTAGAGGGCGCTGCAGATGGTTGATTCTCGGAGGCCAAAGTTCAAACTTACATACACTGAGAAAAAAATTTCATCAGATCAACTGAAATGTTATTGATTCAACAGATCTGCTGTTAATCTGACAGAATTCTTTTGATTTAACAGAATCTGTGCAGTTGAAATAGCCCGAATACGATCGTGCTGCCAATTCAACAGCACGGCTGTTGATATAATTGAATAATAGTTAAAATAAAAAAACATAAGTCAAAATAAAAGTATGACTTACATTTCAACAAAATTTTATGAATTGAATCAATAAAATGTACATGCTCATAATAACTGATGAATTATTTCAATACAAATGTTTCAATTTAATTATATCAACAGCACGGTTGTTGATATAATTGAATAACATTTAAAATAAAAAGAACGTAAGTCAAAATAAAAGTATGACTTACATTTCAACAAAATTTTATAAATTAAACCAATAATATGCACATGCTTAAATTAACTGACGAATTACTTCAACACAAATGTTTCAATTCAATTATATCAACAGCCCTACTATTGATATCATTGAATAACAGTTAACATAAAAAAACATAAGTCAAAATAAAATATTTATCATTTATGTCGTTGATAAATTTATTTTATAAAGATTTTTATGTTATTCAACAAGTATTTTAAAACAGTTACGTTTCGATAGTACAATGATAGATGGCGTATTTCTTGTAACCTGCCAGTGGTGAGATTGCACGTCAGTTAGTATATAAGAACGAACCAATTTATCCGCTGTATGTGTAAATGCGATACGATGCGATGCATATCGATTATTAGCGAGCGATGTTAGATTTTATTTGTAAATATCAGTAGTGTAGTCTGAAAAACTTAAGAAAATGTTAAAAAATTTCACTTAAGAATTTGTGTATAATGATTATAGTATAAATTATGTGTTAATTAATATCTAGAAATTGGAACACTGTGAGCTGTGAGTTTCAACTAAATAAAAAAGTTTTTATCATCTTTAAAACTTATTTGATTGACACAATAAAATGTAACAGCTATTTTGATTTACTTTGCTGTTAAATTAAAGTTAATTTTAAATTGAATCAATATTACGATCAAATTAACAGAACTCGTCTGTTAAATGAATAGAATATTTTATTGTGGTATATTAACAGAAGGATTCAGTTGATACAATCATATTTTTTTCTTAGTGTACTAAACTAACCTAACTTTATTAAATTATGAAATTAATAAAATTAATAATAAGAAAAATAAAGAAATCAATTAAAATAAATTAATCTTTATTAAATATATGAAAAGAATGAAATATGAATAATCAAAAAGAAACAATATTAATAATAATATTTATTCACATCTCATATTTATACATCTGTATTTGTGTGTGTGAATGTGTGTGCATGTGCTTGTGTTTCTGTCTGTGTGTGAGAGTCATATTAGTGTACCATATACATTCTACATTTATCTTTCTAATTTATCATTTTTTATTTCCCAGGCTTTATTTATTCTATTATTCTTCTATTCCTAGCACGCCTCCTACTTCCTCTCATCACATTTTTCTTTGCAGCACAATCACACTTCTCAATCCACTCTCCTTCTAATCTTCTTCGATCCTTCTTTTTCTCCATAATCTCTCTTGCATTGATCTTTCCCTTACTCTCTTTTCACCATACACTTGCCTCCTTACTATTCCACTTTTAAATCTTTCTCTTCTGGCTCTTTCTTCTCTCTCCTAAACCATTAGGGGCTCATCTACAACTATACCTTTTTCCAGCTTCTCTCTCCTGAATCTTTTTAACAACAAATCTCTTTCCAGTCTATCTTCAAAAATCATCCATTCAGCTCCCTTGTCTCCTAATACCTCCAGTGCCCAATTCGCCTTACCAATGCTACTTTCTTACCACATCTTTAACTCTTCCATACTCCTATCTCCTCTTTTCAGCACTAACAACTTCTCCTTTCCATACGTTTTTACCATATGCCTCATGCTTTTTTCTCTACTGCTGCTGCCTTCTTCAGATACTTTCTCTCCATCGCTCTCATCACTATCATCCTCTACTCCTTCCATGATTTCCCTCTCCATTTCCTCACCTCTATCCTCCTTTGTCTTTTCTGCACTACTAATAATTCTTTTCAATCTTCTTATTTTTTTTCTATCCTGATTTTCTTTGATCAGGTCGCTTACCATCTCTTCAGTTTCTCTAACTTCCTCTCCTTTCTCTTCTATCCTACTTAACCTCTCTTCCAACCTTTCACTCCATGTTTTATTTTTATCCTCTCTTTTCTCTAACTTGCCAAGACTTTCCCTTATCTCCTTTATGCTCTTTTCTAAACTTCTCAAACGGCTTTCACCCTTACCTTTATAAATACTCATTTTCTTATCTTTCTTGCTTTCCTAATCTTTTGCTTTTTTTCTTCCATTCTACTATCACCATGTGCTTTGCTTCGCTCCTAACCTTATCACACTTTTAGTATACACTGTTACAAACTTAACTTTTACCCATACTATCTTCCCTATACTTACTATGCTCTTTCCTTATCTTCTGCTCTACTCTACCATTCCATCTTGCAACCTCACTTTTTATCCTTTACACTCTTCCTTCCTCTTTATTTTTTTTGTTTTCTTTTCTTAACCATAATACTCTATTCAGAACTGCTTCTCTACCATTCTGCTCCGACAGACACCTAATGCAATCCTTACCTTTGCATTTCGATACTTCACATTTTTCAATTATATGCTTCATCGTTTCCTCTTCTTTTCCACATAGTCTGCATAATCTTTCTTCCTCTTTTAACCAATGTTTGTTTGCATTGCATTCATTTCTCATTCTAAATCTTGCTTTTTTTTAATATTTCTGCTTCCTCCCGCGTCTTTTCTCAACAAATAATTTTGTATCTTCAGCCATCCATTTGCAATAATTCTCACCTCCTTTGCGTAACTTGATTTCTCTAATTTCTCCTAAGTTTCTACCCATTCTATTTCTTTACTTCTGTCTATAATTTCAGTCTCTACATCCTCACCATTTTCTATTTTCCTATAAAATTTCTTCATCGCTAACCCTCTTTTTTCCAAATGTCTTCTCTTTTAACCTTTCCACATTTCTTTCCTCTCCTTACTATTTATATCACAGTTTTTACCTTTACTTCTTCTTTCGCTTTCTTTTTTCTCTTTCCTTTCATATTTCTTCCTACACTCTATCCATACCAATTTCTCCAAAGATTCATCCACTTTTTTACTCATTTTAACCTCAAACCTCACCGCCATTTTCAATGCTTCAATCTCCACACTGTGTCTCTTTGTTTCAGCTTTTATTACACAAGCCAGCGTATTTCTCTCTAATCCCAACACCCATTTTATGTATTTTTTCTGTATCCTCTCTATTTCTTCCCATCTATACCAACCCCATATTTCAGCTCCACATAACACCATACCCTCAATCGTCGCCTCGTATAACCTCATCCTGCTCTTCTATCCATTCTTAAACAGCTTTTCACCTATTCCCCATATCTCTCCTAGTTCACTGTTCGCTTTTCTTTTTATCTTTTTAATGTGTTCGTTCACATTTCCATACCTTTGTATTGTAAAACCTGGAAAGTTGAACACTCTTACTTTCTCAATCTCCTTACCTCCCCATTTGTAACTTTCTACTTTTTTTCTTCCTCTTCCTTTTCTCACCTCTATTATCTTCGATTTCCCTACGTTCAGTTCTAAACCTTTTTCTTCTACGAATTTACTAAATTTTTTCAACATACTCCTTATCTCACTTCCATTCTCTGCCATGAGCCCAATATCATCTGCATACGCCAGGCTATACACCCTCCTCTCTCCTAGCTTGACTCCTCCTACTTGTCCCTCCTTTAATTTCTTTTCCTATTCTGCAAAAACAATGTTGAATAGTAGTGTACTTAATGGACATCCTTGCCTAACTCCCTCTTTTACCTGGAACTTTTCTGTTAGTTTGTTCTTAATCTTCACCCTTGCTTTCGTAAACCATAAATTTCCTTAACTCTTTCTATTATTTTACCACTAATATTCATCTTCTTCATTATCCTCCATATTTCTTCTCTATTCACCCTGTCAAAGGCCGCCTTTAAGTCTGTAAAAAATAGTACCGCCTTACCCTTTTCTTTCTTAAGTTGTCCGTCCATAATTGTTTTAAGACAAAAAATACTCTCCATTGTATGACGTCCTTTTCTAAAGCTAAACTGCGTATCACTTGAACACCTTCTCTCTTCTACTTCCTTTTCTAGCCTTCTTTTCACAATTTCTGCATATATTTTGTATGCTGTATCCATCAGTGTTATTCCTCTATAGTTTTCTACTTTGTCCTTATCTCACTTTTTAAAAATCGGTGTAATCATAGCACGTCTCCATTCTTCTGGAAAACCTTCCCCTCTCCATATCTTATTCAATAACCTATACATGTTCTCTAACACACATTCCTCCCCTTCTATCCATGCTTCATTCAGTATCTCATCTTCCCCTGTTGCTTTCCTTTTCTTAAGTCCTTTTATTACACTAATTATCTCCTCTTTACTAATCTCTTCTTTTCCTTTCGTCTCTCCTTCCACTATATCTTTCACCCTCTCTTCTTCCTCTTCTCTTCTCTCCTCCATTTTATCTCCTCTCATGAACGCTTTCCTACATTCTCCCACTTTAATTACCTCCGTTGTTTCCATTCTTTTCTTTCTGTAACTATTAACCTTTTTCCAAAAATCCCTTCCTGTCTTCTCTTCCATCATCTTTTCCATTATTTTTCTACTATTTTTTCCTTTTTTCTTCTTATTAGGCTTTTACACTTTCTTCTTTCTATAACATACACTTCTTTATTGAGTTTTCCTCTCATTACATCCTTTAATACTCCATTCACATAATCTTTTCTTTCTTGACATTCCACATCCCAACAATCCTCAATCCCTTCTTCCCTCCTATTCTTTACTATTTTTTTCTTTAAAGCTTTCCTTACTTTATCCTTTAACTCCCTCTATGAATCTACAAACTCCATATTTCTTATCTTTTCTTTAAATTCCTTTATATCCTCCTCTCCCCATACCATAATCCATTTTACCTCTTCTTTTTCTTTATGTCTTTTTTCTTTTATCAAATGTATCTTACATTCAATCGGCTTGTGGTCTGACAGTTCACATTCTCATTCCAATCGGCATCTCTTCCATTTTGTCATTCAAAATCAGATAATCAATTACAGACATTCCAACTCCACTTATAAAGGACCATTCCCCATTCTCATCTCCCTGTGTGCATCCATTGCCTGTACACATACCTTGCTCTCTTAGCCATTCAATTAATTCTTCACCTTCCTTATTACAAATCTTATGCTTAGGATTTCTCACCTTTCTATTTGTCACCATGTCTATCACACCTTCATCCTCCGCCACTCTTGTATTCCAATCTCCCAGCATAATCACTCCTTTTTCTCTATTCTCTTTGATTAAGTTCGCCAAAACCTCTAGATTTTCTCTCCTTGTCTCCCTCATGTACACTCCAGCTATAATCATCTTATTGCTTCCACTATTCACTTCACACCAAATTACTTCTTCTGTTACATTACTCTCCCACCGTACTTTCATTCCAACTCCTTTTTTAATTGCTAGTATGCTTCCTCCTCTTGGCCTTCCTCTCTTTTTCTCTTTTTTTGCCCACCTAACCTCAAACTCATACTCTTTAAACATCTTATACACTAACTCCATACCTCTCTCTTCTATCCATGTCTCCTGAAGGCATCACATCATATTCCTTTATAATTTTTTCAACTTCTCTACTTTTCTTTCCCAAACCTGCAACATTCTATGTGATACATTTGATCGGCTCATTCACTTCTTTATTGCATACTCTCCCTCTACTCCATTCCTTCTCCTTTTTCTCCCTCTTTTTCACTTGCCTCCTTTCTTTTCCTTTGAAACCATTTGTCTACTCTCTCATTCCAAAACCATACATCCTCTTCTCCTTCCAGCCTATTGAAAAATATTTTCACTTTTATTCCTTTTCCCTTTAACTCCTCTGCTTTGTCTCTTATTAGGTATCTGTTTCTCCTTTCTCTCCATGTTAAATCCTGTTCCAGAAAACCTGCTTATTTCTTTTTTTCTTTCATTATCTTCTGTTTAGTCTCCCAGTCCTCACATTGTACTACGACCAAATTCTCCTTGCTCACTACCTTCCATGCCTTTCTAATCTTACACTCTATCTTAAATTTCTTTGCAAATCACTTTATAGCCTTGTCCTTATTCTCTAGGTCCTCTACCTTTCCTCCTCTTATTAGGATATTATTTTTCTTTTTCCTTCTTTCTTCCGTTTCAGCCAGCCACATAACTTCTTTTTCCTCTTTTTCTCCGAATTCTATAACAACATTGTCTACTTCCTTTGCCAAATTTACTTCTCCACTGCTTATTCTCTTACCTATCTCTTCCACCGTGTTTCTTGTCTCCTCTAAAGCTTTTTTACATTCTTCCATCTCTTCCTTCTGCTTTTCTTCTTTCTTTTTTCTTTCGTTCTCGCACCCTATCAGCTTCTCATAATTTTGCCTACATCTATCACTATTCACCATTCCTTCTGTCTCTAACCTCAGTATTTCTTTCTTCACTCTTTCCTCCATACCTCTTATTTCTCTTACTAGACCTTCCTTTAACTCACTTACATCTTTTCTCATTTCCTCCCTGAACTTGTTACCTTCTATCTCCATTCTATTCAAGATCTCCATCATCTGCTCTAATTTTTTATCCCCGATATCCTCTTCTTGCCCTTTCAAATCTCTAAAAACAATAGTATTATCCAGGCTATCCTCTTCACTATTCTCCTTACCCGAGTCCTCTTTATCACTATTTATCTTATTTGTTGCCTTCCTTCTCACTTTTTCCTCTGGGCTGTCTCTTTCTCTCTTTCTTCCTTTTGCACCTTCCAGCATTTCACTCTCTCATACCCCGCACTCCTTTCCTTTCCCTGGAAACTCTCCTTTTCCACTTTTATTCCACACCCTTATTTTCCTTCTTACTGCAACAATTTTATCCTTATTTTTAGCTTCAATAAACCTTATTACTTTACCTACATTCTTTGATATTCTCACTTTAATCCCACTTATATATACCTACTCTCTTCGCTTTAATCTACCCTATTTCCTCTTCCACTAATATTCTAGCACCCTTTCTCCTAACCTTCACCCTTATTTCTCTTTACTATTCTCCTATTTCATATACTCTCTCTGTATATATTTGTTTATTTCCCTCCTATTTACCTAACTCACCTAACCTCACTTCCTCTTTACTCTTATTCCACATTTTTCACTCTTCTTCTCGACACTACACCCCTGCCTTATCAAACTCTCTACAGCACTTTCCTTCTACTTTTTATTTACTAATCTTTTATATTTTTTTTAACCTTCTCTCAATATACATAAAAACAATCCTACACTACACAAAAATCACACTCTCTCTTCAATGAGCCATATTGGCCATCTCGAAACAATATTAACTAAAAGAATTAATTATAAATAAATTGTACAAAGCTAACCTATCCTTACGTACTAAGTGATAATGTTGAGAGGAAGCAGGATGGGTACTGCGGACTGGTGATTAAGTTTAAACACGACAATTCGGTTTGAACTTAAATTTTTTTTTTAGCATTTATTAATAAAAAGAAAATAATAATAACAAAAGTAATTACAACGCCGATTAAATAATAATAATGAGTAACAAAAATGAGATTCTATGCAGCTATTTAAATAATGTTCGTACGTTGAAAAGAGAAGAATTTTTAGTTATCTTCTTGGCCGCTAGGTGGCGCTAGTTAACGGTTAATAAATAATAATATAAAACCGGTGGGTAAATTCGCAACCTACTTTATCGGCGGAGTTCGGCGCGGTCGGTATCGCAGACAGGTAAGGTAATACAGGAAAACTAGGAAGGTAACCCTCCAAACCATGAGTGTAGAAGAGGGGGGAAATTTTTGGTCGAAGACCAACGGAGGAGTTTGCCCCGACCAGCGATGGTGAGGGTAGAAACTAAGTGTCAGTGTCGGGCAATCCCACCCTTACACTGACGGAAAGATAGATGGCTATGTCGGGCAATCCCATCCTTACATAGCTCAGACAGGAATATACACAGATAGATGTCTTAGCGAACTGCCAACCAAGAGGGGAGGTATACAGTCCGCTCATACTCAGCGGCGAACAGCAATAATTATGTTGGCGTTTTGAATGGCAAAAGTTACTTATTAGTTGATCGCGCACAGCTGGCTGATATCGGTTGGCTTTTAAAACGCCAACATTTGTTTTTCTGTCTCCCGTAAACTTGGAGTATACTGCGCCCTCACGCTTTGGCTTACAGCATACAAAAAGTTCTTTCAGTGTAGATAAGGATACCTCCCACTGTGTCGAGCAATCCCACTCTTACACAGAGGAAGGAGAGAGAGTCTGCTTGCTGGCTCGGTGGCTCGCTTATATATGCTATGGAGCTCGCCATTCCCGTTGCGGGAGTAGCGCCTCGTAGTGGCTGAGCGCAATTACACAGTCTAGCGTGATTTTTGAATCGTCGCAAGATATTATTATAATAAACATCTATGCACAAGGAAAAAAAATTCTACCGTGTTGTTTTTGAGAAAAGTAAGGAACGCTGAAATAAAAGTTTATTTTTATAATATTTTCGCACTCTTTACTTTTCTCCAAAAATTTTTTTTTCTTGTGCATGAAAATTTTTAATAATAATATCTATAGCGCTTGACCTTCAATTTGCAGATACACCGATTAATAGTTGAGTGAATAATAAAAATCTTAATTAGACGAGGACAGCGAATTCGGCCTGCTCTTAAAAATTATTTTTTATAACGCATTTCGAAAAAAAAGCCTTCGGTTTTTCTCACTTATTTTTACAATCCTAATCTTATAGTTTTGAACAACACCATAAAATATTAATCCACGAACCTGGCAAGTTATTTCGTAAATATTTAATAAAATTAAAAATATATTTTACAGAACTTAAAAATAAAAACACAGTGTAATGAGATAGAAAATGCATAATTTTATTAAAAATAATACAATAAAAATTGATATTTTTCCCTAAATTTCGAGAAAGCATGTCTATACTTACAAATTAATTAAAAATTTGATCAGTTAATTCATTTTTATGGTAATTTTGATGTGTGTTATCATCGCTATTATTATCTCAATAATCAATTTGATTTTCATAAATTTATGGGTCACAATTTATGAAAATCTGTATTATGTGCCACGGTACAAAGTTTTTTCTAAACATTCATCTATTAAAGTAAATATAAATTAAGCATTTCCCGAATTTTATATTATTAAAAAAACGAATTGAATACGAAAGTACTCGACGATTGCTTAATTGATTTCGAAACTTTCTTCAGCCGAAATTGTAGATAAATTAAATATAAACTTGACGATTACCCAATTGATTCCAGTACTTTCAAACGCTGAAAATAAAAAAAATATAATGTATAGTATTTAGAAAAAAATGTTCCAAAGAACACTATGGGGTCGTCCATAAACTACGTAGCCATTTTAGAGGGGGGGTAGGGGTTATGAAAAATACTACGTTAATCCACGAAGGGGAGGGGTAGGGGATTTCAACTATAGCTACGTAGCTGTATGCATAGATGTCGCTATGACTAAATTATCATTTTAATGCAAAAAAGAAAAATGGAAAGTTCGAGAGTGCGCATGTGCGCGAGCGTTAGTGAGAGAGCAAGAGAGAGATAACAATAATAACACACTAATTAAGAAACAAAGCACATGCTTTCTGCCGTCAAAATAATATCTAAACAAGTCAAAACTAGTATAAGTATTACTTTATCTGTATTTCTTTTTTCTCGAGATTTTGTGTTTATTTTCAATCCCTGTGTTATGATATAAAATTTACAAATGTCATCGCTGTATGAACGGTTATATTAAGCTTTCCAAAAGTGTTATGACTTTAAACTTTCAAAAAAAAACAGTGCAAGAAAAGTGCAACGAGACTTGGAAAACTCTTAAAACCACATACGCTACTGCCGCTGATTTAAAAAAGGCTACAGAAGATAAAATAATAGAACTGAAAATAGAGAGTACCCGAAGATCAGCAAGTTTTCGCAACTATTTCACACAGGTAGAAATTTTTCTAATTTTATTTAAATTGAAAAATTACGCATGATGTTTGATTTTATTGTACTACAAAAAATTTTTTTATTTCATCACATTGTGAGTATTTTTTTTTTTTGATTTGTTATAAAAAGGTTTCTAAGCATGATAATAAAATTATTAACGATTTCACTGAAACTGGATCTGCGATAGAGGTTTTAACGGAGGTAACAAATAATCAGTCGATGTCAGATAGAAACCAAATTGGCGAAAAAAGCAACAACAATGATGATGGTATATTAAATTCCATGCATGAAGTATATATTGATTTTTTAATTAATATAAAAAGTTTAATTGTGCCAATTCTTTTTCTACTCTATTTTATTCGTTTTCTTTGCTTGAATATTGTTTTTTTTTTAAAAAAGAAAATAATAAACTCATTGATTTGTAAGTTCAAATAATATTTTCATCGCATGCAAATGTTTGGATATCTTCATAAAATTTTAGTAATAGTTAAATTAATTTGAAATCATAAAAATAATTCTTTAAAAGTATAAGCTTAAAATACATATTTTTTTTTTTTTTTTTTTTTTTTTTTAATAAAAAAAAAAAGATTAATATATAAAGGATATTGTCCTCTATATGATTAACCTTTTATATATGATGAAGTCGAGGAAGTCCCCCGCCCGGCATCTGTTTAACACATTACATCAGGCTAGGACTGTCAGACCCACCATACCGAAAACTTTGACTACCGATGGATGGTCAGCCACTTTTGCAACCAACAATCAACCGATACCCAATGAGGTCGGATTTTTTAAAGAGTCGCGATATAAATGGCACAAAATACATATTCATGTTTAATAGTAATACTAATGGTGAAAGTGGAATTTTTAACAATTATTTAATATTCATTGAAATATTATATTCAATTAATTTTATTTTAAAAAGACTAAAAATATATAGAGTAAATTATTTAATATTGATTTTTAAAAATTTATTTTTTTAATAAAGATATGTGCTGGAAAAGGCAACAATATAGCTGTGTTTTTTACAATATTCTTTTGTAATTAATAATAGTTTGAAAAAATATTTTAATTTTTAATTTATTTATAGATGGTTCTGAAACAGTTAAAAAAACGACTGCTGAAGTTTCACTTAAAACTATCGCATATTCAACGCCTAAACAAGATTCTCTCCAGGCAGAAATAAAAGTTACGGAGTCCGAATTGAACTGCATGGTAACAAAAAGAGACGCAGGACTTGCTGAAGACAACATTCAACGAAAAATTAAAAAAATGAGAAAAAATTTAGAATTAACAAAGAAAAAATTGAATAAAAAAATTGTAAAAGCAAATTGGCAAAGAAATTTTAGGAAAAAAACAGAAAGAAAAAATGCAAAATTTAAAAAAAAGAGTATCCAGAAGTGGCTAATATTCTTAATATTAGGAATGAACCAGGACGTCCGCGACTAGAAACTGATCAAAGTAATTTATTGGAAGTGATCTGCAATACAGCTCTACATTCAGGATCGGCGGATGACAGGCGTCGCTCTGAAGCAATTCGAGCATGCAAAACTTTGAGTGATCTGCAAGAAGAGCTAAAATTGTTAGGATATAATTTATCCAAATCTTCTTTGCATCTACGACTTATACCACGAAATTCAATATCAGTAGAAGGGAAACGCCATGTAAAAACAGTGCCTGTCAAACTTTGTAGAGCACAAGCAGATCATCATAAAAATCACGTGGATCAACATTTCTACCGAGCCACTATCAACGGACTTGAAGAAGTTGCATCAATTCTCGGTTCCCAACAAGTAAGTTAGAACATTGAAAATAAAATAAAGAAATCAATAAATTTAAAAAATAAAAAGGAACACATTTAATGAAAATGTAAAATTAAAGTTTTTCTAAGGTGACAAGTAACCGAAAACTACAAAATTCTATACTAAAAAAATAAATATAATTAGTTTGAATAATTGTTTTGAAAATCATGACTTGTGTTTAAATATAGTGTAAGAGCGTGAAATAAAATTTAAAAAATGCATTTTTTCTAGCAACATTACAATAATTATTCGTGAATTTTTGTTTAAGAATTTTGAAAAATATTTAAAAGTGGTATAAGAAAGTAAAATAGTTTTATCCGTGAAGTTAAGTTTTTCGTGATTCAAAAATAAATTAATTGAAATGAATTGATTTTATCATTTTTTCTATTTTTCTGGTAGGTTTGTTTCATTTCTCAAGACGATAAGTCAAAAGTACCGTTAGGAATGACTGCAGCGAAGCTTCAAGCTCCGATTCTTATGCATCTGGAATATAAGGTACGACTTCCTGATCACGATTGGACAGTTGGTCATGGCCATAAATTTACTCCATCGGTATATGCTGGAATTGTTATAAAAAACAACTGTATGGGTCAGAAAGAAGCTGTTACACATTCAGGACCCACCTACATTGCTATACGCAGTGGTAAACATAGTAGTTCCACCGCTTCTACCTACGCAATCGATTTTCAAAGATTAATCGACCTTGATGAGTTTGCGCCAATTCTAAAACAAAATGATGGAAGTTTGAAACCAGTATTGATGTTGTCAGTTGACGGTGGCCCTGATGAGAATCCTCGATACAAGAAAGTTATCGATCACGCCATAGTTAACTTTAAAAATCATAATTTTGATGCTGTTTTCATTTTTACAAATGCACCTGGTAGGTCAGCTTTTAATAGAGTTGAAAGACGAATGGCACCTTTGAGTAGAGCTCTTTCAGGCTTGATCCTTCCTCACGATCATTACGGAAGTCATCTTGATAGAAATAGCAACACCATCGATTTGGATTTAGAAAAAAAAAATTTTGAATTTGCTGGAGAAACCTTAGCAGAAATCTGGTCTGAATTATACATCGATGGTTATTCTGTCACTGCTGAGTTTATTCCAATGGATGAACAAGTATTTGCACCAGAAATATGTACAGATGATTTTTGGTATTTCAATCATGTTCGAGAAAGCCAATATCTTCTACTAGTAAATTAAAGTCATTATTTTATTACATCATTTTATTTTATTCTTTATAACTAGCTGTTCAGAAAAACTACTGATGCCAATTTTGTTCATAAGTGGGATAAATATAAATTCTATTTTAAAAAGTTTATTTGTAAAAAAAATATTAGTTTAAAATTGTTAGATAAAATGTGAAACTAATAATTATAATTTTTTATTTCCATAAAAGCTCAAATGTTAATTTTGAGTCATGAATTTTAATTTTGAGAACGAAAAACTAAGTTAAGAAATTGTTCGAGAAAGCACCTGATATAAAATTATAATTTTATTAAATTGATTTATTATTTTTTGAATTATAGATTGTAAAATGTGATAATCCAAAATGCTGCTCTCCATGTCGTAGTAACATAAGACAAATTCTCTACCAAAGGTTTCTTCCTGCGCCATTTCCAGTAACTCAACAACCATTTGGCATTCCGCTTCCTTTTAATCACATGTCTGAAAAATTTCCACCTTTTATTTTGAGGCAGGCCTTAACTTTGCGACCTGAGTTCTCTCGAACGAAAGAAATTCCCTATGATCTTTATTGTCCTTCTATAAGAGAGGTCATTTCCAAAAGAACATGTCCACAATGTGGTCTTTATTTTGCATCGAAAGCATCGATGAATTGTCATAGGTAAGAATTATCAATGCATATTTATATTGAAATTGTAGATAAAACAAAAGTTTATTAGTCAAATAAAATATCATGAATTATTTGAATATAGGAAAAATATTCATAAAGCTGTATCCAGTGCATCACGGGTTCAGCCTTTACAAGTTCTGAGTCAAAGACCAGGAGAATTATTATGTCTTCTATCTGAAAATACTGTTGAATGGGTTGACGTGGAAAGCATAGAAGATATAAAATTAGATCCACTTGCTGCAAGATCAACATCAACTGAGCCGATGCCTGTGATACATGATATAAAAAAATGGATAGAAGAAGGGGTTCCATTTATAGATGAACAATGAAGATAATTTTCAAGTCGTTTTGTTTTCAGAGATAATTTATTAAAATTATTTATTTAAATTAAATAAATTATTTAATGAATAGTTTAGATTCATATATGCTAGTGAGTAAGATAAATTTTTAAAACAATATAAAATTTATTTTAGTTAGAAACTACGTGGATTTTAGGGAGGGGTATTATGAAAATCTACGGTTGACTACCAGGGGGGAGGGGGGGGGATCTGAAAATGGTTCAAAATCGGCTACGTAGTTTATGGACGATCCCTATACTATTCAATACCGAAACTCGCCAAAAATATACTTTTTTTTTTAAATAATAATGGTGATTAAATAGTATTTATCAGTTTGAAGAATGATTAAAAATTAAAGGATTAACAGAATTATCCGTGCGACGTACATGGATAACTATTATAATATAATCAATTCATGATTAGTCCGACATTTACATATTTGTAAATATTAATGAATTATAAGTAAAGATATTATATATATATTGTTATAAATATATATACACATGTGTCATATATGATATATTATACATATTATATATATTCATATATATATATATATATATATATATATATATATATATATATATATATATATATATATATATATATATACGAGGGGATACCCCCTGCTCACACAGCTCGCCAACCCACTATCGTCATATTTCACATATATCTTACTAATCATAGGTCGCATTATATTATTTTAAGCAATATTTTTTTCCATATATAAAAAAAAAATTAATCATTCTTTTTTTGAATTTTAAAAATTATTTTATCATAAATATTTTTTTACATATATATGTTATATATTGCTTATATGTTATACATCAACTAAAAATATTATGCTATATAATACAATTTTTTTCTAATATCTTATACTTAATTGTATTTTAACAAATGTAATTTTACATTTAATTGTTTATCCATACAAAGAACAAGACATATAGTCTTCAGTAATGACTTTCTACACCATTTTACATTTCAAACTGTTATTAATATTATGATGAATTGCATTCATCTGTTCAATTTAATTTTATAAGGTTACTCAATTTTTTAATATAATTTTTTATTTAACTAATGCATTTTATTTTCGTGAAATAATAAGGTACCGTTGCGCCGCGTCAGATTTTTTGACTTGTGGAATCCCTAGCCTGGAGCCTTAAAAATCACTTCTTTTTATAGGTTTTATGATATAATGTTATATATAAAAATATTGATATTGTATAAAATATAAATAAAAAAAATAACTTATTATTAATTAAATGATATAAATGATCAATGTCATAATAAATTTGAAATCATAAAAAAATTTTTAAATAATTACTTTTAATAAAAATTTTGGTTAATATTCTATTTGATATATCATAATGTTTATTTATATCTTAAGATTTTTTGGCATAATTTGGTATAATTTCTTTTTTATATCTTTTTGATTTATTTTTACATTTTGTAAGATATATCAAAAATTTTTTACTAAAATTTAGAAATCTTTTCACTTTGATAGTCAAGAATAAGTGACGTAATCATTATTGATATTTATAAGATCATTAAATCATCTGTAAAATGGCAAATTGGCCATGTCACTTAAAACTTGCTCTCATAATAAAATAGTATATGCGGCAGAAGGAAGACATGACATTCGCGCATGATTAAGAAAGAGACAACGCCTGTCAACCTAAAGCCAACCCCAAGCCACCAGCTACACACGCATGAACAGCACATAACTATACACCTGATGTACAGCACAACAAGCTTAGCCAACGTATCTAGTATACGTATAGCAGTGAAATAGATGGAAAAGGTAGGAGCATAAGGTGACGCGCTTAGCGCGCCGTGCGAAGAAGAAAGAACATCCATCTTGATATGTTCATTCCTTCTGCCGCTAACCTATAAGTCGGTCGACGTTGATTGCACCCGGACTGCGTAGCAGTGTTATAAAAAGCAAAGCCCCTTTTTCTTGTATGTTTTGTGTGTAAAGGAGTAGAAATTTTAGCGTAAGTGCGTAAAGCATAAATGCATTACAATTGTTGTAATTTTTGACTTTGCGATACATACATGGTTTCTTTTTTATTGCGTTGTGCGCGTGTGTGTTGGTGATCACGTGCACGGCATTAAGCAGTCCGTTCATTTTTCTTGTTCTAGCTTTCGTTCAAGCTAATTACCCTTTATAGTTTTCGGATTCACTTTAACATTACCCATTTAATGTAGTGAATAGTTGGCTCTCTTTTCGCCGCGTTATCTTATATATAGTTAGGATATTTCACGGAATCGCTACCGTATCATGCGACTGGCGCCCTTTTGTATATAGATAGCGTTTAAGTGTTAGTTTAATAAAATCTATAAGTTTTGTATATTTGAGCTTATTTCTTTTTTGTGTATTTTACAGTGTAATTATTAATTTTACTTCTAGCTATGCACCTGATCCCCACAGGCGTTACACATTACATTTTTCTAATTATTTTAATTTGTATATTTATAAAATAAAATAATTGTAAAAAAATTATACTCACTTTGTACAATAACAACATTTATCATTTTTTTATCTTTTATATTTTTTGAATATTAGCTAATCTTAATGAATACCCTGAAAAAACTTTCACGGTTCACATATTTGGATTTTATATTCTATAATTATATTAACGTAACATTTATAATATTTCGGTACTTTATCCCAATGTACTCAAGTTTTTCGTGATTCTCGCCAATGTATGAATTGATAATATTATTTAATCGAGAAATTTCTGTATCATCTGAAATATTATCATTTAGGTTTTCTAAATAATATTCGTATTCTGCTTTATAATTTAAATGGTCTTCAATTTGATTTTTTAAATCTTCTATCATTTGTTGATCAGTGGTATTATCCACTTCAACACGATTGCCTTCAATTGGATTCCATTCCATCATTTTTGTATATATTATTTTTGTATATATCTAAATTTTTATTAGTAATTTTTATATTAATATTATGATAATTTTAATACTTTACAATTTTATTATTAGTAAATAATTAATGTAAATGTTACCTGTGAAAAATAAAAATTAATTTATAATATAATTTGTTGGTAATAATTAATATAGACATATAAAATTTAATATTGATGAATTTTCAAAATTTTTGTTAAATCATAATAAAATCATTTATGTAATATTTCTTTCCACACTATATTAAGTATAGTATCATTTTTTTCTGATTTATTTTAAATATATATTTTATTTGCATTTTTACAGTGCTAAAGAGCAACGTATATTTGATAGGAAATTGTTTTCTATATAAAATAAATGGTAATGACGATGATTTGTTAGTATGTAATGTTATTCTTGGTATAAGAACTTTATTTCCTTCATTTTCTCCTGTAATAATTTCAATTTCTATGTTATATTTAAATAATCTAGTTATTTTTAATCGTGTTCCATTAAATAATCCATCTTCAATACTCATATTTCGAAGTAGCATTAATTTTGCATTTACTTTTAAATTTAGTTTATGTCGAGGTAATCCTTCTTTTATATTATTTAACATTTCTACTGGATAATTTAAATAAATATTATTATCTGTTTGATCTGCACCTTTATACGTTGCATAATCAATACTATGATGAGTTATTGTTTGATTGTTAATTAATATTAATACTAGCAAAAAATACCTCGCTCCTAACGTTGCTCGGTTGAATTTTCATATATTATATTATTATGTATAAATTAGCCAATTTTAAAATAACAAAGAATCGACGCAACTTATGAATTGTGATATTGTAGTTTTGTACTAAATTAAATTTTTCTATTTTTATAAAAAAGAATAATTAAAGTTACAATGTGCATAAAAATTGTTTAAATACAAATTATATCTTGATGAATTGAGAATTTGTTCTACTAAATTGCATTTGAATAAATGACAAAATATAATAGGAATTTTTTCTTTTTAATCACGTGTTTCAATCACGAACCATGAAATAATCGAAAATAGTATTTGACGTTTACTAAAACTAACAACTGCACGGAGAAAAGAAAGTATTGTTAAAATAGGTTCTAAATCAAGTATATCTAATTTAGGTATTAAGGTACTTAAAAAAAGAGTGACGATATAATTTCAATTAGTACTATAGCTTGAATTTCAGGGACCAATGTTGGTACTATTATATTATGAAGTAAGAGCATAAATTTGCGATGCTTACTGCCTTTTTTTTTATATTAAGACTGATCTTTCACCTACTCAATTCAAGGGCAATATTTGGCAGAAAATGCAATTATTAAACTCTTTTGCTGCGGCTTTTCTTGTTACTTAAATTGAAAATTATTAAATATAGAATTATTTATATAATATATAACTCTTTAAATTACTAATAATTAATATTTCAATTCGTGATATTCAAGGATTAAAACGATACATGTTTATCTTCCATATTGCGTTTTAAAATAGTTACTTTTGAGTTTTAAATTAATGATTACAAATTTAAAATTGATATATATATTATATGATTTACATTATATTTATCAACTGTTGAAAATCGTTACATAATTTATTGGGTTTTACGTTAACAGGTATTAATTATATTATAGTTTTTCGCTCCTAACGTCGCTTAGATGAATTTTCTTTTATTATATTATTATGTATGAATGACTAATTTTAAGTAAATAAGAATTAATTAGTTGAATTTTGAGTACTGAATAAAATTGAAAATAATTTGATGAAATATAATATAAAAATATATGTACATATGTGCTTAAAGTAAAAAGAGTATAATTTATTTCAAGTGACTATTTCTTACTCTACTGCCATTAGATAAACAAAGATAGTACGATATTTGATGTGAATAAACTGAGAACTGGGTACTGAGTTACAACTATAATTTCCAGACCTCAATATATGACCATGAATTTGAATTATGGAATTAATTTATAAGTGAAACATGGTTAAAAGAAATTCGTGTTGATTTCTAATAAAAATATCTTTACAAATGTATTTTATGTGTATATGAAATACGAAATTTAAATAGAAAAATCATAGGATTAAAATACAACATTTTAGTTAATTTTAAATTCGAATATTTCGGAATAAAAAAATAACTATTTGTAATTACTTAACAATACTTTTTTCATCAAATATAAAAATTTAATGAGATACAAATATTACAAAGTGTATGTATCACAAGGAAGGTTTGCATATCATAAATATTATAATTTTTAGAAAATTCCTGATATTAATAGATTATTGATTTGAAAAATTGAATATTTTTTTATTGATGACAAGTAACTTTTCAGAAATAGTAAAAATAATACTGTAAATGTCAATCAAATAACATATTCATCAAAATAAATTTCAACGCTATCATTATTAAAATAAACATTTTTATTTAACTACAATCTATTGTAATAATTATTATTATAATATATATATATATATATATATATATATATATATATATATTGAAAAAATGATAATTTCATTTGATGAACAGTTATATAAATATTATATATTTATAATTGTATAACTAAATTTATTAAATTAAAATTGTATTCAGTTATCATTCAGAGAATGAGGTATTTAAATTAGTTTTCATGAAAATATATTATTTAAAAAGTTACTAGTTAACAATTTTTTATAAATAACATACATTTAACCTTAATTACATTTTGATTTGTACACGTGTTTATATTTAAATGAATTGTGATTTATATAAAAATTGTTAGCAATTCATTTCATTAAAGCAATATTTTTAAAAAATTATTAATTTGATATTAAATTTCTTTTAATAGTCAATTATAAAGATAGGAAAATATATGAAATATGAATAAATTATGTCTATAATTATGAATTTATATTTATGAAATGTCTAGATAGAAGTAAAATTTCCCCTAAAAAAGTAAATATTTCAAAAGAAAATTTACTTATTATTTGCGAAACATTTATTATGAATGCGGAAAAAAATAATATTCTGTAATATCACTCTATAATTTGTATGAAATATGACACAAATCATTGAAAGTACAATTATTTCATTATGTTGAATTTGTTGTCAAAGTTTGATTATATTTTACTATAAGAAGATAAAAAAATTAATTGTCTTTCCATTCTATTGCTGAATTTCCATAAAAGGAATGTATTAACTTGTAGTATGTCTCGTGATGATTATTTATTTGAATTTTCAAATTATTCCAATCATTAGTTTTCAAGATATTTAAATTTCTGATTCCTAATGGAAAAATTTTAGTAAATAATATTGGAACCCAAACTTCTCAATAAGTAATGAATAGATTTATGTAAAAATTTAACTGAATAATCTTCGTGATACATACTGTATGTTAATGCATCTATTTATTCAAAATTTTAAAATACAATGAAAATAGAATCAATATTTATGAGTGGAAGTGTGCCGTCCATTTTACATCTCCTTAAATAATTTATATTTATAAAATTCACATAATATCATATGAAAACTATTAAAATGAGAATCATATAATCAATATAATTGTCAACTATGAATAAAAAGTTTAAAAAATTAAGTGATAACTTATAAATAGTTATATTATTTTATTGAATACATTTCCGACCTAAATAATTAACTTCATGTTAAAACTAAATTTAATTAGCATTCAATACCACAAGTTATTCAAAAAATTTACCATTATTGAAATTATTAAAAAGTTATTTATAAAAAGTATTCTCATATCAAAATTTCAAAATTATACCAATTTAATTTTTTATTCTTTACATTAGAGAATTAGTTTTGATGTTGAAATTTTTTGTGAAATGAAACATATATATAAATATATATATATATATATATATATATTATCTTATAGTAAAATATTTTATCACCTTGTATGAACATTATTTTGTAAAAGTAGAATAATACTGCGAATAAACAAATGATTATAAGAAAATATTGAAAACTGTAAATAACAATAAAAAAGCGTTAGGCTAGAAATAAATAATGGTTCTCACACAGTATGGAAGTTTTCTCTGAAATATTTCGAATTATTCCACTGGAATATTTTAATGGAACCTTTCATGCAGATTATTTAAAGTCTTCACGGAATATTTCAGTTTATTCCACTGGAATCTTCCATTAAAAGCTTCCAGGAATATTTCAGGAATATTTCAAAGGTATGTTCGAAAACTTTTTCAAAATATTCCATGTAATATTCACGAAAGATTTCTGAAATAATTCATAAAATATTCCATGTAATGTTTATGAATATTCCAGTAAAATATTTCATGAAAGATTCCAGAAAGATTCCAGAAACATTTCGCTGGAAGATTCCGATAAACTTGAAAATCGTACAGCGGATAGTTACATAAATCTTTCAGACCTGGTCAACTAAATATTCCACAGAAAGATTTAAGTAATCTTCCAGTGGAATATTTCATGAAAGATTTCAGAAAGATTCCATAAACATTTCACTAGAAGATTTCAAAAAACTTTAAAATCGTACAGCGAAATATTAGATAAATCTTCTATAAATATTCCACGAAACATTTCACAGGAAGATTGAAGTAATCTTCCGATGAAATATTTTATGAAAGATTTCAGGAAGATTCCGATAAACATTAAAATCGTACAGCGGAATATTACGTAACTCTTCCATAAATATTCCACGAAATATTCCACAAAAAGATTTAAGTAATCTTCCAGTGGAATATTTCATTAAAGATTTCAGAAAGATTCCAAAAACATTTCACTGGAAGATTCCTAAAAACTTTTAAATCGTACAGCGAAATATTACATAAATCTTCCGTAAATATTCCACGAAATATTTTACGCAAAGATTACAGTAATCTTTCAGTAGAATATTGCTTAAAAGATTCTAGAATGATTCCATGAAGTTTTCGTTTGAAGATTGCGCGAAACGTTACGGGAGGTTTCCAGTGACGCCGATAAGAGGATGTTTGTTAAATGGGAGTTTTATTCCTAAGCGGTTGAAAGATACCTCACTTACTATAAAAGCGAAAGGGTATCAGCACTTTGATGTGCACAGTCGAAGCGAATATTTAAATGAGATTTTATAACTAAATGTTTATGTATGCATATATGTATTGATGTATAAGTGTAATGTGTTATTATATAATATATATACCATCCCCTCACAGCATTTCACATTTTCCAAAAATCTTCCAGGAACATTTCATTAAAGATGAGAGATTACCCAAACCTTCCATTTTTGAATCCTTCGAATCTCTCAAGAGTATTCCATGGATTATTTCAATGTAGGAAGAATCAAGGACATACGAATATCACAGGAATATTTCACGGAAGATTCCTGAAATATTCCAAATCTTCCATGCCAATATTCTGCGAATCTTCCATGAATATTCCACGGAATATTTTACGATAGATTTCTAAAATCTTCCAGAAATATTTCATGGAATATTTCATGAAAAATTCTTCAAATCTTTCGTGCATATTCCATGAAAGATTCTTTAGATCTTTCGCTTATATTCCATGAAAGGTTTATAAAATGTTTCAAATCTACCGTTCTCATATTCCGAAAATTTTCAATGAATGTTCCCACGGAATATTTCATAAAATATTCCTGCCAGATTCCTGAAATATTTCAATAAAAGATCTGAGATGTCCTGGATCTTCCAATGAAATATTCTTAGAATCTTCCAGCAATATTCCATGGAATATTTCAATGTAGAAAGAATCAAGGACATACGAATATTACGGCAATATTCCATGGAAGATTCCTGAAATATTTCAAATCTTCGCTGCCAATGTTCCAGGAAGCTTCCATAAATATTTCATTCTGTGTGGGTTGTTTATTAACATTTATACATTATTAAAATGTAGATACTGCAAATAACCATAAATAACTGTAAATAAATTGAAGAATACAATTATTAAAAATAATTCAAAATAATTTTGATTTTAGTTCTCTTTACAACAAACTTTTTTTAATGAATAAATATATATATGGAACATTTCAAACCAACTGGAAGAGCAGAGAAATAAAAATCTCTGAAACTCTGGGAATATATCCTGCCTGTTACTTAAAATGTGTAAAAAAATTTTCAAGGATTTAGATTGGGAGGATCAAGAGCCATAGATTCTTGAAATTTGGAAACTTTTTAAAATTTTTGGAAAAGTCCCAACTTGATCATTTTTTTTCCTGAAAATTCTAATATTTTAGAGAGAAATTAATGAGAATACTTCTTGTTGTTAATGAAAAGCAGAGTTAGCATGATTCTTTACAGACCTGAATTTTGAAGTTTTCTATTGGTTCTTATATGTATCACATGGTAATTGAAATTACTCATTGCTCCCCATTTCAGAAATTTCTCTTCGCGGGCTTATTTTCCTCTATTTCACGTGAACTTTAAAATGAATTTTTGATCATGTAAGTCAGAGCCATCAATAAGGAGTTAAAACAGTTTAAAATATATATTATCATGTATGATTAATTTTTATATTGAAAATAAATTAGACATAAAAATATATATTTTAAACTGTTATAACTCCTTATTGGTGGCTCTCTCTTACACAGTCAACAAATTATTGTAAAGTTAATGAAAAATAGAAGGAAATAAGCCCTCGAAAAGCAATTTATGAAGTAGCAGACAATGAGTAATTTCAATTACCATGTAATACATGTAAGAACCAATAGAAAACTTCAAAATTTAGCTCCGTAAAAAATAATGCTAACTCTCCTCTTTATCTAGAACAAGAAGAATTCTCATGAATTTTTCTCTAAAACATCAAGATTTTCAGAAAAAAAAAATCAAGTTGGTACTTTTCCAAAAATTTTGAAAATTTCCAAATTTCAAGGATCTATGGCTCTTGATCATTTAAATCTAAATCCTTGAATATTTTTTTACACATTTTGAGTAACAGACAGAATATTTTCTTGGAGTTTCAGCGATTTTTATTCTTTTGCTCTTCCAGTTGGTGTAAATGTCCATATATATATATATATATATATATATATATATATATATATATATATCTAAATAATTGCCGAAAATAATTATTCTTCATCATAATATTATTTTTACAAATTTTATTATTACTTATATATTATACAACAATTAATTCATAGCATTTTTCATAATTTCTTTAATTTTTCAGCTCTTGAAGTAAAAAGGCAGTAAATTAAATCAGTTAATATAAAAGCAATTCTTTTGTGAATATCTTTGGAAAAAGTTCATTAAAAATGAATGAAAATTCTTAAGAGAATTTTCTTTTTCAATAATGGTTTTAACTGAGGAAGATAAATTGATTGTTAAAAGACAGGGATTGTATAGTGGAATTGCTTTCATGTTAACTGATATTCATATATTAGAATTTAATAACATTTCAAACCAGTGCACCTCATCTGACATGCAATTGACTTCACTAATTCAGAGACCACAATATGTTCATTCATTACTGATTGATGGAGAATTTATACAGTTATTATTTACCGGAAATTTAGAAAAGAGTCACCGGATTCGTGTGTATTATAATAATAAGGTAATTCATATATATAGACAGGTTAAATCTTATATATTTACAAGATGAGTATAAGATTTATATAAACAGATTATTTCCAAACTAATCAGAATTAAGCACAGTATTTGAAACACTACAATCACAAACGAATAATTATGATTGTAGCGTTTTTGCAATGGTTTTGGCTGTTGCAGTACTTTATAATTTAGGTTCATGTTGTTTAAGATATAATGTTTCTCAAATGCGATTACGTTTATAAAGAATTTTTAAAATGCAAAAAATAAAAATGTTTCCAGTTCTACAAAATTATAATAATGCAAAAATTAATTACGATAATCGACCGGATATGATAAAAAGGAGTTTTTGTCATGAGCAAGGTCTTAATCAAATACCATTTAATTTAGATTTTGCCGAGCTTGAAATATTATAAAAAAAACTCACAAATGCATTTATTGCCAGAACAAAGAAAGATCATGGAAATGTATCGTAAACAAAATTATTTGAATTATAAAACAATTTTGATGGAAATTGACAATGACATTTCAGATAGAAATTTTCAAAATTCAGATTATGATATAATGGGAATCGATGAAATTCACTTGAATTATAATGATAATAAAATTGGGACAGTTGAGATTAAATTAAATGAAGAAATAAAAGAATCAAAAGAAATAGATGAAAAAGAAACTTTATTTGTAACAGAACTTAAGAGCTTGACGAAGCGGCCCCCTTCTAATAATATTTCCAATCCTAACTTATGAATAAACGATGCGTTTCATCAATTTTTTGCTACAAAGTAAAAATCTGTAAGATTATACTCCAGTGCGGACAACTCAAGAAATCCACCAAAATATTAGACATATAAAATTATAATAAAAACTTTCAATGTATCGTATTTTAAAGTTAGGTCTATCAAGTTTGATATCTAATTTCCAATCCAAGCTCATAAAAAAATAACAAGTCTAAATGATTTTTTATTTTGACGAAAATCATTGTAGTAATATAGCTTTAGTACGGACAAGTCATTATATTTGTTTAATTTATTAATTTAAAAAGATACTGATATAATAAAAAAAGCAAAACTCAAGTGATGCAGCTCCGACATCCAGGGGCGGATTAAAGGGGGGCTAGGTAGGGCTATAGCCCCGGGCCCCGGTTATCAGGGGGCCCCGAATAGAATAAGGTTGTTGAAAAAATGTTTGCGAGTATTAAATTAAAAAAGTTTTTTCAGTTTGTAAAATATATATAGTAAAGTGGGGTGAGATGAGGGAGAAAGTTTTTATATCATTCAGTAAAGAATATTATAATCTATTATATTAATATTAAAACTTTTGTACCGATGATCGCTATAAGTTTTTATATTTATTAAACAGATTGTTATGTTCTTAACTGAATTAAGATATAAAAATTTTTTCCCTCAAATATGATATCTTCCGCTTTACTATAAGAATTTTAGTAGAATTGCAAATTACAATACTTTAAAATAAAGCCATATTTATTTGTTAACGTATTATTGTTTTCGAATGAAATTCGATCCTAAAATCAAAATTTTTCTTTCAGAGCAACAAATTTAAAAATTTGTTTTGTAACATTCTGAATTTATTCTGTTTTCTCTTAATCGCTATTTGTACCGTTTATTTAATTTCAACCTTACTTTCCCAAGAAGGAAAAATACATATCACAAACTCCACGCAATAATATATACACCATTACCTTTTTTTCAAAATTTTTTAAAATCTTTTTTTAAATACGTTTAAAGTAGAAAACAAGGATCAAATAAAAAAATAAAATTTTTCTCTTCTTTTAGTTTTTAATCTTTGCAAAAGTATTTGCACTGAAAAACTATTGATACTTCTCAATAAAATAAATTTTATTTTTTTTTATATACGATAAATATTTAATTTATCTATAGTAGTTCGATCAGAGAATATAATATTAAATAATCTAGATAAAAAATATAAAAAATGTTAAGATGTGAAAATATAAAATTTGTGAAAGAAAAAGTATAGAGATATGAAGTATAAAATATTCAATTATACCTATAGCTATGAGCAAAAAATTAATAAATAATTAATCTAGAAAGGAAATTGTTCGAAATATTTCATCAGAATACAATCATTTAAAAATAATTGTATTATACTGTTACATAAAACGTCGCGCTGTTTGGCTGTATAATACTATCATGCGATGCTAACTGGTGAAAAGGTTCGTCAGCATATTTATTAATAAAGCACATGTAACGTAGAGTATATAGTGCTTGTATCAATCGGTCGAGACAGAAATTCGAACTCGGATCATCGAGTTACGGACTCATCACTAAGCCACGAAAAACCTCAAAAATACAATTATGTTTGAGAAAATATTCCAAATAATTAATAAATCCTTATGAAATAATGTAAATTGATTTTAATAGATGATTTTTTTATAAATATAATAGCAATTTTTAAAAGATTTTAAGAGAAAGTAAAAATTTGTTTATCATTATTTTATTCATATTTTGATCATCGATAATAAAAACATGGAATTTACTACTATTTAAAATAAGACTATTATTAAACAATTAAATCTCTCTTAATTTGCAAATTGTGAGTCCGAAAGGTCATTTTCAGTTTTAAAACGATTAAAAATGTATTGCGAGCAAATATGCTAGATAAAAGATTATCGTCTTTAGCTAGATTTGGAAATGAATTACTTCGAAATTTAAGTTATGATTTAATCGATAGATCTGCCAATGATAAAGCGAGGAAAAAAGCTTTCAAAGTTTAATTATATGAATTTTAATTGAAATTTTTTATATTGATCATATATTCTAATTTTTAATACATAAAATGTTTAAAGATAATTAAAAATTTACAGACTAATTTATTATATCTGATTTATTTTAATAACTTTTAAAATATCATATAAAAATTAATAATCTCTTCTACTCTAAACAAATCTTTATTGCCTATCTGCACTTCTAATCTGTTACGTAGTTCTAAGAATTTTGTTCAAGAAAGAAAGGCAATAAATTTTCTATCCGCCAGAAGTCATAATTTATTTCTCAGTAGAAAAAATTATTTAAAATATAAACATTATTCAATTTTTTATATCGAAAAAACGTTGTCCTTAAAGGGCCCCATTATGTTCATAGCCCAGGGCCCCACGGAACCACGATCCGCCCCTGCCGACATCCCGTTAATAGGAAAATGGTAACAGAAAAATCACATAAATATAAAAAAATTTCAGAAAAAGACATTATTATGGAAATGCGAGAAACAAAAAAGTAATGATAAATTAGAACTAAGACGTGTTCAAGAAACTTTACGTAAGAAAAAAGCTTATATGAAAATGAAAAAAAGACAACCAAATAAATATAAACAGAAATTAGAAAATACTAAGATAACAAAATGGCAATTCAAGGATACAATGAGTACTAATAAAATTGAACAAATACGTGCGAATGAGGCTTTACGTAAGAAAGAAGCTTATATAAAAATTAAAGAAAAACAACCAAAAAAATATGAAGAAAAATTAGAAAATGTTAAGTGTAAACGATTAAAAATTGAACCCGATAGTCCACGATTTTTAAAACAAAATTACATTGATTCAATAACACTTGTAAATTATCATGGGAAACCTGTCCTTTTTGTAACTATGACTTGTAACCCACATTGGAAAGAAATAACTGAAAACTTGGAAATTTATAAAAATGCAATAGATAGACCAGATATTATAACACGAGTATTTTATCAAAAAGTAGAAGAATTCAAAAATTTAGCAATGAAAAAGGGAATATTAGGAAAATGTATTGCATATAGTTATGTAATTGAATTTCAAAAACGAGGATTTCCACATATGCATATGTTGTTATTCTTAGATAAAAATGATAAATTGGACATTCCCGAAAAAGTTGATAAAATAATAAGTGCGGAAATCCCAAATAGAGATATTTATCCAAAATTATATAGTATTGTTAAACAATTTATGATACACGGTCCCTGTGGTATGCAAAATATAAATTGTCCGTGTATGGATAAAAATACGAAACATTGTACGAAAAATTTTCCAAAAAAATTTAATAATACAACAACATTTAAATTAAATGGGTATCCACTATACAAACACAAAAATGATGGCGTCGAAATTATTTTTAAAAATAAATTTACAGAAAGAATTGCAGATAATGGATTCGTTGTTCCTTATAATCCTTACTTATTATTGAAATTGAATGCACACATAAACGTAGAAGTTTGTTCCACTGTACAATGCATTAAATATTAATTCAAATACTGTTATGAAGGTCATGATTGTGCATACATTGAAATACATCAAGTGAATGTTGATTTTAGATCAGAAAATTAAGACACTTTTAAAAATGACGATAGTAAAAATGTTGAATATGAATATGACGAAATCAAACAATACATTAATACACGATATTTATGTCCACCTGAAGCAATGCACAGATTATTAGAATATCTTTCACATGTTACTCCACATACTATAAAACGTCTAAGCGTTCATGAAGAGAATCAACAAAACGTATTTTTTAAAGAAGGAAAAGAAGAAATGATCATGCAAAAAAATGTTGGAACAACATTAACATCATATTTTGAATCGAAAAGAGAAGATTTTAAAGCACGAAATTACTTATATTCAGAAATACCAAATTTTTATACATTTGATGAAAAACTGAAAAAGTGGAATAAAAGAAAAAAAAATGAAAACCAATACTCAGTAGAATGTACTTAGTAAGTCCGAAAGATAAAGAACGTTATTTTATTAGGTTATTACTATTACATGTTAAAGGAGCCACGTCTTTTGAAGCTTTGCGTACTGTTGATGATGTGATGTACAATTCGTTTTATGAGGCAGCTATGGCAAAACAATTAATTAATAAAGATAAAGAATTGGATAGATACTTGGAAGAAGCATCTTCAACAGAACTCCCTCATGCTCTTCGTGAATTATGTGCTTTTATTTGCGTTTTTTATAATCCTATAAGTGCACGAGATTTATATGAAAAATATAAAGATAAATTTTACCATCCTAAATACGAAAAAAATGTAGGTGAAAATCTTGCATTGAATGTTATTAAAAATAATTTACAAGTCAATGGATTTTCATTAAACGATTTTAATTTACCTAACATAAGCACATTTATAGAAGAAGATAATAATGAAACAATTTTAAATCATAATAATTATATTCTTAATGAATTAGAAATGGAAATAAATTTTTTAAATAATAAACAAAGGCAAATATTCGACCCTACACTAAAAAGTTTAAACAACCAAAGTAAAGAAAAATATATTTTCATAGATGGACCGGATGGAAGTGGAAAAAGTTATTTACTCAACGTTTTAATGGCTTATTTTAAATATCATACCATACATTATTTATGTGTAGCTTTGACAGGTATAGCAGCGAATTCATTAGTCGATGGAAGTACCGTGAATACAACGTTTAAACTACCGTTAAATATAACAGATTATACAATTTGTAATGTTAAGCCTAATTCAGCAGAAGGCAAACAATTAAAGAAAACACAAATAATTATTTTGGATGAAATATCCATGACTTCAAAATTTGCTTTTGAAGCGGTTGACCGTCTATTTCAAGATTTATGCGATGTAAACCAACCCTTCGGTGGTAAAACTGTAATTATATCAGGAGATTTCAGGTAAACATTACCAATTGTACGACATGGTAGCCGTATGAACATTATTGACAATGCAGTTAAATTTAGTTTATTATGGCAAAATTCTAAGCAAATGAAGTTAAATGAAAATCTGCGAGTTTCGGATAATGATAATAATTTTAAACGATGGTTATTAGACATCGCAAAGGATGTTTTTGAAGATGATAATGAAGTAAGTGCTATATCAGATAATTTTATCATCAAAGAAAATCTTGTCGAAGAAATATTCGGAAAAACAATTAAAATAGACAATACAAATATAATGAAAAAAGTTATTTTGGCTCCTAAAAATAATGATGTAACTGAAATCAATAATAATGTTTTGAATTTAATGGAAGAAAACCATGTTGAATATTTGAGTATTGATACTGCTGAAGATGATAACAAAGAAAATTTAGATATTATGTTACCTACAGAACTTTTAAATAAGTTAACTTCTAATGGACTTCCACCACATAAATTACATTTAAAAGTAGAGGCTATCATTATACTTTTATGTAATTTAAATGTTAATAAGGGAGTTTGTAATGGAACAAGGTTGATAGTAAAAAAAATGCTTAAATATTCCATTCAAGCGGAATTAGCAACTGGTCAAAACAAAGGTGAATTAGTTTTCATTTCAAGAATAAATTTATCTCCATCTACGATAGAAATTCCAAAAATATGCAACAAAAACAGTTTCCTATTAGATTAGGATTTGCAATGACTATTAATAAATCACAAGGACAATCTTATGAAAAAGTTGGTGTTTATTTGCCGTCACCAGTTTTCAGTCATGGGCAATTATATGTTGCTCTTTCAAGGACGAAATTCAAAAACAACTAAAAATTATTTTCAGGTGACTACGCTATTGTCAACGGAGAAAATAAAAATGATCAGAACACAATATATACAAAAAAAATTGTTCATAAAGAGATATTATAAAGAATATGTCAATATGTATTTAATATTTATGTTTTAGATTGTGTTAATAGTTGAACTCGAAATATAATAAAATATATGATATTTAATAAAAATAAATATCAACTGACGCTTTCAAAATAGTTTAATATGATGTTGAATCAGCTGTATAAAGGACGCGCTGTTGCATCAGCTACATAAGGAAACGTGCTGTTGAATTTGCTGCATACGAGGGTACGCTATTAAATCGACTACATTAGGGAATGCGCTGTTGAATCGGCTGCAAATGGGGATGCGCTGTAGAATCGGCTGCATATGGGGATGCGCTGTTAAATCGGCTGCATATCGGGATGCGCTGTTGACTCGGCTGCATATTGGGATGCGCTGTTGAATCGACTGCATATTGGGATGCGCTGTTGAATCGACTGCATATGGAGATGCGCTGTTGAATCGGTTGCATATTGAGATGCGCCGTTCGATCGGCTGCTTATTGGGATGCGCTGTTGAATCGTATGCATATTGGGATGCGCTGTTAAATCGGCTGCATTTTGGGACGCTCTGTTTAATCGGTTGCATATGGAGATGCGCTATTAGATTTGCAATGCCTAGTGTAAGAATGAGACGTTAAAACATTGCATTCGAAATAAAAAAGAAATATTATAGCGTCTGGAGTGGAGCCTGCATAAAACATTATAAAAATACGCTTTACTGAAGAATCTAATGTAAATGTATACAGGCTTGGATGAAAAGCTACGTTAGAAAACATATTGACCAAAAAAATGTAGGAATCAAAAAAATATAAAGCCCAAGAAAATATAAGGCCCAAGAAAATATAAGGCCAAAAAAATATAAGGCCATAGAAAGTGTTAGGCCCAAGAAAATATAAGGCCCAAAAAATATAGAGACCGAAAAAATATTGGGCCCAAAAAAATATTAAGTCCCAAAAATTATAAGGCCCAAAAAATATAGAGACCATAAAAATATTGGGCCAAAAAAAAATTAGGGCCCAAGAAAATATAAGGCCCAAAAAATATAGTCTGAAAAAATATTGGGCCAAAAAAAATATTAAGTCAAAAAAATTATGAAACCCAAAAAAATATGAGGCCCAAGAAAGTATAAGGCTCAATAAAATATAAGGCCCAAAAAATATAGAGACCGTAAAAATATTGGGCCCAAAAAATATTAAGCCCAAAAAATTATAAGGCCCAAAAAAATATAAAGCCCAAGAAAGCATTGGGCTCAATAAAATATAAGGCCCAAAAAATATAGAGACCGAAAAAATATTGGGCCCAAAAAAATATTGAGTCCAAAAAATTATAAGGCCCAAAAAAATATAAGGCCCAAGAAAGTATAAGGCTCAATAAAATATGAGGCCCAAAAAATATAGAGACTGAATAAATATTGGGCCCGAAAAAATATTGAGTCCAAAAAAATATTAGGCCCAGAAAAATATTGAGTCCAAAAAATTACAAAGCCCAAAAAAATTATAATGCCCAAGAAAATTTAAGGCCCAAGAAAATATTAGGCCCAAGAAAATAAAAGGCCCAAGAAAATAAAAGGCCCAAGAAAATGAAAGGCCCAAGAAAATAAAAGGCCCAAGAAAATATAAGGCCCAAAATAATATAAGGCCCAAGAAAGCATTGGGCTTAATAAAATATAAGGCCCAAAAAATATAGAGACCGAAAAAATATTGGGCCCAAAAAAATATTGAGTCCAAAAAATTATAAGGCCCAAAAAAATATAAGGCCCAAGAAAGTATAAGGCTCAATAAAATATGAGGCCCAAAAAAATATAAGGCCCAAGAAAATATAAGGCTTAATAAAATATAAAGCCCAAAAAATATAGAGACTGAATAAATATTGGACCCGAAAAAATATCGAGTCCAAAAAAATATTAGGCCCAGAAAAATATTGAGTCCAAAAAATTACAAAGCCCAAAAAAATTATAATGCCCAAGAAAATTTAAGGCCCAAGAAAATAAAAGGCCCAAGAAAATAAAAGGCCCAAGAAAATGAAAGGCCCAAGAAAATAAAAGGCCCAAGAAAATATAAGGCCCAATAAAATATAAGGCCTAAGAAAGACACATTCAAAAAATGCGGAGAACTGGAGAACCGGAGAAACGGAGAACCGGAGAACCGAAGAAACGGAGAAAAAAGTGGTTTCACTTTAATATAATATAAGATTTTATTATTTAAAATGTTTACTTCTTCATTATGTATACTTTAAATAATATTTTTAGAAAAACAAGAAATTCCGTCAATTTTTTTTAAAATTTATTACAAACGTCATTAGTTTTCCATTCTTTTGGAATAACAAATGGATCAACTTTTCCTCCTCCGATATAATGAAAATGAAGAAAAATTGTTGTCATTAGATCTTATGTTTTTCTGTTAGAAATATAGATACGCTCAATCGCGTGTGTGTAGTGTGTGGCGCCGCCGTAAGGCGAGGTATCTTTGATGAACGCGAGATGCGTTTGTTCATTCTATGTTTGACAGTTACGCAGTTAAGATATATCAAGATTACGTCTATTTTATAATATATTATTCATTACGAATTCATTGCGTTTATTTTATTAAAGTTAAGCCTCGCTAATCTTAACAGGTTATGCGCCCAGAGCGATGTTAACTACGCGTTTATTTTGGCTCTTCTCGCGGCTTGTAAGGTTTGGAGCCACTCACTATCACCGCGCTCATAATAGATTTTATTAATCAGAATTAATAATATTAATTTATAATTTGGAAAGCGTTTTTCTTGTCTACTTCCCTCGCTTCTTTGTGTTGTGTATGCTGCAATTGTGAGGGTGTAGTGGTAGTGTGTAAAAGAAATAATAATGTAATGTAAAATAATAATATACAAAAGACTAACATAAGCGACAAAATCTTGTGCAGCACAGAACGAAGGAACAACTCCAGTAACACGACAATTGGTAAGAAAATAAAAATATAATAGAACAGAGAAGTGCGGGTTCTTACAAGTAAAATGAAAGAAAAACAGCGTGGGCGTGACTTGAGTGAAACGGCAGATTAAAAGACAGTGAAAAAGTAAAATCATTGTACGATTGCAAGGGGTGTTTTTTTTACAAATTTTATAAAAAATAAGGTTCAAAGAGAATGTTTGCAAAAAGACGGGAAAATTAGTTTTTCATAAATAGGTGCTGCTTTGATTTGGTAAAATTCCTTTTTTATGAAAAATAAATGTGAAAACAAACGTGTTTTTACGTAGAAATATCAAGTGTAATGTATGTAAAAAGAAGAGCGATTGCTTAACTTGCGAGAAATGTATAGATAGGAATATGTGTAAACATGGCGGCTATAGGCCCAAAACAAGTTGACGAAGATCGTCGACGCCATGTACAATAAAATGACCGTAAGGACGTGCGCGCAACTAAAAAAAGACAGAAAGACGGCGACTGATTGAAGACGAAAATAAACACGTGGACATATATGTATCCATGTGTGTATATATATGTATACGCATATATGTATAACAGAATAGCAATGGCATAAACAAAAGAGACAGTATATACGTGTGAGTATATGTATAGGAGTGTGCGCGTCGTCAGCTTAAGAAAAGAGAAAGAATGAGTGAAGCAAAACGAACTAAATCAAAGCGGACAAAAATAAAGTTCACGTAAATGCATGCAAAAGACCGATTAAAAAGAAAAAGAAAAAAATGATTTTAATAAAAACTAAAATTAATTAAATAAATATATAAGATGGCTATAAAAATTAATAAACGTAAAGAATGGTGGATAAGACTATACGAATATGTATGTGTTTATGTGTATGTCTGTATATGAGCATACATGAATATATCAGTGCGCGCACGACTGAAAGTATATATACAGATACATATATATGTGCATACAAGAAACTTGAGTAACACTATGATAATGCAATGTAAATATTAACTGACTGATACAAACGAATACATATAAAATAAATTCAATAAAAAATATATTTTAAAATATCAATTTAAAATTATCATTGTACAGAGGTGGAAAGCTTATTGCTGTTTCTCAAAACTTAATAGACAGTAAATGATGTTGTAAAGAAGCATTCTCATGAAAAGATGTATGTGACAGTTATCTAAGACAGGATTGTGTTCAAAACTATGACAGAAATTGAATACAAATTAAGTATTAAATAATAATTATTCCATATTTGAAAATTTTATTTAATCAAGCTTGAACGTACAATAGTACTAAATAATTTAAAAAATATCCATGGTTTTAAAATAATATCGATCGATCATAATTGCTGCTTTCACATACGTAATAATACTTGTGTTCAGTATATTGTGTGTTGGAATAATAGCACATATATATAATTATAAATATAAAAATATACATAAATAAACGACAAATTTGAGTCATTTAACATTGCTTGTGTTCGGCATACTAGGTTGATTCTCTTTATTTTGATACATATATTGAGCTCAAAGGGTTTGTGTTCGGTCTATCAAGCTCATAATTTATATAATTCACTCTAACGTAAATTATCTAGTTTTGTTTGTGTTCGGCGAAATTATATTAATTTTATTTATATTGGTTTACTATTCCTTTATAGTTGAGAAGTATGTTATGAGTAAAGAATTTGACCTGGTGATAGGTACAGTTACAGAGATGGAGACAGATTATACATGCCTTATGGTACTACAGGTGGCCACATTATGAGCTGAAGACAAAGAAAAGACAGATACAATACGACCAAAAAGGCAGAAATAAAGACAGAGACAGAAAACAAAATGAATGAAATGACTTAAGCAAAATTGGCAGGTAAACAAATAGTAGTAAAGTCAAATAAGAAAGTAAAAAATGAAATATTTATAAATAAACATTTTGTTGTTTTGTCAATAAAACAAATAGAAAATAATGAAAAAAAAATTAACGACGAGAGTAAGATTTTTAAGGATGATTATTTTAATGAATATTTTCATTTATACTTATCTGACAAATTGGACAAGGTGATGGATAAGCTCAATTCCGTTAAGGCAGGAATGGCGAAGAGCAAGTAAGACGAAGAAAAGAAAACAAGAATAGAGCAAAAAAGAGATGACGATTTGATGACTTAAATAATAAAAGAAAGAAACGCCATGCAAATCTTCAACAACCAAACTCTGGACACGATGATGGGGGAATTTAAACAAAAAAATGACTACAGGTAACGAGGCATAAAGGACAGATAAATCCAAAGACAGCAAAACGACATAAGATAAACAATGATTTCGAAAATTAAACACTTAACGCAGAAGGTTTCGAGAACTCAATAGTCTTGGATGAACACCTAGGATTGTTAAATAAATTAAAAAAAACGTGTTTAAAAGGAGATCACGTATCTCTGTCCTTTTCTAATCAAAGAAATGATTTTTTTACAAAAAATAATAACTATCAAAAAATGAAGAGAAAGCCGCATCGTGTATCAAAAAAAGCAATATTTTCTTTGATAACAAAAAATTAATTTTATTGCTTCGTTCTCAAGAAAACCTTGAAAAACCAAATTGTCCTCCCTAACCTCTATGATTTAAGTTTTTCAAGGTTTTCTTGAAAACGAAGCAATAAAATTAATTCTTTCTTATCAAAGAAAATATTGCCTTTTTTATTACGAGATGCGGCTTTCTCTTCATTTTTTGCTGAAGTTATTAGTTTCTGTAAAAAACTCAATTCTTTGATTAGAAAAGGACAGAGATACGTGACCTCCTCTTAATACAAATAGAGGTTGATAAAAGATTTAATAAAAAAAACGACAGTATTTTAGACGTTTCTAAACAGTTGACAGAAACTATCAAAACCGGACTGACTGGAAAAGATGAACCAGTAAAACGGTATTACAAATTAACGACTCAAATTGAATTTGAAAACTTTCTGGATTATTTTATGTCTGAATTAAGTTTGCCAGACTTATTGTATGTTGTAGATAGTACTATTGTGGCAAACGACAGTTCATCTGAAAGTATGAATGAAAAACATAAATATTAAGTTCTTGATATTTTGAAAAATAGAATAGATAAAGATCCAGTTGAATTGTTGAACAGAATCAAAGAAATTAAATTAGGCGAAGTAGATGTAGAACTCCATCTAGCATACAGACAAAAAATTGTACAACATACAGTATGATCCAACGAAAGAAAAGTTATAATAAAGTTAAATCGTTGTTTGAAGAAGACAAAAGAGATTTCTTCTATAATGCTATCATAAGCAAAGTACATTGCGACGATTCAAAAATCGAGCTAAACCATAGTACCTGCGCTCAGCCGCTACGAGGTACTACACCCGCAACGGGAATATATAAAGCGAGTCACCAAGCCAGCATCGGAGCTCTTTTCCCCTTTCACTGTGTAAGAGTGGGATTGCTCGACACAGTGGGAGATGTTCTTATCTATATTCTTTTCTCTAGCTACGTAAAGGTCAGTGTAAGAATGGGATTATCCGACACTGACTCCTGATCACTACCTCCACCTTTCCGGTCGGGGTAGATGCGAGTATGCACGACTAGTATATCTCCTCCATGTCCACGATGAGACTTGGAGGTAACCTTTTCTGTCTTCTTCTGGCACCAGCCTGTATCTCTAGCCTGTACCGAATGTCACGGAGACACTGCTCGTATTGTCTATCGCTGGTAAAGTAGGTTCCGACCGTGCCAACCGTCGGTAATAGCGTAGTCTGTAAATAGTTTATTTTTCTTTTACTCTAGTTTTGAACCGATACCGTTCGGAATTTCTTAATAGTAAGATCGTTAAAACCGCGGTAAAGATAAATACCGACCACTAGAAAAAGATCAATTAAATCTTAGTTTACGTGCCGCCGTTTCCGGCCTTTTTCCAAGATTATTATTTTATTAAATCTAGTATTAGTTTTAAGTTTAACTCAATAAACGCAAAGGATAATTATTGTGAAAAATATAAAATGCTCGACTCATACTCATTTACGAGTTCCACTAAACCTTTCCTGTAAATCTATTCCGTCGTTTACCACTTTAGTCTTAAGCTTGCTGGTTTCATTAATTTAATTATTATTTAAACGCAATAGTAAATTCTTTTTCCTTTATTATGAATTACAGTTAAATTTTCATGCATTTATTTTATGAAAGTTAACTTTTCATTATTAAGCTCATGTTTATTTTTATTATTTAATTCAGTTATTTCAATTTAGTTTATAAGTTCTGAACTTTGACTTATTCGAACCAGTGAAAGACCATCAGTCCATCATCAACCCTCAGGTAAAAAGTAAAAGTCTGATGCCACCGACGCAAAAGAGTTCTCTACAGCTACCCGAGAAAAGCCAAACGTTACAACATCAAGTAGAAGGAATAAATTTTATGACAGAAAGTGTGACGGTGAAAGGGTTATTTTATGATGAACTAAAGTTACTTATTATGCAGTTTGATATAATATTAAGCCATACTAGTAATTAGTAGTTTCAAAGCCAGAAATGAGTACGATATGCAAGAAACATATGCACCAGTTTCACTATTACTTTTAATCAGATCCATACTGGCAATGACAAACAAACTGAATTTAGAAATATGTCAGATGGCTGTAAAGACAGATTTTCTAAATGGAAGGGATGATTGTTTCTGAAAGGATTAAACGAAACAAGATTTGTAAATTGGAAAAGGTTTTATAGGATTCGAAAGTCAATCCAAATTGTTCGAATTAAAGATTTAAAGAGGCAGTAAAGAAATATTGACTTAGTATATTCTGCTAGTTTGCAATAATGTACAGATGCTTGAAAGAATAAAAACAACGAATTTTAAGAAAGAATTTAAAATGACAGAAATTGGTGAGCCTCTGAAATTTAGAAATAAAGTGAGATAGATTAAGCAAAAACAATCCATAAACAAAATGCTAAAGAAGTTTAGTTTCCATCAATCATCTCCTCAACTTACATTGATGGTAACCAATCAGATGAACAATAGCAAGAAAAGACAGCGTAAAGAAAATAATAAATCAATGCAAGCAGGCCAAATGCTGCTTATGATGTTAAGCAGACACCAAATCAGGAACACTATGTAAAACCGCTAGCATCCGAACTGCATGAACGGTTGTCAAAATTAATACTGAACGACTGATGAGACTGACAATTTGAAACCATATATATATATATATATATATATATTCATTTATTCAAATTTATTTTAAGAATCTTCCCTGTTAAAAATATATACGTATTTTAGTTACGTATCTCAAATACGTAACAAAATTACGTAATCCATACGTAACAAAGCGTTCGAATTCGTTACGTATTATGAGATACCTATTTGATATTGATGATACGTAGTTTTAATACGTATTCCAAGGGAGCGTAATTAAGCTAGGTTCAATGATCAAGCAATCAAATGTTGATACATATTCCATACAAAAAATAAGTATTTTCTCGCACAATATACGTATCTACAAGACAGGTTTCGTAGTAAAGGTACCTAATTTTTTTCACATAATATGCATCCTGAACACATCTTCCAATTGGAATACGTAATTTTTATAAATACATGTGCCAGATATATGCATTTCAAGCACATAATACCTAATTCTTTATTCGAATTTCAGACTTGAATACGTATTGAATCTAGTAATACGTAATTTTGAACACTACATACGTATCTACGAGTCAGGGTTCGTATTCAGAATAAGTAATTATAGGCCACATACGTGTCAAAACTACGTATTTAATGCAAAAAATACGTGATTTATGATCGCTGGTTCGGGTTTCAATACGTATTAATAGTACAATTACATAATTTGGAGCAGAAGATGCATATCTATTAGGCAGGTTTCGTAGTCGAAACACGTAATCCTGCCACAAAATACGTATCTTGCAAAGATCTTGTGATTCAAATACGTAATTTTCATTTATATATCTGCCCAATATGTGTATTTTTTGTTATTAGAATAAGTATTTTTCATCGATATTTATGCATGAAATATGGATTCATAATATGTATTTAATGCGAATAATACGTAATTTTTAATTTTAATAGCGGGCTCGAATACGTATCACCTGTATAAATGGATAATTTTGAGCACAAGATATGTATTCGAGCCTAAAACTGCAATCGAACATTACGTATTTTTTGCATTAAATACGTACTTTCGACATGTGAGTGGCCTACAATTACGTATTCTGAATACGAATCCCGTCTTATAGATACGTATTTTGTGTTTGAAATCACGTAATTGTACTGGCTATACGTATTCAAGCCCAGAACTGCGATTTAAAATTACGTAATTTTCGCTTGAAATACGTATCAAAAAGACTTATAATGGGCATACATATAAATGAAAATTACGTATTTTAATTACAGCATGTGTTCAGGATACGTATGTGGTAAATATTACGTATCTTTACTACAAAATCTGCCTCGTAGATACATATCTTATGCTTGAAATTACGTATTTGTACTGGCGATACGTATTCGAGCCTGAAACTGTGATTGTAAATTACGTATTTTTCACATTAAATATTCAATTTTTGCATGTGTGCAGCCTACAATAACGTATACTAAATATGAACCCTGACTCGTAAATCAATATGCATTCAAGCCTGAAATCCGAATCAAAAATTATGTATTATGCGCATGAAATACGTATAAAAAATAAATATATCTAACACAAGTATTTATAAAAATTACGTATTCCGATTGGAAGATGTGTTCAGAATACGTATTATGAGGAAAAAATTACGTACCTTTACTACGAAACCTGTCTTGTAGATACATATATTGTGTGAGAAATTACGTATCTCTTGTATGGAATGTGTATCAAAGTTTAATTGATTCATCATTGAATCTTGCTTCATTACGTATGCTCCCTTAGAATATGTATTGAAACTACGTATCATCAATATCAAATACGTATCTCATAATACGTAACAAATTCGAACGCTTTGTTACGTATCTGAGATACGTAACTAAAATACGTATATGTTTTCAATAGGGTTTACGTTGTATGTATTATAGGTCCTAAATAACAACAAACGACTGAGCAAATGGCAGTCACCTTTAAATCAAGATTGAAAAACTTAAAATTCTATTTCTTTTAAATATATTTTTATTTATGTATTTCAATAAAAATTATTTATGTATGATAAACAACATTGAGCGTGGGAGCGAGTATTAGAAATATAGACACGCTCAATCGCGTATGTGTAGTGTTTGGCGCCGCCATAAGGCGAGGCATCTTCAATGAATGCTAGATGTGTTTGTTTATTCCGTGTTTGACAGTTAGGCAGTATGAAAAGGTTACGTTTAGTACGGACATGGCTCAGTCTAACCCGGTAACTTTGATTAACTGTATATTGAGCTGTGATTCATCAAATTAAGCAAATTTTTTTTCAATCAATCGGAAATTTTCTTTAAAAAAACAATGGTATTAGTAGATTCACGATTATATTTATTGTAATATAGTTACATAGAAAAGTTTGAACACATCTCCAAAATTTTTATAAAAAATGTTTTTCATCTTCGAAATTACATAATTTAGTAAAAAAAGAGATATCGATATTTTATAACCCGCGTTTGAAAACTGTAAACTTGTTCTTCAAAATGCCCGACTTCATTTTTTGATTGATCTCAAAAACTATATTTTTTTTAAACTATGAAAGTACGCATTTTTTAAAGTAGCAATGAAACGATATTCGATGGATATACCAACGTAAAAAACTGTTTGTTTTACATAATAATAGGTTAAAAAAATATAAATAAATGACAAATTTTATAATAAACATATTCTTTATCGAAAAATAGAATACATAGAAATAAAATATCACTATAGTCCGTTTGCACGTCCACAACATATTTTCGCAACGTCTTTTCTACACATGGGTTTATTACACCTTAGGCACTTGAAAAAATTTTGCGATTTAAAGAACTAGGGCACAAGTTACATCGCTTTTGTTTTGACATCTTATTGTCAACAAATTCATCTCTGATATTCATTTTCTCTGGTAAATCGCGAGCTTCTAAAAATTCGTTAATGAAACCACGCAGATTGGCATGCAACGTATGAGTAGCTAGTCTCTTAACTAATTGAGGTTTTACAAGCTGCATGGAAAGATCCATATTAAACTGTATTCTTTTCATTGGAGGATTGCATTGATTCATATTGTACAAAGCGAAACGAGTTTACATTGGCTTGATCTAGTATACCATTATAATCTTATAGGCCACTTGGACGTTTTTCTAGCTGTAGTGTATTGATGGCGTTTGAAATCAAAACAATCTGTCCCACCTTTTGTCTTATTGTAAAATTCAATCATTTCTGGTTTGCCTGTTTCTTCATCAATTTTGCCCGTATACATGATAAAACTAATACAATTTTCTTTTTTTTTGGATTGTATTAAAGCAATGTCTGTTTTCTGAATAGCAAAATCTAATTTGTGGAGTCTCTTTCAACAAACTTTTAAACTGAGCTAGAATTTCTCTTTTGTTTTTTTTTATTGTTCCTATGAGAGACAAATTGTATTTCTTTTTATCTTTTCAAAAAGTGAATAGGAAGTAAACCAGTTATCAGCAGTTATATTTCGATCAATATTGTAAATTGGTTTGCTGAGTTTCCTTACATAATAAGATGGAATTGGTTCACCTTCTACACGATCAGTTACTGTACCACAATAAGGAATTGCATCGATCATATAATGAGTACTGACATCGTTCAAAGATAAAATTTTCAGACCATACTTATCTGGTTTCGAGGGATAAATTTTAAAAATACAGCGGCCTGGAAAGGAAAGCAATTGTTCATCAATTGTAGTATTGTACCTGATTCGTAATTTTCGACGATGAAAATGCAATGTCGAACGTCTAGATTCGACCTTTTAAACCAGAGTTATAAGATTTTATATTTAAAAATAAGGTTTTTTTCGATATATGAATATCTTTGAATTTAAGAGGAATAGAAAAATTTGTCAGAAAGAAAAAATGTTCCTTTTTGGTCAAATAATAATAATATACAATAAAAAATTGATTTCGAAAAAAAATTTTTTTTTTTTGTTGGAATGTAATAAAATTTTGATATCTTTAAAATATTGAACAACGTGGGTAAAAAAGGCAAAAAAAAAATCTTTTTTCCGGAATCTATTTTTTATTATATATTATTATTATTATTTGACCAAAAAGGAACATTTTTTCTCTCTGACAAATTTTTCTATTCCTCTTAAATTCAAAGATATTCATTTATCGAAAAAAACCTTATTTTTAAATATAAAATCTTATAACTCTGGTTTAAAAGGTCGAATCTAGACGTTCGACATTGCATTTTTATCTTCGAAATATAAGCTTTAAAATCTATTTAGTTTTGTATTAATGTAACGATTTCTACTAAAATTGAACACTATTTTACAAAGTCAAAACAAAGTTAAAAAAAATTTCTTTTTAAACAAGGATAAGAGATACGGAAAAAATGGTTTTTTTATATCAAACTAATAGGTTTCGAAAGAATTTTGAACAATCTTTCGAATCCCGTTGGAATTTTTAGGCTACGACCATTTTTTCCAGAGTTATAAAACTTTTTAGATAAGTCGATTTTAGACGAAGGTGGGCAAAAGTGTCTCAACGGCAGTGTATATTAAAATAAATATAGATCCACTTTTTTTGGAAAATATTTTCAAACCATCCCACGTTCTAACACGTGAAATAGCTACGTGAAATTGACCATTGGTAAATAAATCGTTTCGTAAATCTAATCCAATATTAATAAACGTTTAACCCTGAGTTTTATTGATAGTCATAGCGAAAGCGAATATAATTGGAAATTACCTTCTCTTAAATGTGAATGGATAATCATTATCAGAATACAAAGTAATTCGATTAAAAAATATAATATCACCGGCTTTATCACCTATTAATATCATCGTATAAATAAATTATTATTCAAATCCAATATATGTAATTGTGTACTATTACACAATCCTTCATTAAGACTAATATTCCTAACTAGCATTACAATAAAATTAATTTTTAAATGTAATATGTGAAAAGGTAAATTGGGAGGATTTAGTGAATTTAAATATTCTGGCAATAAAACATCAGTCATTGATCCTTCATCATCGCAATCATCAACTGAACCAATAATCGCGTAAAAACGTTCACCGCAACTATTTAACATGGATACAGCTTCATCATGAATTTCATCAACATCGACATTACAGGGTGATAATATTGCAGAAGGACTCATTTCATCAAACAACTTATTATTAACCAAATCACTAAATATATATTTAGCACTACTAACGTAATCATTAGCATCATTAAGTATATCATTACCTACATCGAGAACAAATTGAGCAAATTCTATTTCATTATTTGCAACTCGCATATTATGAGTTAATCGATGAACATGAAATGTACTCCAAAGTTGACTTTTCTTGATAGATAAACTAACAATTTCATTTCAAATTTCACTTGGTAATACACGTAAAAAGTGTCGAAAATCACTTCCCAATATTATCATTTTAATGATATGAATGAAAATACAGATGAATAATCGTCATAAATTATATGGCATTATCCAAAAATAGCTTCTTGAAGTGCATGCTTCCATCCATCATCATCTTCAATTAAACCTTAAGCTAAACATGCTTCAGAATATCTAGTATATTGAATTCCATTGACATTTTTTAAATGATCACACTTTTCACATGTAACAATAATAATCGTAAACGATATAATTCAATTCAACTCGAACTCACTGAATACATTCGGCCGATACAATTAGAGTGTTTTTTATGTTGAACCCATCGAAATACAGAATTTACACCAATCTTTTGCTTCTTAAAGACATAATGATGTGGAATCTCTGTATATAAATATTGTCTAGCAGATCAATTTCTTCGGTTCAATTCAAAATAATCTATCAACATAAAATGTTAATAGATTATTTGCTCTGCTTAATGCGGATGCTAAAGTATCATCATTATGGTGGACATGTAATTTGACGACTCTATGACTTTGAAATTGCAAAGGTTTACTTAATATACGATAACAGGCTTCAACAGGACTAACGTAACGACTTTTTATAAAATTAGATATTTCAACATAATTAATAATAGATTCATTTGAAGTATTTTCGATTACAATCATAGCAGCATCATGACCTTTATGAACATATTTAAATAAATATTTAATTGATTGCATGCTAGAAATTGCTTTTACGTTTATATGACAATTAAACTTACGCAATAAAAATGGACAATAAGGAACAATATATTGATTATCAATAATTCTATTTCGACGAAAGACGTTCAGCTCATTATTACGTCGTCTATAATAAGGATAACCATCCGCATTCATTATTGTTTTATTACGAAATTCTTTAGAATAATACTTTGGATATTTATCATTTATTATACGTCTATTATCGCATGGTCCATGAATCATGTTTTTAATAGCAATGTTATACAATGCAAAATCCTCATTGGGATCAGGAATTTCAGCTGATGTATAGTTATCTACTATTTCAGGTGTCGTAAATTTATAAGGATCGGCTAATGTTAGCAATACATGCACATGAAGTGATCCGCGCTTTTGAAACTCGACAACATGTATATGAGCAATTGCAACACCAAAATATTTTTCTCCCATTATCATTTTAACTATATACTCTTTCTTCAAATGAAAAACACGACAACGTATATCAGGCCGATCAGAAGCTTGCTGTTCGGGAAACAAATTTTCACGAATTTTATACCACTGTGGGTTGCGAGTCATTGTAATAAATAAATCAGGTTTATCTGTATTACGAACAATAGACATGGTATCTTGATAATTTTGCATCCTATATCGAGAAGAACAAATAAATTTTGATGATCATATTACCATATTACCGACCTGACAATTCATATCATTTGCCGTATCATTCATGTAATCAATTAAACCGTGATAAGAATTAGCTCGCGATTTTTTTTGATTATTTCTACACTCTTGATTTCTATATAGTTAAAATTTTACATAATTATCAACTTATTGATATAATCGAGGTCCATGCAGAAATAGATTAGATTCACCAGTTCTAATAGCTATTTAGTACTTATTATAAGCATTTCTAGTTACTCGACGACAACGATTATCATCATTATCTAAGTTCTCATTATCGTTATTAATAATATCATTGTCATTGTTATTATAAACAATATCGCAACAATTATTAGAATCCTTCTTCATTATATTTAAGTTCCAGCCACCTTTACCATATGGATAAAATAATGGATACACCATAGCTTCTATATTAGAATCTAATGAACTTAATATATGTAAAGACGTATTAATATTACCTAGTCACATATGATTTGGGAATTTTGCCATCAGCGTTTGTTGAAAATACTGCAACGATTTCATTAGTTCGCTGAAAATGATATCTATCCTTATCATATCCTGGTTTCAAAGAAAATAATAATTGCAACTCTGGTTCAATACCATTTTTAGTAGTATGTAAAGAGATTTCTTGTTTTATCATTTCATATGACTTGACTAATATATTATGTTCTTTTATTAAATTCTCTATAATATTCAAAAAGTCAATATTTGTTTAAGGATTATCAGCAATCCAATAATCAATCGCTTCTTGTTGATCTACAATAAATAATTGACCATATGTTGGGTTATCATTATCAGCTGGATACAAAGCCTCATTAATTTGATAATATATCTGTCCATGAATTTTAAAACAATAAGTAGCCCTTCCAATAGTTGAAAAATAAACTAAATTAGCGTTAAATGAAGCAAAAGAAAATAAACTATTAAAATTTCTGATGCGATTAAAAAAAATTTTAGATTTTTCATGAAAACCATCGGATAACGATCGCAATTCTTCGGAAAAATCACTAATTTTATTCAATTCGATAGTTCATGACCACAACAATCATTAAATGAATTAATTTTACCATTAATTTTTTCATTGCTACAATGTTTAGCAAAACAATGCTTACATATTCCTGTCATTAGACTTAAACGATGTTCTTCATTATCCTCGATGCGTATATTATTACACACTCCTCTAAATCTAACAACACATTGATTAGTAAGAACCCGTTGATGTTGACTGATATTACTTGATTCATATTGTATACAGTGCAAATCATTTTCAATAATAACATTAGTCTCATTATTATAAATTCTTTCTGTACATAATTCAGAGACAACTACATGTTGTTCTTCAGAAATTTGACGAATTCTAAATCTACTACGATTTAACTTATGCTCAATGGTCGAATTATTTTGATTATTTCTTATTCTTTATTGATACCGTATCTGTTTCTCAGCAGGAGTTTGACTAACTCTAGATCTACTACGATTTTGATCTTGCTTTATGCAAATATTATTTTCACTACTTCGATTTCTTTGTTGACACCGTCTCTGTCTCTCTCAACTAAAACACGTCGTTCTTCAGAAGTTTATCTAAATCTAGATGCACTACTATTCTTATCATGCTCTATAATAGAATTATAAACATTATTTCTATTTTGTTCTTGATACTGTCTCTGTCTCTCTGCTGCTGAAGCACGTCGCTCTTCAGAAGTATACCAAACTCCAGATCTACTGCGATTCTGGTCATATTCTATAATAAAATTATTACGATTATTTCTAGCTCTGTGCTGATACGATCTCATTCTCTCTTTTGCTAAGACACGTCGCTCTTCAGAAATATGACTGAATTTAAATCTACTACGATTCTGATCATGCGCAGATGAAAAATTACCCTTATAAAAAATCCTGTAGTATATCCTGTAGGACATCTTGCAGGATAATACTACAGGACTTAAGTGCAAAATGCATACAGTATGTCTTGCAAGATATTGTACATGATGTCTTACAGGATGTCCTACAGCATATCCTACAGGATTTTTTCATAAGGGTATTACCATTATTATTATTGCTTTCTCGAAATCGTTGAATCTCAACAACTAAAACACGTCGTTCTCCCATTATTCATGATGCTATAATTAAATTTAAATGAAAACAGTCTTCACACTAAACATATAACATACAACTGATAAAATAAAATAATACCTATGACTAAATAATTATGAAATGATTACGAATAATAATACATAAATATTTAAAAATAAAATGATGATAATAATAAATAAATATACATGCGACATTTTACACCAACTGGAAAAGCAAAAAAATAAAAATCGCTGAAACTCTGAGAATATATTCTGTTTGTTACTCAAAATATGTAAAAAAAATTTCAAGTATCAAGATTGAAAGTATCACTCTTGATACTAGAGCTATAGATCCTTAAAATTTGAAAACTTTTGGAAAAGTCCTGAAATTATCATTTTTTTCTGAAAATCCTGATGTTCTAGAGGAAAATTTATAAGAATACTACTTGTAAATGAAAAGGAGAGTTAGCATGATTTTTTACAGACCTGAATTTTGAAGTTTTCTATTGGTTTTTATATGTATTACATGGTAATTGAAATTACTCATTGTTCACCACTTCAGAAATTGCTTTTCGCGGGCTTATTTTTTTCTAGTTTACATAAACTTTAAAATAAATTTTTGATCATGTAAGTCAGAGCCATTAATAAGGAGTTAAGAGGGTTTAAAATATATATTTTCATGTATGATTCATTTTTCATATTAAATATATATTTTGACCTGTCATAACTCCTTATAGATGGCTCCAACTGACATAATCAAACATTTATTTTAAATTTCATGTAAAATAGAAAAAAATGAGCCCGCGAAAAGCAATTTCTGAAATGGCAAGCAATGAGTAATTTCAAGTAACATGTAATATATATAAGAACGAATAGAAATCTTCAAAATTCAGGTCTGCAAACAATCATGCTAACCCTCCTCTTGATTTACAACAAGAAGTATTCTTATGAATTTTTCTCTAAAACATCAGGATTTTCAGAAAAAAATGATAAAGTTAGGACTTTTCCAAAAATTTTCAAATTTCAAGGAACTATAGCTCTTGATACTTTTAATCTACAAACAGAATATATTCTTAGAGTTTTAGCATTTTGTATCTTCCAGTTGGTGTAAAATGTCCCATATATATATATATATATATATGTATATTTTTATGAATGAGGTATTATGCAGACAAAATCATAGATGAATCGTGGCTTATGCTGACATTTGGGTACTTATGCTGACGTAAGCATAAGGACAGATTATTTCTTTAGATAAAGAGTACTTATGCTGACATTTTCATTCTTCAATCGTCACTTATGCTGACATATATTTTCCGGGTCGCGCATGAATGCGGACTTATGCGGCCTTCGGCCGCATAAGTCCGCATTCATCTGATATATATATATATATATATATATATATATATATATATATTTATAATTAAATGATATGTTTATTGTATTATATATAATATTTATATTGTTAAATTATTATCAAATAATTACAAAACGAATTAATATGGCACTTGATTTAATTTCAATTTATGAATTGCTATAGTAAGGTTCTAATTGTTTATTTCTGATTATATTATTTCCAAACTCATTTAATTTCGGTAACATAAATTCTGGTGATTTAAATATCATTGTTTATCATCATATTAAATCATATGGTATCATAATTATTATATCATAATAGCAATCATTCCATCATTTCAATTCAAATAAGTTTCTTTTATATCACTTAATCTGATTCTTTCAATACTAATGTCCTCATTTATTAATTGTCTTAATTGTTCATTGCCTTATAACTAATGATCTTGTTTATTGATTTTCTTAAAGACTAATTTTCTAAATTACTATACGCCATAATAACTGATTAATTTAATTAAAAATTTTTTTTAATTTGTTCTTCAAACATTGAATCAATTTGTTTATAATCTATTGCGTAATATTAATAGAACAAAAAAAATTTCAATAAATTGTTATGGCCTTCAAGTAATAAATATATTATAAATATCTAAATGTTTTATAAAACAATAACAAAATGATAATGCACTATATTCGAAACCAATAATGATGTATATATTCTTTGTAATATTACAAAAAACGTAATAACAAAAAAAATATAATGCAAATTTATATACAATAATTTAATAAATTAATTTAATAAAAATAAAAATTATAAATAATGAATAATAATAAACAATTACATAATAAATCAATTTATTAACAACTAAATTTATTCGTAAATAGTTACGTACAGATTCCATACATGAATTAAATATTTAAATCCAAAATTTGTAAATAATCATATACAATAAACCGAAGAAAAATACATGCGATAACGCGCATAATCAAAGCAAATATACGATAAGAAAACTATGAATTCCATGGAAATGAATAACCAAAATTACCAACACTTAAACAAATTATATAATACTCAAATAAGAAACTATAATTACGTAAACGTACATTCACACGTAAGGTAAAAAAATATAAAATTAAACTATGCGTAATATTTATTATATACAATCGAAAAAGACCCGTGCATAAACACGCGTCAAAAACTTTTTCAACTTTAAACCGCAACTTTCACTCTACCTCACTCTCTCTCTCTCTCTCCCTTGTCCATGCACTTTCTTACTCGTCTACTCTAATAATTCAAAATATAATTAATATTATATATAATTAAATTATCAATTATTAATTAATTGTCAATTATCAATTATCAAACGTAATACGTACTAATAATAATGCGATTTCTCAAATATACGATAATCCTTTAAGAGTAGGCCGGAGCAGTTTTGACTACCGACCGAGAAAGTAAAAATGTTATTTTATCACAAATGGAATAATTATACTATTTTCAAAATAAATTTTTATCAAGCGCAATTTTTTATACATACATGATTGTATAATAGATATTATTATCATGAAATTCACCATATTTTAAACGAAAAGTAAGTAATCGTACTTAGGGTTTAATAAACAGCTGTAGTATGAATTTTTAATTTTTAAAAATTTTCTCCAAATATTTTTTGCTAGCGCAATTGAGAAATAAATTTCGTGAATGTATTTAAAATTTTAAAGCATTCCATTACGTATAGTAGGAGAAAATTAAACAACGTATTTTCGGTTCTCGGTCGGTATCGAATCTATTCCGTCCTGCTCTTAACACACATACGCGTACCAAACATTTGAAAATCTTAAAAAAAATCAATCTTATTCACGTTAACTATAAATCTCACTCTCTCACTCTCACGCTCTCACCTCCTTACACACTAACTCTCTAAAATAATTAGACCTTTAATCAATAAATTAAACAAATGGAAATAATTATAATTAATCAATTAATATGCTGTATACAAAGACATGCATATATATTAATTTTGTTAATACAATTTCTAAATATACAATGATACTTCAACACGCGCCTACATATTGATTAATCCAAAATTCTTATTGAAAAATCTCTCTTTCTTGCTCTCAATCACTCACTCACTCACTTTCTAACACAATAGGAACGTTATTATTATTATAGTAATAAATTGATGTAAAAATGATTTACTTTATTATAATGCATTACAAAAACGTGCGCAGATTATTAAAGCTGTTACTGTAACACAATAATCCTCCATTGCTAGTCGACATACCATAAAAAAATTTACTATTTCTCTCTAAAATATTCCGGTCTCTCTCACTCTGCTCTTTACTTCCTCTCGTACTTACTATCTCCCATTTTCCCGACCTCCTTGCCTCTTATCTATACTACTTCCCCCTCCCCCCTCTACCCCTTTCAATATTCAATATCTATATTCAATTCAATTCAATATCAATTCAATATTTCTATTATTGTTACTATTGCTATTACTATATTACTTATTACTTCACTATATATCTAATTCTAATTCGATTCTAATAGTGTAACAGGCAAAGTTTAACACGCAATCTGTGACAGACTCATGGTAACGCGTTACATTCTCTCTAAGTATATATATATATATATATATATAATCCTTATAGGGATTAGAATTATTTTGGTTTTATTTTTACCCTACGTCATACCAATACTACACTGAGAGAAAATTCATGCTAATAGAGCATGCGAACTGCCATCTATGCGAGCATATAAAACATTGATACAAATATGACAGGCCGTGAGAAGCTCTATTAGTATTGGATTACCTTATACCAAAAAAGATGGTATGGAGAGTAACTAAAGCATGAACGGCATTCACTGATGACTCGCGTGGTATACTTCGATGACTCCCCACTCTCATATCCTTGTTTGCTGTCCCATGTTTGCTTGAGTCGCCTCCTCTTTTGGGTAGCGACGCGAGCAAACACGGCTGGTCTATACCCAAAATTATGTTGCAAATTTCTTTAATGTATTTTCGTAGCGTGAATCTTTTATTTCTTTTCTTTTCTTTTTTTATGAAGGGAGATACGTTATAAATATAACCTGTTAAACTTTTTAACTTTAAATAATTAATTTTTAACTTAAAATTTAATTATTTTAAACCGCTGGGGGGGCAGATGAGCATGTACGATTTTACGCCAGAAATATTTCGGAGTAGCGTTGGTCTAGTGCGTAACGTTCACGCTTTTCCTTTTGAGTACGCGAGTTCAACTCTCGGCTAGGGTCACTTTTTTTTAATTTTTTTTTATTGTTTTAATATTTTTTATTCCTTTTTATATTTTTTTTTTTTTAGATTTTGTATTTTTTTAATAATTTTAAAATTTAATTTTTCACAAGTACGCTTGTTTTTTTCAATGAAAATTTTTTAAAAATAAATTATTCTTTATAGGTAGTAATTACAAATATTGATAAATAAATAATAGTGATGTTTATTTTATAATAGTGATGTTTATTTTATAATAGTATAGTTTAATTTATTTATAATTTAGTTTATAAAATTTACAATAAATTACAATAAATAAATAAAACTAAGTTATTATTATTTATGTTATAATATATATTGTATATTGAAATATGTTTATAAAGACAAAATTGAACTATAGTATTGTAAATATCACTATTATTTATTTATTAATATTTTAAATTATTTTCTATATGAAATAATTTATTTAAAAATATTAATAAAAAAAACGAGCATATTTTAAGTAACTTGTGAAAAAATAGATTTTAAAATTAATAAAAAAATAGAAAATAAAAAAAATATAAATAAAAAAAAGCAATAAAAACTATTAAAATAATTTAAAAAAAATTAAAAAAAAAGACCCTAGCCGAGAGCTGAACTCGCCTACTCAAAAGGAAAAACGCGAACGTTACGCACTAGACCAACGTTACTTCGAAATATCTCTGGCGTAAAATCGTACATGCTCATCTGCCCCCCAACGGTTTAAAATAATTAAATTTTAAGTTAAAAATTAATTATTTAAAGTTAAAAAGTTTAACAGGTTATATTTATAACGTATCTCCCTTCATAAAAAAAGAAAAGAAATAAAAGATTCACGCTACGAAAATACGTTAACGAAATTCGCAACGTGATTTTGGATATAGACCAGCCGTGTTTGCTCGCGTCGCCACCCAAAAGAGGAGGCGACTTGAGCAATAGAAGAATGCCATAGTTAGCAGTAGAGAAAGAATAGTGGACAAGCCACGTTTACTTCCTTCACGTCCCATGAGAGGATACAGCGCTAGCTATCGAAGGATATTAGAGTGGGGAGCTACTAAAGCATGTAAACAAACAGTTTTTGGATAGCACAAACCTCGTAAGAGTAGATGGCGCTGTTATTAAAGCATAGGATATTACTTACTAACTTTGGATACGTAGACTACATGCTCTATTGGCATGAATTTTCTCTCAGTGTAACCTTTATGCTTTCTCATAGAAAAAACATTGTATCGATAAAATTTTTTTTTGTTATTTTTTAATTCATTTGTACATATTTTCACTCAAGGAGTCAAAAAAAGTGGTTTCCAGAAAATGTCTCTATGTATGTATGAATTCAGTATGTCAGTAAGATTTTGAAAATTACACGATGAATTTGCTTCATATTTTGGATACAATTTATTTTTTTGTCTAACTAGGTGGCAAGTTATTAAAAATTGATTTTCTTGATGTAGTTTTCATTTTAGAGCCATTTTAAGAATTTAAAAAATAATTCGATTTTTTATTTTTTTCGTATTTTACGTAAACTATTCGAAGAATTTGCTTAAAAATTTGCATAAAAATTACTTTTGACTGCCAAAATAAAAAAAATTTGGAAATCTGATTTTCTTAGCGCTTTTTTAATTTTAGAGTATTTTTAAAATTTTTTTTAAAATTTTCACTTTTTATTATTTTTCTATTTTACGAAAACCATTTAATAGATTTGCTCCAAAATTTGTATCAAAGTTATTTGCTATTATCTGAAGAAAACAAGCTTCGACAAACTAATTTTCTCAAAACAGTTGTAATTTTAGAGCATTTTAAAAATTAAAAAAAAAATTTCATTTTTCATTTATCTTTTATTTTACGTAAGCCATGTGATAAATTTTCTCCTAAATTTTTATACAATTAATTCACTATTGTCTTAGAAAAATAAGCTTTCAAAAACTAATTTTCATAGTGTGGTTACAATTTTAGAGAATTTTAAAGATTTTAAAAAAAATTTTGTTTCTTTGTTTCTTATTTTTTCTTATTTCACGTAAAGTACTCAATAGATTTACTCTAAAATTTGCAGGGAAATTATTTGCGACTGCCAAAAAAAGAAAAATTTTCGAAAACTGATTTTCTTAGTGCAGTTTTAATTTAAGAGCATTTTGAAAATTTTGAGAAAGAAATTTTGAAAAGAAAATGGTATTTATTTAGCCAACGAAATCTCGAAAACTACTCGATGGATTTGCTTCAAATTTTGCATACTATCTATTTAGTCCAGGCGCCCAGAGGGTTTTATATGAAGTTAGAGGTCCCACCAAGCAAGTAGGTGATTTATATGTATTTTGAGTTGCTGAATCCGAATTTGCAACTTGCTTTTCGCGCAAGTGGTCGAGTAATTTGTTATAAACAAATTGATTGTTTAAATGGCTATAGTTTATGAACTACAATATATGCAGTAATTTTCTCTGCGAAAACTTGTTCTTTAATAAAAAAAACAAAACAAAATCATTATTGTTGCATGTCGATTCGATAATTAAAACCAGAGATATGGCAAATATATTGCAAAAAAACATAGAGACGTAACGCATGCGCGGAATGCCCTGGTAAAAAACCTTATAACTCGACTACTAATTAATATTTATCGAAGTCTAACATGTATTTGGAAAATGTCAGAATCTCAGCTTTAATAATAAATTGTTATATATTACTTTCAAATGTTGATAAATAAGCTAGAATGATTTGAAGCAGAAAAAATTTTCAATTTTTCAGAATTTTGTTTGTTTATAACGAAATAATATAGGTTGGCGAACAAAATATTTCTATATTTTTGATATAGAATGATAGAAAATTTCATCTAGTTTAAAAATCTGTCTGGTTTTTTAAATTTAAGCAAGTAGAACCTGAGATATTGCAAATTTAAGCTGTAGCGCCAACTCCTTACAATACGACATATGTGTGCAATATAGCGATCGCTTTCCTTGTTAAAAATTCTTTTATTATAAGGTAAGTGATTTTATTTTTTTGTGATAAAATTAATTTTAACTCTGTATTAGAAAATTAAATAAAAATTGAATAAAAAAGAACTCAGCTAAAAATAGATGACTCTAATAAATCGGAAAGTTAAAACAAATCGTTTGAATAAAATAATAATACTCCATAAGTTAAGTAAATTGTTTACTATTATAGTAGAAAAATCAATGATTATTTAAAACCCTAAATCAACTTCATCTTAATGTATTATACATCATTAATATTACGACCAAATATATAAAATAGAGTCAAAAGTAATTTTATAAGAAGAGGATGAAATTACTAACCTTATAATAAAAGAATTTTCAATAAAGAAAGCGATCGCTCTATTGCACACATATGTCGTATTGCAAGGAGTTGGCGCTACAGCTTGAATTTGCGATATCTCTGGTTCTACTTGTTTAAATTTAAAAAACCGGACAGATTCTTAAACTAGATGAAATTTTCTATCATTCTATATCAAAAATATAGAAATATTTTGTTTGCCAACCTATATTATTTCGTTATAAACAAACAAAATTCTGAAAAATTGAAAATTTTTTCTGCTTCGAATCATTCTAGCTTACTCATCAACATTTGAAAGTAATATATAACAATTTATTATTAAAGCTGAGATTCTGAAATTTTCCAAACACATATTAGACTTCGAAAAATAATAATTAGTAGTCGAGTTATAAGGTTTTTTACCAGGGCATTCCGCGCATGCGTTACGTCTCTATGTTTTTTTGCAATATATTTGCCATATCTCTGGTTTTAATTATCGAATCGACATGCAACAAGAACGATTTTGTTTTGTTTTTTCATTAAAGAACAAGTTTTTGCAGAGAAAATCACTGCATCTATTGTAGTTCGTAAACTATAGCCATTTAAACAATTAATTTGTTTATAACAAATTACTCGATCACTTGCGCGAAAAGCAAGCTTCAAATTCGGATTCAGTAGCTTAAAATACATATAAATTACCTACTTGCTTGGTGGGACCTCTAACTTCATATAAAACCCTCTGGGCGCCTGGACTAAATTAAATCAAATACTCTAACTCAATGAGCTCTATGAGAAAGCATTGTGCCAAAGCACTTGGCAGCGTTTTTTATCCGCTTCCCACTATATCTAAAAGTTTTTTCCTTATTTTTATTTTATTTTTAATAAACATTTTTTTGACCCATTTTTTTTCACATTATTTAAAAATTTTTCAAAAACATTAATAAAAAATTTTCCGTATGATTTTTTTTTCATTTCTTGGTAAATTTTCATTTTTTTGGTAAATTTTTTTATCAAATTTTCATTAATTCATAATTTTTTGTTTTTTCTAAAACTTCTCAGTAATATTTGAAAATTTTTAACTAACATTCAACCCGGATGCAAGCTATAGTACCAAGAGGGGTAAGTACAACTCTCCACTACCTTCACAAAGCCCAACGCTCATAGACCTCTGTACGGTAAGTTAGACAGGTCATGTCTACAGTCCAATACCAACTATACTGCCGAGATGGGAAACACATCTCTTTGTGGCTCTCTACGAGCTCCGAAACCTATATCCATCTTGCCCGGGGGAGAGGAAACCCATATCCATCTTACCCGGTGGAGGGGGACCCATGTCCATCTTGCTCATCGGAGGAGAAATCTACACCTCTATAACACGCAAGGAAAAGAGTGAGAGAGAGAAAGACAGCTGTGACGTCATGTCTGGATGCGCTATTGCTGAGTCTACTCTACTTGTAATAATTATTTGACAGGAATTTATTAGGCAAATTTTCTATATTAGAAGTTGTGGTGATGAAAAGAGTATATGATTTATTCATAGTTACCGACATTACAGTTTTCTGAATTTTTAATTGTTATTGAAAATTATACCAAATATCTCTATATTATGCTTCTTATTAGTGAAAACGGAAGACTGTAATATAAAGATATTTTTAAAAAAAGTTGTATCACTAACCCAAAAGTCTTTCAAATATCTCTATATTATAGCCTTCAACTTTAACTAATAAAAAGCATGATATAGAGATATTTCAGAAAATGTTTGAATAAAGATTAAAAATTTAGAAAACTGCGATGTCTGTAATTATGTGTAAATCATGTAACCAATCACATAATCTAAATATGAATTAGTTATAATCATCTGTTCAATGAATAATTGTTAAATTAGTAATCAAATACGATTTATGAACTTTATATTCAAAAACTAAATTATGACTCGTATATTGTTAAAACCAAAAGTGATAGACGCCTAGAGGACAGTCCTAGGCCAAATTTTTCATCGAAAACCTGGGTAACACTAAAGTGTTACATTGTACTTATATATATTAAATATGCTATATTTAATATAATATATAAATACATTTGATTTAGTGGCGTTTCTAAGTAGTTAGGTAGCAGAACTAGCTCATTTTTGGACAAAATTCGTCATTTAAAAGTAGGCTCTATAAGCGTCTATATTAGTTGCTAAAACTTAGCCTCATAGTTTTTTAGCATATTTAGGCTTAATTAAGTCAATAACAAATAAGTTTCTTCTATAAAAAGCGTATTAAAAAAAATAAATGAGATATTTTAATTATATATTTTAATTGTTTAGTAAATCAGTTCATTTGTCACATTGAACCTGCTCAAAGAAGATATAATTAAAGAATAAAGTCTTTCTAATATAGTTATTCATATATTTAATAGTAGATTATATGATTTTTTCCTCAGGAGAAGCTTGTTGGTGGACGGTACATCCTGCATCAAAACAAAGATCTGAAGGCGAAAAAGTTCGCGTGGGTGACGATCTTATTTTAGTATCTGTAGCTACTGAAAGATATTTGGTGAGTACTGACTTTTTTTATGATACATGAAATAATGACAGACAATTAATGTTTATCCGTTTTAATAAATCAATTTTGATGATACGAAAAGATTAATTTATATCAGATTCTGAAGATAAATTTAGATATAAGATACCGATATTATAATTTTTTAAATCTTTGGTTCTTAATCCAAAGTTCTTAATTTAAAAGCATCTTCACATTAAGATATTCTTTATGAATTAATAAAAAGTGTGACATAGAGAGTAGATAAGCTATACCGATTTGAATTCATACCGATTCTGATTCACCTGAATTAGAAATAATATGAATTCGAATCGGTATAGAGGTGCGGGGCGAATTCACCTGAAGTAGAGGTGAAGTAGAATTAGCTTAGAATTTTTTGTAGTAAGAACCAGCAGAATCAGTATAGAGGTGGGGGGACCAGTTCGAATTCACCTAAAGTAGAATTGAGGTAAAATAGAATCGCAGAAACGAGTTGGAGAGGGAAGATTAATTCTAATTCATGTGAAGCAGAATTATTTGTCCATTATCTACTTAGTTAAAAACTTATAGCTTTTTATATTTTATATCTTTGGATGGCATTTGTAATTTATATTTTTCATAGTCCTCTTTCTATGTTGTTTTCTCATCCTTCACCTTTTCATCAGGTGGAAGAAGACGAGTGTACTCTGAACAATCTTAAGTGGTATGACTTGGAGTCTGTCCCATGATAAAATGAATGTGAATCACGATGTGTTTGCTTTTTACAGGAAGTGGTGAAAGACCCAGCCATCATCCTCTACCTGTGAGATATATCCATTAAGCATTACCTCTCCTTTTTACTTCCTATGGTAGCATAAATCAATTTAGTTGTTTTTAGTAAAGTATCTCTTTATAAGTCGGACATTGTGCAAAGCACAACGAGCTTCGTACGCATCATTGTGATTAGGATAAACAGTTACAAGCTTTATTTTATTAGCTGGTGGAAAACCCATTTCTGTGACATCACATACTTTAAACTTAAAGTGTTCTAGCCATTTTTTTTCTTATACTACCCACGACAAAAATTTTGGTTGCATCATGTAAGGCTTCTCTAAAAATATTACCTACGTCAGTATAGGAAATGGTACCAGAGTTTCATGATAAACCATGGTAATAATATTTCAACCCCGTATTTCGTTTTTTGTACTTGTCCGAAAGTCTACACCAGGAATATGGTTTGTTGAAAAGGAGTACCAGAGGTTCGGTATCATCGTTGAGCGGCATTACAGCCAACTCTTTGAGAATATAGTCATCACCAGACTGTTTAAAACCTTGTATATCCACCAAGTACTCCTTGCTGATTAATAACTTTTTTTTACAGTTCTGATTCACTGTCGCTATTTGCACGAGTGTCTTCCCAGTACATAACCCAATCATCGTATTGATTTAACGTTGTTAGCAGCACATGTATTTTTATACATGCAATTATGATGTGAACGAGAGACTATTTTAGTTAGTCGTTAATCAAAATGGGGAATACCCAGTTCACTGATATCCACAACTTTAAAATCAAACTTCTCTAATCACTCTTTTTTCACTTTATAAATCACAATAACTTGTGTAGCATTCTGCAGAGTTTGTCGAAGAATTTCTTCTATTCCAGTATAGTCGTGATCTCCAGAATTCTAAGCTAGTCCATGATAGCAAAGCTCAAGACAGATTAACGCTTGTATTTTGTAGCTAACTTTTTCCAAGGAAAAGGCGGTTTGAAAAGATGCACCGTTAGTTCAGCCGACTAAACGAGAGAAACAGCATCCAACTCTTTTAAAACAAACTCTTGCTTTTTAAAACCTTGTAAGTCCACTGCGTATTCCATCTTGTTAAAGATTGAGATCTCAGCTCGCTCTCGCTTTCTTATATCCTACCATCCCCACTCCTTTACAGACTATCCCCACTCCTTTAGACTAATTTCCTGACATCACGGCTTATGGCGTTGTATTCTATGATTCTATTATGTAAGATTAGACAGTAAGCTGAAGTTCCAATTGGAAAGTTTTGTTTGGTCTCGAATTTAAGATGAACATCAACTGGAGTACTTTTCAGAGAATCATTTTGTTTTGAACAATCGATGACTATCAGTGGCACGTGATTGATATAATCTGATTTTTTCGTTTATTGGCTCAGACTCCTTTCCATAGTATGCATTTTGGAAATTAGCGTACATATCGTATAATATTGCATACTGATTATTGACAATATCAAGATTCATATTTCCGTAAGGATAGTCTTGAGAGTTGAGAAATAGTTTTACATTGCTCAAATTGCAGTGATCAAATTAATTAGCGTTAGCAGTTTTTTGTCCTTTTCGATTTGTCTGGAAACCAAGAATGATAAAATGAGGCTTCTCCAGCTAATTAGATGTTTTTACTGTCCATACATGTCTCGTTGATGTAGGTAATAATGGATATTCGTATGATTCCCAAGAGCGAAAACTCATTGAGATAGGTTTATTTTTCTCGATTTGTCGAAGCATGCGAATTTTACATTCATCGGATAACTGTATGTGAGGCATATGCTACTCGATCCTTAAAAAATCAATTTTGAAATCTTCGAAAACATTAGCAGCAGCTGTTTGTATTACTGCGTTAATATCGTTCCTGGATCTCATGAGGATAAGTTCATGTTTAACATTGACTATGATTTTGCGATAATCTTCGGCAAAGCCTAAAATCATACTGAGAGGTATGAAAATATCAAAATAGCAATCGTTATCAATGATCTTCCGAGTTTCCGTTATATCAATCCAATCTGCATTTTCTATAATTAAACTTTGACTAGGGTCGAGTGATACACAACCCTCCGTAACTGTGGTCATTCCTACATTCTCACAGCGATCGATCTCTATAGCATTGATTTTATAGCGAACTTCCTCGAATAGATGACAGATGCCGTTATTAACTAAGTTAGTTCTTGCTAAAGCAGTGCCATCTTGTTGAATTAATTTGCCCACTATGTGCATAGTACTCCGCGAAGGCAAAAGATTTGAATCTCGATGTTGAATCAATTTGCGGATTCCATCACTATTATTAAAATTTGACGAGGTGTGAGGCTGGTACGCGTGCACCTCATAGTGAGCTATTGACTCATCCAATGTTACTCCCGTCCTTAAATTTAGAATTTCCTCCATTTCTTTGAAAACAGCAAAAAATTAAGCACGTAATTTTCCACCGGGAGCTCTTATTTTTAAGCCTTGGCTCTTCAAAAACTAAATATTCTGCCATGTTAATACTTTGACTTGTCGATGACGACTAATGTTCGAATGCCATCTTGATTTACTTATATACCCTTTGTTATTCTTATTGTTATAAACTACTTCCATTTTTTTATACTGATTTAATATGTAGTCTAACTGTAATAGTTTCTTCATGGAAGTTAAATAAATTCCCGTCTTGATCGAGTATACGCACTTGTAAATGATCTATGCTCTTGACGACGACTGGAAGGTAAATGACTTGTGATGGCACTTCAATGATCTTATATCCTGGTGGGACTGCAGGAAAGAATTCATGTATCGTGTGCACTTGTCGACCGTTTATATAGGCATCAGAGACGATATTACACTCAACTCGACAAGCGTTGACCTTTAGGATAGCTACAGGTAAATCTGAATGATTCGTGATGTCAGCAGGAAGTACTCGTTTTGCAAAGCCTAATAAAGGTCCTATCGTCGAAAATCAATCGGATGATTGCATTTTATTTTACTACAAAGTGTATTATTGTTTGGTTTAATACTGATTGAGATTCTTTCTGTCGTCAATGTTTTACTGAGATGGTTCTCTATATCCTCAATTTCATAACTACCAGTCGGTAAAACAATTTCTTCCTGTCCAACGTGGAATAGATTACTACCCTTGCCGATATTAGGTATAGAATTGAATGTCATGAAAGCAACTAATCCGAGAACATAATTCTTGTCAGGTGAAAGTTCAATTGATGGAAAATACTGTTCTTCCAGTATAGACAATGTACCCGAAAGACTCAAAGTCAATGAATCGGCCATAATTGTTGAACACATAATGAACAAATACTCATCATTCTTTTCTCTATATATCAAGAGTATTACTCAAGAATCTTAGACAAATATGACCGCAATTAAAAGTTTCAAAGTCTTGATACCTCTCAGGATTGTACTTGATGTTGTCTACTCTCAAATATGTCATTAAATCCAAAGAAGGTTGAAAATCACCGAAGCCATCGAAATATACAACATCGTTTCCTCGTTTACGATATGCTACCAAATGCGTTCCAGGTCCATCTGCATCATCAAGATTAACAATAGCTGATTCTTTATAGTTCGGTCCATTCATAGGCATAGCATTTCTCATAAATACTCCTTGAAAATTAGGATTTTTGCAAACTTGAGGAGATTAGCATCGGTGAGTGCTCTTTGAGATAATTTGACTTTGAGGATCTTATTTTTTTTTCTAAAGAATTGGTTTCATACGAAGACCAAGACCAGTTTTATATGGTTTCAAGTAAAGACCTTTACTAAGAGCTATTTCTTTTATCTTTTTATTATGTCTCTTATTTTTGGAATCGTTTACCGCTTTAGCGATTCTAGCGGCACCTCCAGCTATACTACCGACAGTACTCAAACCTGCAAAGATTGGTATGAGGAATTGTAAAAAACCTTCTATTTTCCGTGAAACTGGTAAAGTACGTGGAATTTTTACATTCTTTTTACTATCTGCTTTTTTAATAGCATTACGTGCACCTTTTAGAGCTGACAAAATGGCTTTAAGAGGAGGTCACGTATCTCTGTCCTTTTCTAATCAAAGCATTGAGTTTTTTACAAAAACTAATAACTTTAGCAAAAAATGAAGAGAAAGCCGCATCTCGTATCAAAAAAAGCAATATTTTCTTTGATGAGAAAGAATTAATTTTATTGCTTTATTTTCAAGAAAACCTTGAAAAACTTAAATCATAGAGGTTAGGTTGAGCAATTTGGTTTTTCAAGGTTTTCTTGAGAATGAAGCAATAAAATTAATTTTTTCTTATCAAAGAAAATATTGCTTTTTTTGATACAAGATGCGGCTTTCTCTTCATTTTTTGTTAAAGTTATTAGTTTTTGTAAAAAAATAATTTCTTTGATTAGAAAAGGACAGAGATACGTGACCTCCTGTTAAGAGCAAATTTTGTAGGAACAATTAATTTTGATGCAGCCTTTACTATTGTATTGAGAGTAGTAGAAAGCTTTCTCCTCCTACTCTTCTTCTTCATACCCATTCCGAATTTAGACTTTACTTTCATAATGTTTTTAATTGCAAATACAGCTGCTTTTTCTCTAAAGCTAGCGTCTTTTGATGAAATTCTTTGATTAGCTTTTTCTGCTAAAATTCTATCAGAAGCGTTTCTGACTTCTACGTTTTTACGATTATTTGAATAAGCAATGTCGTGCTCCTTACAAGCTCTATCAAGAGGATTGATTCCTGTATCATCTCTAGCTGAACGTTTCAATAATTTTGTACCGGGTCAAGAGTATTGGTAGCCAGGTATATAAAGTTCGATTAGAAGACTATCAAGGAGCTTGTTGACAAAACCGCGACCACGTCGTTGTCCATGTACGATCATCACACTTCGAAGATTAAATGAAGACTGAAGTGATGGGTATATAAGCCCCGCATTTATAGCTGATTACGCAGTCATACGTCAGACGTGCTGTGGTAGTGAATTTCAGAGAACAATCCGTCAAGCTACCGATAGTAAATGTCGACACTATCGTGGAGCATGGAAAGAAATTGAAGAGGCATGAAGATTTACTTCCAAACAGTATTCAAGCTGCATTTCGCGGTCCATCAAATTGTGGTAAAACCAATGGTCTGTTAGCATTAATAACGCATTTTAATAGTCTCAAGTACGAAAACGTTTATGCGTACTCCAAGTCTTATTAACCAAAGTACAAGTTTTTGAAGAACCTCCTAGAGCCTTCAGAAGGTGTACAAGACTTTCCCTTTAGTGAGCACGAATCTGTTGAAGCCCTTGATAATGCACTCCCAAATCCAGTCATGATTTTCCATGATGTAGCCTGTAAAAAACAAGATAATATCAGAGCTTACTTTTGTATAGGCAGACACAAGGATGTTGATTGTTTCTATCTCTGTCAATCTTAAGCTTGCAATCCAAAACATCTAGTCAAAGACAATGTCGATTTGTTGGTGATTTTTTGATAAGATGATGTCAATTTGAGACACTTATACGACGATCACGTCAATTCTGACATGACTTATGCGCAATTCAAAGAATTGTGCTCCAAGTGTTGAAATGATGATAAATATGGATTTTCAATGATCGACAATGATAGTTCGATCAATTCTGGTAGATATAGAAATGGCTTTGATTGTTTTGCTATAAATATAGTGCGGGCATAGTCCTAAGAAAACAATTTATCATCGTACGCTGAAGCGTTCCCATGGCTGACATTCGACGAAAGAAAAATGTTCTACATCAACTTGTGCAAGCACGCAATGCAGTTAAACAAAAATATAACTTACTGAAGTTTGGAAAAGAGAATATTAAAAGAGCATTTGGCGAGACATTCAAACCTATCGTTGATCCTCTCCAGAAACACGTTGTCGATACTGAGAAAAATGATAATTTTATACGTGACATAGCAAAAAATAAAAAAAAAAGTCATAGAAAACTATGATTCTCATTCTTTATCTTTGCAGTCTTCTTTCCTTTCCTCTTTATCCATTGATGATGATAATGATGCTATAGATACATCATTAAACGATACTATTCGACAATTTGATACGGAATTTGAATCAGCCACAAGTGAGCAAGAATTGAAAAAAAAGAAGATGATGATTTATTGCTTGATAATAAGTACATTTATATGCTCAATGAGAAACAATCAAAACAATTGGATAAAGTTTATGGAGTGCACAAGGAAGGTAAAAGCTACTTAATTGGTGACTCACCTCTATTTTTTGAAGATAAAAACATTCGTATAAAAGATAAAAAATATCCAAAAACTAAAGGATTATTGGAATTGTTAATTACGAAAAATCCCGATTAAGGTCACATAAACAATAATCATATACAAAATTACAAGAAGATTCTTGAAACTACTAATGCTCACAAACGATGCTACAGAAGTGATGAGTCTATTCGTACGCACAAAAGTAAGAAATTTGACAGTATCATTAGTCCTTTGTTTTCATTGAAAAAAAGAGGAGGATCGTTACTTTGATATAAAATTGCAAGAAGAGATATGAAAATGGATTACATATATTGGGATAATCCAAACTAACTCGTTGATAGATTTCGATTAGTCATTGCTGAAAGAGAAACTTAAATCTCTAGCCATACAAATGAGATACATTCAATCATCGAAGAGTTACGTTAAGGTGGTTATATATTAAGGTGTAGAGACCTACACCATACATTATCAAAATGAGCGTCGATGCATTCGGACGTACTCTTAAACATAGCGAGGGTAGTTAAGGACCTTTAGGTGTTGGATATAAAATCACATCTGATGGCTAGTATGACTTGGAAAATAAGAGACTTTGTAATCTCGTATCACCTAATCGACTCAATGAAGCTGTAAATTTAGATACTTTACAGCGTATCGTACGTTTGGAAGTTCAAAGATTATCGGATTTAATATCTAGTTTGAGAAGTAATCTCAATAATCAACGTAAAATTGTAGAGGCGCATCGAGACGGGCTGGATAAGAAATTCGTACAAAGCCAGATGGAAATTGAGACTATAGAAGAAGCATTATCACTGTTAGTGCAAACCAGTCAATTGATAACCATCGATGCAACAGCGTCAAAGAGTAGTAGAAGAGCTTCACAAGCCAGCACGTCGTAATTATCCTCGTCGAAAGTTTGATGTGTGAGGTTTTGATGAGATATGGCAAGCTGATTTAGTAAAGATGCAACTTTATTCTCGAGAGAACAAAGGATACAAATACATGCTTATAGTTATAGACGTTTTTTCCAAATATGCATGAGCTGTTCCTGTGAAACAAAAACTGATGTAAATGTTTCTGTTGCTATGAAGTCTGTATTGCGTCAAGGTCGAATACCAAGAAAGTTACAAACAGATAAAGGAAAGGAGTTCTATAATACCAATTTCCAGAATCTCATGCAACAATATAAAATCAATCTTTTCTCGACGTATAGTAATCTCAGGGCGTTTATTTGCAAACCCTTTAATCGCATGCTCAAAAACAAAATGTGGAAACAGGTTAGTTTACGTGGTGACTACAAGTGGATTGATATTATCTCTAATTTGATTGACAAGTACAATGATGAGAAGCATCGGACTATTGATATGAAACTGAAAGATGTTACAGCTAAAAACAAAGCTGAAGTTCTTCGATGATTCAAGCGTCATATTAATTTAATAGAAAAGAAACCAAAGTTCAAAGTTGGTGATAAAGTACGAGTAAGCAAGTTGAAACAAGTATTCGAAAAACGATACACGCCCAACTAGTCTACTAAAATATTTACTGTACACTAAGTTCGAAAAACAAAACCAGTTACTTTTCTCTTGCAGGATTACAAAGACCAACCAATAGCTGGAGGTTTTTATGAACAAGAATTACAAAGCGTCGAATATCCTGATTACTATCTTGTAGAGAAGATTCTTATAAGACGTGGAAATGAAGTATTGGTGAAGTGGCTTGGTTTCGACAATAATCACAATAGTTGGATTAATAAAGCAGAATCCCAATACATATTTTGTAATTAATTTATAAAAAATAAAAACTTACAAATAATTCAACGTGATCATGTATCGAATACAGCAAAACCACCTTGAAAGTTAAAAATTGGCCTTAGAGTTTTTTAAAACCTGAAGATTTAGCTGCAATAGGATTTTACTGCACTGGTGAAATAGATAAAGTCCATTGCTTTGAATTTTCTACAGAAATATGTAGATAGAAAATCGATGGCAATCCATTATTAGAGCACAAAAAGTGGAATGGCCGTTGTAGCTTCAATATACCTTGTCAGAATGATTCTGCTGAAGAAAATACCAATAGATGTAAAATTTGTCTTGATAATAAAGTAGAAATCGCATTTATACCCTGTGGATACTGTAGTAGTTGTTATCATTGTTCATCCATTGTTCAAAAATGTGTTATTTGTAGAAAAGTTATTAATCGAAGAATTCAAGTTTATATATCATAATTATTTTTATTTGAAAAAATTGTATTTAATAATGTATATTGGTAATTCGAAATGAAATAAACACTTTTCAAAGTTGAACATTAAATTTATTATAATGGTATCCAATTTTATGTATACACCGATGACTATTTACTCATTTTATATATTCACACACAGTACGCATTAGAAAAATTGAGGACTTGACCTCCTTTATACACTATAGAAAGTTTTAATTTATTAACAGCAATCTGCATTTTTTCTAAATACTTCGGACACTTTCTAAGGTAAGAAAATTTGGATTTCTTGATCCAGTTCTGCCACAATCTTTAGTCCATATCGAGGGTTCGCCTGTCTTAATTTTGTGACCGTATACAGGTTATCTTTCGTTGATTCAGTCAACTTTTTCGTTGTAAGAAATTCTCCTCTAGCGATAGCGTTTAATTCAGAGTTGTCCATTTTATCTATAACAAGAACAAAAATTTATAGTTAAGAATAGTAGAAATTTCAATTTAAGTACTATCGATACTGTATCAATACTATATTAATACTGTATTAATACTGTATCAATACTGTATTAATACTGTATCAATACTGTATTAATACTATATTAACACTGTATTAATACTATATCAAAACTATATTGAAGCAATATTAATACTATATTGGTACTTTATTAACACTCCATTTGAAAACTATAAAATCACTTTAAAAACTTTTTTTTTCATAAGTTCTATCGATAGACTTAAACAATTGGCTGAGACTAAATTATCATCAAAGAAGAAAATACTAACCTTAATTTAAGATTCGCTGGTAAAATCAAAGTCTGGATCTTTTACTGCTCGTTTCTTCGCTTATTGACTGATAAGTTCTTTGGAGAACTTGTTGTTTATCTTTCTTGAGGAGGCTACAAACTGAATGATGCTAGGCCGCTCGTGCAGCCACTCATATAGGGATCTCCCCACCTCAGCAGTAGCAACTTCTTCCACCATAAGTCTCGGCGGCTCGGTAGCTGCTTCACCCACCTCTGGACTCGGCGGCTTTGCCAAGTAATAGCTCCAAAGAAGAGTGTCCGTAGTTTCTAACTGCAGATATCATTTATCGCCGTAGGCACTAAGAGTGATCTTCGTTTCCTTCTCAGTGTATAGTTGGTGATTGCGAGATCTTATGTTTCGCTGTTGACGAATCTTGATCTCTTTCCTTTTCAAACAATCGATGTAGTCGTCGAAACGAAGGTCGCTTTAACTACGGACCTCTTTACTCCCTTGGCTTTCTTTATCGTCTTATGATTTTCGACTCTGACGCTGTACATCTTGCTTCTCAGACCAACGGATTCCAGCATGATGTTTCCATTGCATTCATCCTTCACCAAACCAACAATTTTCTTGTTGGTTGGAGAAACGTTAAATTGGTTAGGCTGTGGGTAGTCTGAGGTGTCAAACTCATGGATGTCCTGTTTCATTATCTTGTACATATCGATGTTAGTCATTTCGTATACCAAGCTATCAGTATCGGTGTACAGTAGCTTCAAACTGCCTTCACCATTTACTACGTTTTCTAGCATATAGTCATAATGAAAACAGTATACGAGAGTTTTGGACAAATCCAGTACAGAGAGAGTGTAGATGGGTTTTCTGATACAAACCTTTGTTCGTAAGAGCTGGATCGCCACCAGATTTCCATCGAAGATGACGCAACTGCTGGAATTGTAAACAGTGTAAACAGTGTTGTTCAAAAGTTTGAAAAGCATCTTCTCAAACTCATTTTTAGCATTTTTCCTCTTTTAGCTCTTCAAGTCAATGTATATCTTGTGGCATTGACTTTGATCAAATTGAAGATATCGGTGGATCTTCTTTAGACGTAATCCATGAAGTAATGCCTGCTTCAGTGCTCGATAATAAAGTACGTAACGCTGCTTATCGTGCAAAGTTGTCATGAATTTTGTCTGCTTGAAATCTGGAGGTGCTCTTTGCTCAGCACAAAATGGCATATCCTTGTGTTTATCATAAAGAGATTTAGGATATACCAAGTCCACTTCCAGTATGTAACCGAATGGATAGTCATCAGGAACATCGAAAAAGTTATATCTGTCTAGGTTATCCAACCATCCGAAGCCGCCACGTATTAAGGGTCCAGTCATGACTCAACTGTACAAGTTATTGACGTCGTAAAACATCAAATATTTTTTATCCTCGCTGGGATTATAGTCTTGCCCCATGTACAGATTATTGGCTTTGCCGTTGTAATTGCAACACTGACTGATCCCACCTCGTAAACGTTGTTTTATAAATATAAGTATCTCGATATCAGTCAAAAATCGTAATTTTACCTGAGTATACTTTAACATAGCATCCCATGTCAATCCAGGAGTAGTCTAATAATGGGCAGGATCCGAGTCATATGCCTCGAGACAATTTTTTATAAATTTCTCAAAGACTTCAGCTAGAAGCAAAACACCCTTTTTGAGATACAAATTAGAGTACTGCCCAAGTGTTCAAATATTGAATGTCTGCCAAACTTGTTTTGCATGTTCATAATCTTCATCACTGACGTGAGCCTTGTACAAGCTGCTGTAAAAACTCTCTTTCGGTGAAAGTTCAATTTCTTTCAGCTTGTCCAAAGAATTAACGTAGTCATACGGAAAGACACCTTTTCTCTTTGAAAACATGATTTGATCGGTAGTAAATCCATCGGTTTATTCGAAAACTCGATCTAAGATGTCGTGTTTTTCCAAGTATGACGATAACTTGTTCAACGATGAAGCCATGAACCGAAACGAGTCGATAAAGCGCAAATTAATATCAGTTCCTTCCATAAACTTTCTAAAAGATATATATCTTTCCTCCGTTTGTGGAAAAAGCAGTACTCGTCCTGTGAAACAAGTAGCGATCTCTTTTTTAAAAATATGTGCATCATAGCCACTTAGGTTATGAAATATCACTGGTATCGTGCATGAATCTTGATATTTGATGTTGCATTCATTGTGCGCAGGTCTTCAATACGCACCAGTAGGATGACAATGATCTCTAACTTTCTTTTTTCCAGGAGTACAAGATTTTAGGCAAATCTGACATAAGCGAGCACTGTCGAATCTAATTCTTTCTATTATTGTCAAATTTTTCAATGGCTGTGGGTTTTTATACATATCTTGTAACTTTACAGCTAATACGTGAAGATTTTTCACGAACTACTTGGCCGGTGTTTCATCTACTGTTCATTTTGTCTGTAGCTTTTGTATTGCGACAGAGTGTCATTATCAGGAAGAGTAACCTTGCATTAATTAAGATTCTCACAATTAATTACATGTGCTGCTAATTTTTTAATTGTTTTAAAATCATGCAAACATCAATCGCAAATGTGTGATTGACGTCCATATGCACTCAATTGATTTTTTACCAATCAAGAAAGATTTTTTATCCAAACGTAGTGGTGCTTGTAGTCAATTTTGTCAAATAATCGTTATGCTGTTGTTCTTCTTCTTCGTTTTCATCAACATATAACTTCTCTACTAGAAAAAGATTATGTGCTTATTCTTCTTGCAGGTTGTAACATGTCAAGGTAAAACAACAAACTTATTTCTTGTCTTTGTGCAAAAAATAAAGGTTTATTTTGCGTTCGTCGCAATTTGCTCATTGCTAAAAATGGTAGAATGACAATGCTCCAGCGCACGCATCAAACCTTGTGCAGCAGTATTTATTGAAACACAGTGTTGCGCAGCTCCGCCAGCCTTCATACAGTCCCGATATAGCCCCCTGCAACTTTTGGCTGTTTCCTCGATTGGAAATGCAGCTCCAGGGATATCAATTTGATAATAAACAGACTCTTGAAACTAATACGACGAATGCACTTAAGGCGATTCCGAAGTCTGACTTTCAAGAGTGCTTTAATAACTGGAAACATCGATATGAGCGTTTTGTTTAATCAAATGGGGACTACATTGAAGGATGACACCCCCCGGATGACTAAGAATAAATTAAACGCCGAGAAATCGAGGTAGGTCGGATTCTTTTGGGGCAGACCTCGTACTTTCAGAGCAGAATGTTCTTCAAGAGACTTATTAACTTGCACGATCAATTCACGTTTAGCATCTTTTAAAAACCGTTGAATGTCCAGATGCTTATGATTGGTAATAACACTAGTTTTAATCCGGTTCTCGAACGCGCTGTCAATATCTTCCCAACTGACTCTTGGGTTTTTGTCAGAAGCAGTAGCAGCGACAGAAGCAACACCATAACCAATGATTGCACCACGATGAGCGCTTAATAGCTGCAAAGGCTCTTGATTAGAGCTACAGCAGCTTGTAGTTTCTGCTTATCCACGACAGCTAAATTCGTTGAATAACTTAACGAATTAGCGTTCTCCAGAGCCGTGTTACCAAGATCAAGCCATCTGCGTATATCCTCAGCTTAAGCTTTACCAGCCATCGTATGCTGATATGATTTGAATAGCAAACGTGCTGTATACTTAAAATACTCTGCGGTAGCCATGATGCTCGAGGAAGAAAGTTTTCGAAGGTGATGATTTCCGATGAACTGAGCTGCTCTCTCGAGAACGCTTTATTAGATAGGCGAAAAATCGAGTAAAATAGTAGGGGAAATGATCAAGACTCGAGGATGAGGGAGAGGGGGAAACGCTACAGGATTTTACCCCCACCTTTATCCTAAACAATGCGAGGTGATTTTTCGTGTATAAAAGGAAGTGGACCCTATAGCAACAATCAGTCTCTTGGTTCGCTTCAGTTCACAAGGATCTACAGAAAGATGAAATACGTCGTTAATTTTCAAGGATTTAAAGTCTCGTTGAACGAGTTTGTTTTTAAGGAGGTGGCAATCGTCCCCCTTGAAGAAGACGCTATGCGATCAGTATTTATTTTTAAACTGCCCCATCCTAGGAATAATCTACTGAAGAAAAATAAGAGTGAAAACCGTTGGCTGGAGCTAAATTTCCCCGGACTTCAATGGAGTTTAGGCAATATCTCTTACAAAGATCTCAGCCGCACTCTGCGCTCAATTCTTTTCGACGCAGAGGTTTTTGTTAAGGAAGTGGGAAAAACAAAGTCACTGGAGAGATTTTTACCTGATGGATTAGTATTCATAAATCATATTAAAAAATTGGCTTTGTTAAATCAACGGTTCGAAGATACAATAAATTCTATGTATAATTCATTTTTTTTTGTTAATAAATCAATTAAACACACTTTAACCCATACTGAAGAGGTAAAGAGCCACATAGCTGGCTGGTTGTACCTCACGGATGAGAGCGTTGGTTGAGGTTCTCATCATTCCCCTTAGAAAATAAGATTTTTTTTCTATGGCGTCTTAAGAAAATAATTTAATTTTAATAAATAAGTTAAATTTAAAAAAAAAAGTTGTTAGTGTTCATTTTACTTTTTTAAGTATAAATGTGTATAATGTGTGTAGTCAAGTATAAAAATTTAAAAAAAAAAGAAAGATATTCATAACTGAAAAATCTATATACAATACCGGGCAATAATTCTGAGCAGGTTATCAAAATTTTGCTCCGACTTTGAAAAAGCGTATCTTCTTCAATTTTCATCCTAGAAAAAATTTTAAAAAAGCATTTTAAAGTATTCGTTAAATGCTTTCTTTTTAGCTTACTTACATTTTTCAACGATATTTTAAAAAAAAATAATCGCTTTTTGCAATTTTGAAATTTTTTTCATTTTTGCATTTTTCTTCAATCAGCTGTAGTTTTTTAAATAATTGAGCTAGAAAAAATTTGAAAAAAGATTTAGAAAGGGCTCTAAAAATGCCATTTGCAGCTATTTAAAAATAAATTTTTTAATTATTTTTTGTCAAGTTTTAAGCATATAAAGTTATCAATTTAATACTTTTGCAGTTGTAAAAAACACTTGAATAGCAAGTAGAAAATAATCACTGGTGCAAAACTTTTGATTTCTATGATATAATTTTTGCAAAATAAATCTTTTTGTTGTTTCATACTTTATTATGTTTTATTATTAATAATGAATAGTTATAATTTCCTACTAAAATCAAATCACTACTTCACCAGCGATTATTTTCTATTTGCTATTCAAGTATTTTTTACAACTGCAAAAGTGTTAGATCGATAACTTTATATGCTTAAGACTTGACAAAAAATAATTAAAAAATTTTTTTTTAAATAACTGCAAATAGCATTTTTAGAGCCCTTTCCAAATCCTTTTTCAAAATTTTTCTAGCTCAATTATTTAAAAAACTACAGCTGATTAAAGAAAAATGCAAAAATGAAAAAAATTTCAAAATTGCCAAAGCGATTATTTTTTTTTTATCGTTAAAAAAATGTAAGTAAGCTGAAAAGAAAGCATTTAACGAATACTTTATTGCTTGCCTCGCATCCAAAGAGTCGTGGGTTCGATCCCGACAAAAGTACAAAATTTTTTTTAATGCTTAAATAATTTTTTTTTGATTTATATAAATTAAACAAATATGTAAAAGTATTAAAATATAAAAATTAAATAAATATAAAGCAAATATTGAAAAAAAAAATTATGAAACTTTATAAATTTTGTGGTAGCTTAAGGATACCGTCTACCTTGAAAACTATTTCTTTTATTATGTAATTTAATCAATCTCCTTCTTTTTTATATTGAAATATACATTAAAATCATCAAGAAATTGCTCTACATAGTTTCAAATAGTGAATTTTATTCTATTAATTGAGAAATATGTGTGAAAATTCAATGAAAATTAGACTTTCTTTAAACGACTTCTGGCGATGAACTTTTTAATTTTCAGACATGCGGATAGAGATATATATTCAAATATACAAAAAAAAATAATTGTGGTGCAAAATTGTTCGAAGTCAAAAATAAGAAAATTTATAATCCATTATAACAATTATTTATTATATAAAATTATATTATCACATTCTTTATCTAGCAAAGTTTCAAAAAAGTATGTTCGACCTTATCGGATTATAAATCTGCACCACAATTTTGTTGCTAATATACGATTAAAGGAAAATATAAAATTTCAACTTGATTAGAACAATATTTCATGGCCAGAACTATTTTGAATTTAAGGAAATAATGTAAATAATTAATTTTAAGAAAAACATTTTATCCAATAATTTTCAGAAGACAATTTGGATGTTGAATTTATTTATTTCAATACTGAACACATCATTTTTCTTTTTACTTGTACATTTTCTAATCTTCTTTACTTTTTCAACTCTTTCGAATTGGTCCTGAGGTCTAAACAAAATTATAATAATCAAAAGTTGTAATATTAAATGATTAGTTTTAATCTTACTGTAAAATTTTTTCATCTCACTGTATTTTCACAACCCATATTTAATTCACTAACAGCCATAATTACAGCAATTTCTAATTTATTCTTCGATTGAAAAGTATCCTTGCTGCACTTTGACCAAATTATGTGATGAAGACTCATTAGCATTCTGCGTGCCACCTCTTATACATCTTCGAAGCAACTCTACATTGCTAAATTTTTCATATACAGGTCTGATGTATTCGATAACAAGATAATTTATTTTTGTTCTTGTACAAGTGTGACTGGGTGGCTCTTGTCCTTGTGAAACAGCTCTATGAAGCAGATGAACCATCAATGTTTTGTTGACACGTACCACTGCTTTTATGTGTTTTTAACTACTCTTTGAATTCTTCGCTTTCAGGTTGCAATATCCTTTTTCTACTTTCACAAATAATGTATAAATAATGTATTTTGACAGAATCTCATAATCTATTACTAAACCGGTGTATAATTCAATGACAAAGCCTATACCATATAATGATGTGAATCCTCGTTTCTGCCAAGTACCATCATACGTACATGTATAGTCAATAATGCTATCATCATTAAGACTTTTATCTAAAGCTAAATAATGTTCACGTACCTTCTTTCTTGATTCTGATAACATTTCTTGCTTGAGTCTATTATAGTCATTCATCACACTTTGCAATATTTTATAAAAAGTTTTTTTAGACATAACATTCATGCCCATACCCATACAAAATTTTTGTAAACCAGCCTAACCTAATCCCATAATGATCACACTTTCAATAATTTTTTTGCTCACATGAAATGTTTTTTTTCATCAACACGTGGGCATGGATGAAATTCTTTTATAGTTTCTTCACATTCACTGCATATAATATTTACTTTTGTTGCAAGTTCATTCGACTCTAAGACTATAATACTAAGAGAATTTTGTTTACACATTGCACACAACACTTCAGAAACAAAATTATTTAATTGTTTTTTTGTGCACTAACACATATTCAAAACTTTCATCGTCATTTTGATCTTTGATCCAGCTTTTAATAAAACTTTGAAGTTTTTTCTCACTTGTCGTTTTTTCTTTTTTGGCATTTAAATTTTTATGTTTTCTTCTCATTTTCCTCGATTTTGCTTTCCTCCTCTTTTTGTATTTTAAATTTTCGATGCGATTCATTGTTAGATGATCGATTTACTATTTAAAAACATAAAATGGACATGAAAACAAATTTGTAGCTAAATATTCTGTTACAGTGTTATGTCAACGAATATAAACATATGCATAGAAGCGCAGAGCGAATACACAGACTGTATATCTATACAGTACTAATATATAGATATACTAACAATGTAAAAGCTGGGAGGATAACTTGCCTCAAAATATTGTACGCGTCTGCTCTTCTATAAACGTCTATATTCTTTGGTTATGTTTACAACTGTTCATATGCACTATAGTATTTATTTTGATCAAGTCTCATTGCGTGGCGTTACAGACGTTCTACTAAGCTAATTACATAAAATGTTCTGCTCTTTTGTATTTTATTATGATTGATTGAACTAAATTAGCCAAATAAATTAGTCAACAGTATGCAGGTGTATGAAAATTGATTGCATAAATTATAAACAATTAGCGCAATCAATATATATATGTATATATATATATTTTTTTTCAAATACTTTCTACGTGTATGAAGTTGAATATTACATATTACATAAAAGTAAAAATTATTTAAAATTATTTTCGTTTGCAACAATATTGCCGTGAAATAACAATATCAATAAAATATTTATTTTTTGTTTTTGTAGAATAGTGACTGAAAAAATAATTCTTAGGAGATATAATATGATTTTTCTTGTAGGTATTTACCTACAGAATGAAAATCCTTAATAATCTCAAAACTGAAAATTTCAAAATTTTTGATCGATTTTTTGGGTAGATGGTATCCTTAATCACAGCCAACTCCTTCCCAAAAGAAAATACCATGTCGATCCTAGCTCACTGAGCTACAATTGATTCCCTACCACCTCAAAAGCCTATGCCGATTCTACTTTACCTCAATTCTACTTCAGGTGAATTAGAACTGGTCCCCCCACCTTTATACTGGTGTGCTGGCTCTTACTACAAAAAATTCTAAGCTACTTCTACTTTACCTCAATTCTACTTCAGGTGAATGAGAACAGCCCCCCTACCTCTATACCGAATCGAATTCATACTAATTCTAATTCAGGTGAATTAGAATCGGTATGAATTCAAATCGGTATAGTTCATCTACTATAGAGATATTTAAGAATGATCAATGGTTACACTAAAGTTAATAAAAATTCTTTAAAATTTGAAAAATTATTATTGAAGTTAAATAAAAGGATTGTGAATCGTTCAATATTTTATACTGCGAGTTTTTTTGCAAAATTCAATTTTGAAAATGCAAAAAATAATATAGGCTTTTATGGACGTATAAAGAATTAATTTCACTTAATAGGGACTTCTGTCATTAAAAAATAAACTTAATTATCATAATATTAATTATATGAAGAATAATTTTATGTATTTTATTATATGCTATACAGGAATATTTACAGAGCTAATCAAAGTAAAGTAGACAGTAAAATATTTCCTGGTAACTTCATCACTTTCTTGTGAATAATTACATGCTCCAATGATGTAAAGTTACATTTTTATGCAACTTCGCATCGCTGAGCGTAGGTCCTACTATGGTCGCAGTATTTTTCCCGTACTTGGCAGTGTAATATTACAGTCAGTATCAACATGGCTCTTCGGTAAAAATTCATGACATACCTGAACTTTCGCGATAACAGAGACACGTGATTGATGTTTAATATAAAGTTATTAAATAATGTTTTCAACTTTGATAGTGTTATGAGTAATAAATGTTCAACGAATATTTTTTATTGAAATATTTTAAATATTGATTAGAATAAGTTCCATGACGATAACTCACATAATTTTACCGGTTTTAATGTGTATCTACCACACTTAGCATTGATCTCGATCATTACCACGCTCATCGATGTAATGTTCCGGAAAAATTTGTTTCGTGTAGAAACGAGTTTTTCAAAAGCTGATACTGTTATATGATAGATTTGACATTGTCACTAATCGGCAATATACGAGTATATGTGTACGTATAACAGAAGATTTAACAGATAATATCAGTTCAAATTTAAGAGGTTATGAATTCACTGTACGTTGTGCATAATCTTGCATCGTTTTATGTACATACATACGTTTATATAACTTATGGTGAGAATTAAAGTTATTACATGAATCCTTACTCAAAGGACTTTGAAAGGACTTCTTAAAAAAAAACAATAAACAATTTAAAAACCTTTCAACGATTCCAATGATAAAATAATTTAAAAAGGTATTCGTGATGATCTAAGGTATCGTTTCATCAAATTATTTCAAGATTCTTTCAAAAAGCTTTCATGCAATAATTTATGCAATGTTATGGTAAAGTCGCATGAAATCTCACATGAAATGATTTTGAAATCTTTTTGAAATATTTTATGACATAATTTATGTTGAGAATAAGAGTTATTACATGAATCTTTACTAGAAGGACTTTGAAAGGACTTCTTGAAAGAAAACAATAAACAGTTAAAAAACCTTTCAACGATTCTAATGATAAAATAATTTAGAAAGATTTTGAAAATGATTTGAAGTATTCTCTTACTAAATCATTTTAGGATTCTTTCAAAAAGTTTTAAAGCAATAATTAATGAAATATTTGGTCGCATTGAAATCGTCGAGTCGACAATTTCAATGCGACCATGCACCGTCGATATTATTTAACATCGTTGAAGCGCGACATCTAACTGATTTAACCTGAAAATCTCGTGTTTAGTTTATGTGAAATCACGCAAAGCACGTTAAAGTGTCGCTGTTGAACGAAGTTAAATAACCTCGACGGTGCATGGTCGCATTGAAATCGTCGACCAATGACGTGATTTTCCGCTATTATTTTTTACAGTGTACGATTTCAATCATAGAATTATTACATAGATTTTGAGGATTATTGAATGTATTATTTTACAAAATAATTTCAAGGTTCTTTCGGAATGCTTTCATGCAATATTCCATAAAATATTTTGGGAAACTTTCACGAAATATTGCATGAAACAATTTAAAAATCTTTTAAAAATCATTCATGTCATTACACTTATAATACTAAAATAAGTTATTACATGAATCCTGATGTAGCTGAAAGGACTTTTTGTAAGGAAACAAGAAATATTACAGTGTTAGGCGCTTTTCCGGATTAATATAAGTCCCGGAAAAGCTCTTCTCAATATTTTTACAAACTAAAGAATATGATAAGTTCAAAATTGTAAAGTATTAGGGTGAGATATCATTCATTGAATTAAAATAAGAAAACTACTATATTTAATTATTTAGCTACTTTTAATAAAACACAAGTAAACAAAAATAAGCATTCTTTTATGATAAATTTTTAATTAAAAAGTATAAGAAAACATTTGACAAATGTAATGAATGTTTTAAGAAAAACAAGAATTAATTTTAAATTTTTGCTCATAATTTAGAGAAATACAATGTTCAATCAAAACAATAAAAGACTTATCTGTACAAAGTTCCTTGGTGTCCTTATTGCATGGCTCTCCTGATCATTTGATGGATGATTTATTGCACTGTATAAAATTACTTTGTAAACTGAATTTAAAGAAAAGTAAAAACTTAAAGAAAATTATTAAATTTAATCAATGTGATTGCCACACGCTCCTGCCTCGCGTCCGCCAGTCCATGGCAAGCCTAAAAGCCATCGTCTATAAGATGCTGAAGTCGCTCAAGCCGGTGCGCCTCCGCATGTCCCTAGCGAGAGAGAGCCCTAGTTGCGCGCCCAAAGTCACGACAGTAGCTATGCTCATCCCACTACTTAATTAAAAGTAGGAGAGAGTCAAGCTATGTCATTGGTACATCATTGTATGGCCACTAGCAACAAGCACTGCAGGTAGCTGCACGTGTTGCATGGTCAGCACAATGGTCACGTTGATGATATCAAAAGTGTTACTCGATATTTTTTTAAGCGAAGGTAACATCTTTAATACATTAGATTTTACAAAGTTATAATTTCTAATTAAAAATTTATTAAATAATTGTGTCACTTAACATACAGAAATCATGTTGTTTTTTCAATCATATAATTATTTAAAAAGATTTAGAGGATTATCTAAAGTATTCTTTTACAAAATCATTTCAAGGTTCTTACGAAATGCTTTTTAGCAATATTTCATAAAATCTTTCGATAAACTCTCACGAAATATTGCATGAAATAATTTAAAAATCTTCATGTAAATTATTCATGTAATAATTTATAATGCGAAGAAAAGTTTTTACATGAATGCTTGGTGAAAAAACTTTGAAAGAACTTTCGAAAAGAAAATAAGGAAAATTACAGACATCTCCTTAGAATCATTTAAATATATTTTCAGGATTATCAAAAGTATTATTTTACAGAATCATTTCAAGGTTCTTTTCGAAAACTTTAATGCAATATTTCATAAAAACTTTTGGTAATAAAAATAAAATTATTTATTCAGAGTTAAAATTATACTATAAAAACTAAAAATTCAAATCTTCAACTCAGAGACGGATCGATTTACTAATCTTATCCCACAGTATGAATGAATCTTGAAATAATTTCTAGAAATATTCTATAAAATGATTTATTAAAATAATTGAGAAAGAACTTGAAAATAAACCAAACTTATTTTCAAAACAATTTACAAAAAAATACGTAAATAAATTACAAATGATTTCACAATAAAGAGTATGAAAAAAATAAAGTTAAAACATGTAATATTACATTAATCCATGCTGAAAGGACTTTGAAAGGACTTTTTGAAATAAAACGTGAAACATAACAGAATCATTTGGGAATATTTTCAGGATTAGTTTGTTACTTATCCGCTTGATGGCGGTTGTTGATTTTTAATTTCTTTACTTTTCTCTTTGCGCTTACTCTCTTATTCTCACAAGTGGTAAGAGTACTTCCCGTTTCATATATACACTGAAAAAATTGTAGGCACCCTCCCTTACCACAGCGAAGAGATGCTATACTAAACATGAATACATCGGTGCTATATTAAATTAAAGCTATCCTCGCTGCGCTTTTGGACTCGCTGCTTTCCCAAAATTAGAGACGAGAGAATTTTGAGAAGGCAGCGCGCCTAAAAACGTAGTGAGGATCTCTCTCATGCGCACGAGGATCGCTTTTATGCGCAGAACGCTGCGTATTCATATTTAGTATAGTTTCTCACCCGAAATTTTTTCAGTGTAAGGAACGAATCGAAAATAACAACTAAATTGTTATGCGTGCGTTGTCTCTGTAATAATGTTGAAATGTTATTGTAACCATTATTTGTAATCCTGTAAATAATTATATCCCTATATTCATTATTATATGTGTATATAGATATATATGTGAACGTATTTATATAAATTGATTCATACTTGAGTAATATATAAAAGAATAAGGTTTCTACAGAATCCTTTCAACAGAAGATGTATGAAAAGATTTATGAATTATTATAAAAAGAATTCATGAAAAAATTCAAAATTCTTCCATGGAAAGGATTCTGTAATAATTCTATGTCCGGGGTATATTCCTTTTAGAAATAATACAATGAAATATTTTATAAATCATTTATATCATTCTTACAGAATCCTTCCAGCGAAAGATTTATAAAAAGATTTATGGATTATTACCAAAAGAATTCATGAATCATTTCAAGATTCTTCCATAGTAAGAATTCTGCAATAATTCTATGTCCGGGGTATATTCCTTGTAGTAATAATACAATCAAATATTTTATAAATCATTCATATCATTCTTACAGAATTCTTTCATTGAAAGGATTTTGTAATATTGTGGGAATTCTTTATGAAAGATTTTAATGTATTATTTTTAAGAGAATAATACCCTGGACAGAATCATTTCAGAATTCTTACAATGAAGCATTTCTGAAAGATTACGATCCTTACATGTATTCTTTCAGAATCCTTTCAGAATTAATTCATGCTCCATGGGATATTGATAAGTATAGATGTAGTGTCCATTTTACATCTTATCAATAAATAATTTTTTCGAGCACGTAAAGTGCATTCGGATTATATAACTCATAAGAAAGTGGTTAATTCGAAAGACGAGACCATAATACTATTATGCTTTTCAAATTGTGAATTTAGTGTCTGTTTTGATTAAGTTAAGAAGGTTATTTCAATGTTGTCGTAGAGTAGAAATTTTTAAAATAAATTATTGTAGTAAAAAAAATCATTATATTTAAGTGAAACACATTTTGGATCTCCGTTTCTCCGGTTCTCTGGTTTTCAGTTTTTTCGAAGTACATTATTTTTTGTAATAAAAGTAGCCATTTTACTTCGAATCTTATTTTTAACCGACTTCAAAAAGGAGGAAGTTCTCAATTCGATTGAATTTTTTTTTCCTTTTTTTTATGTCTGTTACCTCATAACTCCGTCATTTCTAAACCGATTCGAAAAAACTTTTTTTTATCTGATAGAGGATGTCTGCAGAAAGGTCCTATACGTGTCCTATAATTATTGAGCCAATATTCGGTGTGTATGAGAAAATTATCAAATTAAGAAAAACCGAGCGTTTCGTTTTCTCATCTCATTTACCTCCCTTACACTTCGCCTGCTATACTCTCTTTCTCTCTGTCTCTTTCTTTCTGTCCCTCTCTCTCTGTGTCTCTCTCTTTGTCTCCCTCAGTCCCTCTCTTTCACTCTCTTTCTCTCCTTCTGTTACCTAAGCTTGAATATGTGCACATGCACACACAACGACACTGTGCCGTTAAGCCTTCTCTCTTTCCTCCTATACATTGCTTGGGATAGTGTACTAATGCATGCGTTATGAATTAATAATGAAAGTTAGGCGTAATTAGTTGGTCTACCTATATTTGCGCTTTTAGTAAGGGGATTCACAAAAAAAATTTTTTTACAAAAAACAAAACCGACTTCAGAAAAATGCACTAAACAGTTACAAAAAAAAATTAAAAAAAAAAAAAAAAACTGACTAAAAAAATACACTAAACAGTTACAAAAAAAAATTTTGTAGCAAAAAAAAACCTACTTTGAAAAAATGCACTAAACAGTTACAAATAAATTATGATCTTCAATAATTATACACATAATACGCATCTAACTCAACACATGTGTAACAATCATATTATAGATTATCTAAAAAAAAAATTTTTTCGAAGTTGGCGTCAAATTCTTCATCTGTGCAGAACGATTCCACAACTTCGAAAATATTTTTTTTTTATTCAGTAATACCGTAACGTCTAACAGCAAGCTTAATGCCGACGCGTGCATGTGAAGTAATCATTTTTCAGCAAATACTATCAAATATCGTGAATGCTTACGCAACGACAAAAATCTTCTAAACTGAAGCGTTAAATCGATTTTATCGATAAATTTTACAACAAACTTGAAGCTTGATTCTAAATTGTACGTTAAACTGTTAAACGTTATATTATGCATGACATATGTATATGGCTGATTCCATTTCAAATCGAACAGCCTGTATACACTCAAGTCACAAATCACTGCATCGATGGAGTATGTTATTCTACTCTGAAAATAAGGAGATACGTATTATTTTTTTTTTATTTGCTGAAATATCAAAATTGCATAAGATACGCACATTTGAAAATTGCATACAAAAACTAAATGTTCAAACTGAAAAAGTTGACAATAACTTTAGAGTGCTATCGTTTTACCAATTTTCAATGAATTTCGGTAAACTTTTCTTGTTTTAATCTGTTTTGAGCGCTCTTCAATTCAGTGCAAAAAATTTAAAAAAAAAACTAAAAAATGACTGAGATTTATGTATTTTACCAAAAAATGAATTTTTTATGCACATGCATTTTTCTCAAAAAAGCTTTTTTTTTTTTTGTTGAAATTTTTTGGGCTGATCAAGGACCAAATTACGTAATATATATATGTGTGTGTACATATATATATATATATATATCACTATTGATAGTATATACATACGTACAAATGTATACAAATGATGAGCGAAGCATGCGACAGCGCTTGAATGTAAATTGCTTAAGACTTCCGAACGTATATCCAAGCATTTTTCAACAATAAAATTTGTCAATTGTTTTCTCGCTTCGAAAAAAAAGTCCGAGATCAAACAGGTATTATTAGATACGTAATTTGGTCCTTGATCAGCCCAAAAAATTTCAGCAAAAAAAAACATGGCCTTTTTGAAAAAAATGCATGTCCATAAAAAGTGCATTTTTTGGTAGAATGCATAAATCTCAGTCAGTTTTAGTTTTTTTTTTTTAATTTTTTGCATTGAATTGAAGAGCGCTCAAAACAGATTAAAACAAGATAAGTTTACCGAAATTCATTGAAAATCGGTAAGACGATAGCACTCTAAAGTTATTGTCAACTTTTTCAGTTTGAACATTTAGTTTTTGTATGCAATTTTCAAATGTGCGTATATTATGCAATTTTGATATTTCAGCAAAAAAAAAAAAAAAAAAATAGTACGTGTCTCCTTATTTTCAGAGTAGAATAACATACTCCATCTGTGCAGTGATTAGTGACTTGAGTGTATACAGGCTGTTCGATTTGAAATGAAATCAGCCATATACATTGACAGAAAAGATTTCTCGAAGCAAAAGAATTACTCCAATCTGATTTGATCATTTAAATGGAAAAATAATTTCTTAGATGTAGGTAACTAGATGTTAATTTCTTGCTTCACAGATTTTAAGTTATATCTAAGAGGATCGAGATATCTTTTCTATCAGCGTATGTGTATACCTATATATATATATATATATATATATATATACATATATATATATATATATATTAGTAATATACGCAACAAGTGACGTACGAAGGGATAATATTGGCAGGGGTCAATGTTTTTCGCGCGAGCAGTAGAAAGTCGAGAGCGCGCTTGCGCGCCCGAGACTTTCTGCTGCTCAAGCAAAAAACATTTAACCCTGCAAATATTTTCCCGACGTACGTCACATGTTGCGTAGATTATTTTATGCTGTTGTAAGCGGTTAGAGGAACAATAAAATTATAAATATATAATTAAATACATTTTTTACAATTTTTCAATATATATATCATGAATTTATGAAATGCGAAAGAAGCAATTTCGTAGAATTTAAAGAAGCGTGGAACAGACAGCCTCATCTACGCGCGCAAGCGCCACATGTCGCGTGACGCTTCGAGAAACAAAGCAAGCGATACTTACTGTTTTGGGATACACAAATTTTTAATATTTTTTTTTGATTTACTAAATATGATAGATACATCTGTTTATAAAATCTTTTCTTCTGTTATGTTTGTTTGTACTTGTAAATATGAATGTACAAACTTATAACTGAAAAGTTTAAAAATTTTTTTATTTCTCTCACAATTTTACAAGTTTTATGTTTATTCTATTTTTTTCACTGCATCACTTTTACTGTGATTTTTTTTCACTATTAACTCTAAATTTCATTATTAATAAATCATTATGAACCATTATTTATTTAATGTATATTTTAAAAAATGTATTTAATACGAAAAAGACCATTATGAACTTTGAATAAGCGCGGGACTTAACTATGCGGCGCCGATCGTCTAACGCGCCTGTTTATGTTCTCAAGTTTACACTACTATCCTTTCCAAACACATCGGCGCTCACTTCGTACTGAAGAGTTTAGTTGTATCCCAACTTACTATAGCATATTGAGTATTTCCCCGGGGATATCCTACTTTTTCATATATCTCCGGGGAAATAAGCTGACAGCAAATATACTTTAGTACGAAATATCACAAACAAAATACAGCGGTGCTGCAAGCGCAACTATAAGAGACCTCAATACCTATTTGACTAGCCTACTACATACGACGCCCTCTACTGCTTACTACAGCATAAATATATATACTAGGAGGGGTTCCCCCCTGCTCACGCTGCTCGCCAACCCCCGTTTATATTTACATTATGTCAGTCAGTAATGGAATTTGTACTGACCAAAAGTATTAAAAAAATTAATATTAATTATATATTTGCTCAGACAGATTTCCACACCACCCGAAGAGGTACTGTCAATAATACCTTACAATTTATAATTTATAATATAAATTAAATAATAAAAAATGTATGGTATTATGGCGCGTTGGTTTTTTTTTGTTTTATTTTTAATAATTATATAAAATCAATTATAATAATTTTAAGTTATTTTAAGACATGTTAAAATTAATTAAAATTATTCCTTTTTTTAATAAAATTATTCAAAATAAAACCATGGTTACCTTCGCCGATAGCCCTACACAACCATGAGAGTCTATATTCCTTCCTCCTTATACCATAGACTCTATTTACAATCCATCCTCCACCATCAGTATTACATATTTAAACAAAGTTTTAAAATCATTTTATAATTTGTACAATTTGTTATAATATTATTGTTATATAACAATTGTTCAATTAATATTTATCTCTTTTAAATCTTTGTTTAAGTATGTTTATTAGAATAATTATTATAACTTGATATTTTTCAATTAAATATTATTGTAACATGTCTTACAATAATATAGAAAAGAAATTTTTTTTATTAAAATTATTCTAAATTTAAAATTTAATACCTGATTGAATTCTATGTTTTTTAATATTATTATTATTAAAAATTTTCCAATTATTTCTTATATTTGAATATTAATTATTATTATTTTTTTTTATAACATTTAGTATCTTTAATTCATATACTCGAAATTAATATATTTCTTTTTTTTTCAATATTAGTTTTATTCAAAGTATATATTTTACAATAAATTTCAATATCATTATGATAATCATAATATTATTAATTAATATATTTCATAAATAAAACGATAAAATTAAATAATATAATTTTTCCTTATTTATTAATTATTTTAATTTTATTTTTAATATATCTTAATTTCATTTTTAAGTCTTTTGGATGTATAAAATATATATCTATATTGTTTTCTAATATCCTTGACTTTTTTGCTAGTATTAAAAAAGATATATTAAAATAATTTTTACAAAATTAATAGAATGTATTTTCGTGTTTGTTTTTTTTTTTAATTATCGATTATTTATTTATTAATAAATAATTTTCAATATTATTTATTAATTAAAAAAATCAATATGATATAATACATAATGATATGAATTTTATTAATTTTTTTTGTTTCATAAAATAATTTTTTATTTATTCTTTAAACATTTTATTATATTTAAATTCAATTAAAAATGTTTAAGTTATAATAGGATTTTATTTGATTTATTTAACGTTTAATGCCTGTATCATAATTATAATAATATTAATACAATTAATTACTAATCCATGTACGTCATAAATAAAATTATAAAGTGAGTATTTTATTAAATTTTATTTATTTTTTTTAAATACATCTTAATGCAATTAAGTCTTTTTGTTGAATGAAATATATTTTAAATTACTGTTTTAATATATTTGATTCATTTTTTGTTATTATAAAAGATATATTTATTATTTTTATTGATTTATTACTTAAATATATTTTACATTATATTTTATAATATAAAAAAAATTATATTAGCAATACGTAATAAATATTTATAATATATTGTATTATGAGTTGTGATATAATATTCCATTATTGAGTCACGTATTTCTAACTTTTATTGAATAATTTTATTTGTCATATATTTATAATAATATGTTACGTTGTTCCAATTTTCAAAATAAAGTTTTTCATTTTCAATTCCGATATAGTTATTAATTGCATTATTTAATCTAGATAAATCTGTATTTTCATTCAAATTTTCCATATATTCTTCGTACTCCTCTTGAAACCGTTCAAATTCGTTTATTTGGTTATTTAAATCATCTAATTCTTCTTGATGTTGTAAGTTTTCTACAACAATGTATTCATTTGAAACTGGATCCCATTCCATTTTAGAATGATTCAATTATTATTAGTATTAATTAAATTATATTTTAAATAACTTTGTTATTATTTTTTATTTTTTAAATATTTGAAGTTTGTTTTTATTTTCTTTTTTATTATTTTAAATTAATTTTTTTATAAAGAAAATTTAAAGTATGTTTTTATTTTTTGTTTTATTACGTTATATCTGAAAAAAACAAATGTTTAATTAGTATGTAAGAAATATAAATATATTTTTAATATTAAAAAAATTAAAGTTTTTTTTTTTGTTATTTTTCTAGTACTTCTTTCCATACTATATTGGTTAATTCATTTTTATTTTCTAATTCATTTTGAATATGTATTTTCGAAGGATTTTTACTTCTCGAAAGAGCAACATATAATTGTCCATGTGAAAATAAAGGTTTTTATATGAATATTCCTACGTTTTCAAAACTTTGACCTTGTGATTTATTTATAGTTATAACAAAAGCTAATACAATAGGAAATTGTTTTCTATATAAAATTAATGGTAAAGACGATGATTCATTTGTGCTTAATGTGATACGTGGTATAAAAACTTTATTTCCTTTATTTTCGCCCGTAATTACTTCAGCTTCTATATTGTATTTAAATAATCTTGTTATCTTTAATCGTGTTCCATTGCATAATCCATCTTTTATACTTAAATTTCTAATTAGCATTATTATGGCATTTATTTTTAAATTAAGTTTATGTGGAGGTAATCCTTCTCTTATATTATTTAACATTTCTATTGGATAATTTAAATGAATATTATCATCTGTTTGATCAACACCCTTATATGTTGCATAATCAATACTATAATATGTCATTGTTTCATTATTAATTAAATTCAATATTTTATTATTTAAAATATTCACATCTTCATTATGCGTACTTAAAATAACATTTTTCGAAAAACAATAATTATTGTTAATATTTTAATAAATTTTATTGCAAACATTATTAGTTTTCCATTTTTCTGGTATAATAAATGTATCAACTTTTCCTTCTCCGATATCTAATAAAAATGATGAAAAATTTTCATCATTAGATCTTATATTTTTTTTTAATTTAAAAATATGAAACATGGGCTTTAGGGTTGAATATTTTATAGTTTGTTCTATAATTGTATTTTCATTTCCATGTTTTAATACAGGTAAAATTTGACGAAAATCTCCACCTAAAATAGTAATTTTTCCTTTAAAAATTTCATTATTATGACAGACATCTTTTAATGTTTTGTCAACTATTTCTAAAGCTTTTTTAGGAATCATTGATGCTTCGTCCCATATAATTACATTTGCTTCTCTTAATTTTTTCTTATCTGAATCAAATTTTAAAAATGCACTTTCAATATTGTTTAAGTCTAACGGTAATCTAAAAGTTCGGTGACTGGTTAAAACTTTTGGTAGTAAAATTGAAGCAATACCTGTCCAAGCCATTGATAAGAATTTTTTTTTTATTGTTATAAAATAATATATTAATGTTTTATATAAAAATGTTTTTCCAGAACCTCCTGGTCCATCTATGAAAAAAATTTTATGATTATTATTTATTATTTGTTCAAAAATATGTTTTTGATCGTTATTCAATTGTTTATACATTTTATCAAATTTTTTTTTACTAAAAATTATAATTTCATCATTAATTTCTTCGTTTTCCTCGATATAGTTTTCATTTGGTTCAGGTAATCCAAAATTTTCACATGACATTTGTTCTGAATTTAGTATTTGATTAATATGGGATAAAGCTTTGTTTTCTTTATTTTCTTTAAAATCTTCAATAAAAAATTTTTTATATTTTTCCCAAATAATGTTACCTTGAATATTTTCACATAATAAAAAACATGCAAAAAATTTACGTAATTGTACTGGTAACATAACATGGCATGCTTCTTCAAAAATATAATAAATTTGTTTTTCGTGTTCTATTAAATTCATTGCAAGAGCAGTTTCTCTATAAGTATTATAAGTTACATTTTCATAAGTTCGTAAATCTTTAAAATTTTAGATAAGTATATTTTTTTGTTACATTATAAGTAGTTTATATTAAGTTTATTTTTTAATATTATATTTTAAAATAATATATAATTAAAATTTAAAATACTTATAATTTAATATTTCTTTATAAATTAATTAATTATGATTTATTTTATTTTAGATTGATTTAAATATATATTAAAAACAATAAAATAGGTAAGAATATCATAATAACTAGAGTTATAATTTTAAAATAAATATATTAAAAATATATTATAAATTTATATAAAATCGTTTTTTAAAGAATTAAATTTAATTAAAATGTTTATTTTAATATTAAAAAATTAATATCACACTCTTTATATAAAAAATTTATAATTTGTTATATAATTTATATTATAACTGTTTAAATATAAACACACGAAAAGGATATAAATATATTCCTTAAAATATTGAAAATATTAGAGAAAAATAGAATAAAAATTTTTATTTTTACTTTTTTATAAATAAATGAATTAATAATTATTATAATTTTTATTTTTTTAATTAATTAAAAACTTACAATAACATTTTTACTTTTAACATTTAAAGAAATGTAAAAAATTTTTTAAATTTATATTATTTTAAAAGTGGTTATGTAGGGCTACTGGCGAAGGGTACCATTTTATTGTTTCATTTTTCTTCATAAACAAAAAGAAACCCAACGCGCCATTGACAACACCTCGTTAAACTGATAAAAAAAATAAAAAGTTCTACTTAAAACTTTCACAAGATAAACTGAAGACAACAAGAAAACAAATTTAAGCTAACCTGAAAGAAGAATCTTTTAGATGTAGGAAATTTTTTAATAAGTTTTTCTGACCAAGACAATCAAGACAAAGTAAAATGTGCTTTACTTTTAGGCAAATACAGCTTGGACCCAAAAAAAAGTAAGCTTAAATGTTGAAAGTAGAAGTTTTTGATTTTTTTTTGTTTCAGTATGGGTGGTGTGGAAGGTTGTCTAACGAACGTAGTTATTATTTGATAGTTAAAAAATAATTATATCAATAATCTATAATATTATTAACTATGTATTAAATATATATTCCATTATATAACCTTAAGCAAGTATTTCATAAATATAATATTAAAAAACTTTTTCCTTAATAGTTTATATTTCAAATAAATAATTGACGTTTAAAAATAAAATAAAGAATCAATATATTTAAGATAATTAAATACCAATATTTTTCATAACCAAATTTGGTCTCTAAATTATTGGAGTCATCAAACAAGAAGGTTTTTTAAAAAAATATTGGTAAAATTTAAATATTTAATTAACGATATAAAAATAAACACTAAATGATTATGAATAGTTATTAGGGGCATGAGGGATAGCAAGAGGGGTGACTTGGGTAGTGAGGGGGTGATTTGTGGACTGAGGGGTAGACTTGGGTAGGAGAGGGGTAACTGGGGTAGAGGGGGAAATCTTTTTTTTTTTTAAAAAGACATTTCAAGAGACATTTTTACGTTATTTTGAGGGGTGACTTTTGATTTTTTTGGAGGAGAAAAAAAAATGAGGGGTAGGAATGATGGGGTAGTAGTGGAAAGAGTGATAGTAGTGGTATAGAGAATGAGTAACAAATACATTGATAAAATAAGGTAAATTTAGCTAAATTATCAGAGGGCGGGGTCGAGTGACGTACAAGGGGTAGCAAGAGGGGTGACTTGGGTAGTAGAGGGGTGTCTTTTTTTTTCTTAAAAAAGATCATTTCTAGACAGATTTTTACGTTATTTTGAGGGGTGGATTGTGATGTTTTAAGCATACAAAAGAGGGGGAGGAAAAATAAGGGGTAGATGAGGAGGTTTTTTTTTTATATAACTATATAATATAGGGAGATACTTGGGGGCAAGCCCCCTGCATGCAAGCGCGCCAACCCCCATCTTGCTTTTATAACTTAAAAAAAACCAAGTATTTGCAATTTTTTAAATAACTTTTATTTAGAGTTTACTAAATAATTTTAACTATTCAAAAGTTTTCTTCAGGTAAATCTTCAATGATCTTTTAATGAATCTATTCATCTACACAAATTACTGAAAATGTATTTGCAGTAAAAATAACTATTATTTTTATACGTAGATTATTAAATAAAAGAATACCTACGTTGACTGTAATATAATGAATAAAAAAATAGTCTATAAATTTATCAATCAAACATTGTTTTTTCTCGTTTTTTATCGATGTTTTAAAATGTAAGACAGTAATAAAGAGATATTTAAAACATTTTTGGATTAAGGATAAAAAATTTGGAAAACTATGATGTCGGTGTTCTTTTACAAAATTAAATAAAAATTGAATTAAATTTATAAAGACTATATTTAAGTATTTTCTTTTGATTTAAGAAAATTTAAATTTAATCACTTGGTTATTATACTTCAATTCAGCTTTTCCAAAATAATATTTTTAACCCTATAGTTTAAATAAAATCATAAAATTAATAATTATTTTATATGATCAAACTTCACAATGATTACAGGATGATTAGCTAATTGTAAAAAAGATATTATTACCTATTTTTCATCTATTATTAATCTCAAACTTATATGTTATGATATATCGTTATATACAAAACTCAAAATTAGCTATTATTAAGTTCACTACAAGCTTAAATTCAGCTTAATTCAGCTAATTTTCAGCTATTTCAAAGCTTGAATTTAGCTTAATTTAATTATTTCCAAGCTAATAACAAGCTTGCATTAGCTCAATTTATGCTGTAATATAGTTCAAAAAATAAGGGGCATATTTCTGACGACGATAGCGACGACAGCAGCGATATACTTTTAATAGTATAGAGAGAATATAATATAAATAGATCTAAAGTGCAGCTAAAATCTAGCTGAAATTAAAACAAAATTTACTTAAATTTCCTTAAATTAATATAAATTTTAGTCAACTTTTATCTAAATTTCAGTTAATTTTCATCTATATTTTGTACAAATTTAGCTAATTTGAATATTTAGCTAACTTTTGATTTAATGTAGCTAACTTTTATATAATTTTATCCGACTTTAGCTAATTTTAAGCTAACTTTTAACTAACTTTTAGCCAACTTTTACCAAATTTCAGTTAGATTCTAGCTAAATTCTAGCTAGCTAGGAACACATCCAATTCTTATTCACGGCGGCTGCGGTGGCGAAATCTTTTTATAATATAGATAGAGAATTGTATAGTTGTAAGGAAAATTTTCACGACCAAGCTCCTCCTTTTCTCTTCTTTTTCTCTTCCCTTTACCATATTTTGATCCTCATTTTTTTCCCGTTTTTTTACGTTATTTTTGTCTCTTTCTTTTCTTTTCTTTTTCTCTTCCTCTTCTCTTCATTTTCTCTTCATTTTCTCCTTCTCACCTCTTTATTTCCTCCTCCCTCACTCCTCCTTAAAAAATCCTTAAGGCGACTTCGGAATTTAGGTTAGGTTTTATTTTTCAGTTTAAAAATCATGCTTTTAATACATGAAATTTTTTGGATTTTTTGATTTTCCATCATTTTTTGATACTCATAAAATGGAGGAAAACTTATAAATCCAAAAAATTTTACAAACTAAAAGAGTAATTTGTAAACTACAAAATGAAAATTTAGCCTAACCTCCGTAGTCGCCGTAACTTTTTCTCGTTATTTCATGTAATTTTAACTCCTTCTCAGGTAATCCATCAGAAATCCTCAAATTTTTCCGTTTTTTTAACATTATTTTACGTCATTTTACGTTGTTTTAGTTCTTCCTTAGCTCATTCTCCTTATTCCTCAAATCATAAGTAGAGACGATTAATTAAGTAACATATTAACTTATATCAGGACATTTAATTAAATCGTGACTAACATTGTCATTAAATTAGAAAAACTATTAGCTATTCATTTACTAATAAACTTTTATAGATAAATGCTATTATCTAAGCTACTGAAGCTAAAGGGTAATCATATAAAATTTAATTAGAATAAAAATTCAATTTTTATTGAAATTTTTTTAATAAAAAACAATTAATTGATGAACTATTTACGTTTTATCTATATATATATGAAAAAAAGGGAAAAGAGGATAAGACAAATTTCTTTGGTATGAAAAAGAGTATGCATTACATAAAACTATTGATTAGAACTTAGCTATTATTTTTTTAAACAAATGCTACCTTGTCAATTAAAATAGCCTATGAAAAACGAATTAGAATAACAAATCATTTAACAGAACTTGATAATAAAACTTAAAATCCTCTAAAAATATAAAATTTCTAGTGAAAAATTCTTTTGTAAAATAAGTTTTGTAACAGTCATAAGAAAAAAAAACTGTGCTAATTTAAGAATATATTCGTCAAACACAATGATTAAACCTTTATTCAGTAGCATCATCTAAGATCAAACTTGTATATGTTTCAGAAAATAGCTTTATAAAACTATTGGTCTAGTACGGTCAATGCTTACATATTGTGAAACCTATTTATTTCAACTTGTAATCACACAGTTTTGTGTTTAAAAGTACTTACAAATAAAACACCCTAGAGAAAGTAATCTCCTCATACTACTTTAAAGAGCCTAACCTCTCACATACTACCCTAAGAGAACATTGATGATCTGTAACATTTGATATCTTGAAATCCTGAAATGATAAAAAATAATAATTATTATATTATATAATAAATATATCAAATAATATTTTTCAAACAATAATTATAATTATCAAACCTGTGCCGAAAGAGCTGTACCTTTGACCAAAGAATATATCAATATTTTATCAAACGATGAGAATCAGAAACAGTATGTTATTCAAGTTGTTAAAGAATTTAGAAAAGAATATGCTGATTTGAATGAGCAGACGCTACTTAAAAAACTAAGAACTAGTTGAAAATTATTTTTGATAGTTTAACTTTTATCATTTCTATCATGTGATATTAAATATAATAAAAGTGTATTTTGATACATCATTATGATTTTATTTAAGCCTATTTCTCAGATAAATCACAAATGATTTAGATTTGTATCAGAAAAATGAGACTAATGGAAAGTTATTAAATAGAAAAGCGACTATGCACTCTTTTTAGAGATTCGATATTTAAAATTTTATAATAACTTCAAATAGCTTTATTTGTACTTCTAGAAAGTCTAGATATACTTTTTAAGAACGAAATTAAAGGTTCTGTAGTCTACTTTTATGATAAATAATCTAGCTAAATTAATGGAAAACTAGGAATATTCAAAAATACAAAAACTCAAATGAAAGTCCATTTTTTTTATTTTTGTAGAATTCGAAAGTGTATATTATATGAATTCATGGATTAAAAAATGGTGATTCAGAGATTGAAAGAATTTATGAAAATATTTTATGAATTATAGAAACATAAAAGGAATTGATTATACACCAGTAATTATTTTTCATAGATAAGAAAAATCGCTAGTTTAAAAAAATAAAAAACAAGCGTGAAATTGGATTTTTTGAAAAGCGGCACTAGTTAAATACTTTTTTCGAGTATCATAGAGTTTTTTTCATAGTTATTCAACATTTACTAGAAATCTAGAAGGTAGGAGCAAGGTTTTTCCAAGTTTGGGAAATAAGGGACACTCTAATATATATAAGGAAAGTAATGAATGGTTTGATAAAAACTATGGAACTTAATTATTGCGAAAGTGCTAACTTGTTTTTAATTATTTTGTAAATGAATATTTATTATTTCAAATTGAAACAATTAAGCAAAAATTCCGTTCAACTTCATAGTAATTTTATTTATTCCTATAAGTTAGGGTGGTTCTTCCATAAGACATAAATGAATAAAATATTATCAAAATTAAGGAGGTAATAGATAATACCTTTATTTTTATATCTATTTAATTTTAGACCCAGTTATCGATGAAATGATAGTTTTTTAAATACAGTGTTTTATGCTATAATTTTTTATTCTAACTCTTAATTTCAAGTTCAAACTTGATATTTCTATTATTTTAAATGAACAGATATTGATAAAAAAATAATTTATTAAATTCTACAGAATTTATGGATTTAGAACACATAAAAAAAGTAGCAGGTTGATGAATCATCCAAAAAAATATTAAATATTAAAAAAAATAATTGAAAAAAATTATTTAAATTATGGTTATGTAAAACTTGACAATGTTGTAAAATAAAAATTTAATCTCGTTTCACACATTTTGTTGCTTTTGAAAATGTCACATATAAATGTCGGAAGTAGAGAGCCTGAGGATATATAAACACCGTCGCTGGCTCACCCGAAACAATCGTTGTCCGACCACCTTGCTGTTGAATTCTCAGCTCTTTAAGTTAAGATAGAACCGAGATCCTTTCTCCATATATATATAAGACTGTGTACAAAGAGATTAATTTAAGCATCTAGCAAGAGAGTTTTACCTATCCTGTACCTCTGCGAGCTAACCAGGTTATCCGCCGTAGATAACTTGTAAATATTATATTGCTAGATCAAAATTCTTTGTTTCTTTTTCTTTTATTATTTATTACAGCTGGTAAATTCAATGACTCCCACGCCCTCTAACGGCGAAAAATTAATACTTTTCCTATTTTCACAACCAGATTTAAATGAATCAGTGATTTCTGATTATCAATTCAAGTTAGTCCAGTAGAATTAGACTTTTTGCATGACTTAATTAGTAACAGGCAACTGAAGTGAAAAATGAGTTCATTAGGTCAAAAGATATTAAAATTTAGAAAGACCCTCAAAATTTGGGCTGGCATATTTTTTTAAACAACGTTTTTATGTAAAAAATTGTGAAAAATCGATGTTTTTTGGATCTAGCTCTTTTCGTTTTTTAATAGGGTATATGAAATTTATAATACTTATAAGGGTCTTCAAGACGAATAGTTTAAGCCTTATTACATTGAATTTCGTCAATAATTTATTTAAATAATTGCAAAAATATAGTCAAAAATCGTTAAATGTTTAATAATTTTTTACTCCATAAAAAAAGAGCTACATGCTTGTAACTTTGTAAAAAGTTGCCTTCTATCATCCTTAAGTTCCCATAATTTTTTCAGCAAAAAATATCAATTTGTTTATGAGATATTCAATTTGTTCACTAAAAAGAGGTAAAATGTAGGCCTCAAATGGACCCTATTGCTGTCATTTTAGAAAGAAATGACCATTGTCATTTATGCTCTTTGACACTTATATTTAGTGAAAATAAAAAGTTCGATTGATATTTTTATTATTTTCGCTGTTTAAATGGCGATCGAAAAAAAAAAATTTTTTTTCTTAATTGTTTTTTAAATTTATATATGAAAAAATGAAAATATTTAAATGCTACTTTTTTATTCTTGTTGCTTAAATTTTAACGCTTATTTAAAAAAAAAACGTTATTCTGCGATAATTAGGAGCTGAGACAATTTTTTTTTTTTTAAATTCGCCATTTGTTTATTTACAAAGATTAAGGAATGAAATTTTAATGACAGATCCTTTAATACTTGAATTTTGATATAAGATCATTTCTGATATTAAAATCAGTTTTTTAAAACCTTAAAAGATTGTTTTTAAGTATGTATAGTTTCAATTCTTTTTGAAGAGGGGAGGAACGCGTCATCTTTCGCAAGTACAGAAAAAATTTTTTGATTACTTCAAATTTGTCTTGTGAAAAAATTTTCTATATCTCAGTGAAATATTAACCGATTTTGATGTTTCTTTTTTTAATCTGGAGTAGCGCGAGATAATATTAACAGCCGTTATACTTGTTTAATGATATAAATAAATTAATTTGTTATAAACAATAACAAAAAATACATGCATATTATTTTTTCATTTTTTATATACTTGTAATGTTTATTTTTATAATCTAATAAATAAGTTTCAGTTCTTTTATGAAAAAATTAGATTATTATTTTTTTTACAGGCTAATAATTAATACAAACATTGCTCTTATCATAAAAATCTTGACATTATTAAAAATAATGTGAAGGCTTTTATGATAAGAGATATGTTTTTATTAATAATATTGTTTAAAAGAGAAAATAATTAAATTTTTTAGAGAAAAAGATATTATGTTTCATAAAATGATTAATACAAACGTTCGATTAACGTAAAATATGAAGTAAATTATTTTTTCCATATATATTGTTTATAATAAATTAATTTGTTTTGCTAAATAAAACAAAAATGACGGTACTTAACATTATCTCGCACAACCCTAGGTCAAAAAAAGAAACGTTAAATTCATTGAATATTCAAGGTCAGAAGCTTTTTTTTAATAATGTCAGGATTTTTATGATAAGAGCAATGTTTGTAATAATTATTAGCCTGTAAAAAAAATAATAATCTAATTTTTTCATAAAAGAACTGAAACTTATTTATTAGATTATAAAAATAAACATTACAAGTATATAAAAAATGAAAAAATAATATGCATATATTTTTTGTTATTGTTTATAACAAATTAATTTATTTATATCATTAAACAAGTATAACGGCTGTTAATATTATCTCGCGCTACCCCAGATTAAAAAAAGAAACATCAAAATCGGTTAATATTTCACTGAGATATAGATAATTTTTTCACAAGACAAATTTGAAGTAATCAATAAATTTTTTCTGTACTTGCGAAAGATGACGCGTTCCTCCCCTCTTCAAAAAGAATTGAAACTATACATACTTAAAAACAATCTTTTAAGGTTTTAAAAAACTGATTTTAATATCAGAAATGATCTTATACCAAAATTCAAGTATTAAAGGATCTGTCATTAAAATTTCATTCCTTAATCTTTGTAAATAAACAAATGGCGAATTTAAAAAAAAAAAAATTATCTCAGCTCCTAATTATCGCAGAATAAAGTTTTTTTTTTTTAAAATAAGCGTTTAAATTTAAGCAACAAGAATAAAAAAGTTGCATTTAAATATTTTCATTTTTTCATATATAAATTTAAAAAACAATTAAGAAAAAAAAATTTTTTTTTTCGATCGCCATTTAAACAGCAAAAATAATAAAAATATCAATCGAACTTTTTATTCTCACTAAATATAAGTGTCAAAGAGCATAAATGACAATGGTCATTTCTTTCTAAAATGACAGCAATAGGGTCCATTTGAGGCCTACATTTTACCTCTTTTTAGTGAACAAATTGAATATCTCATAAACAAATTAATATTTTTTGCTGAAAAAATTATGGGAACTTAAGGATGATAGAAGGCAACTTTTTACAAAGTTACAAGCATGTAGCTCTTTTTTTATGGAGTAAAAAATTATTAAACATTTAACGATTTTTGACTATATTTTTGCAATTATTTAAATAAATTATTGACGAAATTCAATGTAATAAGGCTTAAACTATTCGTCTTGAAGACCCTTATAAGTATTATAAATTTCATATACCCTATTAAAAAACGAAAAGAGCTAGATCCAAAAAACATCGATTTTTCACAATTTTTTACATAAAAACGTTGTTTAAAAAAATATGCCAGCCCAAATTTTGAGGGTCTTTCTAAATTTTAATATCTTTTGACCTAATGAACTCATTTTTCACTTCAGTTGCCTGTTACTAATCGAGTCAAATTTTAAGGTTTTTTGAGCCAATTCTACTGGACTAAGTAATTACAGTGTTTATATTATTCCTTCCTTTTGCGAACTCATATAAAGTAAATTTGTTTTTATATAAGTATTTATTTAACTTCATTTTTCTTTTTTTTATTCCTTATTTTATTTTTAATCTTTATTAATATTATATTCAATTAGTTTGTAAGTATTTAAACTTTGGCTTGTTCGAACCACCTAACATCACTCGTTACCCTCAAAGTCTGATGGGCCGGAAAAACTGCGGCTATCCGAAAAAGTAAAACGTTATATGTCATCCGAACTAAGGAACTCCACGAAAATCGGGATGAACAATAATCATCCGTCCAATATACTGTTTGCAACCATAGTAGTTAAACGTTACATGACACCCTGCAAAGGGACTCATTTATACTCGATAAAATAATTTTTGTTTTGTCGGAAATTCGTTTTTAGAATAATTGGTGATTAAAACTTTGAGTGCGTATTTCCATCTGCATTCTTCTTTTCATCCTTATAAAGATATTATATAAAAGATTTGTTCACATATTTCTTTTCCGTCTTGCTTATTTTGATATTTTCAAGTCATGTCTTCTTCTTCTAAAAAAGACATAGAGATAGGTGTGCGAATCCATTCAACCTTACAGGACACATCAGTAAGGATCTAAGGAAGGTTCCAAAAGATATGAATAAAAAATTTCCTGATTTATCCGATACTTTAGTAGTTTGTAAATCTTGCAGAATATTTCATACCAAAAAAGTTATTCTTCAGATAACGATTATGTTTTAGTCGACGAAAATGATGATAATATGAGTATAAGTTCTGAAAATGATCTTGAAGATTCTACATTTCCTGATGAGGAGGAAGTTACATCAGATGAACTTATAGAGATGTTAAATGGTATTAGAGTTGAATTTAATAGTCTACCTAATAATGATCCTTTTCGTGTGAGTATTCTTACGGTTGCTCCTGATTCGTGGAGCATTCGTGAAGTTTTGAAGGTATTTTGCACTCCATATAGAATGGCACGCAAAGCTGAAATATTAAAAGCTTCTCGAGGAATTTTGGCTTTTCCAATAAAATCATCGGGTAAAACTTTACCTAAAGCAACAGCTGAAAAACTAATACAGTTTTATGAAAATGATAAAAATAGTAGGATCCTACCTAACAAAAAAGATACAGTAACTGTGAAATTTAATGGAACTAAAAGGAAGGAACAGAAAAGATTATTGCTTGATCATATCAAGAACTTGCATTTTCAATTTAAGGAAAAGTTCCCCGAAAATCCAATTGGATTAACCAAATTTGCAGAGCTCAGATCAAAATGGTGTGTCCTAGCAGGCTCCGAATCTTTCCAACTGTTGTTTATTACAAGTCAGGCAAAGAAGTGAAACATTTTAGTACTGTGGCGATGTCCAATTGTAATACGCATGATGCAACTGCAGTGTATATAATGCAACAAAAGCTTATTCCTGAAATTCTAAAGGTTTGTCCTAAATTGAAAAAAATAAAATATGTTAGTGCTAAACAACATTTCAAAAACCGTTTCCAAATGTGTAATTTGATGTACCATAAAAAAGAATTTAACATAGAAGCTGAATGGCATTTCTTTGCAACAGCTCACGGTAAAAGCAGCTGTGATGGAGTTGAAGCGATCGTGAAAAGAGAAGCTGCATGAACTAGCTTACAAGTTCCTGCTAATAAAGCTATTTTAAATGTTGAAGCACTATATTCATGGGCTAATAAGCGTAATTTTGGCATAAAATTTTGTTTGTACACTAAGAATGATTACGATCAAGCTGGTAAATATCTTTCACAAAGATTCAACAACTGTCAAGCAGTAAAAAAAATTCAAATGGGACATGCATTTATTCCACAGTCAAATGATCGACTGACAGTGAAACGATTTTCTAACGCTACCGAATCATTGAGTGAAATGTACTATGATCTCAATGCCTATAACGCCCCTTCAGTGGGAATAAGACACACAAGAAGTCTCTTATCAAAAAGGACTAGTCTATAATATAACCAATGCATTTCATAACTACAACCTCCTTAAGCCTTGCCTTAATCGGCTAGGTCGCTTTCTCCTTGCCTTAATCGGCTGGGTCACTTAGTCCTTGCCTTAATCGGCTGGGTCGCTTAGTCCTTGCCATAATCGGTTGGGTCACTTAATCCTCGTCTTAATCGGCTGGGTCGCTTAGTCCTTGCTTTAATCGGCTGGGTCACTTAGTCCTTGCCTTAATCGGCTGGGTCGCTTAGCCCTTGTCTTAATCGGCTGGGTCATTTAGTCCTTGCCCTAATTGGCTGGGTCGCTTAGTCCTTGCCTTAATCGGCCGGGTCGCTCAGCCCTTACCTAAATCGGCTGAATCGGTTGAATTTTTCAGATTCAGTCCGCCATCTTAGATCCACCATTTTGGATCTTTTCATCTAACCACATCAGCTTTCAAGAGGTATCTCTCAGCTATAATTTGAGTCCAAAAATTACCTGGTTGGTTGCGAATATTAATCTGTGTAACATCTTTTTGTCGTTTACTCAAGTTTTCTCCAGCTTTTAACCGTGATATTAAGTCCACCATTTTGAATTTTGGAAAAGTTCGACACGGTTTTCGAAAGTCTGTTCCGAGACAAACATTTTGAGACCTCATACGTCTCAATCGGGCAAAACAAATTCTGGCTGTGATGGTGATCCGCTTGATGTGAAATGTCCCAATATATATATATATATATATATATATATATATATATAAATTTAAAAAATCGGACTTTTGAGGAGTCAACAGTGTTTCCGTACATAGAGAATCGCATGTTAAATTTCAAAATCCTCAAAGTTCCGTGGAACTTCAAAGATTTTTGAAATATAAAATATTGGCGAAAAAAAAGAGTGGGATAACAATAGAAACTGCCACACACCCGCCCAGTGTGCAGGATACTAAAACAAGGACGGTGCTTTCAAAGCGGTTATTTTTAGATTTGGCAAGGTCGCAATCCTCAAAAGTCCGTAGCGATATGAATATATATCTATATTATATAGACGTAAGCCTCAATATTAAGCATTTTTGTAGTCTCTCCCATACTCTGTATTCCTCCCCCCTCCTATCTTATCCTCCCCCTTCTTTCCTCCTCCTCATCATCTCCTATTTTTTTAACGTAAATTATCGTTTCTTTTTAGCCTCAATGGATACCTTTCCTTTTCTCATCCCTCCTCTCCCATCCTCATATTGCCTCTACCCTCCTTACCCTGCCTCCCCATTTTTCTTACATCGCTTCGACGTCCGTCGCCTCTCACATCACCTCATATATCGCCTCATACATTGCTTTAAAGACACCTCAGAAAGTCCTCAAAATACTTCTGGAATGCCTCAAGTTTTAAGGAGGTATTTTTTATATAAATGTAAAAAAAATAGTAAAAATGATTGCGAACGCATCTGAATCGCCTCATCCTCTCCTTTTTGCTTCCTTTTACAATGTCTCATACTTCGCCTCACAATGAGAAATTTATTCTGTATTCCTCTTACATCTTCTCATGCCTCGCCTCATATTACGCCTTTTTGAACTTCTACATATTGATTTTGATTATCGTCCCACATTAAAATGTTAAAATTGTTGACTATGAATCTATAAAAACTATATATTTTTTTATTTGTATTCTACTTTTAATATTAATATTTTTATATTTAGTTTTGTGTTTCTCACATTTTAATTTTTTTATAAACATTATTAATATTGTGTTAACTAATAAATTCATTAAAATTAAAAATAAAATTCATATTCAAGAAATATAATTTAAAAAAAATAAATTTTAGTCTACATTTCTATTCTTTTCACACCAACCGTGACGTAAATAGTAAAGGCACGCTTTCTTTTATATGGTGTCCCAAATTTTTCAACATAAAACAGAATATTTTTTAAAATAATTATTATATATTAAAAATAATTTTTTAAAAATAAATTATACTTAATAAATAAGAAAACTATTCTAAGAAATATAAATAATCAGGCCCAATCCATAAAACTAAAATTTACATATTAAAAAATTATATTTTGTCTTTAAAAAAAAAATATTTTTTCTTTTGTTTTAATTTAAATACACGAAAAATTTCAAAAATTGAATAAACCAAAAGAACATTATATTAAAACTTAAGAATATACATATATCATATAATATATTTGCTAAAATTAATAAACGTTTATTATAAATTTCATTATTTTTAAAATATTCTATTTTTAGCCCAATATTATTTTCCAAACGATACGTTATTAATTTTTTTGTTTCAATTTTTAAAAATTTATCTACTATTTCATAAGTGAAAAAATAATTACTATAATTTATAAAATCAAAATTTTCTATTAGTTTATTAAATTTCTTAAATTTTCCATCATTTTGATAATTATTTATATTTTCCTGAAAATTTTCTTCTTCTACATCTGCTGCATTTATTAAATTTTGAATATCTCTAGATGATTATAATAAATACATGTAATGTTCATCGTTTTGAACTTGTACATATCGATTTTGATTAACGTCCCATATTAACATGTTGATATTTTTTATTATAATTCTATAAAAAATATATATTTTCTTATTTATATTATACGTTAAATGTTAATATTGTTAATGTTTATTTTTTTTATATTTAATTTTGTATTATTTTTCAAAATTATTTTTTTTTATATATTTATATAATGTAATGTTTCTTTAAAATTATATGATGCAATCTTTTTTAATTCTAAAATATGTTTTTTTAAAATTTTACATATAGTTTAAATTTGGTTTACATATGATTATAATCTTTATTTTAATATTTATATTTTTATATGCATATTAATAGTCATTTTTATGTATTTTTTTATAATAATATATTATATTAATTTTATTATTTTTATTTTTATATTCAATATATGTATCATTTATATTTTCATGATTATGTATATTTAAATCAACTTTAAAATAAAAAAAATATAAAAAATATCTTTATTAATATATATTATATTAGGTGTATTTACCTACTTCTTTTTAGCTTAATGGTTGCATGATTTTTCATTTCAGATTAAATTATCTTTCAATTTAAACTTTATATATTGATACGTGCTTCCTGAGAAGACATCTTAGAAGTAGCCTTCATTGATTGTTGCTCAGTTACACATAGAAATAATATAATTCATTCAAATATTTCTTGCCAAACAATATTATCAATAACATGTTTATTTTCACATTCGTTTTGAATATATATATATTTTTTGAATCTTAACATCGCGACCACGCTACATATAATTGTCCGTGAGAGAATAAATTTCTTCGTATGAATAAGTCAACTTTTTCAAAACTTTGCCCTTGATATTTATTAATTGTGATTAAAAAAGCCAATACAATAGGAAATTGTTTCCTATGTAATATAAAAGGCAATGATGATGTTTCACCTGAATGCATAGTTATTTTAGGTATGAAAACTTTATTTATGATTTCATCAACCGTACTAATATCGGCCTCAATATTATATGTATATAATTTTATGATTTTTAATCTAGTTCTATTACATAAAGCATGAAAAATACTTAAGTTTCGTATTAACATAATGATGGCATTTATTTTTAAATTTAATTTATGTTGAGGTAGACCTTCTTTTATATTATTTAATATTTCAATTGTATAATTTAAATAAATATTACTATCTGTTTGGTCTACTCCTTTATGTGTTGCATAGTCTATACTATAGTATGTTGTCAAATCTCCTTTCAATAATTTTAATATTTTATTATTTAATATTTGATTATCTTCATTATGACTAATTAATATTACATTATTCATGATATTTTTGTAATCTGCATTTTTATAAATTATCGAACAGACATCATCAGTTTTCCAAGGATTGGGTATAACGAAAGGATTAATTTTTCCTTCTCCAATTTGTAATAAAAACGATGGAAATTTTTCTTCTCTAAAACGTATATTTTTATTTAATTTACATATATTAAATAATGGCCAAAGATACAAATATTTTATCGTTTCTTCTATTATCATATTTCTATAATCATTTTTATAACTGGTGAAATTTGTCTGAAATTACCATCTAAAATTTGTAATTTATCACCCAAAAAGGTTTTTTGTTATTACGTATATCTTGCAAAGTTTCATCTACAATATCTAATGCTTTTTTTCGAAGCCCTCTTTTTTAAAATTCAATTGTATAAACATAACTGCCAAAACTGTACTAAATAATTTATTTTCAACTATATCATTTAATATTAATTTGAATTTAGTATAAAACAACCTTACAGTTATATTAGGTATATCATTTGGTGTTGTTTCTCGGGAAAAATTTTTTAAAACTTGTTTAATTTCTTTTTATTTAGGATTACAAGTTATAGTAATAAATAAATCTGGCCATTTTGTATTACACATGATTTTCATTGCATCCTGATAATGCTGTTGCATATATCGTGGACTTCCAATGTATGTTGCTGGTAAAATAAATAAATTTCAATTCAATCAAACAATAAAATTTGACACTATTTTTATTAACCTAACAAGTTAACTTTTAAAAACAAATGAAATAAGGTTAAGTATAATATTTTTATATAGAAGATCAATAATATTTCCTTTTAATGATAAAATTGAGAACTTTGAAATTTTTCTATTTTAATGTTTTTATCAAAATTACAATAATGGATTTTTAATTATGTAAACATTTTTTTAAAAACTTATTTTAAAAACTTTGAATTTTAAATTTATTTAGATGTTTTATGATTAAAAAAATGTTGAAGATTTCTCGGAAATTTTCTTTAGAAACAACTTTTTTAAAAACATTCATTTCAAAATGAAAAAGATATTAAATCTACAATGTATACATAAAAATAACTTTTTTCATGTACACCAGAACAAAATTTAAATTTAAAAATAACTCGGATTGTATTATTATTATTTTAATTGTAATATTATCTTAACGTTTATAATCAATAATAGTGTTATAACAATGATGTCAAGTACTGGAACTTTAACATTACCTCAGATAAACATCAAGCAGATGAGTTTTCAGATGACAAAATATGGAAAAACCTCAAGTTATAGTCACAAACGCTCAATATTTCCCTAGATACAGGCAATTAAAGAAAATCATTTAAAAAGTTATTAGATTTTCTAACATTTATAGCTCTTAAGAATCGATAGCTAGAAGCGTAAAGCTCTTTTTAAATTAAAGCTGAGCTCAAATCCTTTCGAAGTAGCACCTAAAGCATATCCAAATATTATTTTATCTCAAAGTTACAGCGTAATAAAGATTGTACTTAATTTGAGCTTTTATGATTAATTAATGTTTTAAAAAGAAAATTTAGGCACAATCTTCATTACGCTGTAACTTTAGGAAGAAATAATATTTTGATATGCTATAGGTATAATTTCGAAAGGATTTGAGCTTAGCTTTAATTTAAAAAGAGCTTTACGCTTCTAGCTATCGATTCTTAAGAGCTATAAATGTTAGAAAATCCAGTAACTTTTTTAGTGATCTTCTTTACTTGCCTGTATCTAGGGAAATATTGAGCTTTTGAAAAGAAAATTCAGGCACAATCTTCATTACGCTGTAACTTTGAAAAGAAATAATATTTGATATGCTATCGGTATAATTTCAAAAGGATTTGAGCTTAGCTTTAATTTAAAAAGAGTTTTACGCTTCTAGCTATCGATTCTTAAGAGCTATAAATGTTAGAAAATCCAGTAACTTTTTTAGTGATCTTCTTTACTTGCCTGTATCTCGGGAAATATTGAGCTTTTGTGATTATAACTTTAGCCTTTTTCATATTTTGTCATATGAAAACATATGCCGAAGTTTGAGAAAAATCCGTGATCCGGAGATGTGGCACTCTCCTAGTAAGTTTCAAATATTCATTTTCTAAAATTATATTTATCTCACTTTACGGGGGTTGACGTGCGGAGCGACCCCCCCCTAGTATATATATATGAGCAATTCCAATACTTTTCGCCAAGTTTTGTGGGGGAGGTCTTCGAATTTTTTTCAAAATTTAGTATGTGTTTGAGTATTGAAAAAAAACGTTACGGTGAAAATTTCAGCCCTCTAGTTGCCTTAGGGCCAGAGCTATGACCTTTTAAATGTCAAAAAATGGTCCATTTTTGCCCCTTTTTTGAGAGCTTATATCTCGACTCCCTGTTAACCGATTTTAATTTACCAATTCACATTTTTTTTGTTATAATATCTAGTATATTTTATGATTCTTTCATATTTTTAAATATTAATCTCCATTTATGGGAACCAAATTTCAACAGCAGAAATTTTAAAAAATTTGACCATCTTCAAATAGCTGCCAAAACCGAACAAATGAACGAAAACACTTTGTATACGTCTTACTTTGAAGATATTTTCAAAACCTTCAAAATGAGCCCTGCTAAATTAAAATTGGCGCAAAGGAAGCCAAGATATAACCATTTAAATATTAAGATTTTCGTAAAAATCGCGATTTTTGCTATTTTCGAGGGTCTATAATTTTTTTCTACCAACTTTAATTTTCACAAAAATTCAACTGAGAGTAGTTCTACATATGTACAACAACTCCCTTGTGAATAATTGTCTGGCCCGAACCTTTAATACCCTCATCTTGATCACCGAAAATACACTATTCTTGATTCTAAGTAAGCTAATATACTCGCTGCTGCTGGCTTAAGCTGATTCAATTTGGTAATGAAAAACCGTTTATATCTGACAAAAAATTTAAAGTTGATGTTAACACCCTTAAATTGAGTCCTACACAGAGAAAAAAGTTAAAGCATTTTTATTTAATATCAACATGCTTTTGTACCATAAAATTTTTCTATGCTATTTTATCATAAGATTCAAAGTAAATTAGAGTAATTAACTAAGAATTTAAAACCCATTACTAAGAATTCAAAGTCTTTAACCATATTATATATTTCACTCTATATGACTGAATGTTGTGAAACTAAGATAACTCTCTCTGTGATTGGATTAAAGAGTGCACATGCGTTTAGCACTTAATTTTAATCGTCCAATTTTCTTAGTAAAATTAGATTTATTTAAAGTCTTAAATGAAGATTTTCATTAATCATCTGAAATGAAGATCGTTGTAAATTTTGATGATCACATACAAAATTTCATACCTTTTTTATGTATTTTTTAACATAAAAATTACTGCGTATTCTTGGTTATGTAATTCTATGCAATACACAAAAACTTTGGAATATGCGTGCTGTACGCATATTTCTTAATATACTCGCGCGATTTTAAAACATAATAATTATCAAGGTTTACATTATTAAGTTTAAATATTTCATAGTTTATAAAAAATAAATAAATACTTGGTATTTAGTAAAAAGAAAATAAATTATAATAAAAATAACCTTTGTAGAAAAACCACAAAATTAAAGCGCACGAAGCCGGCATGGTTTACTCTAGTATAGTAAAATCCCTCAGGTTGCGAAGTATTATTACTAGAATGCGATGACTTCGTCGCAGCACCACCTGAGTGAATAAACCTTGACACTGCTACATAGAACAATCGCTATGTGGAGTCTTTTGCTTGAATGCCATGAATTCTAAGTTTTATATCATCGAATATATGTGATAGTAGCAAAGGATTCCTAGTAATTTACTATAAATATATAACATAATCGAATCGCTCGAACTTAAGCAACATTACCTATTTATTTTTAAGTGATACAAAATTTTCGAAAGTAAACATGCTAAAATGTTTTGAGTTTTCTCTCGATGTACACGGAGAAAATAAATCAGCAATAATTCCTTGCGCATACTTTGTGGGAATATGCCTTGCACTGAAGCAATGGGCATATTCCGTAAGTCACACGTACCCACTAACGTCCGTTCCTTAATTCCAAAACGATCAGTTAATTTTGGTAGGTTCTAAAACCCAAGCCTTTGAACAATTGAAAATATGCACCCTTTGCACATCTCTTTTTTACATTTCGGAACAGCCGTCTGAAAAGTTTTGGAACGTTCCGTAATGAAAAGTTTTTAACAAATCGTACGTGCGTACGTACGACTTACGGAATACGCCCAATAATTTCATAAGCTTAACAGGTAAGTTGCTCCTGAACGATATACCATATATTGCTGTCTTTATTTAGCATATATAAAATTAACGTACCAAACAAAGATAGTACTATATAGTTTATCACTCTGGAGCAAGTGGCCAGACTCATTTCGATGGGTGTATGAAAACCATTCACTGCGTCATGAAATAAGGCTCGAATTTATAGTCGAAACTTGACCATGAATACTCAGCTATCCTAACTTCATTCGCTAATTTTCATAGATCCACGTATTTTTCTTGTACTTGGATATGCTTCTTAGTTCCACTTTTCAACTCTGCATTTAATTTTACACGTATTTATTGGCGTTGCTGTCACTTAACGTGACGGATATTATTATATAGAAGCGAGAAGTGCGTCTACCTGATTAAGAATTAATTATTGAGGATTGAATCCATAGAGATATTATAGATAGAGCAGGGGAGACATATGACTGCCTATAAGTGAAAATGTCCTGTGGTTAAAAAGAGAGAAAAAACCGTGGTAGCCTATCTATCTTGCTCTACTAATAGGTTACCTTTTTACAAATAATACATGTTTACATAATTTTAATTAACATCATAATTAAAAGCAGAGACAACTCCAGCTGATACTTCTTTTTATGCTTACTGTGCTTGCAATAGATGGGGTACCTCGGTTTGTTTTCTCTTTTTTACGGAAGCGCCTATGCGCCATCTCCCGGCACACGCGGGTGCGTGCTAAATTTTCTTTAACGGAACGTAACCCCGAGTACCGTGCTTCATGATGAAAATTTTATTCCTTATCAGTGCAGTTGAAATTGTGTTAAAAAATGAAATAGTATTACTCATTTCATAAATAATCATAAGGTTTAACATAAATTCCACGTTAAAGGAAAGATTATGTTTAAATTGTAATATATTTACATAGAATTGTAGGTTATGATCTTTCAATTTTGTTAAAGTAATAATGTATATAAATTGTTAAAAAAATTTTTTAGCACGAAGCACGGTACTCGGGGTTCCGTTCCGTTAGAGAAAATTTGGCACGCACCCCCATGTGCCGGGAGATAGCGCATAGGCGCTTCCGTACTTTTTAGTCACGGGACACTTCGAGGCCTGTGACCTGTCTCCCCTGCTCTATCTATAATATCTCTATGATTAAATTTCGACTATAAATTCGAGCCGTTGTCTGCTATTTAATGTTTGAAAAAAATAGATTGTAGGCTGATTGTAGTATTTTGTATTTTGTTTTTACAAAAATGTATTAAAAAATATTTTTATTTTTTTAAACTCATTATTGAACTTACGATTAGTTTAAATATTGATTTATAAACAGTTTCTTAGGTGCAAATTAATCATATAAGTCTTTTTAATAGCTCAATTTATATATGATGTATATTCACGATAGCTGTTTGTATATTAGCATTTACGTTTAATACTTTCATATGAATATATTTTTTTTCTCTGCACTGTTTAGTAATGGATGATAATTATCATTAAAGCGTTAGTTTTAATGCTCAACTATATAAAATATAATCATAATTGTAACTTCTCTGTTTATAATGAAATAATTATCAATTTTACAGCATAATATTACACGCATAATTTTCAGGTAAATAAATATATATGTTTAATTTAATAACAGTTTTTATAAAACTTTCATGTACATTGATTTAAATATAACAATGAAAATATATAGAAAAGACTATTTACAACAACATTCATCTATTATTGATCTGATATTTGTATTGTATATTTTAGTAAGCAATTCAATATTATGGATGATAAATCAGAAAATTGCTATATTGGAATTAAAACGAACTCCGAATGTCATGAAACTACTTACACTAATAGTAAACAATTATTTAAACTTGAAACTTTTTTTTCTGCTGAAAATATTTCTCTTTTAAGGCATAGAATTGCTAATTTTGAATATGTTACCGATGCCTGCATTTGTAAACATCACATGGATTCATATTTAACTTACTATAGTTTGAAATTTAAAAAGTGTTGTGATCCATTTAACTATCATAAGCAAGCTGTCCGGATGAATTTGAAATTAATCGACTTACAACTATATGAAAATGCTCAAAAATATTTGAATTTACTATTAGTGCCAGGAAATAAAGTTTGCAAAAGATGTTCTAGCAGTTTAAAAGATCGAATTAATGTATGTGAGAAAGAATCAGTAAATAATTTAAGAAAAATCAGATCCAAATGCCAGCTGCAGTAGTGCTCAATTACTAAAATCAGAAAGACTTGAGCTTAAAAAAGAGAACATTTTAAGTAAAATTGACAGTGAGTCTCCTGAGAGTCAAAACTCTAATACTACTGAAGATTCAGATTTTAAAACACTTAGTCAAGAAATACGTATTGCTTATAATGTTTTAAATGTGCTACAACTTCCCAGTTTGATGAATTATAATTTTTATAAAACTAAACGCCAAATTGATGCTGAAATAGTAATAGATCAAGTTTGCGAAAAATTTGCATTAAAACTCTCCGAAACAGCTGATATTAATATTTCTGTACCTGAACCTGTAACTGGTAGTTTTTTCCAAGATACGTTCGCATTCAAACAAATTTTAATCAATTTGCAAAAAGATTTTGAAAATACTAAAAGTTTTATGAAAAAACTGGAATATTTGGCCCTCTTACCAAGAGATTGGACTTTTCATAATATTTTGCAACATTTCAAATGTTCTCAGTACATGTATAAAAAACTCACTTATTTCAGAGAGATGGATGGTACGTGTTACATTTTGATTACATAAAGATTCAGAGATAACATTGGTGAATGAGATTTTTTTTATTCTTTCCTAATTTTTATGTAAATTAAATCTAAACTTCATCCTTCAAAGAAAAATTAACTTGTTCAAATTCTCATAATTTTTTATTTATACCCTAGCGGAAATATGAAATGTTTATTAGTGTTCAAAACTGTTCAAAACTGTTCAAAACTGTTCAAAATTGTTAATAATTATTCAAAACGTCTCAAATTTTACACTTATAAACTATTTTAAAAAGTTTTAAATTGTTTTAAACAGTTTTAAATAATTTGAAACTATTCCAAACAATAATACACATTTTATATTTCCACTAGGGTATCTTCAAAATTATTGCCCAAATAGTTGTAGTGTTTAAACAGAATGAATTAAAATGGATTTTTTTTCTTAACCACTAATGTTGTATGTTAGATTAAATAATACGTAAGTAAATATTATTATAAAGCAAATAAATTCATGCAGGTTTTCCAGAAAATATAAAAGTCCATAAAAGAAAAAAGTATGCAAAATTATCTGAAAATTTACGAAGCTCTATAATTAATTATTACCTGAAAGAAGAACAATATACTGGAAACGAAGAAATATCAAAGTTTTCTTATTTTGCATCTCTGAAACCAATTCAGTGCGTACATGCTGGTGACCCAGGAAGTCATAAAATTTGCGTTTGTGCTCAGCATGAAAATATAAAACTTAAATTATATAGCCTGTCAAGAAAAATAAAATACAGAGATTTATTACAGAGTGTTGCATGTAACATTGATAATCAGGATTGTATGTTAAAACGTTGCAAAAACTGTCCTACAAAATCAGCTATATTAAATCAATTGGAAGACTTAATAGAAGAATATGAGATCGATTTAAATAAAGAAACATTTTCATACAAAAATTGGTCAGAAAATGGCAATAAAGCTAATCTTCTCAACTTCGAAGACAATATTAATAGTTTTAAAATACGGTTATGTCAAGATATTTTTAATTTAAAAACACACCATTATATAGCTGATATGCAACAACGTTACTTGACTTATTGTAAAAACAACTTGGAAGGCGACACTTGCATAGTTTTAATGGATTTTTCTGAGAATCATTCATTTATAATTCAAAATTCCGTACAGGCATTTTATTATAATAATTCACAAGCAACAGTGCATCCTTTCTGTAAATACTATAAAAAGGTAGATTCTGATGATTTATTGAACATTAATTATTGTATCATCAGTGATACCAAAGATCACTATGGATACACTGTAAATGCATTTACTCAAAAAATGATGTCTGTGATCAAAGAAGAATTTAATTGGATTAAGAAAGTTATATACTTTTCGGATGGAGCACCCCAACAATATAAAAATAAGTAATTACTTGTGCTTTATCTTTTAATAAATGTATTTATATTAATTCACACTTACCTTTTGTAATAAAATATTGTTTTATACAGGAATCACTTAGCTAGTATTGTTTGCCATGAAAAAGATTTTGGTATAAAAGTAACCTCTTGAAATTTTTTTGCAACAAGTCATGGCAAAACAATTTGTGATGCTACCGGTGGTAATTTAAAAAGAGATGTTATGCGGCATTGCATTAGATCATCTCCTGAAGGTCAAATTACAAATGCTTATGAGATGTACAAGTATGCGCTTAAAGAAAATAAAAAAATTATGTAAATTGAATTATTTAGTTTTGAAAATATCTTTAAAATAAGATGTGTACAAAGTGTTTTCGTTCATTTGTTCAGTTTTGGCAGCGATTTGAAGATGGTCAAATTTTTTTAAATTTCTTCTATTGAAATTTGGTTCCCATAAATGGAGATTAATATTTAAAAATATGAAAGAATCATAAAATATACTAGACATTATAACAAAAGAAATGAAAATTGGTAAATTAAAATCGGTTAACAGGGAGTCGAGATATAAGCTCTTAAAAAAGGGGCAAAAATGGACCATTTTTTGACATTTAAAAGGTCATAACTCTGGCCCTAAGGCAACTAGAGGGCTGAAATTTTCACCGTAACGTTTTTTCATAATACCCAAACACATACTAAATTTTGAAAAAAATCCGAAGACCCCCCCTCCCCGACAAAACTTGGCGAAAAGTATTGGAATCGCTCATATATATATATATATATGTGTGTGTATTTATTAAACACAAAAATAAAATTTTTTTTAATTTTTCGGAATTCTGCATAATTTTCTGCAGATCTATTTATATGCAATATAGGGAGTTTAAGAGAAATAGATATTGATGGAAAGTATAATTATTTACAAGAATCACTTTTACAAAAAATTTTCATAGATCCAAAAAGTGAATCAGTCTTTGCATTACTTCTTCCCTTATCCAGCCCACTGTGCATTGTGTAGCATAATAATTCACGATGTCACTTCTTATATTAAAATTTATTTAAACTTAAGGAACTATCTGAAATCCTACACTTTTGGAAAAAAGCATCTAATTGTTGGGGATTTTAACATGAACATAATAAGTGATGATAATTTGAGTTAAGAATTTCTCGAGATCTTCTTCGAAATAGAATATAGCCCAAGGTTTGTGGGTATTACAAGACCTACAGTAAATAACCCAAATGAATGAGCTTGCATTGATAATGTTTTTACTAAAAACAGTAGAATACAAACTCATTATAAAATTACTAATACATTCAATGATCATTATCCTTTGTTGGCAGTTTGCCAGGAAGGTCTTGAGAGAATAGAAGAAAGTTTTGTTATTGATAAAATCAATTATGAGAAATTAGATAAACTAGCTTCTAGAATTAATTGGACTGAAATGGCAGAAATAAATCATCCGAATATAGCTATAAGATAATATCCAATATAAAAGCTTGTTTCGCTGAAGCTCAAAAAATTAGTTTCAATGATAATAAAATCAAAACAAGTTAGTAAAACCAAGATAATAAAAACAAGTTAATAAAACCAAGAAAAAAGTGGATTACAAACACCATCATGATATCCTGCCGGAAAAAAAGAAAATGATATCGCCGGCCCATACGATACATATTCCAAAATATGTGGAGAAAACAAACTCTCCGAAAAAAATTTGAACAAAAATAATCCCACTTCGAAATATGCGGCAAAGAAAATCTCTCATCAAAATATGTGGTAAAAAGAATCTCTTGTGAAAAAGTTTTAACGAAAATAATCCGACTTACAAGGAGAGTAACCCTTGTTTGGATCACAAAACTTGCTGTGACTTGCGGATATGTTTTTATTCATAAAATCATGAAATAAGCCGCAAGCATTCGGTCTAACGCTTGATCATTTCAAAATTATGAACTATTTGGTTACCCGGTTGAAAAAAACTATATAATATTTTTATATGTGTTATGGGCTTTTCCGGATTAGAAAAACCCCGAAAAAACCCTTCACAATATTTCTACAAACTATATAATGTAAATGAGTTGGGATATGATTCATTGTATCAAAATAAGAATACTACTAAATTTAATTATTTAGTTACTTTTAATGAAACCACAATCAAACAAAAATAGGCATTGTTGTTATAGTAGATAATTGATTCAAAAACATAAAAAGACATTGATAAGTAAAATTAACGTTTCAAGAAAAACAAGAGTTAATATTAAGTTTTTACTCATATCATAGCAAATTTAGAAAAACTACAATGTCCAATCGAAACAGTAAAAAGACTTATCTGTACAAAACTCCTTGTTGTCCTTGTTGCATGACGTTCCTGATCATTTGATGGATGATTTGATGTACTGAGTAACATTACTTTAGAACTGAATTTAATGACGTTTAAACGCGAACAAATTAAAAATGAAACTTAAAGAAAAATCCATAAAGATCCATTTTATAAGGTGTTGAAGCAGATCAAGCCGACACGCTTCTCTCTTAATCGCGCGCCCGAAATGACGACAATAGCTATGCTTATCTCACTACTTAATTAAAAGTAGGAGAGAGCCAAGCTATGTCATTGGTGAATCACTGTATGGCCACTAGCAACAAGCACTGCAGGTAGCTACACGTGTTGCATGGTCAGCACAATGGTCACATTGGTTTTTAGCCTTGAAAGTGTTACTCGATATTTTTACGCAAAAGCAACGTCTTCAATGCAGTAAATTTTATAACGTTATGAAGTCTAATTGAAAATTTGTTAAGTAAATTAAATAAATTAAAAATTTATTTCTGTCACTTAACACCCCCCCCCCTTACTTAGAATAACTGTCGTCTCTGACAGTCGTGAACCATCTACCAAAGTAATAAGAAGCGGCATACAAAAGGGCCTGTAACAATTGGAACAATTTGAGTGTGATCGATGGTAGTAATTGCAAGATGAAATTTTAATGGAGTTAGGAAGAACAATTTCTGAAATAGGTTAAGGTATGTTCGGAAAAGGAAAGTGAAGGTGGTTGAAGGTATAAAAATTAGAGTGACGTGATTACAGTTAGTTATGGGAAAAGGATTCTCTTGAATTTTAGGAATATCAATCACACTTTTACATTAATATTACAATTAGCAATTTCAGTTTCACAATTTTGTAAAAATAAAAAAATAAAAAATTATAATTTAAACTAATACAATAGTAAAAAAAAAATTGAAATACAATAAGTACTGATTTAATAATGAAATAAAAGAAAGCAAATGTTCACGAAAAATAGAAACAAAAACTAATTTTGATATTTAATTTTGAATTTTTTTCTTGTTTGTATTGATTGTTGAAGATATTCGATGTAGTTGATTGGTCATCAGTCTTTGTAGGAGGAGCAGGGTCCTCTTCCATTAGCTCCCCCTGCAGGTAGGTTGATTTTTGTTTTCATCGTTACCACAAATTTAGATGGATGGTAACTCTTTTGGTTGAACGTTTCGTTTTGGTATTCATCCTGGTTATAGGTCTATAAATAATGAATTAAGCACAAGCTGGTATTTCGTTAAGTAATGATCTAATTGGTCGCTGAGATAATATCTAAAACAGTAAAAATTGCTGGTTATAGATATTGTATTTTTAATCAAAATATGTCCCTTGTCATGCTTGGTGAGCAGGAACAGTTGGGTAAAGGTTAATTTGTTTAAGCTTGTAGTGTTAGTGCTGAGTGACAGTTAGTATACCACCCTTATTATGTACAAGTTTTGTGGTTTTTTACTTGATGGTTTAAGCATCGATTAGGATCCATAGTTAACCAGGGTTGGTAGCCTGGTATTTTATTATTGTTGTCATTCACTATTTGGTCATACACTCTTACATTTTCTAAAAATTAGAATTGGAATGGAAATAAGGTCGGTAATTCTGTGATAACGCGAACTGCTTACTTGTCCTCGTTAGTCATTAATTCAGTCCATTTTATAGTTAATAAGAAGGTCATGGATGGTAGTTGGGATAATAGGTCATAAAGCCAAAATAAAAGTCAAATGCAAGCTTACTGTCAGTAGTTTCAACGCTTTAACACTCCTATAGGAAGGCGGCAACTGTGTGCACACTCAACCTTTAATCACAATTTATTTCCAATTAAATGGTGGAATTCCAATTCAGTGATTATTCTGCAGTTGTTTCTAGAAACAAGGAAGGAATATGCAGTTTTATTAGGATTTTAATTTACAAAATTTCCAATTATTTATTGCTGAAACTATACCTCGGCCAAAGAATTTCATTGAGTCGTTTTGACATAGTCTAGTAGAGTTTAATAAGTTTAAGGGTGCATTAGTTAATGCAGTCTATAAAGTCGAGCAGAGTCTAGTACAATTTTTTTTTTTGTAAAAGTCAAATAACGATTAAGTTCTTATGTGGTGTTTAAAAGGGTAAGGTAGGATGGTTAGTTTGAACCATATTTGGTATTTACTTAAATACATTAGTCTATCTAAGTGCCAGACAATGACTATAATAAAAAAAATATGATTATTGATTATTTTTTCTGTTTTTTTTTTCCTAATATGAGGCTACAGCTGTCAGTTTTCTGTATACATCTAATGGTCCTTGCAGAGCGTGGAAGTTGAGCTTCTGAAACAGTGTGATCATCAATCAAGTTCCCTAGTCGCGGCTTTTAGTTTGTCTACGTGTTTACACATTAATTTTCCGTTCGAAAATTCTAGCAAAACATTATTATGCCCTAGCATTTTTACTATTTTTAAAGGTTTTAAATAGTAAGCGTCAAACTTTGATCTTCGAGGTTCATTTTTAACATAAGCATAGTTTCCTACAATGGATTTAAATTCTTTCACATGTTTGTCATAGTAGTCTTTAGTTCTAATTTTGGTCTTGATGAGTTTATGTCCAGCGTCCATTTTCATCTCGTGTAGTCTAGTAATCAAGTCTCGTAAATATTAGTTGTATGTAGCCAACTGGATATGTGAAGAGGGAATCGAGCAATTCTGCCATACACTAGTTCAAAAGCAGTATATCCTGTAGCCGAATGTACACTAGTGTTGTACATAGAAGCGGCAAAAGGAGCTAGTTGATCCCAATCATCATATTAATCGGAATGTGTCCTTATAAAGTCTACTAATGGAGCATGACTGCGTTCTAGTGCCCTTGTCGTTTGTGATCGATATCCTGAAAAATGTAGCTGGGCTATCTTGAATATTTTTCACAGCATTCCTATTATTTCTGACATAAAACTGGTTTCTCTGTCCTAAAGTATGGCTTGAGGAGCTCCGAATTGGCAGATCAAGTGTCTAGCTAGAGCATAAGCCATGGTAGTCGCTCTTAAATTTCATAATGGAGTCACTATGACAAATTTGGTTAGATGGCATTGCATAGTTAGCAAGTGGCAATGGCTCGATGGCGTCATTCTCAATTTTCCCATGGTGTCTATTGATACTTTATTCAAACTTTCGATTGGTGTGTCGGTAATAACCATCGTTGCTCTTTTTGTGATTCGGTCAATTTTTCTTTCCTGGCAGGTGGAACAGTCTCTAATGAAGTTTAGAACATCATTCCTCATTCCCGGCCAGTAGTATCTTTCTCAAACCTTGGCATAGGTTTGATTTACACCCTTATGTCCTCCAATTAGACTGGTATGTAGGTTAGTCAGTACATCTCTTCTTTTCTCTTCACTTCACAACCAAAGAAATATTAAAAATTAAAACAAACTTTTTATTATTATTTTATTGTTATACGCTTATTTTTAATAATAAAATAAATGTAAAATATGTGTAGCTTATTTTCGAAAGAGAGAGAGAGATGCATTGGTAAGAGAGAGGGTAGAAATCGATGTCAACACAGCCAAGTGACAGTTTGCAAAACTCTTCTGCAAAAATTCATCAACCAATAAGAAAATTCCAGTACACCGAAATTTACCCAATCGGGGGTGAATAGTAACCGCCCAATTTTAATGGTATAAAATAACCCAACGTCAGTACTGACAGTTAGTCCCGCTTGGGCACTCACCAAGCAATTAACAAGTTCTACAAATTTTATAAATCAGGCTCTTTCATACACTCAAGTAGTGTTCTACAATTTTTCGCAATACAAAATATAAATTCAAGTAGTGTTCTACAAGTTTTCGCAATTCAAGTGATTTATAATTCAAGTTTTCACAATTCAAGATATATACAAATTTCACAAGATTTTCCACAATTCAAGTGATTTATAATTCAAGTTTTCGCAATACAAGATATATACAAGAACATCTCTCTCTCTCTTCTCTTGGAAAAGTGAGCTAAAGTTTTTTTAATAAATATAAAAATTAAAACACAAATTGAATTTGTTTTTATTATTTTTAATAATCATTTTTATTCAATTTTCATTTCTACAATTTTAATTTATAGAATTATATTTCATAATTTAACATTCTTTTAATTTTCTATTTTTCTTTATTATTATTATTTTACTTATTTCTTTTTACTAACAATAAAAATTCTTTAGAAACCAAAATTTACTTTGATTCTGGAGAGTCCTCTAAAGTTTGAGACGCCAGTAAGAACTGTTAAAAGCAGCCTTTGAGCCGCACTTAACACTAAGAGTCTAAAAAAAAATATGAATAATCAAGTCCCAATAGGAATAAACACGCTGCCAATAATTCACCGCAGCTCTGCCTGGGAAATAATTCCCTGCGAAATAAATAACCAACTAAGCAACAGCGCTAATGTAATTGAAGGAGTCCTGACGTTACAAAACACTGATTTGCTAGTAACTTAGTCACTTTCAAAAATTTAAAGATGTAATGGATATTTTATTGCTTTTCAGATTATTTTAAAATCATTTTTAATTTTGATTTTCATTAAATTCAAAATTGAAAACTTGAAATTCCTAATAATTTTATAAATTGTAAAAATTCAATTTAATTAATATATAATCATTTGATAATATAAATAGTTTTTATCTATTTTAAACGAAAAAATTGTTAACATTTTATAAAACAAAATATATAAATATTTTAAGTGTGTTTAAGATAAATTCTCATTTTGAGAATTTAAACAAATATCTAAACATTCTTCAATTTAAATTAAATTAACCACGACTTCACAAAAAATTTCTTTTATTAAATTAAGGTATCTCTTGAATATTTAATAAAGTTTTACTTAAATTATTCAAATAAAAATGTAGTTTGGCTAATATTATTAACTATGAATAATTAACTAACAAATTTACTAACATTTCTTATGCTTATACCAATGAACATGTACAAGTTTCGAGAATTTATTAACAGATGAGTTGGTAGCCAAGTAGACTAAGTCATGGGCAACACTTTTTTTTTTATTTTGTTTGACATCCTCAAAAACCGTGGTTCGAATCTCGAACAAATAATTTTTTTTTTTTTTTTTTTAATTTAATAGCTTATTTTTAATCAATTATAACATTTTTTGTTTTTCATAATCATGTAAAATAGAAGGATTATTTATAATTTGATGATTAAAAAAAGTATTTTGCGAATTAGATTTAATCAAAATAATTGTTTGTGAATACTTTGTGAATACTTTAAAAACTAAAGTGGTTGGACATTCGGGAATTAACAAAGCAATCATTAAGAGGCCGCCGTATCTCTGTCCTTTTTTAATTAAAAATTGATTTTTTTTCCAAAATTAGCAACTAGAGGCAGAAATAAAGAGATAGTTTCGATGTGTTTAATAAAATGTAATATTTTCTCTGATTAGGATAAATTAATTTTATCGCTTCGTTTTTAAGAAAAGTTGGAATAACTTAGAAAATAAGAAATTAGTGTCAAATAATGGGATTTTCAAGTTATTCCAACTTTACTTGAAAATAAAGCGGGGGAATTAAATTATTCTTATCAGAGAAAATATTGCTTTCTATTATACGAATCGAAACTATCTCTTTATTTTTGCCTCGAGTTATTAGTTTTTATAAAAAATAAATTTCAAACAGATTCGGTAAAACAGGTAACTGTGTCGGTATACGGCAGACTCTTAAAATCACATTTTAATAAATATAAAAAAATTAATGAAACTCAAAGAGCTCCATGAGAAAGCATTACGCCAAAGCACTTGGCAGCGTTTTCAACTTGTTACACTAATTTTTCTAATTTTTAGATAGCATTTTTACTCACAGCTAGGCCGTCGGTCCGATACCGTCGCTAAGCGCATACGTGCCAGCGTACTGTCGTCCACAGGATTATCGGAGGATATTAATCCTTTGATAATTTTTTTACCGAAATCGGCCCTACAACGTTAGGGCGCCAAAATTTTGCTAGGGGCTTTTCCGGATTAGAAAAGCCTCGGAAAAACCCTTCACAATATTTCTACAAACTATATAATGTAAATGAGTTGGGATATGATTTATTGTATCAAAATAAGAATACTACCAAATTTAATTATTTAGTTACTTTTAATGAAACCACAATTAAACAATAATAAGCATTGTTGTTATAGTAGGTAATTGATTCAAAAACATAAAAAGACATTGATAAGTGAAATTAACGTTTTAAGAAAAACAAGAGTTAATATTAAGTTTTTACTCATATCATAGCAAATTTAGAAAAACTACAATGTCCAATCAAAACAGTAAAAAGACTTATCTGTACAAAACTCCTTGTTGTCCTTGTTGCATGGCGTTCCTGATCATTTGATGGATGATTTGATGTACTGAGTAACATTACTTCAGAACTGAATTTAATGACGTTTAAACGCGAACAAATTAAAAATGAAACTTTAAGAAAAATCCATGGCAAGATCCATTTTATAAGGTGTTAAAGCAGATCAAGCCGGCACGCTTCTCTCTTAATCACGTGCCCAAAATCACGACAGTAGCTATGCTCATCCCACTACTTAATTAAAAGTAGGAGAGAGCCAAGCGATGTCATTGGTGCATCACTGTATGGCCACTAGCAACAAGTACTGCAGGTAGCTGCACGTGTTGCATGGTCAGCACAATGGTCACGTTGGTATTTAGCCTTGAAAGTTTTACTCGATATTTTTACGCAAAAGCAACGTCTTCAATGCAGTAAATTTTATAACGTTATAAAGTCTAATTAAAAATTTGTTAAATAAATTAAAAATTTATTTCTGTCACTTAACTATATGATACTACCATATGGTTTCACCACATAGATTTTGGGTTTCATCTTGTCATATGATACAATTATATAATAAAATCATATGATTAAATTATATGATGAAATCATATTATAAAATCATATGTCTAATGAAATCATTATCATTATTTTTATTTAAAAAATTTTAGGAAAAGAAGAGGTTGCGGAATTCAATGAATGTTTGTAAATAATAAACTTATAAATTAATATTTCTTATTATTTTATTCCTAATTATTTTTTTGAACATTTCTACATCATTTAGATATTGCGCTATATAAATTTAAAAGAGAGTTTTTTTTCCAATATACTAATCGATACTTCAATTATTGTTTGATGAATTTAAACAGTTATTATCTGAAATGAAATCAGAGTCTGAATCAATACTTAAATAAGAACTCTTGAGCCTGTTTTTAAATTTGTTCATGAAATAATTGATATAGATTCCTAGATCAACTATCCAAGCATTCTTAAATTATTGACATTTATTTCTATCTTGCACCTCATTTTTCAAATAAGCAAAATAGAATTCTGTTAAATAATTAGTCATGAACCTTTCGTTGTCCCAGGATAATTTTTAAAATGTTGACGTTTAAACATTTTAAATATTATTATTTTCAAATACTTATATTTTTATCTTTTTTCACTATATGATAAAATCATATAGTGAGATCATATGATAACATTACATAGTAAAATCATATAATGAGATTATATGATAGTATAAGATGGTAAAATAATATGATAAAATTACAGAATAAAATTATGCAATGATTTAATTCTTTAAAGCATATATTTAAAATATTTTTACTGCGCATTTGGAAGGAAAGAATCATTGCAATTATATTAAAGGAAGAAACTAGCTAATTATAATATTAATAGTAATAATTTGGAACTGCGCATATGTAGTTACCGATAATATTATTTACAAAAACACTTATTTTTTTTATAAGTTTCGTTTCGATAGGTAAAACATATGGAGAAATTTCAATAACTTCTTTGATTGAGTCACAGTGCTGTAAGGAGTTTTGAACATTTTTAAGAGTTATTTCGTCAACTATAATTCAATTATCCGAACATATCGACCATCATCAGTTAAAGCAAAAGAGTTATTAGATCTTATGTTTTTATTTTTGTATGAACTGTAAAGACACCTATCTTTCACCTTTCTTCGAAAGGTAAGACTAACATCTGCTAGTTGCAATTCTCTAATTTATGTTGATTTCGTACTCCAATGTACTCCAAAATATCTTGCGTTTGATAACTTTAATGTATTCTTTGTTTCTTTTTTATCAAGATAAGATATAAATTCAGCAATTTCAGAATTAGGTATCAAAGCTATGTGTTCTTTTAGTAATAATTCACTTTCAGTCATAGCTACAGATCTACATAATTGATAGATAGATAACACCTTTAGCAACATGAACTTTCTGCATCAGTTGGCCATTGTCACTCTCGAAAGCATATCCATTATGGCTCCACAATGGCCCTTAATCAACAAAACTTTGCGTAATATGCAACAGTTGTTGCACATTGTACGTCATAGCTGATTTTGTATGATACATTTTCGTGTATACAACAAACTTTATTAATAGATTATCTGCTCGATTTAAGTCATTACGAGATACACATGATCCGAGGAGAATATGCAATGCTTCAACTAAAAGTACCCAGTATTCTACATAAATTAACATGTGTGGAAAGTGCAGAAGAATCGGTATACTATAATAGAGAACCCAATTTTCCCACTCTCTGGCTTTTAACCAACGGCGTTCTTTCATGGATCTAGATAATCTCGCTTTTTGATTTGGTGCTTTAATATCCGAGATCATGTTGTTAACTACTACTATATGATCATTAGATAATGAATAAGAATTATTGTATGTGTCAAACCAATATGCAGCAAATTGTTCTGCTATGCCCAAACAGATGCAATGCATACTGTCCGGTATGAATCCCGAAATTATGTTAAAAGAATTTAAATTAACCAAAATTGATGGATATTTTAATCCAAAAACAGGATTAGCAGATTCTATGCTCAAGTGCATATATTGGCATGTTTGTCGTTCGTTTCTCTTCAATGGTGGATCTTAGAGTAAAACATATTTTACGCTACCACCTCTAACAGTACGAACGTAAACTCCTAGATGTAAGCATTAATGGCATCCAAAATATCCATTGTACTGAACCATGCCTGCCATTGGTGCTCGAGTAACAGAGTCCACACAGCAATTAAATACACACAACATATTGTGTGTATTTTAAAGACACGTTCAATACCATCAATACAGCAAGTAATACCTTCATCAACTAATTGGTTCATATAATTAACATACGGTTTCAAAAAAATGTTCATATTTGGCTTGTCCTTACCAAACCACATTGCGCACGTAATAGGATTTTTAGACCTAACTTGAAAGGATAGCTCATTAATAATCATCTGTACAGGCCAAATAGAAATTTCTGAGCTTTCAAAAATGGGCGAGCCATTGCTATTGAATATAGTTGTTAAAGTATTCGTCCATTCCTCTACTGGTAATGAATAAATAAATTTCCTGAATAAATCACCATCAGTTATATCTTGGAAATTATCACAGAACCTAATTTTTTTTTTCAAAAATAGACTGAATATATTCATAGTTTTGTACGATAAATAGTTTCACTTTGTTATCAATATTGAAAATAGCAAAATAATTATTATCTATTTATTATTATATATATATACATATTATTATATATATATAAGTGAGATCTTTTACAAAAATTATGCGCTCACATGAATTGCACATAATTTCTCAATCTGTATCGGGATCGAATTTTTTCAAATACTTTTTACAATGAGGACAAACAGATGAAATTCAATTCCAATTCTTGAATTAAAAATTTGATTAACAAGATAACGTGTATCAGGAAGCATTCGTTTACCTAAGAAATAATTCATAGTTTTAAAAAGATCTGCTATACCCATTTGAGGAAGGTTATACGAAAGACCAAGTTTCAGAACTCCTATTAACATTTCCGCTTTCCTCACAACAAATGGAGAATTTATGATTCCATCTATTTGATGATTACTTCAGAGGCGGTCGGGACTATTTGCCGCATAAGGGCGCTGCGGTCAGGTGAGAGAAAAATGTAAAATAATTTTTACTCAGGGATTTACAATTTACTGAAACAATAATATACCTCTAATACTGTCAATAACTCTAGCCATATATATGTTGAATAATTATTGATGCTGATCTTGTTTTAAAAGTCTAAAATATTGTTGTAAAGCGAAAAATGCAGCGCGAGATAGAGTCGGCGTGAGAATATGTATTCATCATTCTTTAGTATTGCTTTCTCTGTCGCACTTAAGAAAAATACACATGTTTACATCGGCTTTATTACGCGCAGCATTTTTCGCTTTACAAAAATATTTTAGACTTTTCAAACAAGATTAGCATCGATAATTATTCTATATATATATGGCAAGAGTTATTGACAACATTAGAAGTATATTATTGTCTTAATAAATTGTAAATCCGTGTATAAAAAATATTTTATATTCTTCAAATTCGGCAAATGGTTCCGACCGCCTCTTAACACGTTCCTGCTGTAGTTTGTGGTGCTTGTAGGCTTAAAATTACAAGAGCTAATATGAATACAAGTTTAAAAAGTTCACTTCAGATGCCAGACTACTCAAAATATCATTTAAAAATGAAAACGCGCAGTACATCAAAGTCAGAAAAAGAGTGTGGCTGTACTTTATGCAATGAAAGATCCAGACAAAGAAGTTTTGAAATTGTTAATACTAAAAAAAAGGAATCTCGCAAACCACTGAAGAAGACTAGTAGGCGATGTTCGAATTGTTTAACTTTAATAGCTATAGGTATAAGTCATAAATGTACTTTAACAACATTCCTAAAAAATGTTCAAGAAGGCATCAAAACTCCACAGCAAAGTGAACATTTGATTTCTAAATTATTAGTCAGAAGGAAAGTTAAAAATAAATTAAATGACAAAGCAGAAAGGACGAATGTTGCACTATCTCTATCGCAACAGCGTGGTAAACCATTAAATATTATCGTAAATGCAAAAGAAAAAAAACAAATACACCAAATATCGTCTAATGATTTATGTGATTTGCAGAATGATTCAAATTTATCTGATCGTCAGATACGTAATTTTTCTAAATTTATAAGAAAAAAAACATGTTCACGAAATATTATTGAGCCTTATACTCGAGAAAAAAATGTTCAAAAGTCTCATAGTTTGGATGAATTTTTTGAAGTGCATTCATTGGATTTCGAAATTGTAAAAAATGAGGTTGTTACGAAAATTCCAAGCTCTGCTGTTATTTGCACCGATTTGATTTTGTTTATACAACATATTATTCATAATAGAAATATTTTTTATTTTCACTTGAATTTTGGTATTGATGGTGGCGGAGGTTCTTTAAAATTCACCTTATCTATTCAATCTAAAAATGAAGATAATAACATTGAAAAAAATACTTAAAAAAATTCTAAAAAATGGAAGGACACTGGAGTAAAGAATATATATATTATTGCTCTTGCTCCAGATACACAAGAAAATTATAACAATGTAAAACTTTTGTGGTCAAAACTAAAAATTAATGATTGTTTGATTAAATATCCAGGAACAATTACAACTGACTTGAAACTTTCAAACATAATTACGGGTTTAACGAATAGCGCAAGTTATTGTCCATGTATTTGGTGTGATGTCACGAAAACTAATTTAGGTTTGTGTGGTACTTTGAGGACAACAACTAGCTGTATGTCTAATTATAATAACTGGTGTGATCATGGAAAGGTAAAAAAAAGTTAAAGATTTCAAAAATTGTATCAATCCACCTTTGTTTTATTCAGATGATGATAAACTAATTTTAGATGTAATTCCTCCTCCAGAATTACATCTTCTATTAGGCTGTGTTAACACACTTTATAGTAATATGTTTAGGTTATATCCCGATATTGCTACAAAATGGGCGCATCAAAGTAGAAAGAAGTTACAGTAATGGTGGTAACTTTTCGTTTGCAGGAAATGCATGTAACGTATTACTGAATAATGTTGATAAAATTCAACAGATATGTGAAGTTAACATCGGAGGTCTAGCAGGTTCCATGGCATATATAGATACTTTTAGAAAATTTAAAATAGTCGTTGACGACTGCTTTTCTCTAAATTTGAAGCTAGATTTTGAACAAAATATTAAAGAATTCAAAAAAAGTTACGAAGTCTTAGGAATCTCAATAACACCAAAAGTGCATACAATTTTTAATCACGTAGCACAATTTTGTCCAAAACACCAGATGAGCTAAGGATTTTTCGGAGAGCACGCTACAGAATCAGTGCATTATGATTTCAATAAAAAGTGGATGAATTATAAAGTATCAAAACAGAATGAAAATTATACTACAAAATTACTTCGAGCTGTACGTAGCTACAATAGTGCACATATATAGATTTGTATAAACTTATTTAAAGTTGAATAATTAATGTATATGAAAATGAAATTGAACATTCTTATGTTTGTTTGTTGAAAAATGTATTTTTTTCTTTACAGTTAACGTGTTATTGTTCATTAAACTCTTATTTATGTACGCGATCGGTATTTTTTCATTTGCTATTATATTTAAATATTAAATGTTGGTATCCAATAAAATGATATATTTTCATTTAAACCCAAGTGTCTATAAATCTGCCACGTAAAGTAATTTTAAAAAGTATGTTAAAACATGTTTAAGATGTATAAAGATCATAATCAAAATGAATTTCTAGACAACAACACATTTTTATTTAAACTTCCTTCAGGTGAACCGTGAGTCTGTTTTGAAAGCAAAATCGCTGTGTTTATTATCATCACTATCATTATCGTCATCATTACTTTGGACAAAGTTTTCAACGGCCTTGTTCATTCCTGCATCCTATAAATTAAGTTATAACGATTAATGATTTCATATTATTTCCTATGTTGTTTTTAAAGATTTTGTTACAAAGTTTAAACTGTGACTTTATTATTTTTTAAAGTATTATAATAATAATAAATTATATAATTATTTGAATTGAGTTTTAATTATTTATAAATTACAGTTTATATGCACAGTTTGTTTTTTAACAACCTGTTCTGATACTGTTGTTGAAATTTGCTGTGACGATGACTGGTTTGTACTTTTATCAGTACTACTTATCGAACGTGATGTTGAAAGTTGATGTGACGATAATCGTAGCATAGAAACATTATTTTCTTCATTCATATGATCAAGATTATGAAGCATTTGCTGTATGAGAAATAAATCATTCGATTTTAATAAATATTATATTAATTGGAAAAAGATTTACAAGGTATTTACAAAAAATCATATACTAAAATCGCATTATCAAATGATGTGATAAAATCATATAATAAAATCATGTAGTTTTTTTTTTTTTTTAAAAAAAAGATTAATATATAAAGGATTTTGTCCTCTATATGATTAACCTTTTTATATGGTGAAGTCAAGGGAGTCCAGCCCGGTACCCATTTAACACATTACATCAGGCTAGACTGTCAGATCCACCATACCGAAAACTTTGACTACCGATGGATGGTCAGCCACTTTTGTGACCAACAATCAACCAATACTCAATGAGGTCGGATTTTTTAAGAGTCGCGATATGGGTAGCGCATACACTAATTTTCTTTCGAAAAAAAGTCAGAGGTGCCTGGCCAGGATTCGAACCCGTGCCCATTACGTTGAAGGCAAGAGCTCTATCCGTTACGCCACCGCGCTCCTATTATAAAATCATGTAGTAGAATCATTTAATAAAATCATATAGTTTTTATAAGTTGTAAGATATTCTTTTATTTAAAACACGAATAAAAAAAAATTTTTTAACAAAAAACAAAACCGACTTCAAAAAGATGCACTAAAAAGTTACAAATAATTTATAATCTTTAATAATTATACGCATAGTACGCATCTAACTCAACACATGTGTTGCAAACATATTATAGATTATCTAATTATTTGTAAACAGCACAAACAAATTATATTATTGTTTAATTCAGCGTCAAGTTGTTGAATCGTTCTGCACAGATGTAGAATTTGACGCCGACTTCAATAATATTTTTTCGTGAATTAAACAATAATATAATTTGTTTGTGTTGTTTACAAATAATTAGATAATCTATAATATATTTGCAACACATGTGTTGAGTTAGATGCGTACTATGCGTATAATTATTAAAGATTATAAATTATTTGTAACTTTTTAGTGCGTTTTTTTGAAGTCGGTTTTGTTTTTTGTTAAAAAAATTTTTTTTGTAACTGTTTAGTGAATTTTTTTGAAATTGGTTTTGTTTTTTGTTAAAAATTTTTTTATTGTATCCCCCTACTAAAAGCGCAAATATAGGTAGACCCACTAATTATGCCTAGCTTCAATTATCAATTCATAACACATGCATAAGTACATTATACCAAGCAATGTATAGGAGGAAAGAGAGGCCCAACGGCACAGTGTCGTTGTGTGTGCATGTATACATATTGAAGCTTAGGTAAGAGAGGGAGAGCGAGAGAGAGAGGGAGAGCGAGAGAGAGAGGGAGAGCGAGAGAGAGAGGGAGAGCGAGAGAGAGAGGGAGAGCGAGAGAGAGAGGGAGAGAGAGAGAGAGAAAGAGAGAGAGAGAGAGAAAACAAAACTCCCAGTTTTCTTAATTTGATAATTGGGTCATACGAACCGAATATTGGCCCAATAATTATAGGACACGTATGGGACCCTCCTGCAGACATTCTCTATCAGATAAGAAAAAGTTTTTTCGAATCGGTTAAGAAATGACGGAGGTAACAGACATAAAAAAAAAAAAAAAAAAATTCAGTCGAATTGAGAACCTCCTCCTTTTTGAAGTCGGTTAAAAATACTTCTAATTCTTAAAGAAATGGGATTAAATAAATTTTCATTATTATTGGTCTTGTAAGAATCAGAAAGTATTTTTATACTTCAGAAAGTTTTTTTTTAATTCGTATTTCAAATGAAAAAATGTCTTAAATATAATAAAAACCTTATGATTTTACAAAATGATTCTACCACATCATTTTATTATATGATTTTACCACATCATTTTCCCTGGTCGAATAATAACTATTTTTTGGCCATTTTTGCTGATCTACGTATGTTAAAATCACACTTATTTAGAAATTCTGTAAACATTTTGAACGGAATTTTTAGATAAGTGTCATTTTAACATGCCTTAACCAGCAATAATGGCCAAAAATTGTTAATTTTATACCAGGATTACAGTGTGCTTTTATCATTAAGAGGAGGTCACGTATCTCTGTTCTTTTCTAATCAAAGAATTGAGTTTTTTACAGAAACTAATAACTTTAGCAAAAAATGAAGAGAAAGCCGTATCTCGTAATAAAAAAAGCAATATTTTCTTTGATAAGAAAGAATTAATTTTATTAATTCTTTCTGATCAAACAGATACGTGACATCACGAACAGAGATACGTGACCTCCTCTTAATACAAAAAAAGCAGTTGTTATTTATTAGTCAAGTTATAAAACGTCAAACACGATTTTTTGGTTCGTTTATAAAGTATAAATTTACTTTTTCAAACAATCAGAACAAAAAAAATAAAATCTTTAGATATCTAAAGTTTTAATTTTATTTGCTCTGATTGTTTGAAAAAGTTATTTACACTTTATAAGCAAACCAAAAAATAATGTTGGATGTTGTATAACCTGACTAATAAGCTACAACTACTTTCTTGAATATAAAAACTCAATATTTGGATTGTGTTAGTATTGTAAGCAGTCCAAACATATACAATATTTATATTTAAACAAGTATATTTTAGATATATAAACTATTCATATCTAAAATATAATTTAATAGTTTTTCATGCCATTTATTTTAATACAATAGTAAAAAGAAATACAATAATTTATGGACGAATGATGGATCTTTAACATTATTATTACGAAAATAAGCATTTGTACTTAAGTAGTTCTTTAAAAGAATTGAAAAATGTAAACATTTCGGTTCATAAATTTTTCGGTAAATCAGAATTAAGGATATAAAAATTTTAGACTTGGATATATACTATAATAAAATTATATTTATATTATATAATCAAATTATGATATAAAAGTCGATAGTTCTGGGAATAAATAGTTCAAAATAATTTTTTTGGTAAAAAATATCCATTTAATAAATATTGATTTAAATTAGAAAATTATATTATTAACCTTCAGGCGGCCGGGGTGGCCCCTTTCGGGGTCATCTGATGTTGGCCACTTATCACTAGATATTTTTGAAAGTTTAGTATGGAAATTTTTTACAAAGTATGACTTAATAAGTGGCTAACATCAGATGACCCCGAAAGGGGTCATGCCGGCCGCCTGAAGGTTAATAACTTATTAATACCTAGAAACACTAATCATGTATAAAAATTCAATATTTTTTCATTTTAATGTGATTGGAGACAAGTAAGTGGTGATGGAAAAAATTTCTTATTTTATAATGGTTTTAAATTGTATATTTATAATGTTATGACTTGAAGAATAAAAAAAGTGCAATACCATGATAGGCAATTGAGTCAAAATTGAATTTTTTTTTACTTTTATATTATCAATTATATTGTTTACAGTTTCTTCATATAACTTACTCGAGTTTAAGAGCGTATAACGAATCTTTAACCTTTTCTAAACAATGAATTAATATTTTCGCAAAAACTGATTAATTAGCATAAGATAAAAATAAAGCCGCATTTCGTATCTCAAAAAGCAATATTTTGTGTGATAAGAAAAAATGAATTTTCTGGTTTCGTTTTCAAAAAAATTTCGAAAATCTTTAAAGATAGAGTGATAAACAAATTATTCAGTTTTTCTAGATTTTCTTGAAAACTTAATATTAAAATTAATTTCTTATTAAAGAAACTATTGCTTTTCAAGATACAACATGTGGCTGTCTTCGTTTTTTGCTACAATCATTAGTTTCTACAAATACATTAATTCTTTCAATCTGCTTTTGTTAAGAATATTAAGACAAAGTAAAATACAAACATGATTAATATCAATAATTTAATATTCCATGATTACGAGTAAAGTTGTACAATATGATTACTATTCGTAATATTATATACCATAAATGTTTCAAGAAAAAAGAAATAGCAGGTGTATTTAATATTATCAAAAAATATTAACCTTTGAAACATTAATTTAAGAAAACGAGCTCACCAGCCAATGCTCATTATCACTGTTTTCATCAGTAGTAATACTCTCCTGTTCTCGTAGTTTTCGACGATAACTTGTTGTTTTTGGCATTCTTTTTTTACCATCCTCTATATAATCGCAGCTATCCATTGTTTGGAAATAAGATAAATTTTTAAGACTTATTAATTTTAAAGTATATGTTATCAGGCTATGTCCCTTATCACTGCTGTCAACAGTAATACAGCTCTCCTGTTCTCTTAATTTTCAATGATAAATTTCACTAAAATGCTGACGGCACCAGTAACGACTAACTTTTAAATCACTAGGTTATGTTTATTCCATTGTAAATAAATCGCGTGCAATGATCATATACAGAACTTTGGTCGCTTCAGAGGTTTAGTTGAACTCTTAATAACTCTAACAGCACAAAATGTTTCAAAGACGTTTTAAAAACGTTTTCTGGTAAACTTATATACGTTTGTAAATTTCGACAAAAATACGTATTTAAAACGTTTCTAAAACGTAAAATATGACCGCATATTTTAGATTCTCAAGAGTAATATAACATTTATGGAACGTTTAAGAAACGTTTAGAAAACGTTTTCTCGTTGAAAACTTGCGTTGGCTTATATGTCCAAACGTTTGTAAAACGTTTTTGAAACGTTTTATTTTATCATTCTAAAAAATTATTATATAGAAAAAAAAAATTATATCAAATAAAAAGTTTTTTAAACGTAAAGGAAACATTTGGATATTTGAGCTTGTGTAAATTTTCACCAAGAAAACGTTTTCTAAACGTTTCTTAAACGTGCCATAAACTTTACATCACTCTTGAGAATCTAAAATATGTGGACATATTTTACGTTTTAAAAACGTTTTAAATACGCATTTTTGTCGAAATTTAAAAACGTATATAAGTTGACCAGAAAATGTTTCAAAAAAGTTTTTAAAACGTTTTTGTGTTGTTAGGGCGTAGAGTAAAAATTCCAACGCGATTTCAAAGTTCAGATAAAAACCTTCAAAAACCCATTTCTTTTATTTTTAAAACCCACAAACTAACTCCTTAAACAAAATGAAAAAAATTAAAAAAATTTTGATGAACTTCAAACTTGAATAATTTTAGGTGCAACTGTCGTAGGATGAAAAAGCAAATTTGGTTTGAAAGAATATTTATTCAGCTTTAAAATAAGATATGTAACATTGAATTTGGTCCGTTTAAAGCAATGAGATACTGATTTTCGTTAAAAAAGGGCTTTTTGTTAAATGCGTATACCTAAAAAATTAAACAGCCTAGAAAAAAAGTGTAAATAGAAAATGGTGTGTTTTTGAGCGCAGAATATAGATTTACAACTAAGAAATGATTGGAGAAAAAAAAATTTTTTTTCATTGTTCCATGACGCTGAAAATTTAAATTTTTAACGTCATGAAAATAAGAATTTTTCCCGAATCATTTCTCAGCTGTGAATCTATATTTTGTGACCAAAAACACACCTTTTTTTTATTCACACTTTTTTTCTAAACTGCTTAATTTTTTAGATATACGCATTTAAGAAAAAAGCCTTTTTTCACGAAAATCAGTCTTTTATTGGTTTAAATGGACCAAATTTAATATTACACATCTCATTTTAAAGCTGTATAAATACTCTTTTAAACCAATTTTGCTTTTTTACTCTACGACAATCGCATCTAAAATTAATACATGACTCTTTCACCGTAGACCTCCAAGTTGGTAAGAGTCGGACAACATCCGAAATGTTGAATGGCTGACGGACGGTATATAAATTAAAATCAATTTCACAGATTATGAAAAAGTGTTTAGAATCGATCAAATAAATAACCTGAATTTTTTCAAAATTTTAGAAGACATTTTTGGATTTTCCAAAATCAGCAGTTTTTTAAAAAATCCAAAAATATCTCCAAACACTCTAAAAAAAATCAGACGGTTTTTTTTCTCAATTCTAAGCATTTTTTGTTCAATAAAATTTTTCGTGAAAGTTCGTTATACTCAAGTTGAAAATTCCTAAAGTTTTACACCGACATTAAATTTTAAAGCTGCTGTTACGTCACAAACGTATCGTTTTTATTAACATTGGTAAATCAAATTCCTCAGTTATTGAACAGTCGCATTATTTCATTATTAAGCGAAATTAAGTAGATCATCAGAAAAGAATCGAAACGTATGTTTCGAAATTTCAGAACGAATTTTACAAATCTCAAAAACATTACGAAACATATTATTAAAATTTAAGAAAATTTATAAATAAAAATTGATGTAAAAGACAATAAAATCTTATAAACAAAGATAAGTATAAAACCAAATTGAGATCATCGAAAGAACGGAATATTACCCCGGGTGTCTTATTGGTAATACGTTTACACTGCCCGTCAAGTTTATATTTCAAAGCAATTGCTGTTATTAAATATACCTGTATCAATTATTAAAATATATATACGCGCATAAAAATCAATTATATTTAAAGTGTTAAAAAATATCAATAAACCTCGAGGATCTATTACATATTGTGCCTATTCATTTGTCCGCCCATACCTAGCACCAATCTACTGAGAAATACTACAAGGTAAGAATATATAATTATTTAATAAACTCTTTATTTTCAAGAATCAAGTTTATCCTTTAATACTATTCAATCGTGAGAGCGATTTTGTTCAATTAAATATTGGTGGAGTTTTTCCACCACTAGATTCATACATCTCTATCTTTATATTTTAAACATACATAATTTATATATATATTTAATGCAATTAATTAATATAATTAAATAACATATACACATTTATTTTCACACTTTTATTTAGTCCTGGTGCAAGCCAGGACTTAACATTTTGGTTCCGGTACAAATTGTTTTAATTGAGAAATCGTATTGAAAATATTGAAGGATAATCAAAGAAAATTTATAATTCTTTACCTATATATATATATATATATATATAAAGTGCATAAAAATATATTCAAAGGGCTTATAATACAGTGTTCAAAAGTGTGTTAATTAACCGCCAAGTGCGTCAAATAAAATATTATATATTAAAGGCACAAATCAAATAAATATACATAAAATTAAACGCGAAGTGCATTATTAAAAGCGAATAGTGTCATTGAAAATAAAAATATTAAACGCGAAGTGTATTATCAAATACGAATAGTGTTATTAAAAATAAATTATTAAACACGAAGTGTATCATTAAATACAAATAGTGTAAAAAAATAAAATTAATATATTATACGCATGGTGTGTAATTGAAATAATTTTTATATACGCGAAATTGCGCGATTTAAAATCATATAATACAATTTACATAAAAAAATTGTTAATGAAAATAAATGTAAAATCATTAAATCAATAAATAAATCTATATTTTTGCAAGAATAATTATAAAATCAAGTAAAAATTACAAATTCTTTTATAAACTGATTTTAAATAATATCATTTATTTAGTGCATTGAGAAATTACAACAGATATCAATAATTTTTGCATAATAATTTAATTTTAAAAGTGAAATAAGTTTCAAGTTCATGATTAATAAAAGAAATAAAAAGGAAAGTTGACTAAACAGTAAAAAGTTATATTAAATAATACTAAAAACATATAAATTTTTATGAAAAGAATATAAAGTAAATTTAAAGATATCAAAATAAAGTAAACAAACGGCATAAATAGTTGTCATCAAAACATTACAAGTGTATTGAACTTCGTTAATACAAGCTCAGCAAAATTTTTTTTTTTTTTACCGTACGCTCTCGTATAGGTATAACAGCAGTGAGTTAATATCAAATTTCAAAACATAGATCGACAAAATTCTTCACTTTTATGTAAGAATAGTAGGTCAGTGTCAAAGAATTGTTAATAACGTATGTTTACAAACGGTATTTAAAAAAAAAGAGAGAAACACAGCAGTATTTATAATTTTTTTAAAAAACTTACAATTTTATGTACAAAATTTAATATTTTGAATAAATAAAATTCTTCATTGTTAAGTAAATAATGAAGATTTCAAATGAATAAAATAAATTTTGATCAGATAGCAAAATATATAAAAGAAGGAAAAACACAGTGGGTAATATCATACTCTAAATTACAATTATCTGAAATTTGTCAAAAATTTAATATACCTACTAAAAAAGACGAACATATTAATGTTATTCGTGAAAGAATTAGAAATCATATTAGACAAGCAGTTTTAGGAGAACATATCTACGAAAATATTAATCCGTTTCGCAAAAGCACTAAAATTACACGCTCTCCGACTAAAAGTTTAGATCAAACAATTGAAAGTAATAATTCAAATAAAACTTTAGACGAAACAGTTGATAATAATACTTCAAATACAACCTTAGAAGAAACATCTGAAAATAATCTTTCAAATATAATTACGGACGTTCAATCAAATATTAATACAGATAATTCAAGTGAACAAAATACACTATTAAATAAATATACAGGCACAATTCCAAAAACATTTCCACAAATTACTAAGACGAAACAGAGCCATAATAAAGAAGACAGTTTTACACAGAAATATACTTTAGCGACAAACGTGACGATTTTATCAGAAAATAATACATCAATTAACGATACTCAGGAATTTTTATTTAAACAGACAGGACATCAAGAAATAAAAAGTAGTGAAAACGAAGAAAATATTACTTTAGCTGATAATACTAATACAACAGACAAAAACGTGACAATTTCATCAGAAAATAATATAACGATTGACGAAACAAATAACGACTTAGAGGAATTTTCTATTAAACAAGAGAGTTATTACGAAATAGAAGGTATTGGAAACCTGGAAAATATAAATTTTGATAATAATAATAGAAATAATAATATAATAAATAATAATAATATGCCTAATAATACAAACATGGCAAATACTTCAGGATATTCTTTGAAAGAGGTGTCAAGGTTAGTACCTGAGTTTACGGGTAAAAATATACCTTTGGAAAAGTACATAGATTCGTTAGAAATTGCAAAAGATATGCTGACTGCGGATGAACAAAAGAAATTTATGAATTATATAAGATTTAAAGTATCAGAAACGATCCGTACTGCTATAAAAGGTAGTAACATTGAAAGTATTGCAGATTTTATCAAAACAATAAAGAAACTATATCCTGAAATTGATAATTTACATTCATTATATGCACAATTGGAACAAATACAACAAGGAGAAAATGAATCAGTGGTTGAATATGTAGAGAGAATAACGAAGTTAACATTAAAAATTAAAGATAAAAAACAAAATGAAGCGGGTATAGCAGATGATGCTTATCAACGTTTTACAAATGATTTAGCTAAGGATACATTAAAATATTTTAAACAAGGATTAAAAAATGAAATCAGATTTGAATTAGGAGAGGTAGCAGATTATTCAAGTGCAACCATTAAAGCAATAGAAATTGAAAAACAACAGGAGAAACAGAAGGATATTAGGATAAAGACGAATTCGTCTAGACAGAAAATCATGTATAGTGAAATTTTTGAAGATAAACCTAAAAAAATACAATGCTGTCAAATATGTAAAGACATGGATCATGAGGCATTATGTTGCAACAATGCAGGCTGTATATATTGCAAACAGCCAACTCATCCATCATTTAAATGCACAAATGTAAAAGATAAAATTATATTAATATGCAAGTTTTGTAATCAAGTAGGTCATTCAAGAAGCATGTGTAAATATTTAGAAGACAATGAATATTATTGCCAATATTGCCAGGAAAATAATCATCAAATAGGCCACTGTCCAATCATACAAAAATATGAATTATGCTTGAAATGCAATAAGAACGGACATAATACCAACTTGTGTAATCAAATTACAGAAAAAAGTAATACACCTACGCAAATATGCAATCTGTGTAACAGTGAACACAATACTATTGATTGTGAAAAATTTAAGATATTTTTAAATCAGACTAAACCAGATAATCAAATACGATGTCAATTATGTGACAAATGGGGTCACTCAGGTAAAGAATGCAGAAATAATAACATCGGTCGGAATAACTTTAATCAGAATAAAATGTTCGTCGGAAATAACAGAAATAATGATTCATATGGACAACAAATTCAAATGAAATTTTGTAAATATTGCAAAAATAGAGGGCATAACATAGAGGAATGTAGGAGAATACAATACAAAAAACCTCAAAACGCAAATCAAAATTTACAATGCCCATATTGTAAAAAATTAGGACATTCAATCGATTCATGCTTTACATTAAAGAATATAGAAAGCAAGTTAAGTAAATTTTGCACATTTTGCAAAAGCATTAATCACACAGAGGAAGAATGTCAAGCTAAATTAAACACATCAGCTCATATACAGGGAAACGCATAAACTCGACTTGGAAAGAGCGTACAAGACGAGTTTCGCAACAAAAGTCGCTCAAGAATTATATTGACATTCAATTTTTTGCAAGAACACACGAAATTGATTATGACTTCGAAGTATGTGATGAGTTTAATGAAAACGAAACTAATAATGAGTACGTTAATATTATCGAACAAAAAGAAACATTACATAATGCAATGGAATTTAAACCAGAAGTAAAGAATGATTCAACAACAGTAAAACTACATAATGAAGAAAATATAACGAATAATGAATTGAAAAAAATTATACAATTTAAAACTGAAAATATTAATGATAATAATAATATACCAATTTATATATTTAAACTAGGCGATACATTACAATTTATCGAGATACGAAATCCATATACAAATGATTTATGCAAATTATTAATAGATACAGGTGCCCAACTTAACATCATAAAAGAAAAATTAGTACCACAAAATTCTATTAATAATAATATTAAAATATATTTGTCAGGAATTACTGATATTCCGGTTAAAACATGTGGTTTAATCACTTTTCCTATTAATAATTCGTATACAAATTTCCACGTAGCATCTGAAAAATTTTCAATACCTTACGATGGTATTTTAGGAATAGATGTATTGAGAAAAAATAAGTTGAGATTAGACAAGGGATATTTAGAAATAAATGGTAAAAAATTCTTTATTCAAACAGATTATAAAAACGATAAAAATTCATTGATAAATTTATGTACAGAAAACATTGAAATTAATGACACAGCAGTTAATAACGTTTTTCATTATATCATGCTAATGCAAGACAATAATCACATATTTTCGATTACACAATTTCTACAGAATAAGAATGAAAATATTAAAAATTTTATGAAAGAAATCAACTGTGTTTTAAAAAAAGATGAATGTAAAAATAATAAGAATATAGAATACGAACAATTTCTATTAAAACTTGAAGAAAATACAAATTTCAACATTAATGATAAAGACAAACAATTTCTAACATATTTTATGGAAAAGATATTTTAACAAATTTTATATTAAATAATCATGAAGAAGAATTTCATAAATTACAAGAAAATCTAATGTATAAAAATGTAAATTATATTAGTGAAGAAAAAAATGATCGTAGAGAAGAATTATTAAGTAAAATAAATTTAAATCATTTAAGTGAAGAGAAAGAAAAAAATATAAAAAATTTAATTTTAAAAAATAATGACGTATTTTGGTTAGAAGGAGAAAATATTGGAAAATGCAATTTAGAACAACACGAGATAAATTTAACAGATAACAGACCAGTATATGTTAAACAATTTCCATTGCCACATAAATCAAGAGAAATCGCTATTACAGAAACTCAAAAATTAATTGATAATAATTTAGTAAGGCCATCTAAAAGCGCATATAACGCTCCAGCATTTGTAGTTAAGAAGAAACCAGGTCCTGATGGAAAAGAAAAATGGCGATTAGTTATAGATTATAGAAAATTAAATGAGAAAACTATACCAGATCCTTATTTAATACCATCTATAACTGAAATTTTTGATGATTTAGGCGGAAATAAATATTTTACTACTGTAGACATGGTTTCAGCTTTTCATTGGGTACCAATGAAAGAATCAGACATATATGAAACAGCTTTTAGTGTACATCCTTTAGGAAGATTTGAATTTATAGTATTACCTTTTGGCTTAACTAACTCACCACGAACATTTATGAGGGTAGCAAATACGGCTCTTGGTGAGCTAATAAATAAAAAAATATGTCATGTTTATATAGATGACATAATTATAGCTGCAAAATCAGAAGAAGAACATAATATTAAATTTAATCTAGTAGCTACAAAATTAAGGGAAGCCGGATTAAAACTAGAACCAGAAAAATGCGATTTTATGAAAAATGAAGTGACATTTTTAGGTCATATTATAAGCAAAGAGGGTATCAAAGCAGATCCAAAAAAAATTGATGCAGTAAAATTATTTCCAACACCAAAAACGGTTAAAAACATTAGAGAATTTTTGGGTTTAGCAGGTTATTACAGAAAATTTATTAATGACTTTGCTAATATAACAAAACCTTTAACGTTATTATTACAAAAAGATGTAAAATTTACTTGGGATTCAGAGAAACAAGAGGCTTTTGATAAACTAAAAGACACACTATGCTCTGCACCTTTATTGCAATTTCCACGGTTAGATAAACCATTTATAATCACTACAGATGCATCAGGATATGCTTTAGGCGCTATATTATCACAAGGTGAAATCGGGAAAGATAAACCCGAATAACGATTTAAAAGATAATGAAATCAAAATAATAAATTATAAAAAGAGAAAAATTTTTATAATGTGCTTAAATATAAAAGAATCATCAATTTTAATAAAAGAAAAATTAATAAATAATTTAAACACGCTAAAAGATTTATTGATTGAAAATAATTGTACTATATTTAGTATATCAAAAAATATAAAAATATTAAATATAAAATGGAATGAAATCGAAGAAATATTATACAATATTTTTAATAATACAAGTATAAAAGTTATAGTTTGCTTAAATAATACAGAATATGTTGAAAAGGAAAAAAGAAATGAAATTTTTGAACTATATCATTCTTCAAGTTTAGGAGGTCATTCGGGAGTAAATAGAACATATAATCGAATTAAGAATAAATATTTCTGGGAAAATCTTAAAATTGATATACAAAATCGTATTAAAAACTGCGAAATATGTCAGAGAAATAAATTAAAAAGAAATAAAACAAAACAACCTATGATAATAACAGATACTCCAGAGAAAACATTCGATAAAATTTCACTAGATATAGTAGGACCTCTTAATATAACTAAAAATAATAATAAATATATATTAACTATTCAAGATCATTTATCAAAATTTTTAATAGCTGTCGCGCTGAAAGATCAAACAGCAGAGACTATAGCCGACGCATTTATAAAAAAATTTATTTGCATTTTTAGTTCACCAAAACTAGTACTTACAGATAAAGGTGCAAATTTTACAGGCAAATTAATAAAAGCTATTTCAAAAAGATTTAAATTTAAAAAAATAGAAACTACTGCCTTTCATCCACAATCTAATGGTTCATTAGAAAGGGCTCATCATCCTTTATGTGAATATTTAAAAAATTTTGCTGATAAAGAATTAGAATGGGATGATTGGCTTGAACTTGCACAATTCAACTATAATACTAGTGTTCATTCAAGTCATAAATTTACACCACATGAACTAGTTTTCGCCTACCCAGCTAGATTACCATCTAGTGAACCTTTAAAATCATCAGAAAAATTACAGACATTTAATGACTATATAGAAAAATTATTAATAAATATGAAAGATATTGCAAAAATAGCTCGTGAAAATTTAATACTATCAAAAGAAAAGTCTAAATTATATCACGATAGATTCATAAAACCTGTAGAATTTCAAATAGGTGATAAAGTATGGCTTATAAAAGAGCCAAAACCAGGTAAATTAGAAAAAAATCAAAACCTGGGACCTTTTGAAGTATTAAAAGTCCATGAAAATAGCAATATCTCTACAAATTTTAAGGGTGGTTCAAAATTAGTTCATGCAAATAAATTAATTTTACATGAACGAAAAAATTAATATTATTTTATGTTTCAGAAAGATAAAGGAAAACAGAAAGAAAAAAAATGCTGTTCATTTTATTCATAGTATTAGCTATTGTTAGAGAAAATGTTGCAATTATTGGATTCAATTGTGAGTCTACGGACCCAATCATCACTACATATTCTCTACTAGACACAGGAGAATGCGATTTTCAACAGGATAATATTACAATAACCAACTCTACAATAGAATTATTACAAATAGCGGAATTTAAAAAAATTAAAGTTATACAGTGTAAAATAGAAATCCAAAGAACGGTTTTTCATTGCGGGATGTTCAGTCACCTTGGATCCACTCCTCATGCTTTGCAAGAATATCTGTACGAAATTAGTCATGAAAAATGTAAATTCATTCACGATACAGGAATCTTTAAATATGATAATATACATACTATAGCAGACCTGAAAATAAATCCAACAAAAGCAGTTGGAATAGACCTTGCAGGCTCAGCAAAGGATAAAACTTGCACAGGAGCTTCATACACGGACAATTTTGGAACTTGGGACAACATTTTAGTACAGGGTCTTATAAAAATAACTTTGTTGGAAGAATACGCTCAAGTAAGTCTAAAAAATGATAAATTAAGATTAAATTCAGGGACTGTATGTAAGTTTTCGGATCAACATTGCATTGATTCGCAAGCAGGGTATACTTTTTGGGAAAATTTCCCTACAGAAGAAGGGTTTAAAACACAATATGAAACTTTATATAGAGGCCCTGCGACTATAATTAATTCACCTAATCAAAATCCCGTATATACTGTAAACACAGAATCAATAACATTTTCTTTGTCCGCTTTAAATAATGTAAAGATTTGCGATAGAATATCAACAAAAACGGAACACCCTGAATTATTCATTTTAGATATAGCTTATAATAAAATATTGTTTGACGATAATACACTAAGAAAAGATGTAACAAACTTAGATTTATTTACATATATAAACTCAAAATTTGTATATATTGAAAAACATTTTAGGGCTGATCTCACAGATTTATATTTTAACATTTTAAAAGAAAAATGCGAACTTGAAAAAAAAATTATACGTGAATCTCTATCCCTAGAATATTAACAAAAACGGAACACCCTAAATTATTCATTTTAGATATAGCTTATAATAAAATATTGTTTGACGATAATACACTAAGAAAAGATGTAACAAACTTAGATTTATTTACATATATAAACTCAAAATTTGTATATATTGAAAAACATTTTAGGGCTGATCTCACAGATTTATATTTTAACATTTTAAAAGAAAAATGCGAACTTGAAAAAAAAATTATACGTGAATCTCTATCCCTTGCATCCATAGCTCCCGACGAATTTGCCTTTAATATCATGCAAAAACCAGGATATTTAGCTAAACTTGCTGGCGAAGCAGTACATGTAATAAAATGTACGCCAGTAGAAGTCCAGTTATATCATACAAATAAATGTTACATACAATTGCCTGTATCAACAAAAAATGAAACATGGTTTTTAACACCAAAGACACATATATTACTGAAAACAGGATCAGAAATAAATTGTAATTCAATAATGCCGCAATATTACAAAATCGGAGAAGATTGGATAAACCTTCTACCAAAACCAAGACCAACAAAAAATATAGTAAAAACTTTAAAACCAGATACAAAGAGATCATGGACACCAGAAAAAATAACAACGTTGGCAACAAGCGGAATATACTCACAAGATGATTTACAAGAATTACAACAACATATCATGTTTCCTTTTGAAAAAGCAGCTCTACTTAATGCCATAGCGAGAGGAATACAAGGAGAACAAAACACACAAGTAGATCTATTAAATAATCTACTTACAGAAAATACATTATCTCATATCGCAGAGAATACTTGGAATAAATTTATAAATAAATTAACAACATTTGGATCTATAAGCTCAGCCATAATAATGATATTAATTATTATTCAAATAATTAAATTCACTATGGACACAATTATAAGGGGCTATACCCTACACACTATTTATGGCTGGTCTATTAATTTATTGGGAGCAATTTTCGGCTCTATTACTCATTTAATGATTACATTAAAGAATAATCAAATAAAAAGAGAAACCAAGTATGAAGAAATTGAATTACAAGGAATAAAAATTGAGAAACAAGATATATCACAACCTATTCTTCAGCATCCTCTACCTAAACCAACCTCCCCACCTCTACCAGAGAAGTCACCATATATTACTCCCACAAATAAATCCTCAGTCACAAAGCCACCAGAAAAAAAAGAGATTCTAGTATTTAATATTATTTAGGATTAATTAATTATACAAATTTTGTAATTTCATACAATCGAAATTAGCCCATTAATGTCATTCAATTTTATTTAATTATATATACATATACGTATATTTATATATATAAACGATAAGGCAGATACATATATAAGTATCTAAAAACTAAAACAAGTTTTAATTATATAAATAATTATTCATTTAGACTTATAATAGATTATAAAATTTATAAGAAAAACTTGACTGTATTAAATAATTGACAGTTTAGCGTTTTATTTTCATAATAAGTTTCTACGTTGTTAAATCGCGTGCGATTCAACTTTGGCGCGGAGAGAGGTGAATGACACCAAGCGAACATGTCATTCACCTATACAATATATTAACATTGTTTAATACTTCAACTTTAAGAAAAATTGATTTCTTTTATTTTTAATGATCATAGATCTATCTATTTAAAAAAAAAAAAAAAACAACAAATGAAAATGTGATATAGACATTCTAAATAATATTGTTATAAAGGAAACATACTGAAAGGAATTGACTTAGTTAAAATTAATAAGACTTATATAAGGAAAAGTATTTATAAGAAAAAATGATACTCTAATTTTAAGCAAAATTTATTTCTTTATGTTAAATTAATTTTTAATTATCAAAGGTATAAGGACAGTTAAAAAAAAAAAAAAACAAATGAAAAGGTAACATAGAAATTTGAAATAATATTTTTTTTAAAGCAAATATACTAATAATATTATAAGGAATTGAATTATTTAAAATTAATAAGACTTAAATAAGAAAAAGTATTTATAAAAAAAAAAAAAAAAAAGAAATAAATAAATTAAGTATTGAAAAAATTATTATCATAAATTAAGATATTTTTTTTTTAGAATTTAAGTATTTTATATAATTAATATTAAAAATGAAAAGGAGCAGTTGGAAAAATAAAAAGGAAAACAAAAGATTATGACAAAAATAGATATATTATGAATTATATTGTACATTATTATTTTTTTACAAAAGATATACAAAAAAAGAAAAGAAAGGAAAACTAATCTCATTATTCTCCATAAAAAAAATTTTTTAGATATATATATATATTCTAACTCAGTCCCATGACTCTTCGGAGGGATTTTGAGGCTGACAATCGATCGGGACCAATTCAGGTGTTCTTCCCACTGGTAAATCATCTGATGCAAGTTTACCCCTGCACATCAAAATTTCACCGACGTACATATAGAAGTTGTCTTGTATCACCCTCATCAACATACGCTTTCCTTGGACAATGGCAATCCGTTCTTCCCAACGGAAGAGGTAGCATAAATTCCAGCCATCAAAATCACGTTCTCCGTTCAACCACCATGCATCGTTATCACGCCGATCCATTGAGCGAAACAGACGTTTTAATTGCCAATCGCCAAACTAAACATAAAAGTAAAGGATAGATATAAATAACAAGAATTCAATAATAAATATAAATACTAATATTTCATAAGTTAGTTTAAAAAAAAAAAAAAAAAAAAAAAAATCCATAAAAATAAGAATATAATATTGAACTCGTAATATTAAGATAATAATAGAGATACTTACACAAACTCGGGTATATTGCTTCCTTGGATACATGATGATGATTGTTAAAAAATAAATAAAAGTAAGCTCTTAAATACCCGAAAAGAACAACGAAAACCAATGGTAAAAAAAAAAAAAAGAAAAAAAAATTTTTTAGACGTGTCAGCGGCATACATTTTTCTCTTCGTTAACTTTGCTGAATTGTTATTACAATGTCATTAACCTATGTTTTAAAAATTAACAACACGAATAATTGTATAAAACTTTAATTCATGCTAATTGTAAATAGACTTTTAAGATTTATTAATCAGTAACTGTTTTCAGGTTTTTATGTTGCTTTTGTTTCAATAAGCAACATCTTTGAGCCCCAAGGTGTTACGTCATAAAACGTACCCTTCTGTTGGCCACTCATAAAAAAAAATAATGATAAACACATCTACAGTTCCTGATTAATTTTTTAGATTTTAATCGTAATATTGTAAATGTTCAATAATTGACCTAACTTTTATTTTCGATTGCCTATCCTTCTGATATGCAATCTCCTGAGCACCGAGGTGTTACGTCACAAACGTATCGTTTTTATTAACATTGGTAAATCAAATTCCTCAGTTATTGAACAGTCGCATTATTTCATTATTAAGCGAAATTAAGTAGATCATCAGAAAAGAATCGAAACGTATGTTTCGAAATTTCAGAACGAATTTTACAAATCTCAAAAACATTACGAAACATATTATTAAAATTTAAGAAAATTTATAAATAAAAATTGATGTAAAAGACAATAAAATCTTATAAACAAAGATAAGTATAAAACCAAATTGAGATCATCGAAAGAACGGAATATTACCCCGGGTGTCTTATTGGTAATACGTTTACACTGCCCGTCAAGTTTATATTTCAAAGCAATTGCTGTTATTAAATATACCTGTATCAATTATTAAAATATATATACGCGCATAAAAATCAATTATATTTAAAGTGTTAAAAAATATCAATAAACCTCGAGGATCTATTACATATTGTGCCTATTCATTTGTCCGCCCATACCTAGCACCAATCTACTGAGAAATACTACAAGGTAAGAATATATAATTATTTAATAAACTCTTTATTTTCAAGAATCAAGTTTATCCTTTAATACTATTCAATCGTGAGAGCGATTTTGTTCAATTAAATATTGGTGGAGTTTTTCCACCACTAGATTCATACATCTCTATCTTTATATTTTAAACATACATAATTTATATATATATTTAATGCAATTAATTAATATAATTAAATAACATATACACATTTATTTTCACACTTTTATTTAGTCCTGGTGCAAGCCAGGACTTAACACTGCCATTTTGGTATCCGCTATGTTGAATTTGCAAATCCAACCTATTACATCTTAAAGTAGATACCATTATGACACGGAATTCATAGTTAAGTCCCCGATCTAATGATGATTTAGTAGGAATTATTATGAAAAAAAGCGAAAAAAGTTGCTTTTTTTCGAAAAAGTTGCCATATTAGAAAATGGGAAAACGCTATGGAAAAAATAATAACAAATTCTAAAAGAGCACACGCAAAAATTACGGGATACAGGATTTTACTTTTTTCTGATCAGTTTTGCTATGTGAAATATAGAGGTGAAAAAAATAAAAAATTCACGCCATTTTGGGCAAAAACGGGTTAAGGAGTTAATTTGTGGGTTTCAAAGATAAAAGAAATGGGTTTTTTGAAGGTTTTTATCTAAACTTTGAAATTGCGTTATAATCTTTACTTTATGACTATTGGTTATGAAATTATAAAACTTTTTGTAATATCAAATTTTTATCTAGGGATGGCAAAAACATGTATAGGGGAGTGTACATCAAAGAATCAATTTGGCTAGCGCGCTGAAAATAGATGATGTTATCCCAATTCATAAAAATTGCTCCAAACATAACCCTAACAATTTGTTTTGATAAAGGGTAGGAATGGGATGAAATGATATACACTGAAATGTAAAATTGTGTATAACTAAAAAACTTCTTATAAAGGTGAAAGAAAACTACTAGTCTAATTGTCAACTGTTTTATTATCTATGCAAACATATGCGACGTTTCAATTCAATCGAAGAATCCTTTTCAAAGCACTAAAAAAAATCATACAATATATATACATAAAATTAAATACTTTTAAAGATTTTTTTTCTAACATCAAGGTTATAAACCAAAATTACCTATACGAAATTTTATCGAAAAACTTAATTAACCAATGATCGAATACAATTTAAACATGTTAACTTAACTACAATTTAAACATGTTAACTTAACTACAATTCAAACGTGTTAACTATAATTTCTTTCTCTATCATTTTAATCTTATTTACAAAGAAATTTAACTTTAATAAGTTTTGTGAATCAATTGTGCGTGTCAAAAACTTTCTACTTTTTTATTTCTATTGTAGGTTATTAACAATCTATGTATGCGTCCAATACACAAACATTTCGATGACGAATGTCTGACAGTCCTAAAAACGGTCTAAATGACGAAGTCACAAATATGGTACGAAAACTAGGTTCGAACTGTAGTTAGTACCAATGTTACAAATCTGAGTCAAAACTGAAATTTCACTTATCAATGATACTTTCTACAAACTTAAAATCAAAAACTGATTTTAACTTATTTCATCATCTAAAATTTGTCAATCATTCAATTTCAATAACTTATTACAATGTTAAACTATTTACATAATCTTTTATAACATTCAAATTTTGGGTATCCAAAATTTTATTAATGGTATTTTGTTTTACTATAAACACCATCTCAGGAATTAATCTTTTATGATAATCTTTTTCATTATCAAGAATTTTTATATTTTTTATATCAAACTTGAATGATTGACCTGTATCATGCACATAAGAATAAATAGCAGAAGCATCTTTCTTATTACTAACATCTCTTACATGTTCATTGATCCTAGTAAACAAACTCCTACCAGACTGTCCCACATAACACACATTACAATTATTACAATCAATCTTATAAACTATGTTGGTCTTGTCTTTCTTCTCTACTCCATCTTTTCCCATATCACAGAAAACTTTTAATTAATTACAGGATTTAAAAATTATAGAAAAATTAAATTTTTTGCTATGGATCTAAAATTACATTCTACTTGTTTTAAGTAAGGTAAAATTATAAAATTGTTTAAATTCTTTACAGGGTTTGTATTCAACTGTGAATTTTTTCTCTAAGTAATATTTTTCATTCTATTATTTATATGTGTCATAATAAAATTTAGTGGATAATCATTAGCCATAAAATGTTTTTAATGTAATTTAAATTTTCTTTATGGAACTTTTCTGCTGAAAGATTAATAGCTTTATCCACCAAACTATATATAATACCTATCTTCTGTGAAATGGAACCATGGGATAAAAAATTCAAATATAGACTCGAATGCGTAGATTTCCTATGCCAGTTACTAATTAAAATTCTATTTTCATCAATCTCTATTGACATATCTAGGAAATTAATCCTATCGTTCATAGATTTTTCTAATGTGAACTGAATGTTCGGATCATAATCATTCAAATGGTTCAAAATTACATCACTTTTATCTTTAGGAACAATAGCAAAAACATCATCTTCATATCTGAACCACTTCATGACTTGAACCTCACAAGTATTTAATCAATCTCTTTCTAAGTCCTGCATAACTATTTCAGCCGAAATAGGGCTTATAGGACTACCCATAGCACAACCTGAAATTTGGTGATAAAACTTTTAATTAAAAACAAAAAAATTGTTATCCACTATGAAAGTAATGACTCTGATAAATTCATCTAAAGTTAAATTAATCTTAAACATAAGAAACTGCCACCTTCTTTCTATTGCTCGTGTAATCGCTTCTAAATTTCCACTATTATATAAACTAATTACATCAAAGCTACAGATTTCACAATCACTTGGTATCATATAATTATCAATTTGTATTGTAAACTGTAACTGTTTTTGAATGTTGTAGGAGACTTGGGCAAATGTTTAATTAAAAAGTCTGAAAAATTTTTGGAAATTGTATAAAAAGGAGTACTTATGGCTGAAATAATTATTCTCGTAGGTCTATCTAATTTATGTAATTTAATGAGACCATAACATCTAGCTAATTTGCATTTATTTTTAATCAAAGGTATAGAAAACTTCCTTGAATTTATTTGTAAATAAGATTAAAATGATAGAGAAAGAAATTATAGTTAACACGTTTGAATTGTAGTTAAGTTAACATGTTTAAATTGTATTTGATCATTGGTTAGTTAAGTTTTTCGATAAAATTTCGTATAGGTAATTTTGGTTTATAACCTTGATGTTAGAAAAAAAATCTTTAAAAGTATTTAATCTTATGTATATATATATATATTGTATGATTTTTTTTAGTGCTTTCAAAAGGATTCTTGGATTGAATTGAAACATCGCATATGTTTGCATAGATAATAAAACAATTGACAGTTATACCAGTGGTTTTCTTTCATCTTTATTGAATTCACACTGTCAGTAGTCTCATTGAAATTAAAAAAATTGATTTAACACAGTCGGTTGAAAAATCTGTGTTACTTGGTTTTAACTTGAAATGTCTTTTGATGATGTTTTTGAGGGATTTCTGACATGATGAAACAAAAGAATGCTCAAATATTTGTGTTTGTGATAATAAAGGTTCAGATGAGCTAAGTAATGATAATCTTGATCTACTTACAAGGAGAGTGCATTGCATTTGGGTCTCGAATTTTCTCCTAACTTTGGAATATTTTTTCTTACATAAAATCATGAAAAAAGCCGCATTCATTCGGCCCAACGCTCGATTTTTTCCGAGATATGAGCAGTCTTGTCTGTTTTGTTAAAAAAATTTGTATTTGCTGTATAGTTTCACAGTTTTTGAACTACTTATTTTATAAGGTTTTTACTAATTGCATTTTAAAGTTGAGATTAAAACCTATCAATTAAAAAAAACGTGTCCAAAAATCTCAAGTTGTTCAAAAGTTATGAAGGGGTGAAAATTAAAATGAAATTTAGATTAAAATACAGCATTAATTTTCTATGCATATTTTCAACTAAATATTTGCCCTATTTTCATTCCCGTATAACTTGTAAACAGCTTGAGATTTTTGGACACGTTTTTTTTTAAGCGATAGGTTTTAATCTCAACTTTAATATACAATAAGTAAAAACCTTATAGAATAAGTAATTCAAAAACTGTAAAACTATAAAGCAAATGCAAATTTTTTAACAAAACAGACAAAACTGCTCATAACTCGGAAAAAATCGAGCGTTGGACCGAATGGACGTGGCTTTTTTCATGATTTTATGTAAGAAAAAATATCCCAAAGTTAGAAGAAAATCCGAGACCCAAATGCAATGCACTCTCCTTGTTAGTCAAATAAAGAATAAAAATTGTAAAATAGTTGCAATAGAAGAAATGAAAGAAAAATTTGTAATTAATTTAATTGCGATGGAATAACCTAACTATTTAATTAATACACTGAAATCAGGAAAACCTTTAATTTTTCACAGCACATTGACAATAATATTTGTTTACAGTTATTTAAAAATTTGAATAATAATCTTAGATTAAAAGTTGATATAAATAATGAAATTGAGAAAAATATTTTACAGTGTATTAAAAATAATAAGAATAAAATTTCTAGACTTCCTCTAAAAGAACAGTGTATTGCAAATAACATTAACAAGAGTAATAAGTTTCTTAAAAATAATAAAAGCTTATTGATTAGCAAGTCTGACAAAGGTGGTTCCATTGTAATTATTGACAGACATGGATATATTAGTAAAGTTGAATCATATTGTCAAGATGAGCATTTGTATAAAGTATTGAGTGTTGATCCGTTAAAAAGACTAGAAGATATAGTCCAGGCGGGATCTGTCTTAAAATGGGTAGATTTGGATGTTTCGTATATAGTCGCTAATTTTTGCTTAAATGTTTCCGAAATTATGTTAGATATGATAATTTCGATATGCGCCAGTTGAAAAAGTTGTGCTAAATTCGCTATTAAACAAATAGTGAAAAAATCTCGAAAAATACGATTTTTTTCATTCTTTTTTTATTTATAGCTCCTTAAATATACATTTTAGAGAAAAATGTAAAAGAAAAAAAAAGTTAGATGATAAAATTTCACATGAAATAATGAACTTTTAAAATAGAAAATTTCATTTTTTATGCTAGAAAAACGACAATAATTGCGAAAAAACTGTCCAAATATTAATGTTTTGTTAAATAATTTTTTTAATTATTTAAATTTATAATATGATTTTAATATTGGGCCACAGAAAACTTTTTAATATGATAAAACAGCCCAGCAAATTTCATTAGAATCGGTCTATTCGTTGCTTCACAATAATTTAACAATTAAGCGTCCTGCAAAAAAATGCAAAAATTTCAAAACTTTATTGCAAATAAAATAATGTTTTCAGATGGGTGCTGATTTTTTTACATATAGTAGACTATTAAAGCTTTCAAATGCACTTTGAAAAATTGAAATCGGTTGATTAGGAGAGTCTTGGGAATTATTTAAAAAATATAGTTAAATTTATGCTTATAAACAAATTGAATATCTTTTTCAATTTTGAATTAAATGAAACCCAAAAACTTTTGTTTGAAAATACTTTAAAAGACGCTCATTTTAAAAAAAGAAAAGTCAAATTCCGCTCAATAGTTTTTGAGCTATGACTCACCAAAGTTAACTTGTGTTTATTATTAAACAATAAACAATAGAAAGTCAATTAAAGCGTTATTAGCTTTATTTGTCCAAGCACTTTTCAGGCAAAAGTTTTCAAAACATGCGCTCTTTGCAAACACATAAAAAACATCGATTAAAATTACTCTGATCACTCGAAAAGTCGTTGAAAACGCAGAGGGTCACGTGATAGAGCAAGCTGATTGAAAAGTGAAATCAAGACTTAAAAAGTACAGCGCGCTCTAAAAAATGCGATTATCTCGGCTTCTAATGGTCCGATTTTGATCTTTTTTTTTTAAATCGATGTGTCGGAAGTCAAGGAATTCAAATATTTCATGATAAATAATCAATTATGCGTATAATTTGTTATATTAACATAACTTTAAATCATGAGATAAAAAATTTGTATCTTTTGAACATTGATTCATCTATTTTACATGACAAGTGCTCAATCTTATGTAATTTTATCTACTAAATGAAAACTTATTTGATATTAATTTTTAATATTGTTTAAACAAATTAGAAAATTGAAAAATTGCGAAAAATTGAAAAAAATGTTAAATAATTTTAAAAGTATCATCATTTTAATCGTTAATGTCTATAATAAACTAAATGAGAATTCTGTACTTATTATTAATATTTTATAAACATTATTAATTTATTAATTAAGGAAAAAATTATAAAAGTGAAAAATTTATTAAAAATTAGGAATTTTAAACGGATAATATAAAAGAAGAAATATGATGTGAAAAATAAATAAATTTATTAATATATATAATAAATAAAAGAAAACATATTTGTATAATTTAAAATTACTTTAAATCAGACTAGATTTAATCATTGTTTTCACTTTCGATGTATTCATCTTCAAATTCTATATTATTTTCATTTGTAATCATGATTTGTTCTTCTGTATCGTTTTCTTCAATTTCATCCAAGCCTAGTTCAGTATCGATATCATCTATCCTATGTATTTTATTTTCCACATTTTTGCAATCATGGCCATGACAATTAGAACAATAATCAGTGCATTTTAAACCATGCTTAACACAGCTACATGATTTTGTGCAATCTTTAAAGCAACTGCAGCTTATGCTTCTTAACAATTGGTCTGGTAATAATGGTTCTATTGTTTGAATAGGTTCTAGTCCATATTTTTCTAATTGCCAACCCCATTCCTTTGGATCCAAGTCGTTTCCGAGCCACTGTTGCACTTGATAGTAAACTCGCAAGCAATGTTGTGCAGCTGCCGATTCGGTGGGTGGAAGAATTGACAAATGAAAATTCTTTTTAACACAGCCTTTTTTAAAACATAGAAAACGTAGTCTATTTAATCTAATTTCATTCGCTTTTCCCATGTAAATAGCTGAAATTATCTTACAACCAATATTTATTATCATATCACGCGAAGCATTTGGCATATTATAAATTAATGCTTCGCTTCTCAAATCCTCATTGGCAGCAAGTAATTTTATAATTTTACTTTTCCTTGGTAGTAAAATGCGGAAGTAGTATCACAGCCAGTAAAAGCATGGATGAAAGTGACCAGAGATTTTAATGACGTAGCTAATGGACTATCAAAGTTTCTTACAAAAGAATTACAATCATACATTTTTTCAGATTTTTTGCCTTTGCTAGGCTTCAAAAGATGTATATTTTTATTTTGCATGACTCTTTGCACAAAAATAACAAGTATATCAATATCTTCTGCTATAATTATAACAGGTTTATTCTCTGAAACCACATCTATCGCTGTTTCTACTATTAATAAATCAGCATCTTCAAAAGCTTGTTTAGTTTTGTAGCCTGCTAATTCTAATTTTGGACGTAAAAAACTGATAAATTTTTTTTTATTATTTTCATTAGAAAAAATTTATCTGCAGAAACAGTACATTGCGTCACTGATTCAAAATCGATATCTGGGCAAACTTTTCTACTTTGTCTTCGTCGTCTCTCAGACAATTTTGTGCTGTTCTCTAAAATTTCAGGATATCCATCAAAAATTATATAGCTATTCCAAGCATAATGCCTTTTAACAAAGTCTATGTAACATTGAAAAATATTTTCAAATGTTTTTATCTGAGGCCATACAACTTTGTGCAATAAAAATCCTCCATCTATCACATGAACACTATTTTCATCTGACGGTACTTCTGTTACAGCTACAAAGTTATCATAAAACTTAGCTTTTTCTGTTTTTCGTAAATGGTTATCTTGGAAAATTGAAAGTGGATAAGGCGCTAATTCATATTTTAAATAATCCTCTAATTCTGCCTGTTTGTTGTGCATCGTTATAGTTATTCTTTGAAATATCAACGTAGGATCTATAATAATATCCTTATCCTTTACTTTCTTGCATACTGCTAAAACACTAAGAGGTGATACTCGATTTTTTCTTTTGAATTTTAATGCATTAAATTTTTGTCCCACGATGCTTTGCAACATTTCAGTACCAATTTCAAGAGCATTGTGACAATTTATTTTTCCATCACCTATCAAGCCTGTTGTCAAGGACGCCAGCACATCCGAAACAGCAAATGGATCCCACTTAGTAAAAAACTGTATTATTAGCTTCAAATCATTTGTGTCTCGATTTATTCGCGAAGTTCGAGCATCAATATGTTGTTCAGATGAAGTAAAAGATACATTACAGAAATCTTGGATTAAATCAGATATAGTGACTGCAACAGGCATTGTTAAAGTCCATTTTGTTAAAACAGAATCAGTGATCCCTCTACCTCGCGTTAGCCCTCCTTTTGTTTTCATTGAGCGCATTAAAACCTGTTCTATACACATGTCTGTCCAAATTCCACACCAATATTTATCCGATCTTCTCACAGTGAAGTAACCTTTTCTCACAAAGTTATCATATTCTAAAAAATCCATGATTGATGCAAGAGTATACATATCCTGTAGATATATCTGACAAGATTTTGCATAAAGAAAATGACCGCTAGCATGAAAGTATGGCAACATTCTGCGTACACATTCTAAATGTAAATTCCAATTACCACTTCTTTCAGCTTCGATGAATTGCTTCATTATGTTTATCATATCAAAATATTGCATCCATAATTTTGCAGTTGGACCATTATTTCTTAGATTTTCTATATGATTTAAAAACTTTTTATAAATTGATTGAAAATTCTTATCATTAAGTCTTTTTAATAGATCATCTCCAAAATTAATAAATTCATCAATCAGTTGTTTTTCGTGGTCTCCTAAAGAAAAAGTCAAAAAAAAATATTTGATTTAGAGCTAAATGTGTAAGCATATGACCTCTAACTGCTCTAGCATATGCATGTCCATTTAAAATTTTTTCCACAGAATTTTCAGCATAAAATTCACAAAAACATTCTCGAAGGCCACTTCCATCCATTATATATCCGATTGCGCCTAAAAATGACATTATTGTATGGAATCCACCTAATCGAATAATTAAATAAGAAAATTCGTTACAGCAGGCTACGATCTCTCGAGCTTTCAAATATAGAGGTTGATCAAACGTAACAAAAGCATGTTTCTTTCCTGCTGCTTTGCGCTTAGATTCAGCCATCCAAAGAGCAGTGTATATAGTGTCATAATTACTAGGTATTGCATTTACAAATGGTAAAAAATTAATTTTGCTTTTTTCATATGGCAATTGATTAGTCAGTTGTTCCATAAACCCGTTCCATCCAATAAAATATTCTGGATATAATTTTTTTGCACTAATCCACAAATAATCAGCTGCTGACATCGTTGGTTTCATTATAATTGGATACAAAGTTTCTAAATTTTCAACTGAAATATTTTCCCATCCAGAATTTTGCGGTTTTTTAAAAGATTTAATATCAATTGCTCCAAATTTTCCAATACAAGCTGCCAAAGGAATTTTTTTTAACCTTTCCATCCTTTCGCTAGACTTGACCAAATTCATAGGTGTTGCAATTTCAATTCCACCCATCGAATGAAAAGTATTTCGACCATCAATTGTATTAACGTTGTGATCGGCGTTATCAAATACGTATTGAAGAAACGAGTCATCAATTTTTGCTACTTCAGGATGATTGAGTGTTGATGCTTCAAACAATTGTATTTCTTCATAAGAAGAACAAAATCCTAAAGAATTTAAAATTTGAATCAATTCTTTAGATGCATATTTTTTATTTAGCGTGATAGCTATACCTAGCAAAAGAGAAGAAACAAAAGATTTTGGACGAGTCGATGAAATTATGGCATGAGCTATAGCAGTTTCTTTTATAGAATATTTTAATGCACTTTGTTTCCGGTTAGAAATGATTGTATTTAACATTAGTTGTAAAGTCTCTGGTATATCGTAATGCACATCTTGTAGAAAGCAGTCGGGAGATGGATAAGATACAACGTCATAAAATTCAGTACGAATATCTTCTAAAATAATATTAGAAGCTTCTAGTACAATACGTTTACGTTCTTCTTTCATATCGGATTTACGGTTCGTGTAAAAATTATCAGAAAGGATTTTTCCATGTATTGCTGACATTGTTATTATGGGTCCATATTTTGAAGAATGTATTATAATTTCATCACCGAATATATTCATTAAATGTTTTTTAAATATTTCATATTTGGCCACTGATCGCTTTCAAAATTTTCAAGTAAATGATAAATATTATACTGATACTCTTCTTTATTTTCCAGTATATAACGAGCGATAAATTTAGCAGCTTGTAATGGAAGACTTTCCTTTTTATCAGAGACATTTTGTATTTTAATAAACTCCAATGATCTATAACATTTAACGTGATATCTAGCTCCTACAGTGACTAAATTTTCTACCTTGACTAAGCGAGCATAAACATCTAATGCATTTTTATCAGATACATTTTTCAAGTTTTCCAACAATGATACTCTAATCTTATCATTATTAACTAAATGAACAATACTTCGCCTTTTTCGTTTAACTTCGATTGCTGTTTAATAAAATCATCCGAAGCATCTTTACAACAAATAAAACAGAAATTTGTGAAATCAAAATTAATATTTTCAGTACTCCGTGTAACTAATGATTTTGTGGAGCTTGATTGTTCTGTCGATTGTTCAGATCTTCTTTTTAATTCTGCTAAGATTTTAACCTCAGAAACATAAGATTTTGAACATGATTCATGAACTTGTAAAGAATTGTACTTTCGAAATTCAATATGTTTCGCATCTTGCCTTCGCAAACTAGCTTTTATACAATTTTTGATACTTTCTTGTTGAATAATTCGTGTTTTCTTAGATGACAACAAATCTCCGCAAATAATACATATTTCTTCTTTGTTCATGATAAATAATTAAACCACCTATCGAAAACAAAAAAAATTTCTAATATATTCTTCCAACTTTTTGAGTTAAAAATAATAACATTTGTATTAAAAGTTTAAAAATAAAAAATTTAGATAATTTTTACTCGATTTATAATTATAAATAAATAGTTTAATTTTGAATAAATAGTACAATATTAAACCGTAGACAATAAAGTATACCATTTACTCATGAAATTTACTAATATTACTAATACTTCAAATAATTTGATGTTCTCGTTTAATTTAACAATACATATGAATCTTAGCCCCTTTTTAATTTTTAATGTGATGCAGTAGCCAAACAGATGGACAATATTTTGATAAAAGGTACGTAGATGTGAATATACCCTAATAATGCAAATACAACAGTTTTTATATTTTTAATTGTATTTTCACATAAATTTAGAAACATACTTAAGTATATACTGAAAAATTATAATTATAGAAAATACATATTATAATTGTATCGGTTTATTATTTTTCTCATAAAATTATAAAAAACATTAAAATAAACATTTTTTACTTGAAAGTTATGAAACATTATAAAACATTTACTATTTTTAAGAATTATAATCTATAAAATTGTTTTTTAATTTCATATAAAGATTATATAATATTTCGCGTACTACTTACTGTAGTATTTTCTATGCAACATACAAATTATAAATAAAACAATATTAAATTGCAAATAATAAAGAGTATGATTTATATATTAAATTTACTTAGAAATAATTGAAAGATCACTTTATTTAATTGCAAAGATGTTTGATAAACCTCAGTTTCTTTATATTTCTTTTGACTTAATACAATAACCAAAAAGGTACACAATAGTTTCATGAAATGCAAGTAGATCTAAATATATTCTAATACAATAAATACAACAGTTGTAAATTTTATTTAATATATTTTAAAATAAATTCAGAAGTTCATTTTTAAGTATTTTCAAACAAATTAAAAAACATTACTTAAAATAATTAATAAAAATAAATGTAATCAAATTATTAATTATGTTTTATAAAATTCGTAACTAATATTACTAATATATTTTATTACCAGTAATAATATAAAATTTGTCTTCTAAAAATAATTTAAAATATAAAAATGAACATTTTTTAACTCAAAAGTTATAAGAAACTTATCATACTTTAACACAATTTTAAATTGGCATTTATTTCAATAGTTAATTTTAAAGTATTTCAAAACCAATTGAAAATTATATCTAATATTTATACTTTAAAGAAAGAAAAAATTAATAAAATCAAATTAAAAATTGTATTATATAAAATTCGTAAATAATAGAACATTAATAATAGAATATTATAATTTTTACTACTATTAATGATAATACTAAATTGATAAGATTTGTAAAATGGAAAGGCATATTTTAAATTTATATTTAAGAAAATGAATGAAAATAAATTATAAATTATGTTTTATAAAATTCATTAACAATAGTACTAATAGATTTTACAACTACTACTAATAATATAATTCTGTATGATACTTTTTTTGATTAATTGATTTCATTTTTAAAATATTTACAATTATAAAATGAAAATTAACTCAAAAGTTATAAGAAATTTATCATACCTTTACGCACTTTGAAATTCCTTTTTAATTCAATAGCAGAGATGCAAGCTGAATCTGACTCCGTCTCTTTTTATTTTAAAAAATGATGTAAAAATCAGATGCAATATTCACATGAAACACCCTTGGATGAAAGATGATCCTAATAAATAGAATACAATATGATCATCTATTAAAATGTATTTTCAAACGAATAAAAATGTGTATAAAATGTATGTTTGAAAAATAAAGGTAATCAAATAAAATCAAATTATAAATTGTTTTAAAAAATTTCTAAGCTGATAGTATTAATTAAATTTAAATTTAAGTTACTTAAATAACAATATTCATAATTAAAATTATAAAAAAGCACATTTAAAAATTATTTTACGAAACCTCACATGAAATTATAAATGACATTAAAAATATTCGTTGAAACAATACTAGAATTCATTAATTTTAATACTAATAAATTGATATTTCAATAATAATATTTTATATGTGAGGTCAATTTTAAGTTCTTAATAATATATTTGAACTTACCTTTATAAATAATAATATTGATATAAAATTTTAATAATAATATAAAGAATGTATAATGATATTGATAATATTGGTAATATTTTCATACTTATCTTTTCAATTAAAATGACGTTGAATTTCAATGTTTTCTGATGCGATGTTTATTCTCTTGGCACAGGCAGATATATACTATGACTATTATCGTCTAAGACAATGCTTATATTTTCATATGAAATGTTTGAAAAGTATGAAAAAGAAACATTTGTATAAAGCGAATTAAAATCATTGACCCTTGCCAAAGTCAAAGTTCTATTATGATCAAGCTTTAGCTAAGTCTTTTATTTTAATTTATTTTCGAAATACATTGTAACCTTAACGATATCTAAGTGAATCTAAAGTAAATACTCAAGCATACAATGGTTACTTTATTTATTTTTAAATTATAATTCCATTTAAAGAAATAATAATTTTAAATGAAAATAATATAGAATTTGAAGATGAATACATCGAAAGTAAAAACAATGATTGAATCTAGTCTGATTAAAAGTAATGTTAAATTATACAAATATGTTTTCTTTTATTTATTATATATAATAATGAATTTATTTATTTTTCACATCATATTTCTTCTTTTATATTATCCGTTTAAAATCCTAATTTTTAATAAACTTTTCACTTTTATAATTTTTTCCTTAATTAATAAATTAATAATGTTTATAAAATATTAATAATAAGTACAGAATTCTCATTTAGTTTATTATAGACATTAACGATTAAAATGATGATACTTTTAAAATTATTTAACATTTTTTTCAATTTTTCGCAATTTTTCAATTTTCTAATTTGTTTAAACAATATTAAAAATTAATATCAAATAAGTTTTCATCTAGTAGATAAAATTACATAAGATTGAGCACTTGTCATGTAAAATAGATGAATCAATGTTCAAAAGATACAAATTTTTTATCTCATGATTTAAAGTTATGTTAATATAACAAATTATACGCATAATTGATTATTTATCATGAAATATTTGAATTCCTTGACTTCCGACACATCGATTTAAAAAAAAAAGATCAAAATCGGACCATTAGAAGCCGAGATAATCGCATTTTTAGAGCGCGCTGTACTTTTTAAGTCTTGATTTCACTTTTCAATCAGCTTGCTCTATCACGTGACCCTCTGCGTTTTCAACGACTTTTCGAGTGATCAGAGTAATTTTAATCGATGTTTTTATGTGTTTGCAAAGAGCGCATGTTTTGAAAACTTTTGCCTGAAAAGTGCTTGGACAAATAAAGCTAATAACGCTTTAATTGACTTTCTATTGTTTATTGTTTAATAATAAACACAAGTTAACTTTGGTGAGTCATAGCTCAAAAACTATTGAGCGGAATTTGACTTTTCTTTTTTTAAAATGAGCGTCTTTTAAAGTATTTTCAAACAAAAGTTTTTGGGTTTCATTTAATTCAAAATTGAAAAAGATATTCAATTTGTTTATAAGCATAAATTTAACTATATTTTTTAAATAATTCCCAAGACTCTCCTAATCAACCGATTTTAATTTTTCAAAGTGCATTTGAAAGCTTTAATAGTCTACTATATGTAAAAAAATCAGCACCCATCTGAAAACATTATTTTATTTGCAATAAAGTTTTGAAATTTTTGCATTTTTTTGCAGGACGCTTAATTGTTAAATTATTGTGAAGCAACGAACAGACCGATTCTAATGAAATTTGCTGGGCTGTTTTATCATATTAAAAAGTTTTCTGTGGCCCAATATTAAAATCATATGATAAATTTAAATAATTAAAAAAATTATTTAACAAAACATTAATATTTGGACAGTTTTTTCGCAATTATTGTCGTTTTTCTAGCATAAAAAATGAAATTTTCTATTTTAAAAGTTCATTATTTCATGTGAAATTTTATCATCTAACTTTTTTTTTCTTTTACATTTTTCTCTAAAATGTATATTTAAGGAGCTATAAATAAAAAAAGAATGAAAAAAATCGTATTTTTCGAGATTTTTTCACTATTTGTTTAATAGCGAATTTAGCACAACTTTTTCAACTGGCGCATATCGAAATTATCATATCTAACATAATTTCGGAAACATTTAAGCAAAAATTAGCGACTATATACGAAACATCCAAACCAAAACAGATCCCGCCTGGACTAATAGGGCTCACAATATGATTAGGTTTTTAAATAGTAGAGACTCTTTTGATTTTGGTAAAGACAATGAAAGTGAAAGGAAGTTTTCTATACCTTTGATTAAAAATAAATGCAAATTAGCTAGATGTTATGTTCTCATTGAATTAAATAAATTAGATAGACCTATGAGAATGATTATTTCAGCCATAAGTACTCCTGTTTATACGATTTCCAAAAATTTTTCAGACTTTTTAATTAAACATTTGCCCAAGTCTCCTACTACATTGAAAAACAGTTTACAGTTTAAAATACAAATTGATAATTATATGATGCCAAGTGATTGTAAAATGTGTAGCTTTGATGTAATTAGTTCATATAATAGTGTAAATTTAGAAGCGATTACACGAGCAATAGAAAGAAGGTGGCAGTTTCTTATGTTTAAGATTAATTTAACTATAGATAAATTTATCAGAGTAATTACTTTTATAGTAGATAACAATTTTTTTGTTTTTAATTAAAAGTTTTATAACCAAATTTCAGGTTGTGCTATGGGTAGTCCTATAAGCCCTATTTTGGCTGAAATAGTTATGCAGGACTTAGAAAGAGATTGATTAAATACTTGTGAGGTTCAAGTCATGAAGTGGTTCAGATATGAAGATGATGTTTTTGCTATTGTTCCTAAAGATAAAAGTGATGTAATTTTGAACCATTTGAATGATTATGATCCGAACATTTAGTTCACATTAGAAAAATCTATGAACGATAGGATTAATTTCCTAGATGTGTCAATAGAGATTGATGAAAATAGAATTTTAATTAGTAACTGGCATAGGAAATCTACGCATTCGAGTCTATATTCGAATTTTTTGTCCCATGGTTCCATTTCACAGAAGATAGGTATTATATATAGTTTGGTGGATAAAGCTATTAATCTTTCAGCAGAAAAGTTCCATAAAGAAAATTTAAATTACATTAAAAACATTTTATTGGCTAATGATTATCCACTAAATTTTATTATGACACATATAAATAATAGGATGAAAAATATTACTTATAGAAAAAATTCACAGTAGAATACAAACCCTGTAAAGAATTTAAACATTTTTATAATTTTACCTTACAAGTAGAATATAATTTTAGATCTATAGCAAAAAAATTTAATTTTTTCATAACTTTCAAATCCTGTAATCAATTCAAAGTTTTCTGTGATATGGGAAAAGATGGAGTAGAGAAGAAAGACAAGACCAACATAGTTTATAAGATTGATTGTAATAATTGTAATGTGTGTCACTTGACTATTTTTAATGTAAGTATAATTTTCACCTAAAAATTACACTTAAATTAAAAATAGTCATACAGCTTTATAAAAAAGGGCACATGTACCAGAATAGGCTTAAACTTTTGTTTCTACCGTATTTATTATCCTCTGAAAATTTGAGAATGATTGAAAGCATGCACCTTTTTTTATAGCTTAAGAAACACACGTAGAAAAATATAAAAAAAGTATAATTTTTGACGTATAAAATTATATACCGTGAAGTGCAATATTCTAATCGATACCAAAATTTAATTACATATTCTACTTTAAGAAACTAGTAATTTAAGCCTTTACCGAAGTGTGTGTCACCCCAGAAACTTGTATTATAGACTTTTGAATTGTTAAAAATCGAGTGACCAAAATGAAAAAGTTTTTGGAAATTGCTTACATACGGTTCGAAAGACTATCTGAGTTTACATACTTTTCTACTGGTAACCGTAGCACGTACGCACTAAGTACAAAATATGTTCGACTTTTACCACTAGACTAAACCCTCCAATAGAAAGTATTAGGAAAAGATTTTCTTTATTTTATTATACATTTATTATTTTTCCTTTTTTAATGGTTATCCTGAATTACCTTATTTTGCACACGTACAAATAATAATCTAAATTATAAAATGTATTCTCAATTTAACATTCTACCACCATTGAGATGAACAATACTTTTATCTCAATTTACAAACTAAAATTAATACATACAATGAATTTTCACAAAACATATTCAACATACAAAATACAAAAGGTTACATGATTCATAATACATTTATTAAGATTACACACTTATTAATAGTAAGTTAAACGATTAGGTTGTTTTATTTTTCTACCACTTCTTGTTACAAAATCTGATTTATCATTATCAACAGATATTCATTCATTATCGCTGTCATGTTCGCATAATACATTAAGTTTTAAGTTTGTATCTTTATATTTATTGACAATAATCTCTTCTATATCCGATGCAGAGTCTTTATACTTTATTTCTAAAGGGTAAATTCTTTGAATCGCTCTAATTAATCCACCGTTTGCTGTTGTCAGCGAACTCCTCGAATATTATTGTCTTTTCCGATAATGACTCCTTTTACACGTGCCAAAGGCCAGTCTAATCGCTTAACATTATCATGTTGAATCAACACTATATCGCCAACTTGCATGATGATATTATTTTTCGTCATCGCATTTTTATGTACTAATGCGCCTAAATATTCGTTCCTGAATCTACGCCGTAAATCTTCTTTTATTTTTTGACGGTACGCATATCTTTTTTTCTGATTTATCATTTTCGATTCTATCTAAATCTAAAACCCCACACACCTACCCTCAATCAAAAATAAGTTCCATGAAAATGCCTAATGGAATGGTTCACGGCATTTTATTCCAACTATTTCATAGTTTCAAAATCCGTTTCGAATGAAATCCTAGCTGATCGTTTAGCGTTTTTATTTAATAATTACTATTTTTTAATTCTTAAATATTTTTACTTATTTTTGATGATACGTTCTAGCAAATAAACGGCCGCAAAATCAATTTTTTTAATTTTATATTTTTAACTTGTATGATTTATATACAATTTTCAATATTCTTATCGTTTGAAAAATAAGTAAGAAGTAGTATAAACGCCTCTAGCCCTAGTGGAAATCAGTTTTGCTAATAACAGCAAACAACTACTAATAACTGTTATAAATAGTTTAGTTTGAGACAGAATTAGCGGTTATTTGCAGTTAATAGTAATTATTTGCAGTTATTAACAGTTATTAACATTTATAAACACAACAATTTTGAACAATAAAATTTTTAAAAATTAAGATAATAGTAACAGTTATTTGCAGTTATTTTTTTATTTTTGCAGTTATTTACCGTTATTTGCGGATTCTTGCAGTCATTTGCAATTATTTTCTGATTTTTGTAGTTATTTGCAGAAACTTGCAGTTATTTGTAGTTAATAATAGTTATTCATAAAAATTTATTGTCTTGGAATTTTTTCCCTATATATAAAATATTAAAAATTTTTTTAAAAAGCGTATAAATGTTAATAACTGTAAATAATTGCGAGAAATTGCAAATAGCCGTAAATAAACGCAAATAACTGCTAATAACTGTTAATGAAATAGCAAATAACTGCTTATGAATGCTAATAATTGCTAATAACTGCTAATAACTGATGATAACTGCTATTAACTGCAAATAACCGCTATTTCTGTCTCAAACTAAACTATTTATAACAGTTATTAGCAGCTTTTAGTAGTTATTTGCAGTTATTAGCAGCTTTTAGTAGTTATTTGCAGTTATTAGCAATTATTTTTAATTATTAACAGTTATTAGCAAAACCAATTCCCACTAGGGAGGGAGAATAAAGAATATCCTACTTCGCACGTTTTTTGTCGCTTGGAACGAAGCGAAGGTGAGGGTGAGAAACTTACGGTCTGAGTCACTCTTTATTTCCGCCAGCAGCACGTATAACTAATTTTCTTCACACTCTAGGGAACATGTAGTACTGTCAGTTCATGCAGCGGGAAAAAAATATCACTTTCGGCCCGGTAAGACAAAGTAAGTTATTTATTCAATTTGTAAAAATAGAGACAATGTCAATTCCAATAAACTTTTCATTTGGTAGAATTTATAGAAAATCATATTATTATATTATTTTATACATAAATAATATTCAGGAATTTTTCAACAATGATTAACTACTTTATTAATATTTCTACAGCTCTTAATTTGGGTTTTGGTTTTCGAACAATGTTTGCTATGTAAAGTAAAAATATTGTTTATCAGTTTTTTCATTTTACATAAATTTTGTATGTACGCACAAGTTTTAATAGTAAAATAACATCAAAATGAGTTTGAAAAGTAAACACGAAGAAAATCGATTGAAAGTTTGTACCCTTTGTAGGAAAAAAATTGCTTTTAGCAATTACAAAAGTAATTATAATATCACCGAAAAACATGAGAATCTTATAAAAAAGCATGTCGATGAAAATTTTGAAATGTCTGATTCTCGATTTCCACTCGGAATTTGTCGTCGTACTTTAAATGATTACGCAAATGGAAAATCTGAAAGAATTTTGCCATCTATGCCTAATTATATGGATATAATTTTACCTAGAGATACTCGCACAAATGGAGATTCATGTAATTGTTTCATTTGTTTGACTGGGCAATATAAAGGTCACCCAAAGATCGAAAAAGAAAAAGGCCATAAAAATGATTCTGTCCAAATTACTGCTGAAAATGGACTTTACGGCAGTTTAAAAAATGTAAATCTTCCGAAAAAAATCCAAGTCAATGATATTTTACGCTCATGTATTTCAGTTTGCAATTTGTGTTTTCAGGAAGTCGGTAGAGGCAAATTTCATCCTTGTAATACTCCTCCTCAGTCTTGGAATAATATATTAAAATTTGTAAAAAAACTTCCCGAAAAACAGAAAGAGCAAGTTGCTACTTCGATATTAAAAAGGAAAATCGATTTATGCAACGACTTTAAAGATAGTAGCACTTCTGATCACCAAGACATGTCACTGAATTTGAGTACAATGGGTCGTAAGTTAAGAGTCACTTTAAATCCAGTTGAAAAAAAAACCTGTTGTTTTCACTACTGAAGCTTTAGACAATTACCACGCCAATACTGGCTCTTCAGCTAAGTAAATGAAAAAAATTACGAATTTTTTACGAAGTATTGCAGGTAAAAAATCTGTTCCACCTTATTATCTTAAGCATGTACCCGAAAGAACAAAAACTCTAGATTATATATACGAAAGCGATGTGTGCGAATTTAATGTTTCAAATTCAGAGACAAAACTTAGAATACCTGTAGTATGGGCAGACGCAGAAGAAATTTTACAGCTTATTTCAGAGAAAAGAGGTATAATAGGCAATGTACTAATAAAAATAATGATAGATGGAGGTCAAAATTTTTTGAAAATAAGCTTTATAATATTTACTAAACCTGCTTCACCAGAAACAAACAGAAGGATATTTTATTCTGAAGGTGGTACTTGTGCCAAAAGGCTAAATTAACAAGTGTAAAAAGACTGATATTATTAGCTGTCGTACCTGATGTAAGGGAATCTTATGAAAATTTACAATCCTTATTTAAACTAACAAACGTCAATAACATTCCTTTTAAATTACTTAATGATTTTAAACTTTTACTCGTCGTCAATGGTCAACAAACAGCCACTGCAATGTACCCTTGTCCGTATTGTTTTATTTCACGTAAACAACTAAAAGAAAATAAAGAAGATGATTCAACTGATAGTGATGAATATGATAGTGACCAAGATGATAATAATGGATCGACACGTTTAAAAGTCAGTAACGCTTGCTTACGTTTAAAAACTTATGGTGACTTAAGAAATGATCATGAGCAGTTTATGCTTGTAGGTGAAAATAAGAAACTTGCAATGAAATATCATAACACTATTCATTCACCTCTCCTTGAAGAAGATGACAATGTACTAGTTATTGAAAAATATCCAATTCTAGAATTACATGTTTTGCAAGGATATGTTAACCATTTGTTTTGGAATGGATTAGTGCCGCTACTTAAAAAAGAAAAAGCGTTACTGTGGCCAAAGAAGTTAAATATCATTTCAAAAAATCATCATGGAGAAATTTTTTAAGGAAACGCTTGTAGACAACTTGTGAAAGAGTCAGATAAACTTGATGATCTGGAAATTTATTCAGATGTAGGAAAATTTGCTGTTACACCTATTATTTCTGCTTTCAAAGCTATGAATAAAATTGTGGATTGTTGTTTTTCTACGTTGATACCCAGACAGGATTTAGGTAAACTTATTAAAGGATTGAAAAAGGCTTATGCCAGTACAAAAGTTCCTGTGACATTGAAAATTCATGTCATTTTTTAACATCTTGAGCATTCCTTGCACTTTTTGGATGGCGAAGGATTAGGAAACGTTTGAAACCGCTATAAAATCCACGTGATAGATGATCCATCTTATCAACAAAGATTAAGAAAAGCGGTAGTAGAGTACTCCTCTGTACATATTTAAATTTTATATTACACATTTTGATAAATTATTTATTATTTGATTCAAACTGTATCGTTCTTTTCATTATTCTTATATTATTTTATGAATATTATTAGTTATTTTTAAAATTCCATAATTATCTTTCCATAATGATAAAAAAAAGAATAACAAGAAAAAAAAGAAGAAAAAGAAAAAAAAGAAAAAAAAGAAAAAAAAAGAAAAAAAATAAATAAAAAGAAAAAAGAGAAATAAAAAGGAAAAAAAGAAAAAAAAAGAAAAAAAAGAAATAAAAAAAAAGAAATAAAAAGAAAAAAAAGGAACCGCTGTACCATCACGTCTACGTCGTGGTTCTGGATTAAGCTGAGAGTGGTACAGTAGGAATTATATGAAAAAAAAATTATTACCGTTCATATTTCGCTATAACATGTCAAAAATAAATAAAAATATGTAAAAATCGAAAAAAGTAATTGTTGACAAAAACCGCAAAACGATCAGCTAGGATTTCATTTGAAACGGATTTTGAAACTATGAAATAGCTGGAATAAAATGCCGTGAACCATTCCATTAGACATTTTCATGGAACTGATTTTTGATTGAGGGTAGGTGTACCCAATTTCTTTAATTTCTTGTAAAAACATTGATGGAGTAAGTGGAACCATTTCTTGTTTACCATTAGACATAAAAGTTATCGGTCTAGAATTAATTACTGCTTCACAATCTTATGAAATCGTTAACATTTCTTCATAATTACAACAAGATTTTTTAAGAATTCTACGCAGTAACCGCTTTAAAATTCCGATAAGTTCCCAAAAGCCTCCCCACCAAGCTGCCATAGGAGGATTGAACTTCCATCCGATTTGTTTAGTAGCTGCTATTTTCGACAATTTTTCAAAATTTATGTTTTTAAATATATTATTAAGACCAACAAAATTCTTCCCGTTGTCACTATATATAATGCTCGGTCTTCCCCGTCTGGCAATAAAACGTCTTAGGGCCATTAAAACTGTAGCAGCAGACAATGACAGCACTAATTCTAAATGTATGGCGCTATACACAGCTCAGGTAAACAAACAAATCCATGCCTACAACTTCGAACACTGCTGCATCCCTAATTCTATCTAACGGTAATGCTACCGGCACTGATTGCAATGGTTTCACATCATGTCTACGACAGTTTACGCATTTATTAATTATCTATCTTATTGCCTTTCTGCCACCTAAAATCCAAAATTCTTCTCTTAGGGCACTCAATGTAATTTCTACCACAGCATGACTTAAATTTTCATGTTTTTCTTTTATAATGAGATTAACTACTTCATGATTATTAAGTAAAATAATAGGACATATAAAGTTATATGTATCTTGACGTAAAATGATTTTAGTATTTAAGCGAACTAATCCGTTTTCGTCTGTGAAAGATTGTAAATATTTAATCCGTCCATCATTTAAACAACTATTAAAACTTTCTGTTTGTATTAATTTTATTACTAAAATTTGCGCGTCTTGAATTTCTTTAAACGACAAATTTCCTTTTTCACGAGATTCAGGAACATTTTTTAAATTTAAATAAAATCTTTTTATCCATGCTAAAACATTTTTGACTTTATTGAAATCCAAAAATTTATTAGTATACCAAGACTCATCTTTATTCAATTCATTTTTCATTGTAGCTAATAAGATATTATTCGAGTCTTTTTGTTTAGTTTTCTTTAACTCTTTCACGATTTCGGTTTCATCATAACATTCTTTATTTACGGGCCAATTTTTAGATCTCATACGTAACCAGTCGGGACCCTTCCACCATCTGGAAATTGACAATTGATCTACCTTACAATCGCGCGATGGTAAATCGGCAGGGTTTAAATGGCCAGGTACATGCCTCCACTGTTCAGGGCTCGAAAATTCTCGAACCTCTTTGACCCTATTGTACACAAACGTACCCCAATTATTATTTCTACGTATCCATGCTAATACTGTAGATGAGTCACTCCAATAATAAACCTTAACATTTTCCCATTTAAATGACTTTAAAATCGAATCTGTCAATCTAACACCCACAGTCGCTGCTAATAATTCTAAACGCGGAATACTTTGACGCGCGTCTGAGTTCTTTTTTCTCGTAGGAGCGACACATGTTTTTGCTTGAACAAAATAAACTTATATACCTGAAGGGTTTTCAATGCAAATAAACGTTACTGCTACATATGCTATTTTACTTGGATCACAAAACGTATAAATAGTGACTTCATCATCTGTAACATGGCAGATTGGCCATATTACTTAAGTGTATATTTGTAGCGCATATAGACGACAGAAGGGAGCATCCAACTACTGGCAAGATGGAAAGCAGACCACGCGAGTCAAATAGTTAAAACTATAACCCAAAATCGTTGGCAAACACGCGCGAATGTGTAAAGCACGCATACCGTGTACTTATATAGATAGCAAGCAGCTTGATTCGAGTAGCTGAGCTTCGGTCCGTCAAGGATCTTTAGTCTCTTTCTTCGGTTTAAAAGGTCGAACCGAGACATTCGATATTGCATTTTCATCGTCGAAAATTGAACACTATTTTACAAAGTCAAAACAAAGTTAAGAAAAATTTCTTCTTAAACAAGAATAAAAGATACGAAAAAAATGTTTTTTACGAAAAAATGTTTTTTGATACGAATCAAACCAATGGTCTTTGAAAGAATTTCCAATAATCTTTCGAATCCCGTTGAAATTTTTGGGCTACGACCATTTTTTCTAGAGTTATAAAACTTTTTAAATTATTTGATTTTAGACGAAGGGGGGCAAAAGTAGCTCGGCTGCAGTGTATATAGAATCGCGCTCAATACAAATTTCTTTAAAAACAGTGTAATTTTTTATTTATAATAGAATAAGCTTTTTACTTCTTGGTTGGTAATCAAATTTGCTCCAGTCTATTCTTAACAAGGAATAAAAATATGGTCAAAAGCAAAATAAAAAAATGTATAAAAGACACCTAATCTGTTTGCAATTTACTAATTTAAATATTAAATTAGATATTAAATATGATAGTTGTAAAGTTTTGCATTTTCTGCATGATTTTATAACATCATTGAATTGTTTTTAAGCACAGTACAATGTATTACTCAGGTTTAATTTATTAGTTTAAGTTAGTTTGTAAGTTATAATATTTTAAGCACCAGTCCTATGTACATGCAAACTAGTTTTGCCTCTATACGATTTACTGCAAAAACCTATAGAAATATAGGTCTCATGTTAGTATTTTGTACTAGTTGAATAAACAAATAAAATATATATTATATATACTTATATATATATATATATTATATTTTATAATAATAGTAGACAAATATCTCTTAAAAATAAAATTTGCCTGCTTTAACGCCTTAATTGGTAAGCCTTCCCTGTTGAAAATAATGACGTCTTTCCAGTACGTCTTTGAAATATGTCTTTGAAGACGTCTTTGGTCGCGTCTTAGATTGGAACAAAATAAGACGTCATTTTTTTAATGTTCCGGAAATATAGTAACCAAATTACGTCTTTTTTATAAGTAAAATAATTTCAAAGACGTATTTTTCCAATAAATACTCATTGTAGAAGACGTAAATTTTCAAAAAAATATTATTTTTTTAAAACAAATGACGTCTTTCCTGTTGAAAATAATGACGTCCTTCTAAGACGTCTTTGGTCGTGTTTTAGATTGGAACCAAAAAAGACGTCATTTTTCCAATGTTTAGAAAAGTTATTCATTAAATGACGTCTTATTATTTCAAAGACATATTTTTTTAATAAAAATGACGTCTTTTCTTACGAATTTTTATTTAAAAAATACGTCTTTCAAATTATAAAAAGACGTATTTTTATTAAAAAAATACGCCTTTGAAAATGTAAAAAGACGTTATTTGTTGAACAGCTTTTCTAAACATTGGAAAAATGACGTCTTTTTTGTTCCAATTTCAGACACAACCAAAGACTTTTTAATTGTGGAAAAAAACGTCATTTTTCATGAATTATGTCATTGAAAAATGACTTTACATGATAATCATTTTCTATTTAAAGGAAAAAACAAAAACGTAAAGGTAGGTAAACCTCGTAGTTTCAACTCTTCGAAAAACGAAGAGCGTTTGCGATTAAGCTAAGATCATTCTGGCTTTATATATCTGCGTCTTTGAAATTTGTGTAAGGGATCGCAAAACTTGAAAATCGCCACCTGGTGAGTTGAAATTAAATTGACGCAATCAACCATCAATTCGACTGTAAGTCACTAGGTGGCGATTTTCAAGTTTTGCCATCCCTTATACAAATTTCAAAGACGCAAATATATAAGGCCAGAACGCTCTCAGTTCAATCGCAAATGCTCTTCGTTTTTTGAAGAGTTAAAACTACGAGGTGAATCTCGTTTTTGTTTTTCCCTTTAAATGGAAAATGATTATTATTTAAAGTCATTTTTCAATGATATAATTCATGAAAAATGACGTTTTTTTTCCTAAATTTGGAGAAAATGACGTTTTTGAAGACGTCTTTGGTTGTGTCTGAAATTGGAACAAAAAAGACGTCATTTTTCTAATGTTTAGAAAAGCTATTTAACAAATAACGTCTTTTTACATTTTCAAAGACGTAGTTTTTAAATCAAAATTCGTAAGAAAAGACGTCATTTTTATTGAAAAAAATATGTCTTTGAAATAATAAGAAGACGTCATTTGCTGAATAACTTTTCTAAACATTGGAAAAATGACGTCTTTTTTGGTTCCAATCTAAGACACGACCAAAGACGTCTTCAAAGACGTCTTAGAAAGACGTCATTATTTTCAACAGGGAAGACGTCATTCATTTTAAAAAAAGAATTTTTTTTTGAAAATTTACGTCTTTTACTATGAGTATTTATTAGAAAAATACGTCTTTGAAATTATTTCACTTATAAAAAAGACGTCATTTGGTTACTATATTTTCGGAACATTAAAAAAATGACGTCTTATTTTGTTCCAATCTAAGACACGACCAAAGACGTCTTCAAAGACATCTTTCAAAGACGTACTGGAAAGACGTCATTATTTTCAACAGGGTTTTATAACTTTTCGTGCCAAAACTGGTAGCCACAAATACTATGTTTAGGTTTACAAAGATATTATTTTTAGGGGTTTATGGTCACGCTGATTTCATGACTTTTTTTTGAACATATATGATACATAGCCAGTTAAGGGGTTAATTACGTAATTTATCGAGCCTTATCATAATATTCTAAAATATTTATACATCTTCTATAGCATACAACGAAAGAAAATGACTTATCCGTAGTAAATGCTTCATTTCACGTGACCCATTGGTCAGTTCAACCATATGGCACTGGTATTAGTCGCATGAAATACGTAGGTTATGTATTTGGTGGAGATGTTCTGAGGTTCTTTCATGGTGGCGATGAATGTTTGACAATACCTTCATCATGGAGCTCAGCACTGGGCCAGAAGTAAGTAATTTTTTTAAATAATTTAAGTTTTTTATATTTTGAAGTTTTATTTTTATTAGAACATCATTTCTAATAATTATTGCTCACTTAAAAAAAATTATTATGCTTCTAAATTAGAATTTTATTATTTTTATATTAACGGGATGTTAGAGCTGCTAGAATCGATTTTTCGCTTTTTCTATTTCACTTATATCTTTTCAAATTTATAATTAAAAATTATTTAGACTTGTTATTTTTTTATAAATTTAAAATGAAAATAAGACACCAAACTCGGCAAATCTAACATCAAAATACTATACACTGAAAGTTTGTATATAACTTTTAATGAATAGTGTTTGATAGATTTCTTAAGTTGTCAAAACTCAAGTTTAATCTTACGAATTATTCTATGGTAGCCAAAAAACTCAAATAAATGCACCATTTGTTTTTGAACTTCGGATGGGAATATTATTAAAAGGGGGAATAACGCAAGAATTTATTCCTTAAATACTACAAGATGGGTGTTTCACTTTCGGGCCACCGATTTTTCTTAAATTTTGGGAATGTTTTCTGGATGCAAAAACATGAAGAAAGCCAAAATTTTAGAGGCCAACGCTGAATATTTCCCTAGTTACAGACAATTGAAGAAAACTACTAAAAAAGTTACTAGATTTTCAAAAGCTTATAGTTCCTTAGCATTGTGAGCTAGAAGCTTATACCTTTTTTAAATGAAAGCTGAGCTTAAATCCTTTCGAAAAAGCACCTATAACATCTGAAAATACTATTTTTTCCTAAAGTTAGAGCGTAATAAAGATTGGATCTGAATTTTATATTTAAAACATTAATTAATAATAAAAGCTGAGATTGGACCCAATCTTTATTACGCTCTAACTTTGGGAAAAAATAATATTTTGAGATGCTTTGGGTGTTATTTAGGAAGGATTTCAGCTCAGATTTCATTTAAAAAAAGTATAAGCTTCTAGCTAACAATGATAAGGAACTATAAACGTTTGAAAATCTAGTAACTTTTTCAGTGATTTTCTTTAATTGTCTGTAAATAGAGAAATATTGAGTGTTAAACTATGAAATTTTGGCTTTCTTTATGTTTCTGCATTCAGAAAACATTCCCAAAACTTGACTTGAAGCTAACAATGATAAGGAACTATAAACGTTTGAAAATCTAGTAACTTTTTCAGTGATTTTCTTTAATTGTCTGTAAATAGAGAAATATTGAGTGTTAAACTATAAAATTTTGGCTTTCTTTATGTTTCTACATCCAGAAAACATTCCCAAAACTTGAGCAAAATCGGTGACCCAAAAGTGAAACGCTCTCCTTGTTAGTAGAATTAATTTTTTATGCACCCTTAAATTTATACTCATTTAAGTTGAGCGTCAATGAACCATGCTCAGCTAGCTGTGTAGAGCAACCGCAGAGAGGGTTAATACTTACTGGCCTGCTTTGGGTTGCAGGCTGGTTCTAACAATCAGAGTAATTAAAAAAATATTTTATTATGATTTGTGACTTATTAAAAAAAATAATAAAATTCAAATATATACAGCACCGTTCAAAAATTCGTAAATATTTTTTTTGAGAGATTTAAATTTAATGCGTAATATCTCGGAAATGCTTAGATGAATTTATAAAATCCGAACGGCTTTTTAAAGATCAGACAAAATACTATCTTTTTATGAGCTGTAGAATATTTTAAACTCTTTTCAAGAGCAAACCGGATTTGCTGTCCTTTTCTAATTGAGATTTTTGTTATTTGCTCAAGTATTAATCGATGTATTTGCAAATTTGAGCGCATTATTATGAATATTTATGCATAAGAAAAAAAATTTTACAGTTTTGTTTTTGAGAAAGGTAAGGAATGCTAAAGTGAAAGTTTATGTTTATAATATTTTTGCGTTCCTTACTTTTTTTAAAAACAAAACATGAAAATTTTTTTTTTATTGTGCATAAATATTCATAATAATAATAATATATATTTCGCTCGACCTTCAATTTGCAGATATATTGATTAATAGTTGAATAATTAACAAAAAACTCAATAAGACAGGGACAACGAATCCGTCTTGCTCTTAAACTCAATTTTTACGAGTTTTTCAATTTTAATCAATCAACTATAACTTTTCAAAGCATTGATAAAATTAAAAAATTCCTAATCGATTACAAGAAAGAGTGAATTTCCTAAAAGTTTGTTTTCAATCAGTTTTTAATATCTATTTCATACGCAACGTTACAAGTGCGCAAATATGGACCATATGACAAGATAATTTTTTAGGTGCAATAACATTTTGCATGACTTTTATGTTTCGGTGTTCAAAAATTTCTAATCATCAAAAAATTGAGTTTAGAAAAAGTTTAAAAAGTTCTACAGCTCATAAAAAGATAGTTCTGATAAAAGTATATCTGATCGTTAAGACGCCATCCGAACTTTCTAAATTTATCGAAGCGTTTCTGAGATATCACGATTCGAATTGAAGTCTCTCAAAAAAAATTATTACGAATTTCGGAGCGGAACTGTAAGCAGCGAAGCTAATCATATTTATGTATGTACTTAGGTTTGCCCAGCTACAGCCTCTTTGCCTAGTAAGTACTTTAAACTTTTTTCTGTAACTTTCAATCTAAGTTTATTTTATGAGAAAAAAATATACGAAGCCTCTAGTTGGGCAGCCTTCTTAAAGTTACTTAATTGTGCAAAAATGTCTGAAAAAATCGTTATTTTAGATCAATGATGAGATTCGTGATTTTTTTTCTGAAAAAGTATTGATTTTTTGGACAAATGTATGAAGATGTTTTTTATTTGAAATCGTGTGTAGAATATGAACATATTTTTACAAGTTGTAATTTAAGACATTGTGAATCATATATACTAAAAATTTAACAAAAAATAAATTTTAAAATTTCAAAATTTCATTTATAATTTGTGATGTATAGCAAATAATGGTTTACAAAAATTTACATACATTTTACATACAATTCCCAATAAAAACATTTTTATACATTTGTCCCAAAAATCAATACTTTTTCAGAAAAAAAATCACGAATCTCATCATTGATCCAAAATAACGATTTTTTCAGATATTTTTGCACAATTAAGTAACTTTGAGAAGGCTGCCCAACTGGAGGCTTTGTATATTTTTTCCTCATAAAAAAACAAAAAAAATATGACTTTAAAAAGCTAATTTAACCTGCTCGATTTTTAGATATACTAAATAGTATGTTTAAATCGATCAAGTAAGCATGAAAATTAGTATATTATAATTTGCAAAAATTCAGGTGAATTCTACATCTAATTTCCAAGAAAAAGTATTCTATTAAGTTTTAACGAAAAATTAATAGTTTTTGAGGAAAAAATTCATTAAAATATTTATTTAGCAAAAAATTTGGAAAATTCGAAATATTCCATCACGTTTAAATGCTGACCCCTTTGACCTCGACTTCTAAAATTTTTTTTGTATATTTTGGGTATTAAATAGAACATTTTCACAGATTTTCGACGAATTCTATTTTTTTGTTAGGTGAGTTGACGTGAAACGTCCCATATATATATGAGCGATTCCAATACTTTTCGCCAAGTTTTGTGGGGGGGGTCTTCGGATTTCTTTCAAAATTTAGTACGTGTTTGAATATTATGAAAAAACGTTACGGTGAAAATTTCAGCCCTCTAGTTGCCTTAGGGCCAGAGCTATGACCTTTTAAATGTCAAAAAATGGTTCATTTTCGCCCCTTTTTTGAGAGCTTTTATCTCGACTCTCTGTTAACCGATTTTAATTTACCAATTTTCATTTTTTTTGTTATAATGTCTAGTATATTTTATGATTTTTTCATATTTTTAAATATTAATCTCCATTTATGGAAACCAAATTTCAACAGAAGAAATTTTAAAAATTTGACCATCTTCAAATCGCTGCCAAAACCGAACAAATGAACGAAAACACTTTGTATACATCTTATTTTGAAAATATTTTCAAAACCTTTAAAATGAGCCCTGCTTAATTAAAATTGGCGCAAAGGGAGCCAAGATATAACCATTTAAATATTAAGATTTTCGTAAAAATCGCGATTTTGGCCATTTTTGAGGGTCTATAATTTTTTTCTACCAACTTAAATTTTCACGAAAATTTAACTGAGAGTAGTTCTACATATGTACAACAACTCCCTTGTGGATAATTGTCTGGCCCGCACCTTTTACACGCTCATCTTCATCTCCGAAAATACACTATTCTTGATTCTAAGTAAGCTAATATACTTGCTGCTGCTGGCTTAAGCTGATTCAATTTGGTAATGAAAAACCGTTTATATCTGACAAAAAATTTAAAGTTGATGTTAACACCCTTAAATTGAGTCCTACACGGAGAAAAAAGTTAAAGCATTTTTATTTAATATCAACATGCTTTTGTACCATAAAATATTTCTATGCTATTTTATCATAAGATTCAAAGTGAATTAGAGTAATTAACTAAGAATTTAAAACCCATTCCTAAGAATTCAAAGTCTTTTACCATATTATATATTTCACTCTATATGATTGAATGTTGTGAAACTAAGATAACTCTCTCTCTGTGATTGGATTAAAGAGTGCACATGCGTTTAGCACTTAATTTTAATCGTCTAATTTTCTTAGTAAAATTAGATTTATTCAAAGTCTTCAATGAAGATTTTTATCAATGATCTGAAATAAAGATTGTTGTAAATTTTGATGATCACATACAAAATTTCAAACCTTTTTTATGTATTTGTTAACATAAAAATTACTGCGTATTCTTGGTTATGTAATTCTATGCAATACACAAAAACTTTGGAATATGCGTGCTGTACGCATATTTGTTAATATACCCGCGCGATTTTAAAACATAATAATTATTAAGGTTTACATTATTAAGTTTAAATATTTCATAGTTTATAAAAAATAAATAAATACTTGGTATTTAATAAAAAGAAAATGAATTATAATAAAAATAACCGTTGTAGAAAAACCACAAAATTAAAGCGCACGAAGCCTGCATGGTTTACTCTAGTATAGTAAAATCCCTCAGGTTGCGAAGTATTATTACTAGAATGCGATGACTTCGTCGCAGCACCACCTGAGTTAATAAACCTTGACACTGCTACATAGAACAATCGCTATGTGGAGTCTTTTGCTTGAATGTCATGAATTCTAAGTTTTATACCATCGAATATATGTGATAGTAGCGAAGGATTCCTAGTAATTTACTATAAATATATAACATAATCGAATCGCTTGAACTTAAGCAACATAACCTATTTATTTTTAAGTGATACAAAATTTTCGAAAGTAAACATGCTAAAATGTTTTGAGTTTTCTCTCGATGTACACGAAGAAAATAAATCAGCAATAATTCCTTGCGACTCCTACTGCTACAGTTCCTTGCGCATACTTTGTGGGAATATGCCTTGCACTTAAGCAATGGGCATATTCCGTAAGTCACACGTACCCACTAACGTCCGTTCCTTAATTCCAAAACGATCAGTTAATTTTGGTAGGTTCTAAAACCCAAGCCTTTGAACAATTGAAAATATGCACCCTTTGCACATCTCTTTTTTACATTTCGGAACAGCCGTCTGAAAAGTTTTGGAACGTTCCGTAATGAAAAGTTTCTAACAAATCGTACGTGCGTACGTACGACTTACGGAATACGCCCAATAATTTCATAAGCTTAACGGGTGAGTTGTTCCTGAACGATATACCATACATTGCTGTCTTTATTTAGCATATATAAAATTAATGTACCAAACACAGATAGTACTATATAGTTTATCACTCTGGAGCAAGTGGCCAGACTCATTTCGATAGGTGTATGAAAACCATTCACTGCGTCATGAAATAAGGCTCGAATTTATAGTCGAAACTTGACCATGAATACTCAGCTATCCTAACTTCATTCGCTTATTTTCATAGATCCACGTATTTTTCTTGTACTTGGATATGCTTTTTAGTTCCACTTTTCAACTCTGCATTTAATTTTACACGTATTTATTGGCGTTGCTGTCACTTAACGTGACGGATATTATTATATAGAAGCGAGAAGTGCGTCTACGTGATTAAGAATTAATTATTGAGGATTAAATCCATAGAGATATTATAGATAGAGCAGGGGAGACATATGACTGCCTATAAGTGAAAATGTCCTGCGGTTAAAAAGAGAGAAAAAACCGTGGTAGCCTATCTATCTTGCTCTACTAATAGGTTGTCTTTTTACAAATAATACATGTTTTCATAATTTTAATTAACATCATAATTAAAAGCAGGGACAACTCCAGCTGATACTTCTTTTTATGCTTACTGCGCTTGCGATAGATGGGATACCTCGGTTTGTTTTCTCTTTTTTACTAAAGCGCCTATGCGCTATCTCACGGGGGTGCGTGCTAAATTTTCTTTAACGGAACGTAACCCCGAGTACCGTGCTTCATGATGAAAATTTTATTTCTTATCAGTGCAGTTCAAATTGTGTTAAAAAATGAAATAGTATTACTCATTTCATAAATTATCATAAGGTTGAACATAAATGCCGCGTCAAAGGAAAGATTATGTTTAAATTGTCATATATTTACATAGAATTGTAGGTTATGATCTTTCAATTTTGTTAAAGTAATAATGTATATAAATTGTTAAAAAAATTTTTTAGCACGAAGCACGGTACTCGGGGTTTCGTTCCGTTAAAGAAAATTTGGCACGCACCCCCATGTGCCGAGAGATAGCGTATAGGCGCTTCCGTACTTTTTAGTCACGGGACACTTCGAGGCCTGTGACCTGTCTCCCCTGCTCTATCTATAGTATCTCTATGATTAAATTTCGACTATAAATTCGAGCCGTTGTCTGCTATTTAATTTTTGAAAAAAATAGATTGTAGACTGATTGTAGTATTTTGTATTTTGTTTTTACAAAAATGTATTAAAAAATATTTTTATTTTTTCAAACTCATTATTGAACTTACGATTAGTTTAAATATTGATTTATAAACAGTTTCTTAGGTGCAAATTAATCATATAAGTCTTTTTAATAACTCAATTTATATATGATGTATATTCACGATAGCTGTTTGTATATTAGCATTTACGTTTAATACTTTCATATGAATATATTTTTTTTTCTCTGCACTGTTTAGTAATGTATGATAATTATCATTAAAGCGTTAGTTTTAATGCTAAACTATATAAAATATAATCATAATTGTAACTTCTCTGTTTATAATGAAATAATTATCAATTTTACAGCATAATATTACACGCATAATTTTCAGGTAAATAAATGTATATGCTTAATTTAATGACAGTTTTTATAAAAGTTTCATGTATATTGATTTAAATATAACAATAAAAATATATAGAAAAGACTATTTACAACAACATTCATCTATTATTGATCTGATATTTGTATTGTATATTTTAGTAAGCCATTCAATATTATGGATGATAAATCAGAAAATTGCTATTTTGGAATTAAAACGAACTCCGAATGTCATGAAACTACTTACACTAATAGTAAACAATTATTTAAACTTGAAACTCTTTCTGCTGAAAATATTTCTCTTTTAAGGCATAGAATTGCTAATTTTGAATATGTTACCGATGCCTGCATTTGTAAACATCACATGGATTCGTATTTAACTTACTATAGTTTGAAATTTAAAAAGTGTTGTGATCCATTTAACTATCATAAGCAAGCTGTTCGGATAGATTTGAAATTAAACGACTTACAACTATATGAAAATGCTCAAAAATATTTGAATTTACTATTAGTGCCAGGAAATAAAGTTTGCAAAAGATGTTCTAGCAGTTTAAAAGATCGAATTAATGTATGTGAGAAAGAATCAGTAAATAATTTTAAAAAATCAGATCCAAATGCCAGCTGCAACAGTGCTCAATTACGAAAATCAGAAAGACTTGAGCTTAAAAAAGAGAACATTTTAAGTAAAATTGACAGTGAGTCTCGTGAGAGTCAAAACTCTAATACTACTGAAGATTCAGATTTTAAAACACTTAGTCAAGAAATACGTACTGCAAATACTGTTTTAAATGTGCTACAACTTCCCAGTTTGATGAATTATAATTTTTATAAAACTAAACGCCAAATTGATGCTGAAATAGTAATAGATCAAGTTTGCGAAAAATTTGCATTAAATCTCTCTGAAACAGCTGATATTAATATTTCTGTACCTGAACCTGTAACTGGTAGTTTTTGCCAAGATACGTTCGCATTCAAACAAATTTTAATCAATTTGCAATAAGATTTTGAAAATACTAAAAGTTTTATGAAAAAACTGGAATATTTGGCCCTCTTACCAAGAGATTGGACTTTTCATAATATTTTGCAACATTTCAAATGTTCTCAGTACATGTATAAAAAACTCACTTATTTTAGAGAGATGGATGGTACGTGTTAAATTTTGATTACATAAAGATTCAGATATAACATTGGTGAATGAAATTTTTTTTATTCTTTCCTAATTTTTATGTAAATTAAATCTAAACTTCATCCTTTAAAGAAAAATTAACTTGTTCAAATTCTCATAATTTTTTATTTATACCGTAGCGGAAATATGAAATGTTTATTAGTGTTCAAAACTGTTTAAAACTGTTCAAAACTATTCAAAATTATTCAAAACGTCCCAAATTTCATACTTATAAACTATTTTAAAAAGTTTTAAAAAGTTTTAAATAATTTGAAACTAATCCAAACAATAATACATATTTTACATTTCCATTAGGGTATCTTCAAAATTATTGCCTAAATATTTGTAGTGTTTAAACAAAATGAATTAAAATGGATTTTTTTTCTTAACCACTTTTTATGGAAATATTTGAATGTACTTCATAACTTATAAAAATATAATAAATTATTATATATCCTACAGTAAAAATAAATTTTTCTCATTAATGTCGTATGTTAGATTAAATAATACGTAAGTAAATATTATTATAAAGCAAATAAATTCATGCAGGTTTTCCAGAAAATATAAGAGTCCATAGAAGAAAAAAGTATGCAAAATTTTCTGAAAATTTACGAAGCTCTATAATTAATTATTACCTGAAAGAAGAACATGCATATACTTGTCCAGGAAAAAAAGAATTCATTTCTACTATCGATAAAGATGGAAAAAAAAATTTCATTCAAAAAATGTTGCTGCTGTATACAGTTCATGACTTATATTTAAAGTTCACCGATGAATATACTGGAAACGAAGAAATACCAAAGTTTTCTTATTTTGCATCTCTGAAACCAATTCAGTGCGTACATGCTGGTGACCCAGGAAGTCATAAAATTTGCGTTTGTGCTCAGCATGAAAATATAAAACTTAAATTATATAGTCTGTCAAGAAAAATAAAATACAGAGATTTATTACTGAGTGTTGTATGTAACATTGATAATCAGGATTGTATGTTAAAACGTTGCAAAAACTGTCCTACAAAATCAGCTATATTAAATCAATTGGAAGACTTAATAGAAGAATATGAGATTGATTTAAATAAAGAAACAATTTCATACAAAAATTTGTCAGAAAATGGCAATAAAGCTAATCTTCTCAACTTCGAAGACAATATTAATAGTTTTAAAATACGGTTATGTCAAGATATTTTTAATTTAACAACACATTATTATATAGCTAATATGCAATAACGTTACTTGACTTATTGTAAAAACAACTTGGAAGGCGACACTTGCATAGTTTTAATGGATTTTTCTAAGAATTATTCATTTATAATTCAAAATTCCGTACAAGCATATTATTATAATAATTCACAAGCAACAGTGCATCCTTTCTGTATATACTATAAAAAGGTAGATTCTGATGATTTATTGAACATTAATTGTTGTATCATCAGTGATACCAAAGATCACTATGCATACACTGTAAATGCATTTACTCAAAAAATGATGTCTGTGATCAAAGAAGAATTTAATTGGATTAAGAAAGTTATATACTTTTCGGATGGAGTACCCCATTAATATAAAAATAAGTAATTACTTGTGCTTTATCTTTCAATAAATGTGTTTATATTAATTCACACTGACCTTTTGTAATAAAATATTGTTTTATACAGGAATCACTTAGCTAATATTGTTTGCCATGAAAAAGATTTTGGTATAAAAGTAACCTCTTGTAATTTTTTCGCAACAAGTCATGGCAAAACAACTTGTGATGCTACCGGTGGTAATTCAAAAAGAGATGTTATGCGGCATTGCATTAGATCATCTCCGCAAGGTCAAATTACAAATGCTTATGAGATGTACAAGTATGCGCTTAAAGAAAATAAAAAAATTAGGTAAATTGAATTATTACTTTAAACATTTTTTTAAAATATGGACATTTTCTAACAAAATATTCTCTTTTATTGCAGACCATTGTGGGTCTCTAATTCCGATGTGCAAAAACATGCAATGAGTTGAAAAAAAGAGATTTTCCTCAGTTAAAACATTTCCTGATACAAGATTAATTACTGCTTCATTCCATGTGATGAAAAATCGATGAGAATAAAAATCACATCTTTTGACAATGTCGAAAAATGTATTCAATTGCAATTGGATTAAAATTTTATGAAAACTTAAAAAAAATTGTTTTATCTCATATAAATAATACATAATAGAAACAAAGAAAAATTCAAAAAATTAAACTAAAATATTATATTAAAAACAAAAAAAATGCTTTCACAGGTTTGGTACTTTAAAATTTAAAAAAATCTTAAAACAGTTAAAGCTCTGCTTCTGTGATACCTAACGACTTTTACTAGGGCTCAAATTAGAGGTTTTGACATCAACTTTAAATTTTTTGTCAGATATTATAGGTTTTTTATTACCGAATTGGATCAGCTTCAGCCAGCAGCAGCGAGTATATTAGCTTACTTAGAATCAAGAATGCTGTATTTTCGGTGATCAAGATGAGGGTGTTAAAGGTTCGGGCCAGACAATTAACCACAAGAGAGTTGTTGTACATATGTAGAACTACTCTCAGTTGAATTTATGTGAAAATTTAAGTTGGTAGAAAAAAATTATAGACCCTCAAAAATGGCCAAAATCGCGATTTTTACGAAAATCTTAATATTTAAATGGTTATATCTTGGCTTCCTTAGCGCCAATTTTAATTTAGCAAGGCTCATTTTAAAGGTTTTAAAAATATCTTTAAAATAAGATATGTACAAAGTGTTTTCGTTTATTCGTTCAGTTTTGGCAGCGATTTGAAGATGGTCAAATTTTTAAAATTTCTTCTGTTGAAATTTGGTTCTCATAAATGGAGATTAATATTTAAAAATATGAAAAAATCATAAAATATACTAGACATTATAACAAAAAAAATGAAAATTGGTAAATTAAAATCGGTTAACAGGGAGTCGAGATATAAGCTCTCAAAAAAGGGGCAAAAATGGACCAATTTTTGACATTTAAAAGGTCATAGCTCTGGCCCTAAGGCAACTAGAGGGCTGGAATTTTCACTGTAACGTTTTTTCATAATACCCAAACACATACTTAATTTTGAAAAAAAATCCGAAGACCCCCCACAAAACTTGGCGAAAAGTATTGGAATCGCTCATATATATATATATATATATATATATATAATCCTGTGTGTGTGCGTGCGCATTGGCATGAAATGTCGCATATATATAAACCTGTATGTACATGCGTTGAAATTGACATAAAAAAACCCATGTATATTAACGTGTGCGTGCATGCATGCGAATTGACATGAAATGTCCCATATACATAAACCTGTGTGTGCATGCGTTATAATTGACATGAAAAATCCCATGTTTATAAAAGCCTGTGTGCATGCATGCGAATTGACATCGAATGTCTCATATATATGAACCTTTGTCTGCTTGTGTTTCAATTGACACGAAAAATCCCATGAATATTAACGAGTGCGTGCATGCATGCGAAACGACATGGAACGTCCCATATATATATATATATACATATAAACCTGTCTGTGGATGCGTTTTAGTTGACGTGGAAGGTCCCATGTATGTATGTATGTATATATAAATATATATACTAGAGGGGGTACCCCCCTGCTCGTTCCACTCGCCAACCCCCATTATAGTTATCATATCAATATAAAATGTAATACTTATGCATTGTTTTATATAAAAAATTTTTTATTATAATATATTTTTATATTATACATAATATTATATAATTGTACATTTTTTATTAAATTTTTATTATTAACATAGAAACATGAAAAAAAAAAAAATATTAATTATATATATGTAAAATATCTGAAAAAAATTATTACTAAATTTTAATCATTATTCATAATATATAGATTAAGCTGGTTTTTACACCACTTTACATTTTAAGTCTTTTAGATTTTTATCATTGTGAAATCATAAATTTGTTAGTAAAATTATTCAATATTTGAATGTATATTTAAGATTTTGAAGATTTATAGGATTATTTTGTTATCATTTCTGTTTGATATCTTTTTTCTTAATCTTACATTTTATAAATATATAAAAATTTTTTCAATTATTAATTATTATTAATTTTATATAATGTTTAATATTTTATGTAAATATTACATTAAATATTAAAAAAAAAATTTTTTAATTATTTTATTAAATTAATTAATAATTAATTTTATTAGTGTAATATTTATAATATTCTGGTACTGGTTTCCAATTATGAAATTCTACTTTTTCATTATCTTCACCAATATATGAATGTATTATATTATTTAAAATAGATATTTCACTATTATCTGAACTATTATTATCAGCAAGATTTTCTAGGTAATATTCATACTCTTCCTCATAATTTAAATAATCTTCAATGTTATCATTTAAACTATCCATCATTTCTTAATCATTTACATCATCAATAATAACGTATCTACCTTCAATTGCATTCCATTCCATTTTGTTATGTGTTTAGATTTATATATATATATATATATATATATATATATATATATATATATATATATATATATATATATATATACTAGGGGTTCTTCCTCACTGCTTCTGCCTGCCAACCCCCATTTAGTATTTATTAGAAGTTAAATACTCTATTAAATTAAATATTGAATTTCTTAATTATCAAATTATAAAGTTTGTTTTACTTTTATAAGATTTTGTTCGCTCAATTTTTTCTTCATCAGAATATATAATTATATTTTATTTAATATATTATTTTTATATTTTTTTAAACAATTATTACAGCTAAATTTTATTTGAATTTCAGCTATCTCTCAGCTAACTTTCAGCTAAATTTTATTTAAATTTCAGCTATCTCTCAGCTAACTTTCAGCTAAATTTTATTTGAATTTCAGCTATCTCTCAGCTAACTTTCAGCTAAATTTTATTTGAATTTCAGCTATCTCTCAGCTAACTTTCAGCTAAATTTTATCTGAATTTCAGCTAACTTTTAGCTAAATTTTAGCTGAATTTCAGCTGACTGAGGGCACATAAAATTCTTATACACATATATATACATATGTCTACGTAGCGATATATCTTTATTATATAGAGAGATATATATATATTATATATTTTATATATATATATATATATATATATATATATATATATATATATATATATATGAATTTTATAAATACGATACCTTTAAACAATAATAATTAAATTATATAAACAATTAATATAAATAATTAAATTATATGAATTATTATTTTAATATTTCTTCCCAAACTATGTTTTTAATTTCATTTTTATTATCTAATACATTTTGAATATATATATTTTTTATTTTTACATCTTGAAAGTGCGACATATAGCTGACCATGTGAAAATAATGGTTTTTTGATATATATACCTATATTTTCAAAACTTTGTCCTTGTGACTTATTAATTGTTATTGCAAATGCTAACACTATAGGAAATTGTTTTCTGTGTAAAATAAAAGGCAAAGAAGACTATTCATTTTTACTTGAAGTTATTTTTGGTATAAAAACTTTATTTCCTTTATTTTCTCCTGTAATAATCTCAGCTTCTATATTAAATTTAAATAATTTAGTTATTTTTAATCTAGTTCCATTACATAGTCTATCAGTTATACTAAGATTTCTAATTAACATTATAATTGCGTTAATCTTTAATTTAATTTTGTGAGGAGTTAATCCTTCTCTAATATTATTTAACATTTCAATAGGATAATTTAAATGAATATTTTCATCAGTTTGATCAACGCCCTTATAAGTTGCATGATCTATACTGTAATAAGTTATCATTTCACCATCAATTCATTCTAACATTTTATTATTTAAAATGTTTACATCTTCATTATGAGAAGTTAAAATAACATTTTTAGAAAAATTGTAATTGTTGTTTATATCTTTATAAATTGTATCACATATATTATTAGTTTTATATTCTTTGGGAATAATGAAAGTATTAATTTTTCCTTCTCCTATATTTAATAAAAAAGATGAAAATTTTTTATCATTACATCTTATATTGTTTTTAAATTAAAAATTTTAAATAATTTCCAAAGATGTGAATATTTTATAGTGTCTTTTATAATTGTATCTTAAAATAATTTAAAAAATTATTTTTTATGATCATTTTAAAATAAAGAAAATAAATATTTTTTTAATAAAATTTTTGTATTTATTCTAGCATTCATTAATTTTAATATTATAAATTATATATTATTATGTTAAGTTTTAATTTTGTATATTTAAATACATACATTATTATATTGTGGGGGGAGCAGTGGAGGGATCGTGGGGTCCCGTGGGTGTTCCGTGAGGGTGCCGTGGAGGGGTGCGGGGGGTGTTGAGGGGTGTGGGGGAGTGTGGAGGGGTGTGGGGGAGTGTGGAGGGTACTTAGAGTAAAAGCAATAATAAAAAATATCGTAATATTTTAAGCAATTTTACGTTATTTTGTGGAGGGGTCGTGGGGGTGCCGTGGGGGTGCTGTGGAGGGGTGCGGGGGGTGTGAAGGGGTGTGGAGGGGTGTAGAGGGGTGTGGGGAGTCCGAGGGTTAATTTTTAATATAACTATATAATATAGGTAGATATATATATATACTAGGGAGGGTTCCCCCCTGCTTGCTCCGCTCGCCAACCCCCCGAATACACACATTCCAAAGTAAATAGGAGAGTAGGATATAATGAGTTGAAATTTTATATTTGTGAATGTGAAAAAAGTTCAATGGAAAACATCGATACATAAAAATATAAGATATAAAGTTATACAATTAGAATTAATAGAAAAAAGATGGTTTAACGCGATATTCAAAAGTTTACAATGAATCAAACTTATATATTTTTGAAATAAATTAAAATTAGAATATAAAATAGAATATTAAAAATAAAAATGAAATTGAACTTGATATTATTCGAAATTTGTATATATGGAATTCACGGATCATCGTAATAGCATAAACGCACGATCGAGCTTTTTAAATTCGGCTCTGGGCGTCTCAGATCCTGAGTCGAGATTTTTGATTTTTGTAGTATTCTTGAATACGTGACTTCTATAATAGTGATTAAATAAGTACAGGCATTAGAGCAAGTTGTTTGAAATAAGTGTACAAAAATTCATGATATTTATGATTATAGTAATTTTATTTTATAATTATTCATTCTTTTTAATTTTAGTAAACTAAACTTTTAAATAATATAATTCTTTTTAAATAAATAAAAGTTTTATTTTACTGCTATTATCATTGATTAAATAAATTCATTTTTTTAGACATATTAGTGATTTTTATATTTTTTTTCTTAAACATATGATGTAAATGATATATCTAAGTTATAAACTTTTTATTTGAAGTACATAAAGTGTTATTATAAAATTTATATTTACACTTTTCAAGTTTCAATTATATTACATGATGTACTTCTATATAAATTAAATGAAATAAATATTTTAATTTTTTTCTATTATACACTGTTAGGAAAAACATGAATAATTTAACGTTATTTTTTGTACGATTCCATAAAAATTATAAATTTTACCATGATTTAATTATACAATTGCATGAAATTTAAAAGAAAAATTTTAGTGATTCACTCGAAACAAAATTCTATTATTTTTAACAGTTTAAATTTCGTTCATAAACAGCAATAAACATGCAGACGCTTGAAGCGTCGCCACTCTACTCTCGGGGTAATCAAATACTATAAACTGCGTATAGCAGGATCTTATATCTCGACGTTTGAGACGACCAACACGAAATTAATTTTTGCTCAGCTTCGTATTAAGAGTTTTCAAGCTTTTCTAGAATTATCATCATTCGATATACGATAGAATTAAGTAGATTTTAGAATATATGTTATATATAACTTTATCGCGAAAATTTATGAAACTTTACTAAAAATTTATACACAAGACACGTTAAAGTTTTTATAATATTGTCTAAAAATTGTATAGTAAGCTATTAAGGGGATGTAAAATGGACACTACACCTGCAACGAGTCCGAATTGCATTTGAATTATTAAAATGAATAGAAAAATTTTTAATTAAATTCGGTCGGTAATGTAGAGTAATATTAATATATTTTGAAAAAATATATATATACAGTAATTAGAAAAATTTATTTTTTATAAAAAAGCATTGAAAAATAGATAACGGAATTTTCCATAAAAAGATTTTCAATAAAATATTAATTTTTTTTAATTGTAACAATAATTCAAATTTAAACGAAAAGCCCGCCGTTGGCCGGTCCGCGTGTTCGAATCTCATTCGCCGAGGGGCCCGGTGTGAAGCGCAGCGCTCCTTGTCTTTCATAATGGGTAAGAGAGAGGGGCAAAGAGACGCGATGCTAACGCGTTGATACAACATTACACTTAATTCAATCAATTTTTTTTGACCGTATAACTTAATAAAAAAGGGGTTATTAAAGAAATTATTCAATATGAGCATTATTTTTGATTATGAGAGAATTTTAAGAACTTAAATTAATTAATTTATATAGTAATTATTATGAACAAATATACAATTTAAACTCATTTTGAATCTCTAGCGTAGACGGGGCTTTCAGAATATCTAATTACGTGCAAAGACTTAAAAGCATAGTTAATTGAATTAAATGATAAATTTTAACAAGGAAATAGGATAATTATATTATGTAATTTTTTTTATACAAGATAATGAAATTTCTATGAGTAAATTAACATCTTAAAAAAAGTTCATAGTAAAATAGTATAACTATTATCTAATGCAGTATGTAGATGGGGGTATCTAGATACGCTAGGAACAAGTACAAAGAGGTCTCTGCGCATATCTACATGACAGCCTAGATGAGTTAGATTATCTAGATAACCAATTGAAGAAGAGGGGATCAGTGAGCTCAGGTTCACGGAGCGCGAGGATCTCATTCTCATTCTCTCTCGTACCGCCTAAAGTATAAATCTTAATAGATTCAAACTAATTTTTTTCTTGTCTGCTTATTCGCAGTATAAAGTAAGAAAGAGACGCGATTATTTTATTTGTTTTTCTTAAGATTCTTTTCTTTATTAAAAATAAAAGAGGAATATAATAAGTAATAAAGAATTAATAAAGATTTTAAGATTTTCTATTCGCGACGGAAATTGAATTTACATATATTTTTGATTTCGTTTTTGTAATAAGTAATCCTGCGTATAAGACATCTTTTTGCAGGATTACTTGCAATAATTAACAAGTAAAAATAGAGTCAGTGTAGTTACAGTGATTACACAATCACTAACCTACATAATAAATAAAATTATATTTATTTCACTAACAAGGGCTTCCCCCATATAATAATATCTGCATCTCGCAACTTTTTTTTGTCACTTTCTAATTTAAAGAATGTGATTTCTACATTATCTAAATCTAAAGGTAATCTAAAAGTTCTGTGACTTGTCATTCCTTTAGGTAATAAAATTGATGCAATTCCAGTCCATGCCATTGATAATACTTTTTTACATTTGTATAAAAAATAATAAATTAATGTTTTATACAAAAATGTTTTTCCAGTACCACCTAGTCCATCAATAAAATATAATTTAGAGGAATATTTTATTATGTCGTTAAAAATAAATTTTTGATCTTGATTTAATAATAAATACATTTTGTTAAACATATGTTTATTATATTCAATAATTTTTAAATTTTTTTCCTGATTTTCATGAATAATTTTTTCTATTGGTTCTGGTAAACTAAAATTTTTACAAGACATTTCTTCTGTCAATAAAATTTTATTAATTTCATTTAATGCTTTATTTTCTTCATCATCTTCAAAATCTTCACTAAAATATTCTTTAAATTTATTCCATATTTCATTACCTTGAATATTTTCTGATAAAAGTAACTATGCAAAATATTGACGCAACTGACTCGGTAGCATAATGGTACAAGCTTCAGAAAATATATCAAATATTTGCGAAGAACTTTCTATTAGCCCCATTGCAACTGCTGTTTCTTTAAAAGTATTATACGTTATGTTTTCGAAAGTTCTTAATTCTGTAAATGAAGTTATGCCTTTAACGCGATTTAAAATTAATTTTAAATGGAATCTTTCAGTATCTTTAGGAGACACAATATTTAATCTTCCAATAGCTTTATGTTTTTTATCACGAGTACGTTTGATCCAACATTTATTGTTATTGAATACGTAATATTTAGGTATATTACTGTATTTTATTTTTTTTGCAAACTCATCTTTAACATTAAGATTAAACCATGCAGTTAATGTTGTTTTCCATTTGTCTAAAGCTTTTGATTCTTTATTTTCTTCGAATATAATTTTTTGCTGATTTTCCGTATGAACAGCTAATCTAACAACTGTATGACTTCTTCCACATATCGGAAATTCAGATAATCTCCAAGCTGCTTCCATAGGACTCATATATCTTCCATCTATAAATTGTGTAATTTCATCATAAGTCTCTTTTTCGTCTTTATCATCATTTTTTTTTTTAGAATAACTTTTTCTTCCACAATTTAAAACAAATAATATAAACTTTTATCCAACCAATGGGAAGTAAGGCCTTTGTAAATCAATAAGATCCAAAAATCATTTTAAAAAAAATTGTTACGTTTCGTCGGTATGGTTTCCGACCTCTTCAGACTAAAAAGACGTAATTAAAATTTATTAAACAAAACAAATTAAATATACACAAAAATAGTTTTCACTTTACAGTACATACCTAACTTAAAATTAATTCATACACTAAACTAGTTACATGAGAATTACTCATATTGTCGAACTAAGAACTGATACAAGTTGTTGTCTATTTATATTGAAAATCAGAAAGACAGTTAGATATTTGTTTATAAACAGAAGGCAAATACATTATGTCTGTTTTTAAATTTATCACATTTTTATTTCCGTTTATATATAACATTTCGGATATCTTACGCTTTTTGTTGTTACATTCTTTATCTAAAATTATTGTATTTGACCAATCAAATTCATGAGAGCATTTTTTCATGTGTTCACCCACAACTGTATTTTTATTGATAGACTTTTTATGTTCATTTAATCTTGTTTTTAATGATCTCTTTGATTCCCCAATATAACAAGCTGAACAAGATTTACAGTTAAATTTATAAACAATACCAGTGATATCATCTTTCTTAAGCTTATCTTTACCAATTTTGATAATGTGGTCAAGTTTTTTATTAACTAATGGTATAGTATTTATGTTAAATTTTTTTAACGATTTTTTGCATTGGTTATATAATCGAGGAACAAAAGGAATCGCTATTGTACATATTGAGTCAGAAAAATTACTTAGTTTTGATTTTTCATTAACATTATTGTATTTATAATTTTGTAATCTTTTGTTTATGCATGATATAATGAATTTTTTTGGATAATCATTTTCTGGGTTCCATTCCATTTATGGGTTCTCCCATTTCACCATTATTTGCGAATATAGTAATGGACGATTTAGAGAGCGAGTGTCTTAGCATTTTAAAATTTGAACATAATATAAAACCGATCTTTTATTATAGATATGTTGACGACATAATAACTTGTATTCATAAAGATGATCTCACAACTGTATTGAATATTTTTAATAATTATGACAAATGTATTGGATTTACGCATGAGATGGAAAAAAACAATAAAATTAACTTTTTAGATTTAACTTTAATTAGAGAAAATAATTATTTAATAACTGATTGGTTTCAAAAATCAACAAATTCCTCTCGTTTACTGAACTTTAAATCTTTTCATACCATAGAATTAAAACGTAATATTGTTTACAATTTAACCGATAGAGCAGTTTTACTTTCAGACAAACGATTTCAAGAAAAGAATATTAATTTAATTAAAAAGTTATTGCAACAAAATGATTATCCAAAAAAATTCATTATATCATGCATAAACAAAAGATTACAAAATTATAAATACAATAATGTTAATGAAAAATCAAAACTAAGTAATTTTTCTGACTCAATATGTACAATAGCGATTCCTTTTGTTCCTCGATTATATAACCAATGCAAAAAATCGTTAAAAAAATTTAACATAAATACTATACCATTAGTTAATAAAAAACTTGACCACATTATCAAAATTGGTAAAGATAAGCTTAAGAAAGATGATATCACTGGTATTGTTTATAAATTTAACTGTAAATCTTGTTCAGCTTGTTATATTGGGGAATCAAAGAGATCATTAAAAACAAGATTAAATGAACATAAAAAGTCTATCAATAAAAATACAGTTGTGGGTGAACACATGAAAAAATGCTCTCATGAATTTGATTGGTCAAATACAATAATTTTAGATAAAGAATGTAACAACAAAAAGCGTAAGATATCCGAAATGTTATATATAAACGGAAATAAAAATGTGATAAATTTAAAAACAGACATAATGTATTTGCCTTCTGTTTATAAACAAATATCTAACTGTCTTTCTGATTTTCAATATAAATAGACAACAACTTGTATCAGTTCTTAGTTCGACAATATGAGTAATTCTCATGTAACTAGTTTAGTGTATGAATTAATTTTAAGTTAGGTATGTACTGTAAAGTGAAAACTATTTTTGTGTATATTTAATTTGTTTTGTTTAATAAATTTTAATTACGTCTTTTTAGTCTGAAGAGGTCGGAAACCATACCGACGAAACGTAACAATTTTTTTTAAAATGATTTTTGGATCTTATTGATTTACAAAGGCCTTACTTCCCATTGGTTGGATAAAAGTTTATATCATTTTTTTTTATTTTACAAAAAGCTTTATCTCCACCTTTATGAATATAATTATAAACATATTCTATACTGTGTATAGTGGCACATATTTCAAAATTTATTTCATTTTTCTTTTTAATATATTTTTATTGTTTATAATTTTTTTATTAGTATTATTTTCTATAGTTACATTACTATTTTCATGATTTGTAATTTTTATTTTTTTACATGGACTAATTTCTTTGTTACATAAAAATTTACGTTTTTTATAATTGTTTACATTTTTTATTTTATTTTGTTCTAATTTAAAATTAGTATTATATAAATCAATTATATCGTAATGACCATCATCATAATTTCTACTAAATAATAGTTTTAATTTCCATATACTTTCATTGTTACCAAAATAATGAATAATATTACAATTATTAAAACAAACTGTAATAAATACATTATAAATTTCACAGAAACTATATATTTTAGTATCTGTTCCATATTCTCCACATTTTGACATTAATTGTTTATAACAATCCATGTTTTTAATTTCAATTTCATTATATATTCTTCCTATAATAAAAGATTCATAGCGATTCCAATTATCAATAATATTATTTACGACAATTTTTCTTGTTACATTATGATAATTTTGATTATCATATAAAAAAAAAGAAAAACAGCGAAATAAACAATTTCCATCACCAATAGTTTCTATTTTTATACTATTTGACATGATATTTAAAATATATAAAAAATAAATATATATGTTTTTATTTAATCACATACCTATATTGTTTTTCCATCTTAAAAATTTTTCTTATTCTTCTTTTAGAAAATATGTATAATTTTGTTTTAAACTGCTTTTTGTGTAAATTCAGGAGATAGATTGCATTCTATTTTAAAAAATATAAAAGAAATACATAGAAATAAATTAATAAAATTAATAATAATAAGTTATTTCATAACACAAAATATTTTTCAACTATATTTTTGTTAAAAAATATTTATAATGTATCGTAATCTTCATGTATTATACAAGCCTTTCATTAAAGTTCTATTAATTTTTCAGCAAAGTTAATACGTGTAATACTATGATAATGTTTTAATGAAAAATACAAGATTATTATAAAAAGTTTTTGTAAGATTATCCTATATGGAAATAATTTCTGTGGAAAACTATTAATAATTGTGTAAAAATCTGATAAAATATGAATAACTGTTAGTAACAATAATTTTATTAATAATATAAATTTTATTAATGTCTCAATTGCGGTAGTTTATTACAAGTATTAACAGTTATTAAGAATTTCTCAAAAAATTATTTTCATATGGGATAATGAAAAATTTTCACAAGATTTTATTAAGGAGATGTAAAACGGACACTACACCTGTACTTATAGATATTAGCTTCCTTTCTATTTTATTGCTGAATTTCCAGAAAAGAAATGCATTAGCTTGTAGTATGTACCATGATAATTATGTTGATAAGTTTTCAAATAAATTCATTCATTAGCTTTTAAGATATTTGGATTCCTGTACGAAATTGAAAAATTTTAATAAATAATTTTGGAACTCAAAATTCTCAATAACTAATGAATGTGTTACGACCGGATTTGGTTCGGTCGTTGAGTTCACAAAAAGAAATAAATTTCTTTTTATTGGGAACCAGTTTGTAGTCCCAGGACTTACCTCTCACCTTTTTACTATATATTTATTAAAATTAAATTCTAATTTAGTTTTGAAATAATCAAATTTTATAAAAGTTAATATCAAGTTTTAATTACTTAAATAAATTCCTCTTTTTGTGTTTTCTTTTATTTTTATTTAATAATTAATACACATGTTATTTAATATATATAATAATTTTCCTTACGATTAAATTTTCCAAGAAGAGAAGGAGAAGATATAAAAATGTATCCCTTGAAGTTCCGTCCTTTAATCTCCGCTTAGATTAACTTATTCCTACACGGTTAAGTTATCCGTGGCCAGATTAGTTTAGATTCTTCAATTCTCGGTCGTCCAGCGCTCAGCTAATTTATACGTTTATGTCGTCACTTGCACTTGCTTGTCCTTTTTTTTTCATTAAATATTTATTGATTTAATTTTTGCAAAAATATTTATTTATTTAAATGCAAAAATTGTAGTTTTATATTTTCTATACTATAATTTTTTTTCTATTAGCGAAGTAGGTTTCTAAGATACTTCCTAATGAATTTAATGATAATTAAACTGATTTAAAAAAAACTAACACTGACTTTATCTCAGTGGACCAGCAGAGCCGACCTTGGCGGTTGCTATCGTATTATGACAAAAGGCGAAGAGTGACGTAGGGGGCTGTTTTTATTGCCTTGCAGAACGGACCGAATCTTACAGATGTAGTATATATAAACAAAAACGATTTTCGAGACATTGAGTCATAATTTGGCTGTTTTATTTTAGTTACCCTATAATTATAGTTTCTATAATAATAAAAAAAAATACATTGGTTAAATATGTATGTATAGGTAGTAGTATTTATATATATATATATTTATATTTTTTTTTTTTTTTTTTTTTTTTTGTATAGGTCACTGAAAGAAATACACTATTAATTACAAGAAAATATACCATTCAATTATTTTATAATTATTTTGATTTTAGATTGTCGTTAATTTGTAAGGTTTTGGAATGTATATAGTATCGGTGCCTATAATATTACAAAACTAAAAAGGAATATTGCTATAGTACATAGAATATTAAATTTAATGTTTCAAGTTAATGATTTAAGTTCTTGAATGTTTATTTAAAATCTTCTTTGAAAGGTGATGATTGAATCGTTACGTGGTTGCTTCTATTAAGGTCAGGCGTAGGTGATGCTTTGTTGAGGTAAGTCTGCATCAAGAGAGCAAACGGAGAAGGAACGTTCGAGATTTCGAGTCTCGTGGTTAGTACTGTCCGTATTATTGTTGTGAGGGTTAGGTAGTGTTGATATTAATAAGGTTTGACGATTGGGAGGAATCTGTTGGATAGGCTGTAGAGTAACATAGGTAGTTTCGGGTTTAGTTACTGATCGTCCTTTGGTGCATTCTTCCAGTTCTATGGTGTTAATTCTTCTGCAACGCCTGTTTTGTCTTTTACATTTTGGGAATTTACATTTCCAACTAAGAATAATAATTATTGTTATTATTAGTAAATTAGTAGTAAATCCGGCGGCAATATACGTATAAGTGCGGTTGCGTTCGTGATGTTGTGTAGCAATATCCTTAAATTTTGATTCAATTTCGTTTAATGAAATAATATCGTTATTTTCTTTCCATTTCTTTAACTGAGTAGACGTTTCGATCTCTAAAGTTTTCGGTATTGTGAAAAAGGTAGTAGGTTGTTGTAGGGACAATAATGGTGGAAGATCGTAAGTTATGTTGGGTTTGTAAACGTAAGTTTCATTTATTTCTATAATGTTTATTCCATAAATGGTTATATGTTGATTGTACGCGGTGCATTGGCCCTGTAAAGTAAAAATTCCGGTTCCTAATAGTTGAACGTTAATGTCTGGTTTGCCTGGACACGAGATTTGTAGAGGTATTGGATTCAATGTAGAGAAAAGCCATTCATCTGTTGAATCTAGTTTCTTCCAATGAGGTGTGGGATTAGTACTTATTAATAACTTGCAACTTCTTATGGCTTGTGAAGTTGGTTGTGAATATAAGGAATATTCACAATTTGGCGAGCTTGAAGGAGAAAGTACAGGGTATTTGGGTAAACAAAGAAGAGAATGTTTACTTTTTAAACAATCGTTTAGGTAAGTAGAATCAGCTAAGAAATATTTTTGTGAGTCAGGTGTAACTATTAAGTTGGTAAATTCCGGTTTTATACTCGCATACCCTGTGAAATTGTTATAAATTTCCTTAGGGACTGGTAAAGCATGTATTTTGTAGTTTAGAAACTTAGTATGGTCTGTAAGTGGGAAGTCTATTATAATGTTCATTTTGCCTTGAATTAAGAAAATGTTAGTTTTAGAAAGTGTCAATAACTTTTCTAAGGTTATTGTAGTATGATCTAGAGGAAGAGCGTGGTCTACGTTTTGTTTGTTTATTTCAGTAAGTAATGATTTGAATTGATTTTGACTTAGAATCAATAGATGTAAGTGTCCATGTGAAGTACCTCCAATTGTTTCAAGCAAAGTTTTCAGAGATTCTATATGGTAGTTTATTGATTGTGCAAATTGTGCCGACCATATGACCATGGATTGGATTGCAACACTTTTGGATTGCTCTGTTGATGTTGTATTGATTAGAGTTAAAATTACATTATGTAATCTGTTTAATTCTTTTTCATAATTATCAAGTTTTTGATGGATATGGTTTAGGTTAGAACTAACTATATGCGTTTGGTTCGCTGCAAGTTTAGCGACAGATTCCTGGTTTTCGTGCCAGGAGTTTATTTGTTGATTGATTTCTTCTCTGTCTTCTGCGTCCATGGTGCCGAACAGTTTTTTGCTGGCTCATCCTATAAATTCTATTGGTGCTCCTCTTTTGGTTAAGATAGGGGATAGGTCAGTCTTATGTGATTCTGAGGTCACAGGGGTGAGAATGTTAGAAAGTTCGTCGTAACGAGCTTGTAATTCATTGAGTTGTTTTTGATAATGGTTTAAAGGAATGAATTCGTTACATTGGTTATCGAATACCTTTACGCAGTCGTTGAAAGTTTTCTGTAGTTGTTTCTTTTTCCAAGGGATTGGGTCCTTAATGTTTTGTAGATTCAGGATTATGGTTACTCTGCAGTGACTGCGTATAAGTTTTACTTCGCCCAAATTCTCATAGTAAATCCCTGGATTTTTATGTAATTGAATGGTGCAGTAAGTAGTCTTTTCAAGCTGCGCTTGTGCTAACGATGAAATTAATGTTAGGACAGTCATGATTGGAAGACGCCGATTCATTATTTGATGTATTACCTTTAATCTGTAACATAGACAATTTATAAGGAATATAGTTGTTTACCTTAAATTTTTGTTTAATAGAATAATTTTAACCATAGGCTTTCTTAACCTTATCCATATGTCTGATTAATTGTTTGCCATTAGTTGATTCGATAAGTACGTTATTGTTTTGATAAATTTCGCGCACTGTAAACCCTACCGTTATAGTATTTATCTAGTTTTCCTTTTCGTGGTTCTTTTAGGACATATACCTCTGTACCAATTTCTAAGTTTTGAGGCCGAGCTTTTTTGTCATATTGTTGTTTACTTCTGTATTTCGATTGTATGAGATTGTCCCTAGCTACTTCTCGTAAATCTCTTAAACATTTGATTAAATCGCACAGATAATCGTTATATGTTTCTATGTTAAATTCATCCGGTGTTACCGTTGAGGTTCGTGCAATTTTTCCGAATATTAATTCGAAAGAAGTACAACCAATCGGAGAATGAACCGATGTGTTATATTCAAACATAGCGAACGGAATTATTTTGTCCCAGTCCTGTTTGTCGGCCCGAGTGCGTAAATAATTAGCAAGCATGGCTTGACTGCGCTCTAGAGAGCCGTTGGAAGATGGACGATAGGGTATTGTTGTTATTAAGTTAATATCAAGGATTTTCGCTAGATTTTGTAGTAGCTGATTTCTGAATCTTTTATGGTTGTCTGATAATATCACCATAGGGACACCGAATTGTGCAATAAAGTTTCTTGCTATGGCATCTGCTATGGTTGTTACTGTCAGATTAGGTATTGGAACCGCAATACAATATTTTGATACTGGGCATTGCATAGTGAGTATGTGTTTGTTACCGGAAGTCGTAATTGGTAGTGGCCCTACCGTATCGATGGCTATCTTATAAAAAGGTTCGGAAGGAGTATCAGCGATGATCATTGGTTCCCTAGTTCGAATCCGAACTAATTTTTGTTCTTGACAAATGTGGCATCTTCTTACAAAGTCCTCAACTTCTCTTTTTATTCCTTTCCAATAATAATGTTCTCTTATTCTTCGATATGTTTTCCCTATGCCTCGGTGTCCGCCGAATAAGCTAGTATGACACTTAATTAAAATGTCTTCTCTAGCTTCCGGTGACGGTAGTTTGTTTACTCCTAGGCATACTACGATGGTGACCTTTAAGTGTTGGAGGCAATTTAAAAGGATTTGTAGAAGTGCGTTTTGTGGAATTTTTGTTGCGATTTCTCCCCTTTTTGCTATTCTAAAAGATTTTATTTTCTTTTCTTCTAATATTTCGCCTAGGGCTTCGAAGCAACTTTTTAGGTCTGATGGTTTAATTTTATCCTCATGGTTCCTTGTAATTACTAAACTAAATATATATCTTTTCCGACATTTAGTTATTATTACGTCTCCGACTTCGGGTTCTGTTTTCCTTAAATCATTTTTGGTTATAGCTTGTATGTCATACAAAAGTTGATTGTTTTCTGAGTTCATCTGCAAATCAGCTGATACGAAGTGCACTAAATTGTCTTTAGTGAATGTTAAGCATTCTCTGGTGGTAAGGATTTTCAATTCCTTATATTTGTTAAAATATGGTTGTACAGATTCACACGAATCTTCTCCGTTGTTTTGGGTCTTGGGGATATATATAATATCCAGGGTTTTATCAATCGAAGGTACCGTTTTATCAGGTATATATGGTTGAGTATTGGGGTGGTTGACTAAGGTTCGTTTTGGTAATTCGGGCTTCTTTGATATTGTCTGTTATCTTTCCGATACTGGTTTCTCAATTGTAGACAGCTTATTCCAATTCATCGAGGCCTTATGGTGTGAAGCGGAGGGTGTTGAGCGTGCTCTCGTTTCCTTATTTAGGGACTCTAAGGGTGTGGTAATCTTTGAGCTTTTAGAAGATTCGGAAATCAGAGGTTCGGTTTCGAGACGTTTTGGAATAAGACTTGACCTTCTTGTAGGTGTTTTGAGATTGTTCATGTCATCCTCATTAAGTTCTGATTCCTTTTCACTGTCACTTTGACTTATGGGTGAAAGGTGACACGTGTCTGATGGTCTATAAAGTCGTGAGGTAAATGGGGTAGATCGTCCCTTTGGTCCTTTTATAGGTGACTTATGTGTTAATGCTGTAGGATTTTTATAAGTTGGAAGTGGTGTAGCTTTTTCTCTTATATTTTCGTTTATCCATGCTGTTATTGTATCCTTGGATATTTCCTCTTTAGTTTTATTAGTTGGTGAATTTGGAAGGGATCTAACTTCTCGCGTGTCGGGAAATGCTTGTCCTTGTCCACCTTCCCAGTCTATGGTGCTCCTGTCGCTGGAGGCATTGTATTGCTCGGGTTCTGATTCACCTTCTCCCTCAGGATCATCGTCAAGGTTCCTCAGATGAGAGTTCATTGAAAAATAAGAATCTTTTAACCCTTCTAAAAATTTTTTTGTTTCTTCTGGTGTAAAAGTAGTTTTTTCAAGTTCTTTTGTTATGTCCTTATAACTTTCTTGGCATTCTTCAGGTGCCAATGATTTCCTCATGGTTGATTGGAAACATGGGTTAGGGATTTCATCTTCTGATGAGGAAGATGATGAATCCATGGAATGGTGTGCGATTATAGTTTTTGTTGGTAGATAATTGGAAGCCGTGGGTTCGGCTGGACTAGACTTATCCGTATTGTCTTGTTCTGCTGGCGGTTTCGAAGGGTCACCGAGTGTATCCGTTTCGGATTCTGCCTCAGTATTGGACGGCTCGTTCTCCTTCTCTAGAAGCGAAGGCATGATCGAACGGTCCTTCAATGGTATAGGAATTATTTCCTCCTCATAAGTGGCCAGAGACTCTACTTCCGCACTTTCGCTTTTGTTTTCGTTGTTCTGTGCTATGCTGGATTCTTCTGACATATTCATTGCAGTTGGTTGTATTTTAGTGTTAGGTTCATTTTGTTTCCTGAATCGAACTCGTTTTGCTATAGTACTTCCGTCAAGATTAGCTTGATTGCTCGTGAATCCAACTGGTGGTACTAAAGGTGCATTTTTACTTCCCTTTTTACGTCCTCTTGTTGGGTTTGGTTTTTCTTGATCTGAAGTATTTACCTTGTTAGTTGTTGATGCTTGTCTGGCTAACGATGCTTTCGTAGGTTTGGGCATTACAGTTCTGAGTGGATAAGCCATGGCCTTTCTAGGATCCGGTATTGATTCGTAATCATCGGAATCATCGGAATCATCGTCTATGGTAACGTCTACGGGATTCCTAGAAAGCGCGTCGACATTAATGTTAAGACGACCAGGTTTATATTTAAACGTGTATTGGTAACCTCTTAATCTGGCTCTCCAACGATTGAGTCTACTCATAGGGTCTTTTATACTTTCGATCCAAGTTAAAGGTTCATGATCACCATAGACAGTAAAGTGTCTTCCATAAAGATAATGCTTAAAATATAATATTGCAGATATGACTGCTAGACATTCCTTCTCGGTGGTGGAATAATTTCGTTCGCTTTTATTTAGAGAGCGAGACATGTAGGCCACTGGGCGATCCTGTCCTGGTTCTCCTTGACTAAGGACTGCGCCTAATGCATAATCTGATGCATCGACAGTTAAAATAAAAGGCTTATTAAAGTCAGCATTCATTAATATAGGTGATTCACATAATGCCCCTTTTAACTCGTCGAAGCTTTCCTGTTGTTCTTCTGTCCATTCAAATTTATGTTCTTTCTTTAATAATGTATTGAGCGCTTTTGATTTTAGCGCAAAATCTTTAATAAATCGCCTGTAATATCCCGCCAATCCAAGAAACTGACGTACGTTAGTTATTGTTTTAGGTTTAGGAAAATTTTTTACTGCGTTTATTTTTCCTGAATCAGGTTTGATTCCGTATCTTCCTATTTTGTGACCCAAATAGGTGACCTCTGATTTTAAGAATTCACATTTGTTGATTTGTAGTTTAAGCCCTGCGTCTGATAATCTATTGAACACCTTTAATATTTTTTGTTTATGTTCATCCAGATCTCTGGCGTAAACAATGATATCGTCTAAATAGACAAAAATTTCGGTTCCTTGCATTCCTAGCATTACTTGATCGAGAAGCCTTTGGAAGGTTGGAGGTGCGTTAGAAAGGCCGAAGGGCATAACCGTGAACTCGTAATGCCCGTAGGGAGTGGTAAAAGCTGTCTTCTTTCGATCCTCTGGACAAACTTCGACTTGGTGAAAACCGTTGGTCAGATCGAAAACTGAGAAGTATTTTGCTCCGCCTAATTGTTCTAATATCTCATTGATATTAGGGAGTGGATATGCATCCGGGATGGTCTCTTCATTTAGTTTTCGATAGTCAATTACTAATCTGTAACGTTTGTTTCCTTGAGAATCTGGTTTCTTTGGTACTATCCATAATGATGAGTTATAAGGTGAGTTCGAGTTTTGTATTGAACCGTCTTGTAAAAGTTTATTTACCTGTTTGCGCACTTCTTCGTGTAAGGCTGGTGGGTAACGAGAAGGTTTTGTATAGACGGGTATTTCATCCTTAGTATTAATTCGATGTCTTATATAAGTCGTACGTGATGGCATATCTCCAGGCAAGTAAAATAAATGTGGGAAGGTTTTAATAATTTCCTTAATCTGTTTTAATTCTTCTTTTGAGTGATGATCGCGTGTCATCCTGTTTATTATATATTCTATTCTATCTCGTTTGAAGTCATCATCCATTTCCTCTTCTGTATCAAATACTTCTTCCGATTCATCAAGTTCAAAGGGTATTAGGTCTTGAGGAGGTATCTCGATTTCGACTTCGTCTTCTTGAGTGTTAATTGCCATTGCGTAACAAGTTCTTCCTTTATTTCTTACCACAGCTTCTCCTAAGAAGACCCCAGGAGCGGTATTCACTCTAGGTAAATAGGCTTCACCATCTATTGATTGTTTCGTAGTTGGTAATTTTAAAGCTACCTTACTGCGTGGTGGTAAGCGATGTACAATATTGCAACCAATTTTCTTACCTTTAGGATTCATTTTCTTATTAGGGTTGTAAGGAGATTCATTTTTGGAAGAGTCTAAATGGGGTAATTGTTGTAAGGCATTAGAATCTCCCCTTCTGCTATTAGGGTTCGACTTTTTTAGATTCTCGTCCCCAGACGTTTGGTTTCTTTCACCTTTTGTTTCCATGACTTTTTCTTCATTAAAAATTATTCCACGTTCTTCGTCAAAACTTGTATTTGTTCTTTCTAAGAATGGTATAGGGTCTATTGGTCTTTTATCTATAATAAGTACTTGAAGCTTGTAGTCGACTTTAGCCCATTCGTCATTAAAATAAGGTGATCCTAATATAGCTTTGTGCGAAAGGGGTGATGATGTAGGTAGTACATGAAAAGTGTGCATAGAATCGAGTATTTTCATTTCCACAGTGCCTACCGTGTCTATAGGTAAGGAAGAAATTCCTGTAACGGTAATTGCTTCACTAGTATTGATTAATGTATCACCTTTAAGAGCGTCACGTCTCACTGCATTGATATCTGCTGCTGTGTCTAAAATAAAAATGCCCTTTCCATTCCTTAAGGTGACAACGGTTAATTGTACTGTGGGGCAAGTTCCTCGACTTCTTGCGCAACGGATTCTCCCGCTCTGACTAGGTTGATTTGTGCTGGACGCGACGATGGGGTATTGTTCGCCAGTGCGTCCACTCGGCGAGCACCCTGGTAGTTTAAAGAACCATTGTTCACATTTGTATAAGGTCTGAATGGAGAGGTTGGTCTAGGATTATTATTAGTTTTATGGAAGTCATTGTTACGTGATTGATAATAGGATCGTTGCTGATTAGGTAAGGGTAGGTTTGGCGGATTTTGAGGTTCAAATTGATTATTATTTGTCGAAGGAAAACCAGGATTCATTGCATAATATGCATAAGGATTACATAAATTAGGATATATAGGTGGATAAAATGCAGGTGGATACATAGGAAATTGATGGTGTTGAAAATATGGACCTTGTGGTTCAAATGATGCCTTAGGAGTGGTACCACCTGTAGATGATTGTGTTCGTGGGTTCTTTAAGATACTAATGGGTGTATTAGTTCCTGTCTTGGTTTGTTGTGCCTCTTGTCTATAGCTTAATTGTGGAGGAGCAATAATACGTCCTCCTTCAATCGTGGTATGTGGAAAAACGGTATCGGTATGATCGTAATGATAGGGAATATTTCGATTAAATATCTCTGAGTCATTCCTGGATGTGAATCTAGATGGTTTCCTGGGATCATCAGTCTGATGAATCATTCTTATTTGAGGACGGTTATTACTGGATGAACTTAAATATTTCTCTAAATTTTTTGTAACCTCTAATGCTTCGTCAAGTGTTTGTGGATTTGCGATAATAACTGCTGTTCTCCATTCATCTAGCAGTCCTCTTAAGAAAGCTTCAAGGGCTAAAATTTGTAATTGTGGGGTTTGGTTTATTTCTCGCTCTCCTTCTACTACAATTCTCCCTTATGGCTGCTTGAGCCAGGTTTACCAAGTAAGTTAAGCGTCCATGATATTCTCGCACATTTTCATTTTGGCCCATGCATGCATTAGCCAAAATTTGAATGTAATATCCATATGATCTGCTAGGAGCAAATCTATTCTTTAGATGATCCTTAAGTTCGTCTATTGAATTGATCGTATGACCTAATATTGAGTGCCTAGCTTTTCCTTTTAGTTTTGATATTATGGATCGTAAGAGTAATCTTTCCTGTGCTGCAGGAACCAATTGTCTTCCATTTTCAATGTCCTGAATGAAATCTTTTAGTGGTGGGTTGGTTCCATCAAAATACGGTATGTGCACCGTAGCAGCTTGTATAGTTACGCTGGTAGCTAAGGATGTAAGTGCATCGTGTGACGTATTCAAATGTTCAAGTATTTGCAAACTTCTATCAGCTTGTAATTCTGCCTCAAACGCTGCTAATCTTCTGGTGCGTTCAGCCTCATCTTGTATTTGCATTATTTCTCGTCTAGTAGCTATATTGTATAATTATTATGTTTTACTATAATGATTATTGTTTAGATTAGTTATAAATTTGGTTTTTATTATATATTTTTTTCTATTATTATATTTTATTAAATAATTGTTTATAATATATTTATTTATTTTTGTTTATTTAATATTATTGTTTGGCATGTCAACGGTTGCTTATACAAAAAAAAATTTTGATGGTAATAGTATGAAAGAAAAGGTAACACAAAAATATAGTGATAAAAAAAAATTTTCTTTTATTTTTGTTTTTTTGTTAAATTATTAATCTAAAGTAATCAATTCTATATTATTTCTCCTAGCCATTTCCAATATATGCATCGGTATCGTATGAACAACTTGTTGTTCAATTTGCGGTGGTGGTGGTGGAGGTTGTATAATTTCCTTTGTTTTAATTTCTTGCACCGGCTGTACTGCAATCACTCTATGAGGTGGTACTGTTGCTCTTGGTACAAGAATATGATTTTCCAAGTTTACGTTCTTGCCCTTTACCCAAGCAATGAAGCGTTCACGCTTTGCACCCTTTAATCCTAAGCGGTCTGCAACTTGACGTATTTTATAATTTCGACCGGATTTAGTCATCTACTCCAAACAAATAGTAAATACTCGTTAGCCGGATCGAAATAAAAAAGGGGAAGAGAGGGATAAAACTTTATTTTATGAGACCTTTCTCTGTCGTCAATACCCTTTTCTTACCTTTCGGCAATTAAGGCATTTATAAGTTCAGCCTTGCAGCTAGAAATCTCATAAATGTTGACTCAAAAGAAAGGAAATCTAGATTTTTGGATGCTAATAAACTTTTCGTGCCTTTCGGCGCTCTAAGTATATTACGCTCAGCTATATAATTTATGAATTTAGCCAGAAATTCAGATTAATTCATAAAAGGTTATTATTGTATCGGGCAATTTTAATTATTTAGTCGACCGATTTGAATATCAATTTGTTTAATTTTTCTTACTTATATTAGAGATGTTGTATAAATATTATTGTTTATTGTTATAAAATATTTATTTATTAAATTTTTGATAATATTATCTGCAATAATTTATACAAATAGAAATTTGATAAGGGAAATTTAGGTTAAGGTACAAAAGCTATAGTTTTAATGGAAATGAATCTTTTTATAATTTATTAGTGTTATAATTTATTATAAAATTTTTTTTATATATACATACGTATATATATATATATATATATATATATATATATATATATATATATATATATATATATATATATATATAAAAGGGATTAAATGTTTATTAATATTTTGCAATTTTGAATATTAAATTCATTTATTTTATGAAACCTTTCTTTATCCTCAATACCCTTTTCTTACCTTTCGGCAATTAAGGCATTTATAAGTTCAGCCTTGCAGCTAGAAATCTTATAAATGTTGACTCAAAAGAAAGGAAATCCAGAATTTTGGATGCTAATAAACTTTTCATGCCTTGCAGCGCTCCAAGTATTTCATAAATGTAGCCTTTCAGCTATATAATTTATGAATTTAGCCAAAAATTCAGATTAATTCATAAAAGGTTATTATTTTATTAAAGTTTAATAAAAATTCCGTCAAAAGAATTTTTATTCAAGTTACTTATGAATCTGGGTCAGTGAAACGCTGACTTAGCGTTTTGCTGTTTGACTTTTAACGTCGAAGTCGTACGTATGTAATTTTTTTTTATTTGTAGTATCTGTTATAAATTTCGAGTTATAATAATAAAAAAACACATTAGAGTTAGTTATTAATTATTAAAATATCAAGTTTATTAAATTAAATGTTTTAAAAGATTTTAAAGTTTTATTAAAAAGGAAACGAAAATTTACTTTATTAATTTAAAGGTAAACGATAGAAACACACAAGTTGTAAGATTATGCTGACTCTTAACTTTTGACTTGTAGACGGTCGTTGACCGTACGATTGAAACAAAATGTTTTATTATTATTTTATATATTTTAATATTGAATTTCTTTATTTTATGAAACCTTTCTTTATCGTCAATACCCTTTTCTTACCTTTCGGCAATTAAGGCATTTATAAGTTCACCCTTGCAGCTAGAAATCTTATAAATGTTGACTCAAAAGAAAGGAAATCCAGAATTTTGGATGCTAATAAACTTTTCATGCCTTGCAGCGCTCCAAGTATTTCATAAATGTAGCCTTTCAGCTATATAATTTATGAATTTAGCCAAAAATTCGGATTGATTCATAAAAAAAAAAATTTTTATCTCAAATAAAATAATAATGTATATATATATTTTTTTTAAATATATATAACTTGTTATTTCTTTATTTTATATTTTTATGTTATATTATTTATAGAAATTTATTTATCTATTATGATAATTACCTATTATCATCAAGAATAAATTATTAATAAATATAATTAGAAATAAATTATAAATTATTAAATAATGCGTATAATAATGATATCCAGGTCACAATAAAAATTTTTGATGACGCAGCGGTCGTTGACCGAAGTTAATCGTTTATTAAAGAAATTTAGATATTAACGATATTTATTGAAATTGTTTTTATTTAATTATTTAAAATGATAATGTTTCAATAATAAATTATTTATATACTTATATAATGCCTTAAAAATCTAACTACTTTATGGTAGTGCAAATTTTATTTTAAATATAATAATAATATATTTTTTAAACTATATATCTTGTTATTTCTTCATATAACAAGTTATATAAGGCGCAATTATAAATTTTAATAAAATATTATCTATTGAAATTAAATTATAGTTTATAAAATTTTATTAACAGGTGAAAGGTCATACTGGTTCCCCACAAGGGATGCCATTTGTTACGACCGGATTTGGTTCAGTCGTTGAGTTCACAAAAAGAAATAAATTTCTTTTTATTGGGAACCAGTTTGTAGTCCCAGGACTTACCTCTCACCTTTTTACTATATATTTATTAAAATTAAATTCTAATTTAGTTTTGAAATAATCAAATTTTATAAAAGTTAATATCAAGTTTTAATTACTTAAATAAATTCCTCTTTTTGTGTTTTCTTTTATTTTTATTTAATAATTAATACACATGTTATTTAATATATATAATAATTTTCCTTACGATTAAATTTTCCAAGAAGAGAAGGAGAAGATATATAAATGTATCCCTTGAAGTTCCGTCCTTTAATCTCCGCTTAGATTAACTTATTCCTACACGGTTAAGTTATCCGTGGCCAGATTAGTTTAGATTCTTCAATTCTCGGTCGTCCAGTGCTCAGCTAATTTATACGTTTATGTCGTCACTTGCACTTGCTTGTCCTTTTTTTTTCACTAAATATTTATTGATTTAATTTTTGCAAAAATATTTATTTATTTAAATGCAAAAATTGTAGTTTTATATTTTCTATACTATAATTTTTTTTTCTATTAGCGAAGTAGGTTTCTAAGCTACTTCCTAATGAATTTAATGATAATTGTACTGATTTAAAAAAAACTAACACTGACTTTATCTCCGTGGACCAGCAGAGCCGACCTTGGCGGTTGCTATCGTATTATGACAAAAGGCGAAGAGTGACGTAGGGGGCTGTTTTTATTGCCTTGCGCCGGGCGATCGAGAGATGGAAAATCCAATCAAAACCTGACATGCAGCTGAAATTTTCAGAACAGAAAATTATTCGATTGTTTTAGTGTTCATTGGTTTGCTTACCAATGCATTCTTGTACTTTCTTCTCCGTCTCTTCTTTACATTTGAAGTTTTCGCAATTTTTAAGAATGCTGACTCGGGACATCGCATGGAACTACTTTTTGTTTGAATTGAAAAAAAATAGATTAATGAATAATTCCAATCTTTAATATAATTCATTTAACAATTTATAAGGGTTTAGTTCCATGGGATGTCACAAATGAATTCATTTAAAAATTTAACTGAATAATCTTCGTGGTACATACTACAACTTAATGCATTTTTTTATTGAAAATTTTGCTATGAAATGTGAAGATAGTAAATATTTATGAGTACAGGTGTGTAACGTCAAAATGTTAAGAATTTAATAGCAAGATTGGCAAAGTTGAATTTTATAGTTAATTTTCGTGTTATTACTCGATCTTACCTTATTACTTTCTTACTAGAATCTATATATGTATAACGATTATTCTTTAAACAATAAATTTTAAGTAAGCAGCAAAAGAATGAGACCAATCTTGCCTTCTTCTGGTAACGTTAGTATACTCGCCGACTTTACGACTCAGCAATATCCGTTGGGTTCGTTTTTGAAGTTACATAAAATTTCTTTTGATAACTTTATATTTTAGACAGCACATATTAGCATGCAACATAACATTTAATTTAAGACCCACATAAAATTGACATAAGGCGGTGTGTGAAATAAACAACACTAGATTTTATTTTGAGATGGTCATGTATATGACATCTTTTGAAAAATGGTTCTCATTTATTTTTATTTTAATACATAATTCGTCGTTAGATATTTATGTATCAATCAAAAAAAAATATCTATTACTGAACTGTTATAAAAAAAATTATCACTTGAAACTTTAACTAAAATCTCTTAACAAAAATCTCAAATAGAATATTTAAACTGAATAAGAAAAAAAATGAATAAAGCTTTAAAGTGTAAAAGAATGAAAAAAAAATATTATATTTTAATTGTATTTAAAAAGAAAAAAACAATTCTCGATTCTTCTTGGCTTTTTTTATTAAATAGCTATATTGATAAATCTCAATATAAATAGGTCGTGCGTATAATGTGGTTCTGAGGATATAACCTGTAACAAACAAGATAGCCTTAATCCCTGGTGTACGATAACCTGTGCATCACCAGGCATAAAATAAAAGGCATAAACGAAGCTTCAATGATACCAAAAAAAGCTTTGGAAATTGTTAATAAAACTTTACAAGATTCATGTGGTAATGATTTACCATTTGGTGATAAATTAATAATTTTAGGAGGTAATTTTCGCCAAATACTTCCTGTTATAGAAAATAGTTTTAAAGATATGATAGTACAAAATAGTTTAAAATATTTTTTTTTATAGCCGTTATTTGAAATTAAAAAATTAAATAAAAATATCCGCTGCAATAATAAATCATTTAATTCTTTATTATTACAAATAGGTGAAGGTCAAATTGAATCATTTCAAATTCCTGATAAATGGAAAACTAATGATATTTGTTTAAAAATATATAAAAACATTAATAATAATGACAACATAAATCGAGTAATATTAGCAGCTCATAATGATGACATAAATAATTTAAATAAAAGAATATTAAAATTACTCAACGGCGAATCGACAACTTATTATAGCACAGATTATGCTATTCATAAAGGAGTCGATCAAAGTGATGATAATATCGAATTGAATTATCCAATAGAAACTCTTAATAAAATAAAAGAAGGTTTACCACCACACATATTGGAATTAAAAGTTAATGCTATAGTTATATTAATAAGAAATTTAAGTATTACCGAAGGTTTATGTACTGGAACAAGAATAAAAATTATAAAATTAAATAAATATAATCTTGAAGCTGAAATCATTACTGGAGAAAAAATTGGAAATAAAGTTTTTATTCCAAGAATAACATTAAATACTGGTGAATCATCGTCTTTACCCTTTATACTTTATAGAAAACAATTTCCTGTAACATTAGCTTTTGCTATGACTATTAACAAATCTCAAGGTCAAAGTTTTGATGAGATTGGATTATTTATTAAAAGACCTTTATTTTCGCATGGACAGCTTTACGTTGCACTGCCGAGATGTAAAAATCCTAACAAAATATACATACAAAATGAATCTGAAAATAAATATGAAATATTAAATATTGTTTGGAAAGAAATTTTTAATTGTTAATTAAATTTTAAAATATTGTAAAAATAAATACAGTTTATAAGAAACTAAACATAAAATGAATTATTATTTAATTATTATAAAATAAATTTATATATTAGATAAACATGGAAAACAATAAACAATTGAATGTTGATAATAACGCAAGTTGGCAAATTATGGAATAGGATCCAATTAGTAATATGTATATTGAACCCATATCTACCGAAGAATTAGAAGAATTGTCTAACTTAAATGCTAAAATTAATGAATATGAAGAAATAGAATATCTTCAGGAAGTAGAAGAAAATTATTATCAATATGTAAAAGAACAAAAATTATCTGAGTGGTGTGAATTAATACAAAAATTTGATATGAAATATTATATACATTATTATAAAGAATGGAAAGATGTTCCTGAATGTTTTCAATTTCAGGTTCAAGAAATTTTTCAATATCTAATAAATAATGTCGATTTCGACATAGAAGGTATTAAAAATGATGAAAATTATTATGAAAATTTATTAATAATAAGTAATATAATCTATGAATTATATTTTTAAAATGATAATTATTTATACACACCTTTAAAATGTTTCAAAAAATAAAAATCAAAATATTTACATGTAATAACAATAATAATTTTTCATATTTTGTTAATGACAATATATTTTATTTTTATGAATTTATAAATTTTTTTCAGCGATAGTTTAAAAGTAGTTTATAAAATTAATTTTAGCAAAAATAAAAAAAAAATACTAAAATTTTTAAAATAATATAAATCTGTATGCTTTTTTTAACGACAATAAAAATAAATTTGTAAGCTATTTTTAAAAATAGTAAAAACAGATATACATATTTATTAACGACACTAAACAATAAATTTGTACGCTTTTTTCAGTTACAATAAAATATAAATTTATAAGTTTTTTTTAGCAATTATGAAGAATAAATATGTAACCTTTTTTTATCGACAATAAAAATGATTTTGTAAGCTTCTTTTATTGACAACAAATATCTTTTTTAAGCGACGATAAACAATAAATTTGAATGCTTTTTTTAGCGACAATAAAAATAAATTTGTAAGCTTCTTTTAACGACAACTAATAAATTTGTATGCTTATATTAAATTTTTTTAGTGACAACAAACAATAGATCTGTACGCTTCAACAACAAAAATAAATGAATTTATAATCCTTTTTAGCGACAGTAAACAATAAATTTTTATGCTTTTTTCAACAGCAATAAGATATAAATTTATAAGTTTGTTTTAGCGATTATGAAAAATAAATTTGTAAGCTTTTTTTATCGACAATAAAAATGATTTTGTAAGCTTCTTTTATTGACAACAAATATCTTTTTTAAGCGACGATAAACAATAAATTTGAATGCTTTTTTTAGCTACAATAAAAATAAATTTGTAAGCTTCTTTTAACGACAACTAATAAATTTGTATGCTTATATTAAATTTTTTTAGTGACAACAAACAATAGATCTGTGCGCTTCAACAACAAAAATAAATGAATTTATAATCCTTTTTAGCGACAGTAAACAATAAATTTTTATGCTTTTTTCAACAGCAATAAGATATAAATTTATAAGTTTGTTTTAGCGATTATGAAAAATAAATTTGTAAGCTTCTTTTAGTGACAACAAATATCTTTTTTTAGCGACGATAAACAATAAATTTGAATCCTTTTTTTAGCGACACTAAAAATAAATTTGTAAGCTTCTTTTAACGACAACTAATTAATTTGTATGCTTATATTAAATTTTTTTAGTGACAACAAACAATAGATCTGTACGCTTCAGCGACAATAATAAATGAATTTGTAATCTTTTTTAACGACAGTAAACAATAAATTTGTACGCTTTTTTCAACGACAATGAGATATAAATTTATAAGTTTCTTTTAGTAATTATAAAAAATAAATTTGTGAGCTTTTTTTAACGACAATAAACAATAAATTTATATGTTTGTATAAAGTTTTTTAGCGACAACAAACAATCGCTTCAGCGACAATAATAAATTTTTAAGCTTTTTTAGCGACAATAAAGATGAATTTGTAAGCTTTTTTAAGCATCAACAAACAATAAATTTGTATGCTTATATGAAATTTTTTTGGTGACAACAAACAATAAATCTGTACGCTTCAGCGACAATAATAAATGAATTTGTAATCTTTTTTAGCGACAATAAACAATAAATTTATACGCTTTTTTCAACAACAATGAGATATAAATTTATAAGTTTTTTAGCGATTATGACAAATAAATTTGTAAGCTTTTTTAAGCGACATTAAACAATAAATTTATATGCTTGTTTGAAATTTTTTTAGCGACAATAAACAATCGCTTCAGCGACAATAATAAATGAATTTGTAATCATTTTTAACGACAGTAAACAATAAATTTGTACGCTTTTTTCAACGACAATGAGATATAAATTTATAAGTTTCTTTTAATTATTATAAAAAATAAATTTGTAAGCTTTTTTTAGCGACAATAAACAATAAATTTATATACTTGTATAAAATTTATTTAGTGACAACAAACAATCGCTTCAGCGACAATAATAAATTTGTAAGCTTTTTTAGCGACAATAAAGATGAATTTGTAAGCTTTTTTTAGCGACAACAAACAATAAATTTGTATGCTTATATTAAATTTTTTTTGGTGACAATAAACAATAAATCTGTACGCTTCAGAAACAATAATAAATGAATTTGTAATCTTTTTTAGCGACAGTAAACAATATATTTGTACGCTTTTTTCAACGACAATGAGATATAAATTTATAAGTTTCTTTTAGTGATTATAAAAAATAAATTTGTAAGCTTTTTTTAGCGACAATAAACAATAAATTTATATGTTTGTATAAAGGTTTTTTAGCGACAACAAACAATCGCTTCAGCGACAATAGTAAATTTGTAAGCTTTTTTTAGCGACAATAAAGTTGAATTTGTAAGCTTCTTTTAGCGACAATGAAGATGAATTTGTAAGCTTCTTTTAGCGACAACAAACAATAAATTTGTATGCTTATATTAAATTTTTTTTGGTGACAATAAACAATAAATCTGTACGCTTCAGAAACAATAATAAATGAATTTGTAATCTTTTTTAGCGACAGTAAACAATACATTTGTACGCTTTTTTCAACGACAATGAGATATAAATTTATAAGTTTCTTTTAGTGATTATAAAAAATAAATTTGTAAGCTTTTTTTAGCGACAATAAACAATAAATTTATATGTTTGTATAAAGGTTTTTTAGCGACAACAAACAATCGCTTCAGCGACAATAGTAAATTTGTAAGCTTTTTTTAGCGACAATAAAGTTGAATTTGTAAGCTTCTTTTAGCGACAATGAAGATGAATTTGTAAGCTTCTTTTAGCGACAACAAACAATGCTTTTCATAAGCTTTTAATGCAGCTATATATTTTTATGCTGGTCTCAAGCCCAAAAATCTTTTGTTAAGACAAATATGTAAATATCTTATTTCTTATTTAAAAAGAACATGTTTTATTTAAATACAATTGTTAATAAAGTACCTATGGATATCAAGCTAAATTCATTTTGTAATTCATAGTTCACTATTGTAATTAATAAATTTTTTCAATAATAAAAATAAAGATACAATATATAGAAAAAAAATATCAGAATAGAAATAAAAATATTATATATTTATCTGAATAAAGAAAATGCAGAGAGGAAGCTTTGTATTATCAATTAATTATGTTTGCAATTATATTAATAGAATATTCATAATAATAATTTTTTTTTTTCATTTTTGAAATTCAATATTAGAATACGAAAAAACTTTATAATATTAAATAGTTACAGTTACAATCATAATAATAAAATATTACTAATTATAATAATATTAAATTACTTATAATTGTTATTATAATAATAGAATATTATTAATAATGAGAATATTTTTTTATTACTAATTACTTAATCATAATATCATAGTGGGGAGGAGGGCATAATGAGGGGGGGCTATAAAAAGTGAGGGAGAGGGGGAGCAAATTGAGGGGGGCTGAGGGGAGCTACAAAAATTAAGAAGGGTGAGGGGGGCTGAGGGGGAGGCCTAAGTTACGTTAATTTTGGAATAGCTATTTATAAGAGAAATTACAACGTAATTTGAGGGGGGGCTATGCCAACAGACATTTGAGGGGAGGCTGATGGAGAGCTTCAAAAATTGAGGGGGGCGAGGGGGGCTGAGGAGGGGCCTAAGTTACGTTAATTTCGGAATAGCCATTTATAAGAAGAATTACAACGTAATTTGAGGGGGGGCTATGCCGACAGACATTTGAGGGGGGGCTGAGGAAAGGGGGGTCGGTTGAATCTAAATATATATATATATATATCAACTTGTCTGTATGTGTGTGTGTGGGTCGAAACGAAATGTTGCATATATATGAGCCCAGGTGCGTATGTATGTGCGCATCCACATATGTTTTCCTATATACATATATATGATAAAAATTCCTTAGTACGTTTAATTAAAAAGGAATTGTGGAATTTTTAATTAAAGCTTTCGAGTTCACAAATCAGAATCATAACTGACGCTCTTTCAATTTACGATTACATTTTTAATTCTTAATTGAAATTTATCTTGATTTTCTCGTTTGGCTGTTTTCTTACACAAGATTTTCTTCAAGAAATCTTCTCGCATCACTGCTACGTATATGAGCACAGCAAACAACAAAAAAAACATTTACACTAAAATAGACCTTTTAATATTTTATGCACATTAAAACACACTCATTAAAGACAAAAATCACACTTTGCGCCCACGCTAAAAACACATCGACAAAAATGCTTCTATATTTCACTATCACTAAATCGTGCAGTGGAAAGCGTATGTATTACACGCTTGGGCTCATAACCTGTCAGGATATTGGGTTTCTATCTAAAGAAATAAATGAAGAAACACAATTAATTATAATAAGTATGAGGAACGCGCTAATACGTGGTCGTCAAGACACGACTCATACAAGACTGGCCGTTAGGCCTGCTACTTCTTATACGAAGAGTATAGGTAAAATAGAGGGGATGACATAGGTGGCAGTCGCATATTCTAAAAATTCCAAATATCGGTCATATTTTTATTTTAACCTGGAATAATGCAAGCTTTCCTGCTTACAAGTTGCGTGTAATGTAATTCCGACAAAATTTTTCCTACGTCAAAAAGATTTTCCAATAACTTTTTCCTTTCAAATTCTCAATTAGTAAGTAAATACAAAACAGCAATTCCCAAAGCAGTCAAGGCCGAAGCAGTCAAATTTTGTGCTTTTACAAAATTTGTATCTCTTTTAATTGCATTTTGTGATAATAACCGTGTAACTTAAGAATTCAAAACTTGTGCTTTAAGGCCTTCAATACTTGTATATTTTTCCAATAATTTATCTTTTTCATCCTTTATAAGACCAACCTTAACCCAATTGGTCCATCTAACTAATAAATCCTTATGGATAAGAGAATGTGTATTTTTAACTATTGTTTGATCATCGCCTAAAATTTGTAATTCTTCTGTATCAAGATCCTCAGCTATGGCGTGAACGAGATCTTTCTCTGCGATGCAAATTCGATTTTGAATTTCTTGCACGTTTTCGCTTTCGAGCGTATCGATCAGATGATGATCGATTACGCTTACCCATAGACTCTTCTATTTAAATAAACTTTGATCAAATAATTTTATAGTTAACTTTTATTGAAATAAATTTTTCTTAATCTCACTTTTATTTATATTTATGTATAACCTATTAAAGTTCTTTAAACGATGTGACGTGTGCGGCACAAAGAAAAAATATGACAAAGATACACATGAATTTGATAGAAGAGGAACATGGACCAGATTTTCATTCATTTTTGACTCTGAAAATGTGGCGTGTGCCGCACAAAGAAAAAATATGATAAAGATACACATGAATTTGATAGAAGAGGAACACGGACCAGATTTTCATTCATTTTAGACTCTGAAAATGTGGCGCATATGGCAAAAGTAGCAATACTACCATGTAATCATGAGAACGAGACTCGAATCATAATTAAATATTTTAATGTTTCCTTTAAATTTATTCAAATAAAACTTCCTTTAAAACCTTTGAATTGTATATTCAAGTAATAAATTTTATGGAAAACTCTAAAATATGAAGTTTCTATTAAAAAGGTACTGATAACATAGAAACGATATCATAAAGGTTAACCATGTCATTCAATATATGGAAAAAAATATGAAACAGAATCGTACATGGAATATATTTACGTATAATGAGTTAAAACGCTTATGCACACAATAATAGAACATGTATCAAATAAGTTTTTTTTGCATATTCAGTAAATAATAATTATTGTATGTTTGTCGAAAACAAGTTTCTATAGTAGAGGGCGCAATAGACGGATAGGTGAGGATAACAGTAGTGATGTGTACACAAGTTCTTTATCAAGCTATGAAAAGATAGATCTTGCAAAGCTTTACACATGTGATACATTTTTGCATACAAAGAAAATAAGCGAATCGAAGGAGCATTGTGAGTTTAAGGTAATTCAATCGAAGCTTATTAGACTGAAATAGAGATTAAGATTATCATGCAGCTAAGTAGTGAATCAAATTTATTTTTTACCAAATTATTATCCTGATACATTGGTGGGAAATGATGAAAACATATGTTTTTAAGTGATGAAAACTGTAAAAATCTTTAAATTATTTGTCACCTCCTCATATAGTAATTGCACTAAACATTTCTTTCTTAAGTTAGAAACTGGCAGTCAACGGAGGTTAATTACATAGTCCCAACCCCATACAAGAGACATAAGCGTGGTTAAAGCTTTTTCCCCTTCTTTAAAAAGTTTTTTTTAGATGGCGCAATAAAGAAGTAATACTTATTTGAGAGTTCTAGGGTAAAGATGTAATTTAGTTCATCGATATTAATAACAGTCAATAAAAGTAGATAAATGTTAATGAAAGATAATGAATGTTAATGATAATTAATTATTGTCATCAAAATTTAATACAAGTCGGAGATGTTAACTTTAACGATGAAATATATAGATTTAATTGATAAAATTCAATGAATATACATCAATAATAAGCTAAAGGTTATTTATATATGAAGATGCATTATTGCTCTCATAATAGTAATATTATATCTAAAGTTAAGAGTAGGTCGGAGTAGATTTGATACCGACTGAGAATTGAGAATCTTTTGTTCAATTTTCTTCTGCTATACGAAACAGAATGCATCCAAACGTTAAATACATTGACGAAACGTATTTGTCTATTGCGCTTGCAAAAAATAATTAAAGAAAATTTCAAAAAATCAAAAATTTTCTACTACAACTGTTCATTAAACTTCATGTACGGTTTCTAACTTTTTGTTTGAAACATATTGAATTCACGGAAATCAAATCTATTATACAATCATGTATGTATAAATAATTGCACTTAATAAAAATTTCTTATAAAACAGTGTAATTAATTTAACCCTCTGTGGGTAACTTGGGTCATTAATGTCACAAGACAAATTTTGAGTTTTAATATCTCTGGAAATAAAAGATGTTATAAAAAATTTTGTTTACTATGAATCATTAAATAAACTGTTAGACTATAAAGGAGATGCAAAAATGAGTATTCCTGAATTTTTTTAGATTTTTTTACCGGAATTTTCATAGAGAAATTATTAACAAGACATTAACGACCCATGTTACCATCCATATCCCTGAATTTTGTAATCACCCACCGAAGGTTAATTATGATAAAATAACATCTTCAGTTATCAGTCGGTAATCAGATGTGCTCTGGCCTACTCTTAAGAGGAGGTCACGTATCTCTGTCCTTTTCTAATCAAAGAAATGATTTTTTTACAAAAACTAATAACTTTATCAAAAAATGAAAAGAAAGCCGCGTCTTGTATCAGAAAAAGCAATATTTTCTTAGATAAGAAAAAATTAATTTTATTGCTTCGTTCTCAAGAAAACCTTGAAAAACCAAATTGTCCACCCTAACCTCTATGATTTAAGTTTTTCAAGGTTTTCTTGAAAACGAAGCAATATAATTAATTTTTTGTCCTCAGGCCGCAAAATGAATTTTTGTGTCCTGTATACGGAGCACAAAATAGTTTATTCTTGTCCTGGGTCGCAAAAAAAAGATGTTTATATCCAATGTCTTATTTTAATAAAAGTTCGCAGAAAAATGTTCTCGACGTCGCGATTCTTGGAGTTGAACTTAATGAACTGCTTGCTTTCCTTAATATTGTTATCCTTTTCTCACATATACTATACTGGGTATACGTTAACGAATAACTTAGACTCAATATATGTGTATTATGAAAGAAAAGGAAAGAGCGAGAGAAAGACATAGTTACAAGTTTCGCGTGTTAAAACTTTTTTTTCTTTTTTAAATATTTTTGAATTATAATTTTCATAGTTTAGCTTTGTTTTATTTCTGTTTAATTTTAATATTATCTTTTAACAATTGTTAGTTGTTCTTATAATCGATTTTTTTTTAATCTATTTTTTTTAAACTTTTTCTTTCTTTTTTTAAATATTTTTTAGTTATAATATTTATAGTTTAGCTTTATTTTATATTTTATTGTGTTTTTGTTTAATTTTAATTCAATATTTTAACAATTATTAGTGGTTTTTATAATCGAATTTTTTTTATTATATTTTTTATTGTGTTTTAAGAATTATTAGTTATTTATTATTTATAATTGAATTTTTTATTAAATATATAATAAAAAAATTCATATTATACATATAAAATTCTTTTATATTTTAAAAATTATGAATTATTTTTTTTATAGGCGGGGGGCTCCGCCCCAGCTTCCGCTTAGCGGCCTTTGGACAAAAAAAAGTATATGCAGTCACGGCCACAAACGTATCATTCTTGCTCGTGCAGCTGGAGTGGCCTCGCTTTCGCTCGGCCCCTCAGCATGCCCTCGCCAAGAATGATACGTTTTGCGGCCTTGACGCATAATATACTATTTTTCTGATCAAAGAAAATATTGCTTTTTCTGATACAAGATGCGGCTTTCTCTTTATTTTTCAATAAAGTTATTAGTTTTTGTAAAAAAATCATTTCTTTGATTAGAAAAGGACAGAGATACGTGACCTCCTCTTAAGTTAGTTTATTATATGAACATAATATTCACTAAGCCTAGCAAAACATTTCATTTAAGCTTTTTTCACATTTTAGGTGATTATTATCGATAAAATACTGATACAGTATTAATGCTGTATTAATACTGTATTGATACTATATTGATATTGTACTGATACTGCATTCATACTGTATTGATACTATATTAATACTATTACTGATACTGTATTGATAATGTATCGATACTATTTTGATACTATTATAACACCATATTAATACTATATTGATACTGTAGTGTCGCTGCATCGATACTGTATCAATACTGTATCAAATCTATATTATTAGTCTATTAAAATAATATTAATACTATATTAATACCATATTAATAATAATCTAATATTCTATTGATACTCTACTGATCCTGTAGCAATGCATCTACTTGAGTTTTTCCACCTTCAGCCTCTTGGCCTCGGTATATTCATATACTAAACTATATCTATACCTCTCTTTCCAAATCTTTTCACAGTTATAGGAATATCCACCGATGAATGAACCTTTTCAATCAGATTTTTATTTTAGACCAAGAATCTAAAGGTCGGTACGTTCTAGCATTATTCGGTAATCGAGAAAATTATCATTATTTATGTCATGCTAGGTACGTCTTCATACCAAAAAACCCTTTCTTATCATCAATCGCACACATTGTTGACAATAAAAAATCACCTTATCTATTAATAAAGTTGCATATGCAATAATGGACCCTCATTTAAATGATAACTGCGCCCAGTATTGTTCAACTTCATTGATCGGGGTAGGTACAGTTCCGTAACTCTAACCAATTAGTCAATAATACTATATTAATACTGTATTAATACTATTTTAATACCGCATCAATACCGTATTAATACTATATCGATACTATATTGATACTATTTCATTGTATCGATACTAAATTGATACTATATTGATACTATTTTAATACTGCATTAATACTGCATTAATACCATATTGATACTTTTTTGATACTGTATCGATACTATATTGATACTACATTAATAATATTTTAATACTATATGAATACTGTATTGATACCATATCGATATTATTTTAATACTGCATTAATACTGTATCATTACCACAATCAGACTGTATAGATAATATATTTATACAATATTTTTATTGAATTAATGATATATTCATATTGTATTGATACTAGTCTAATAGCGTATTGAAGCATTACTATTACAGTGTGTGAAAACTATTTACACTACATTTGAACACTATTAATATTTTATTAAAATACTATTAATAATTTAGTAAAATACTATTAATAGTGTACCCAAATACTATTTACGTACTGAAAAAATAAATTTAAATTTAATCAAATTATCTTAATTTAGGTAGGATTTGGGTGAATCAGATCAAGTACCGATAATATCCTAACCAATTCGGTTAAACTAGAGGTGTTTGAGTTAATATGAATGCTTGTTTGTATGTATAAAACATCCGAGAGACTCAATATTTTAAATTTCGTTAATGTGAACATTTCAAAAACAACTTCATAAAATTTGAAGATATTATTTTTATGTGTACTTTAAAGTAGCTGTCAATGAATAGTCTTTTCTTCTAAATATGAAATGCGTGACAAAAATATATTTGTAAAGCTTTTCTTTATTACTTTATTATTATTTGTTTTCGACATTTTCTAAAAAGAGCAAAAAGGGTATGTGAGTGGACAGAGTGCATGCCACATGTTTAGGATTACCACGCGTCCCATCATAAAGGACTTAAAGTAATAAAAGTTATAACTACGCTTCGATGTACACTCTTCTGCGTAGGCGTATGTATTAGTAAGGACTAGAAAAATACAGTTTCTTGATTGGTTTTTAAGGAATTCGTTAATATAAAGGGAGGAGACAAACATTAGCTTGTCAACTTTGTTACATTATAATTGTCAGAAATAACTGAGACATTCAAACGTACGGTTGTCTAAAGTCGGACTTCGAGCGAACTCTCGAATTTTTGTACTTCTAATAATTAAGCATTTGTATCATAATTTTGTATTTATATGTAATTCTTAATTTCGCGTATAATTGTCAAGTTAACATACTAATTTTTCTTTTTTAATGATTTATACAATTACTGTAATTATAATATCTGTTTTTAATAAATATAATATTTCGAATTCAATACAGGAATCTTTTTATTTTGTAAGATTCAAACGTTGGTCCTTCGAATGTCGGATAATTAAAAAGTGTTAGCGTAAGTGACAAATACGTGAAAGAAATTGCATAACAGTGTTATTTAATATTCGGACTTAATTATTGTGTAATAACTTGTTATAAATTTAGTATATAACAATTTATAGAACTGAACGTATAATTGTTTACCACTAGTGTTGTGAATAATTAGTTTAATATTTACTAGAACTCTTAATATACAAATGTTATAATTTATTAAAAATTATTAGGATTGAAACTAAACAAATAATTTGTGTACCTTTACAAAATCTTAGAAGTTGGTGATTTTGCAAATTAATAATAGGACTTTATTGCGATATTAGAACTTGTGATACTTCACGATTAAATAAAGTGCATACAAAGAACTTTGCAGTCAACATCAACTCGCAACGGCGGGCGACAAAAGGACTACACGGTACGAGTGCATACATACACACAAGCTACGATAACGGTAAGTCTCCAATCTTTTTTTTCCTCTCCGTAATTCCTTTTAGACATTATTTTGTTTGAGTTTTACTGTGTAAAAAATGGATGATTTGAAGACAAAACGCGCAGCTATTAAAGCAAAGGTTACGCGATTTTCAAATCAATTCGAACATGAAAGGTTGAGCTCGAACATTCCTACCTTACGCGTGCGATTAGAAAAAATAGAACCTTTGTACGAAAAATATGAAGAAATTCAATCAGAAATTGAATTTTTAACTACTGAGAAAGGAGATGAGGCCGAAAAACTGGCCCAAGCCAAAGAAAGAGATACGTTCGAAAACTCGTATTTCACAGTAGTAGCTAAAGCGCGAGAAGCTATTAAGCGCGCGAACGGAACGAACACAAGAACATCACCGCGAATACTCCAAGCTAACGATGAAGATTCTGACAGTAATGAAATAGTGTACCAAAGGGAGATGCATTTACCAAAATTAAATGTACCTGTATTTGATGGCAATTACGATCAATGGGTCAGATTTCGCGATTAATTTATTTCCATGGTTGATAATAATCGACAACTTAGTAATATTCAAAAATGTCATTACTTAGATCAAGCATTAGCTAAAGATGCAAAACGTGTAATAGCAGCATTTAGCGTATCAGAAGACAATTATGCAACAGCATGGGAAACCTTAAAGGCGCGATACGAGGATGAAAACGAGTTGATACATCATCACGTTACTGGTATTTGCGAAGCAATGCCCGTTAAAAACAATTCGCACTTAGAACTTAGGCAGTTATTAGATACTATAAATAATCATTTACCTAGCCTCAAAGCATTAAAAGAACCTGCAGACAATTGGGATACGTTAATCATGTACTTATTAAAGACAAAATTAAATAATGATATAAAAGTCGAATGGGAGAAAATGATATCTTTAAAAACAGGACGCGTAACATTAAAATAAATGAAAGTATTTTTAGAAAATCATTGCAAATTCTTATATAAAACAAGCAGCAAAACAAATGTATCCAATAAATTCAATAAATTCCCTATAAAATCAAGTAATAATTCTAACAATACTAATAACGTACAATCATATACAGTAACAGCAAAAAGTTGTCATTTGTGTAAGGGAGAACATGCATTGTACGCATGCAATGAGTTCAGACGACTTTCTCCTTCTATGCGTATACAAAAAGTACAACAATTTAAGCTTTGTTTTGATTGTTTAGCGGGTGACGGACATTTTAATAAAGAGTGTAAATTTGGTCCTTGTAGAAAGTGCGGACGTAAGCACAATACATTGTTACATTTAGAACAATCTACAGTACCATCGCTTCCCATACAAAATACAGAAAAAACAGACGGAAAGGTAGAACAGCAGAAAAACTTTAGCGCACGGACTTCTATTAATACAGTATCGTATGTATTATTAGCAACAGCTTGCATATATGTACATGATAAAAGTGGAAACAAACATGAGTGCCGTGTACTGTTAGATCAAGGTTCACAGCCACACATCATGACCACTGAACTTTGTAAAAAATTGAATATGCAATGCACACAAGCAAGAACTACTTTATCAGCTATTGAACAAGACAATCAAAGAGTACCTTATCAAGCGACGGCAAAGGTAAGCTCAAGAGTAACGGACTTTTCGACAACAATCACTTGCTTAGTCATCGATAAAATAAGTGACGATTTGCCATCACAGCGAATAAAATCAACTAATATTATAATACCTGATGGAATAGATTTAGCTGATCCATCATTCAACTAAGAACAGCCTATTGATATTTTAATTGGCGCAGCTTTATTTTATGAACTATTATGTGTAGGACAAATAAAATTAAAGGAAAATGAACCGTACTTTCAAAAAACTTTTTTAGGATAGATTGTAGGTGGAACTATACAGCTGCCTATTAAAAATGATAGGGTTGTATGCAATTTTGTCAAGAACGATGATTTAAATGCACAACTTGAGAAATTCTGAAAAATCGAACAATGTTTCTCAGAATCATCTCAATTATCAAAGAACAATCCAGCTAAAAAACATTTTCAAAAAACTATGGAACGAGATGAAAAAGGAAGGTTTATTGTAAGCATACCTTTTAAAGAAACAGAACTTTCTCAGCTTGGATCATCAAAGAACATGGCCTTAAAAAGATTATTTTCTATGGAGAAAAAATTATCAAAAAATCCATCATTCAAGGCACAGTACATAGAATTCATGAAGGAATATGAAACACTCGGACATATGAGTAAAATTCCTCCAACATCGTGTGATGATAATAAAACACATTTTTATTTGCCACACCACGCAGTCATTAAAGAGGACAGTACTACAAAAAAGCTACGGGTTGTTTTTGACGGATCAGCAAAAACTTTGACAGGTATTTCTCTTAATCAAGCACAGTATATCGGTACGCCTGTACAAGATGAACTTTTTTCAATTTTACTAAGATTTCGACTGCATCGCTACTTATTATCAGCTGATGTAACAAAAATGTACAGGCAAATACAAATTAAAAAGGAAGAAAGAGCAATGCAGCGTATTTTATGGCGCACTGATAATAATTCCCCGGTCAAGGTGTACGAATTAAACACAGTAACGTACGGTACGGCATCAGCACCGTTTTTAGCAACTAGATGCATGTATGAAATCGGAAAAGCATGAAAAGAACAATATCCTGTAACTAGCCATGCAATAATGCATGGTTTTTATGTAGACGATTTATTATCAAGCGCTGAAACAATTCAAAAGGCAATTCAATTGAAAAACGAATTAAATTTAACATTTAAAGCTTATGGACTAGAGCTTCGTAAATGATCTTCAAACGATACGCGAGTTATTCATGATAATGATAAGATGAACAAACAAGATGTAACTATTCATGGGGATAAGAGTCCAAAAACTCTAGGACTTGTATGGGATCTTCAAAGTGACATTTTAAAATATCGTGTAAAAAGTACGGACTCTCGAAAGGTAACAAAACGAACGATTCTTTCGATAATTGTACAAATCTTTGATTCAAGCAAAAGTTTTAATGCAAAAGCTATGGTCATTAAAACTTGATTGGGATGAATCAGTACCTCAAGACGTATATACTACGTGGCTTAAAATTTATCAAGATATAATTAATGTCAATAAATTAATAATTCCACGATACGTATGGTCGCATACATTCGAGAAAATTGAATATCATGGTTTTTGCGATGCATCAGAAATCGCTTATGGCGCTTGTATTTATGTATGTACAACAAGTAAGGATGGCACACGAAACGTAAATTTATTGTGTGAAAAATCACGAGTCACTCCGTTAAAGGCCACCTCAATACCACGACTCGAATTATTAGGTGCTTTATTATTAGCGCAACTTTCGCATAAAGTATCAACAGCATGCAATGTTGATAAAAATCAATGGTATTTTTGGACAGATTCAATGGTAACTTTAGCTTGGAATAAATCAGAATCAAACAAGTGGAAAACATTCGTTGCAAACCGTACAGCAGAGATTCAAGAACTTACAAACGGACGATGGAATCACGTAGAATCAGCACAAAACCCTGCCGATCTTATATCACAAGGTATAAGCACTACTGATTTGCATGAATCAAACATGTGGTGGAATGGACCATCTTGGCTATCACTTGATGTTAATGATTGGCCTAATTCATCAAGAGAGGATATCAGTGAAGTACCAGAACAGAGAGAAATAGCACACAGTTTTATTACAAAACAGATAAATGAAGAAAGATTGAATGAAACAGATAACAATAAATTAAACAGTGACATTTTTTATAGATTTTCTTCATTCACAAGACTCGTACGAACTACAGCATATATTTATAGATTTTATAACAATTGTAAAATAAAGAGAAGTCATAGATTAGCGGCTAAAAGACAAGAAAAAACACATGAGATATTACATAATAATTTAAAACTGTGCACTTCAGGAATCGATTTTGCAAAGCTAAGTTTAATTAAATTAGTACAAAGTCAAACATTTTACAATGAACTTTTAGAATTACAAAAAACAAAAAATAATGTATTACAATTGAAAAATAGCAAGTTAAATCAATTAAATCCGTTTATAGACAACTTAGGACTTTTAAGAGTAGGTGGTCGTTTGAAAAATGCAGAAATTTCATTCGATAAAAAACATCCAATAATTTTAGCAGCAACTCACAGATTTATTTATCTATTAATTAAGTACGAACATAACAGATTATTGCACGCAGGGTGTCAAGCAGTTATTAATTCGCTTCGCAAAAAATATTGGCCACTAACAGGAAAAAATATAGTGAAGAAAATTCTACAAGAGTGTATTACATGCTTTAAAGTACGACCAAATGAACCAACATATGTTATGGGAGATTTGCCTTCGGTTAGGGTAACACCGATGCGCGCATTTTATAATTGCGGAGTGGATTTTGCAGAACCATTTTTTATTAAAGAAAAGGCTCGATCTCGGGTCCCAATAAAATCATATATATGTATTTTTGTATGCTTAGTGATTAAAGCTGTACACATCAAACTGGCAGTAGATTTATCAACTGATGCCTTTTTAAATTGTTTAAAAAGATTAATTTCTAGACGTGGAATTTGCAAAAATATTTACTCCGATAACGGAACTATCTTTGTCGGAGCAAAAAATGAACTTTTACAAGTAAAGCGTATGTTAACGGACGAGAACTTTCAAAATGATATTGCTAATTTTTTATCAACCTTTTCTATCGATTGGCATTTTATACCTCTGCATGCGCCTAATTTTGGTGGGTTATGGGAAAGCGCGGTAAAGTCTGCAAAATATCATTTAAAGCGGGTAGTAGGAGAAACACGACTTAAATACGAAGAATTGTACACAGTATTAACTCAAATTGAATCATGTCTAAATTCTAGACCTTTAACACCTTTATCCAATGACTCAAATGACCTTACTCCTCTCACTCCTGGCCATTTCCTTATTGGAGACGCACTTACAGCTTTTCCGTAAGTAGACTTACGAACTGTCAACATGCACAAATTAAATAGATATCAACATCTTCAACAAATGGTACAAAATTTTTGGCAGCGATGGCAACGAGAATATTTGTCTCAACTACAAAGTCGCCCAAAGAAAAAGTGTACTAACTAGGTGAGTGTCACACCTCCGGATCACGGATTTTGCTCAAACTTCGGGATAAGTTTTCAGATGATAAAATATGGAAAAAGCTAAAGTTATAGTCATAAATACTCAATATTTCCCTAGTTGCAGGCAATTAAAGAAAATCACTAAAAAAGTTACTAGATTTTGAAACGCATATAGTTCTTTAGCATTGATAGCTACAAGCTTGAAACTTTTTTTAAATTAAAGCTGAGCTCAAATCCTTTCGAAACAGTAGTTACAGCATATCAAAATATTATTTTTTCCCAAAGTTAGAGCGTAATAAGGATTGGACCTAATTTCAGCTTTTATTATTAATTAATGTTTTTAAAAGAAAAATCAGGTCCAATGTTTATCACGCTCTAACTTTGGGGAAAAATAATATTTTGATATGCTGTAACTACTGTTTCGAACGGATTTAAGCTTAGCTTTAATTTAAAAAAAGTTTCAAACTTGTAGCTATCAATGCTAAAGAACTATATGCGTTTAAAAATCTAGTAACTTTTTTAGTGATTTTCTTTAATTGCCTGCAACTAGGGAAATATTGAGTATTTATGACTATAACTTTAGCTTTTTCCATATTTTATCATCTGAAAACTTATCCCGAAGTTTGAGCAGAATCCGTGATCCAGAGGTGTGACACTCTCCTAGTAAGTTGAACACTATCGATATAGGTACGATGGTATTAATCAAAGAAGGCAATACACCTCCATTGTATTGGCCTTTAGGCCGTATAATAGAATTGCACCCAGGTAATGATGGTATCACTAGAGTGGTATCTATAAAGGTCGCAAAGGGTATTGTCAAGCGAGCCGTCACAAAAATCTGCATATTACCAATGGAAAATAAGAACGGGTCAAACATCACTTAAGATGTGCCTACAACTGATCAACAAATTTAATTTCAAGTGTTGTGTAGTGGAAATTTCATTACGTAATTTCACATTTATTGAACTCTAAGTTAGTATTTAGTGGACTATAAGAAAATTCATTAGATAATTTTTTTGTACTATATCATTTCACATTATTTTAATTGTATTCTAATTAATATTATATTCATTATACTTAAGATTTGGATTCTTTATGGACAAAGTGTACAATTTATAATCTTTCAATATGTATTTATAATTTCAGATCAACGAAACTGCATAGGTAATTTAACAATAGTGATAGAATCTGTGTGAGAATTTATTTGATTAACGGGCTTTAAGAGATAGCATTAGGAACTTTATTTAAGTACGTTGAAAGATACTCTTTCAATGCGGGTGGTATGTTTAAGTTAATATGAATGCTTGTTTGTATGTATAAAACATCCGAGAGACTCAATATTTTCAATTTCGTTAATGTGAACATTTCAAAAACAACTTCATAAAATTTGAAGATATTATTTTTATGTGTTTATTTTTATGTGTACTTTAATGTAGCTGTCGATGAATAGTCTTTTCTTCTAAATATGAAATGCGTGACAAAAATATATTTGTAAAGCTTTTCTTTATTACTTTATTATTATTTGTTTTCGACATTTTCTAAAAAGAGCAAAAAGGGTATGTGAGTGGACAGAGTGCATGCCACATGTTTAGGATGACCGCGCGTCCCATCATAAAGGACTTAAAGTAATAAAAGTTATAACTACGCTTTGATGTACACTCTTCTGCGTAGGCGTATGTATTAGTAAGGACTAGAAAAATACAGTTTCTTGATTGGTTTTTAAGGAATTCGTTAATGTAAAGGGAGGAGACAAACATTAGCTTGTCAACTTTGTTACATTATAATTGTCAGAAATAACTGAGACATTCAAACGTACGGTTGTCTAAAGTCGGACTTCGAGCGAACTCTCGAATTTTTGTACTTCTAACAATTAAGCATTTGTATCATAATTTTGTATTTATATGTAATTCTTAATTTCGCGTATAATTGTCAAGTTAACATACTAATTTTTCTTTTTTAATGATTTATACAATTACTGTAATTATAATATCTGCTTTTAATAAATATAATATTTCGAATTCAATACAGGAATCTTTTTATTTTGTAAGATTCAAACAAGAGAAAATTCTAAAGAATCCCAATAACTATGTAATCAAACTTTATCAGTTCAAATATGAATCAGTTAAGTTTATATAAATTTTAAATTATGTATTAAGACGTACCTGACGTGATGAAAATACTGATAATTTTTTCGATTACCGAGTAATGCTAGATTCCAACGTACCAACCTTTTAATTCTCGGACTAAAACAGAAATCTGATACAAAAGGTCCATTTGGCAATGGAGATCCCCACCACTGTAGAAAGGTTTGAAAAAAAGTATCAGTTTTAGACCACGTAGTCTAGAACTTAAATTGGTTAGAACCGGCCTATCTTATCTACGGTTTAAGCTGTAGACATTTTTTTAATTATAGAATCAATTAATTTTTAATACATAATTAAATTAATTAATGAAAAGATTTAAAAAAAACAGATATTTAGGAATGAAAAATAAAACTTAGAAATATATAAATTAAAATAGCAGTTTAGAGCGTTAGAGGCATCTTTTTTTAAAAAAGAAACTGATGGTTTATATTTCAAATTTGAAGTTCTTAGTTTCCCCTATTTGATTCATAGTGCGATCATTAAAGTATATATAAAACATTTCTGAAAAAATCTGAGATTGTTTGTGTCATGTTAACTTCTCTTTATCTCAATTTTTATTGGAAAACTCTAACAATTACCATTTTTATATATTTTTACATCTTGACGAAGTTTAAGATGTTAACAAAAAAAAATTATTTTTTTCGCTATTCTAACCCTAAAATCGCAACTTCGTTGCTATTTTCGGCTTTCATGGCGAAAAATACACTACGCAACTAGTATGGAAAGGCTTGTTTACGAAACTCGTTACGACCCTCACCTTCGACTCAGGCCGTAAACTTCTCGTTATGTACATGAAGCCTTTCCATACCCGTTACGTAATGCACTATTTCTTTAAAATAATGTGTATGATGGTTGAGCAAGAAATTGATTAGTTTTATTTTCTTGTATGCTCATTTGGTAAATATTTTGTGCATTTCTTATTCTTTATCAACAAGGTTTTTGAAATGCTTACTTTAAAAATGATATATTAGACTCGTTTGGTTATTATATTACAAATACGTTTAAATAAAAATTTTGATTACAGTATAGTGGTTTATGAGGGTGGTAGCGTAATGAGTCAAGCTCGATCACTCTGGCGTCTAGAGCTTGCAAGAACTAAATGGGCTGGTGGATTCATCAATTGGTTACATCCTATGCGTATCAGACATTTAACCACTGGTCGTTACCTTGCTGTAAAATCTAACCTAGAGCTGTGTCTGGTTGATAGGTATTTATCTTTTATTTTATACGAAATTCATTATTTTGATATAAATTAATTAATAAATAATCTTATTCCTTTATCATATGGTTGGGCTTATCACAATTAAGAAATGAAGCAACAATTGAGACATCGACCTTTTTACTACGGCAGGAAAAAGACGATCAAAAAATTATTCTTGAAGACAAAGACTTAGAAGTCATTGGATTACCAATCATAAAATACGGTGATTCCACTGTCATTATGCAACATGCGACGACATCTCTTTGGGTTTCCTACAAGGTTGATTTTTATATCACAGTATTAGAATGATACATGAAAAATCTTATTTATTGATTTTAGTCTTATCTAATAAGATTTGATTTTCGAACATAGCCTTTTCCGAAAATTATGTAACAATATGATGATAGTGACCATTAGCGTGCATTGTACGCGGCATTGACGTATTTTCTTTATAAACATAAAAAAAAATTTTAACAAAAAAAAAAAACCGATTTCAAAAATATTGCAATAAAAAATAACAAATTATATATTATCCTTCGAAATTACACGCATGCTACGCATAGACTATCTAATTGTTTGCAAGAGCACAAACCAATTATTTCTTATTAGGCCTCTGACAAAGAAATTAGCTAATAGGTAAGACAATATATACATAAAAATATAAGAATTTTTGGAGTCAATGCCAGCCTAAAAAAGTAGCTTCAAATAAAATAAAAAATTTTGAAAGTAAACAAAGGAAGCGATAGATATCTAAAGAAACATTAAAAAATATTATGAAAACTATTTATAAAAATATTTATCATATTTTTTTTTAATTTAAGGCAATTTTTTTATGCCTACACCGGCTCCAAAAATTCTAATATTTTTATGTTTATATCGTCTTACTTGCAAATTTCTTTGTCAGCAGTCTAATAGAAAAATGATTCGTTTGTGCTCTTGCAAATAATTAGATAGTCTATGTTTTCTTTGTACACGTGTTAGATACGTAGTATGCGTATAATTTCTGAGGATAATATTTTATTTGTTATTGTTTAGTGCAATATTTTTTAAATCGATTTTTTTTGTTAAAATCTTATTATTCTCTACTTTTCACTGAAGTTCCTTGCTAAAAGAACAAATATGAGTAGACCGACTAATCAAATATTTAACGCCAGCCAAAAAAAATTACCACAAATCTAAAAAACATATAATAAAAAATATTTTGATAAATAGTTTTCTTAATATTTTTTAACGTTTTATTAGGTATACATCGCTTCCTTTGTTTACTTTAGGAATTTTTATTCAAATATTTATCAAATATTTTTTTTACACACAATCCTTTATATAAAAAATAATTTTCATACGAATCGAGTAATCCCTTTGAGAGTTATGCACGGATGTAGTAATTTTTTTTTCGAGGAATTTTTTGTTCTCAAATAATTTGCTCGTACTAACTCAGTATTAGCACAGTACTTATGAGACACGTATGGAATCTTTCTGGAGACATCCTCTATCAGCTAAAAAATGTTTTTTTTTAATCGGTTTAGAAACGACGGAGTTTTTAGGTAACAAGCATAGGAAAAAAATTTTATAAAAGCCATTTTCAAAAGCTATTTTCTCAGAATTCATTTAAGTAATTTAAAAATTCACAGAATAATGTGTTTAAAGGAAAATAAAAATCTATAACCAATCCTTCAAACTCTGTCATCTCATTTTTCAAGAAACTTGAAATTGTTTTTGACAATTATATAATAACTCAAATCTCAAAAATGACTGAAATTTTCAAGGTTTATAATAGCTTATTTTCCTCTATTTAATCAAGTATTGCTATATTAAGTGATCGGAATGATTTTTTACTTCTGTATTTTTAAAGTAAGGAAACCCATTTAATTTACTTTTTTATTAATTTTCATCTGCAGTTTGAATACAACATTAAAAAAGCGTTATAATTATATTTTTCGTAAACTTCATAATTCAGTAGTTTTTACTTGACGTAAAAAATGTTGAAATCACCTTGTCCCATCAAAAGTTATTCAATTTATAGACAGAAAAAAATGGACTCTTGCACATAGTTACTACCTAATTGAGTGACCTTTACCATAGACTGTTGAAGTGTACATTTAAATAACAAACATGTTACAAAAATAAACAGTTTTATTATCCAGCTACTCAAGAGTGCACAGTGGTTCATCTAACTTAAAAATCGAACAAATTACTTATTTACCTAAATTTAAGCTATAAAATTAATTGTAGATATAGATATAGATAGATATTTATTTATTTTGTAAAAAGAGTACAAAAAGGCGTGTAATACATGAAATAGTAAGTAATAATTCTATAAAAAGTATTGCACATAATAAGATAAGATATCACAGTCAATTATTAAAATTAATATATAATACTGTATCAGTAAGCCACCATGTAAAAGTGATATCACAGACTATTCTAAATACACGTAGAAAACATAAATTACAATAAAAAACAGTCTTAAATATCTATCAGTCATTGAATTAAAATACATAATTTAAAAAGAGGAATCACTGTCATGACATCAATAAAAATAAAATTGGACAATACTATAAAAATAAAATTGAACAATACAATAACAAAGTAATAGTAAATAATTAAAAAATAAAATAATAATAACATTTAAAGAATGAAAACAATACCGAAGATGTCATGACTTCTAATAAAAACAGAACCACTCATACTTTCCGCATACATTCATCCATCATTCACGCTGATAAATACATTTAAACCTTAAATCTATATATAGGACAAAACAAAATAAATTAACACAAAAATTAAAATACTCAAAATTAATTTCACTCGAGGTCCAGTAAGTACGTCCTCAAAGCCGACTTAAACCTGCCGAGCGATGGAAGATTTTTTATATAAGCAGTCAGGGAGTTCCAAAAATGCGCACCTTAAACTTGAAAGGAATTTCTTCCAGTCTCAGTACGCAGGAAGGGCACCGCGAAGTCCTTAATCTCTCCCCTAGTGGCTACCGTAGGTACATATCTAGTAAAGAGACTCACTAGATACTCGGGAGTATTCATGCGCACGATTTTGTACATAAGTACAGCCATAAAATACTGTCTGCTTGAATCAGTACGCAGCCAACCAAGCGCAGCTCTATGAGGAGAGATATGACCGCCTAATCCTACGCCTAATACATATCTCACACATAAATTTTGTAGTCTTTGTAATTGTTTTCTCAACCCCTGCGAAGCATCAAGCAGAACTACTGAGCAGTAGTCGAGGTGCAGAAATAGCAAGGCGGCTGTGCGTTGTTTACGCAGGGCCTCAGTGGTGTACCGACGAAAGAACCGTAAACTATACATTATCCTAATAAATTTTTTAGTCACCATATTAATATGCGGCTCCCAAGACAACTTAGCGTCAAGCACAACACCAAGGCTCGTAACGGTATCAGAGAAAGATATGCCGACACCTCCCTCAAGCTCAATCGTTCTTGGCTCACCAGCATAAAAGTCATTAATAAAACGACTACTGCCAAAAACGATCGCCTTAGTTTTGCTTGCATTTAATGTGAGAGAAGTATCGACAGCCCATCCCGACACCGCCCTGGCCGCCCTCTGCATAATACGAATACCATCATCCAGATGTTTATAAGGGATCTGAGTATAGATTTGGAGGTCATCAGCATATAATATGTGCTTGACACAACAGGGGTCGAGAGTGTCACGTATGTTATTAATGTAAAGGTAGAACAACAGAGGCCCCAGCACTGAACCCTGTGGAACTCCTAGATTGGTTGTTAGCCAATCCAAATCCTCTTTTAAATGTGTAGAAACCATTTGTTTCCTACCTAATAAATAGGAGTTGATCCACTCGAGTGCAGCCCTAGAAAACCCCATCAATCTAAGCCTCGCAAGCAATTTGGAAGGGGAGATCGTGTCGAATGCCTTACTAAAGTCAAATAGGAGTAGTATTGTGGCAAGTTTCTTGTCAAGACCTGATCTTATGTCGTCTGTAAGTTCAAGTATAGCAGTTTGCGTAGAATGATGCTTCCTGAAGCCAGTCTGCAAATAGTCAAGTATTTTGTGTCATAATATACTCCTGCAGTTGGTCATGGGCAATCTTCTCGAGAACCTTTGAAAGAAAACATAATATCGCTATGGGCCTAAAATCTTTAGGCATTTTAGGTGTAGGGCACTTCTTTAAAGGCATAATACGTGCGCGCTTCCAAAGGCAAGGGAAGACCCCCCGTGCAAAAGAGGAATTGAACAGAGTCACAAGATGCTCTTCAATAACCGGAAGTGCTTTAAGTATCACACTCTGCGGGATGCCATCCTCGCCACAGGCCTGTGATGAAAAATGCGAAATCGCAAGGATTACATCATTAATATTAATTGGTTTAAAGGCAAAACCACTTTCACTACACTCAGAAAGAATCCTTTTACGTTCCGCAGTATCATCGTGTGGCGAGACCGACACCCCCGCAAAATGTGCATTAAGCTCATCTGGAGTGAATCCATTCAAGTCCCCTTGAGGTCCGGACAGGAGTCCCAGGTCTTTTAACTCCTTCCAGACATTACCTCTAGCAAGAGCATCAAATAGTCTATTATGATAATAATTTGTTATAGCTTGTTCCGTCCGTTCATCTATTGTTTTACGCAGCTGCAAAAATTCGGAGAGATATCGCTCCTCCTTCGTCCGTTTAAATCTACGATACGTGGCATCTCTCTTGTGCCGAATCTGCGGCAACTCTTTATCAATCCAAGGAAATTTATCTTTACCAATTTTAAGTGTTTTTAGTGGCGCTAGATTTTGTATTGCCGCCGTAAGGATGTCACAGAGGCAGCCAAGTGCAGATTCAGGGTCAACTGTACCAACTGTAAATGGCGTCCAATCACAGCCGGCCAAACTCTGTACCAATAACTTTGAACAGATATCTTTGTAATTTCTATACTTAATTATTTTATTATCTGTCTTGATGTGATGACAAGAAATACATACATCAATTAAGTTGTGCCGACTGTGAAAATTCGCCGGTAAGTTGCGTGCGTCAAGTACTGTGTCATTATCTTCAACAAGAATCAGGTCAATCCACGTGTGAGACGTTGGAAGTGTGATGCGTGGCACCGTACTGAACCAACTGTAACGAAAGCTCAGCCGACAATTTATTAATAAATTTGGCATCAGTGCTCCCACGCAGGAGATCGGCATTCAGGTCTTCCATTATAATTTTATGAGAGTATTCGGAGGCAAAATTTTTTAAGTTATCCAAAAAATCGGTAGTTTTAGAAAAGGAAATTGCAGGAGGTCGATAAATAACAGAAACCAACACGGCTTCGGAGCTGCCCAATTGCACGGAACAAAAAATATACTCAGGTACCTCCGGTTTACCTTCACTATGATTAGTTTGAGTATCCGAAGTAGCCAAAATAGTGCACTTTAAATTGTCTTTAACATACAAAGCAACTCCTCCACCACGCAAGTTTCTGTCCTGTCTGAATATTTTATACCCTTTGACCCGAATGACGTCATCCGAAACAGATGGACCCAGCCAGGTCTCAGCCACTCCAAATATGTCGCAAGAAGGACCATCACTTAGAAACTCACGTACCTGCCCAATGTGAGCCCTCATTAAGTCACATTCAGAAAACATGCTCGCAGTTCACCCCTCCTCCCTGTACGACTCTCAGAGGAGGCCCGGTGCAGTCATTGGGGAGAGGCCACACTCGACGTTACTCCATTATTTGTACTTAACAATTGATTTGTCGACATATTTCATTGATGTTCAGAGGCTTCAATATTATCACATATATTATTATTATTGCACTTTATATTCGATGGAGTTTCAGAATTTACATTAATTACATGCACACCGTCTTTTAATTTCTTACATTCTGTCAATAAATTATCTAAATCATTTTCATTAAAAAATTTGTGAGCTCCCTCCCCTCTCTCCCTCCTCACCAGAAATTTACCATGTCTGTGCCAAACAAATTTAAAGCCTTATTCTTTGGCATACTTTAACTTTTTAAAATTAACATATTTTTCTTTAGGCAAAAATTCATTAATAAATATCAAGCCGTGGCGTTTAATGGCTGGAAGACTGCCAAGGAGGGAGGGATTAAGATTCGCTGTCGAAAAACCAGTGATTTCTCGTTTAGCCTTAAACACCTTATGCACCAGGTTCTCCTAAGAAAGTCTAACCAGTAATGAGAACGGACCCCCCGGGCCGCCATTGATCCCACGATCCGTAGACACCCCGTTTACATCATCATATTTAGCGATTTTCTTAACTGAGATTACATTTGTACGCTTGATTGCCGGAAGAATGGTACCAAGAACGACACAGGCGTAATCATCCGGCCCAACATTAACTGCTGAACAGTCAAATTCGCCAGAGATCACCAATGTACCGCTCCCAGAGCCACACTCCGTCTCAACTTGACGAGGTGCCTCCTCACTAATTACAGTATGAGTGTGTGGTGTTTGTGGCACTTCTACAGATTTAAATGTATGTAATGTATGCTCATTCATTCCCGTGAGATCCGCGACGGCCTGCGCCATGCCAGCTACCCCGGTTGTAAGGTCAAAGAAACCCTTGTCCACTCCGTGAAACTCGTTATTAAGAAAAGTTCGAATATTATCAAATTTACAACTAATTGTTTTATTATACGTTTCGATTTTATTATTTAGAGCGGACAAGAAATTCCTTTCCAAAGTGACTATTATTTCCCTAAGTTTGCGATTTTCCTCTAACAGCTGTATCTGCCCAATTTCTAATTTTTTAATATATTCATTCTGTGTATCAATTTTGGACACAATATCCCGCAGGCCTTTGTCAAAATTTTTAACTTGGCTCTCTACAGCCAAAAATCGATCAAAAGAATTTAATATTGTGTCAAGCCTGCCAGATAGTGCGCTCTCTAGAGCAGATACAGCTGCCTGCAATGAGGAAGAATCTAAGTCACTTCAGACTTCATCAGAATTATTTTTCATAAAATTATTACTATTATTATTATTACTCGGGGCAGCGAGCGCAGCGCCACCTCCTAATAGTTTATCAGATAAAAGCATACTTATTCTACTTCTCCCCAGCGTTGGGGTTCGATTATTTTTTTTGTACCACTATGCTATGTTCAGAGTGTACCAGATCAAAAAGTCGATGCTATAGCTAAGTTCGAATAGCGCAATTTTTAAATTTGAAATAACTAGATCAAAACTAGTGATAAATTGCGAGGTAACCTGTAAACTCGCACGTGGATTTAAATGTAAACAAATAATAAGATTCAGAAGAAGCCAGAATCATCTAAAGTTAATGGTATGTTAAGTATGAAAAATTTAAATTTAAGTCAAGTTTATTTTAGAAATATTAAAATAAAATATAATTATTTTAATCATAGAAAAAACCATTATGAATTAAGAGCAGCACTTGGATGAGTAAGGTAATAATAAACAATAATCTTAAAAAGAAGAGCTTTTGAGTTCATAAAATTAAAATTCCAAAATTAAAATATTTACTTATTATAATTCTAGTGCTATCATGTGAAAATCTGATAAATACTCAAAACGCAGTGACATAATTGAGTTTTGATTTCTCTAAGAAAAGAAGAAGCTAATTTAGAAGCTTATATTATAAATTAATTGAAGCAGGTAAATTATTATATTATAATCTCTTTATTATTCCTTAACCTAATTTACATTTGTTGTTGTGTCAGCGTGACTGATAAAAAATACATACAAAATACTTAACAATATCAACAAAATAAAAGCTTTTTTTCTTTATAATCCTAAATAACAAGACTTGAGATTTATTAATATCCTTTTTCACACTGGCACAATGTCTAAAATAACTTGTTTCTTAAATATCAATCACTAAATTTTAACTAAACAATTCGTATACATTTACTAAGATAATGAATAATAAACTTTTATATGTGAACTGAAGCAAGTTTATTTTGTTGAGATTTAGTTTTTACAATATTTTATGATTTTTTGCTAAACATCTAATTTAATATTCATGTAAATATTGAAAAATCATTTTTATCTCTAGAAAGCGAAGACGCTGTTGTTTTTCTTCTGTTGCCTTAGATTCTAGGAGTACTATTATGTAAAAGAAAAGATGCAGATCACATTTATGGCTCTTTACCTTAAGACATTATAGAGATTGCTGTAATTTCAATGTACAGGTATTGAGTATTGTTTTAAAATTAATTTCCTTTACTAAAATTTGTATTAAAGTTAGAATTTTTAAATTTTATTTTGAAAACTTTAACTTGTAGTTTATGTATGTTAAGGGCAATTCTTTTTCAGTCAGTCAGTGTAAGATAAAATAAACTTACACTAGAAGAATTTCCGTAACTTACTAAAATTTTAAACATTATCTAAAATCAATTCTTATATTATAGGAAAAATTATTAAACTTGGAGAAATAGCTGAGTGGCCAAAACAATAATAAGGAATGAACAATAAAAAGAAAGCTGTAATATATGAATGATGTATATAATGGTATTAAATTATTGAATGGTGCGTTAATTTTGTTAAATTAATACCTGGATGCTGTATAGTATAAGTTTCGTATCTTCGAGACTAAATAAGTGAATTAAACTAATTAATTTACGGTACTATTTAATTTTTGAATTTAAACTTGTTAAAAAGTCATCAAGCATTATGTATAATCATTTATAATTATATATTAATATTTATTCGCTTATTTATATGGATATATTATGTAATATTATAATTAATATAAAAAGCATTGTTTATATGTAAACTTCTATTTAAAATTAATAAATTTCTACCTATCTCTTAGTGATTTGAGCTTATGGCATTGCACAGATTAGTTAAAAATAATTGAATGAAGATTAAAATTCTTTCAGAATAAGCTTCTTAATCATTGATCAGTATTTGCAATAGCAAATTATATCGTACGCTACTATTTAATTGTTTGTACATATTCATTAAAAAGGGTTTAACGTTGAATTTGCCATACAGTCTCTGTCAAAAGTTCATTTTTCCGATAATCATTATTGTTTTTTTTTAGAAAGTGTTCATTCAATTTTTAGCTTGAAGCTCTAATTTATTAAATAAGATTAAAACAATCATTTTAAACTTTGATTTAAATATAATGAATTATTAAGAAGTTGTATCGTTTTAAAGTCTCATCTTAGATAAATTTAACGCAATCATAAAAAATGATGTCAAAGTTTAAAAAATGTTTTTATTTAATATAGCAACTATTTTCGTTCTGTTCAGTTTAAAATTTAGAATGTATTGTCGAGAATAGAATCTCAAAATTTACTTTTTATTCACATTCATTGTCAATTTTTTATGATAAGACAGTGAGTACTGTCTGAGGCATACTTTTTTCATAGACAATTGGCAATAAATTTAAATGAAAGATTAAAATTCTATCCTCGTAAATAGATTATAAATTTTCAGCTAAATAAAATAAATTTTGTTGCTGTCAAATAAAATAATATTTGAAACGTTGGTATTATTTTTTCTGATTGTGTTATATTAGAGTAAAAGTTATAAACTGTAAAATGATATAACTTATTAATAATTCATTATATTTAAACTGCATTTAATTTTACTACACAAATGTTAGAAATAATGAGATTCTAAAGAATTCCAATAATATAAATGGTTAAAAAGGGTGAGTGTCCGTCCGGGTGTTTTTCTGACCCATTGTAAACGAATCATTTTAAAAATAAGATAAAAAAAGAAAACTTAAAAGCGTGTATGTACGCTAGTACCATATGTTAAAATAATAACTATTTTTGCCACAAAGTAATAAATACTGATTAAAAAATAAATACTTTATTATTCATATGACACGTTGGCAATATATTCGTACACACTGCAGTATGAGTTGATGATTTCTAACTCTACTTTATTTTTGAAAAATAAGTTAAAGTTTACAAATCCACTTTGGTTGTTAATAAAAATTTCAAGTTTTAAAAATCAGTCTCTTGGCGTCCAACGTGTTAAGAAACGGCATTCAGAATGAGTTCGAAAAGAGAGGATTAAAGATTTTCTTTAACAAATTTCTTCTTGTACTGGATGATTTAGATATTATATCTTAGAATTCCGTTTATGAGACAAAGTTAAACAAACTCTTATTTCGTAAAAACTATGTGTAAAATAAATAAACAGCTTTCAATATTATTTGTAAGATTTTCACATCCTCAAAATAAATCTTATTGTAGAATAAAATTATGCAATATTTAAAACTTGCAACAAAGAAATATACTAAGCAAGTAAAATAATATAAGCGAATATTTTTACTTTCATAAAATATATTTTTTATAAGTTATTTATGTATATACTTATTTTATGTCATAGTTAATTAATAAAATTATGCTTAAATATCAGAAATTAAATGTCAATAATCAAGTGAATTAATTATTTATTAAAGAAAAGTAAATTTTGATAATAAATGGTTTTAAAAGTTTTTATAATCATAATATTGGCTTGCAATTATATTTTTTTTAAATTGAATAATATGCTTAGAAGTATACTATTTTACTTTCACATTGTGAAATAAAAATGAATAAAAAATATGAAATATTTAGTACTGCAAAGCATTTGAATTTTGTAATACCTACATAATACAAGAAAATGATACCTAAAAGCTAAAAATGTTATTACTCGCTTTGTTCACCAATACCGTGAAAACCTCACATTAACCTCACATTAATATCACATTTCAAAGATAAAAAAATAGTATAACTTAAATAAGACATTTTAATAAATGACATACATTTTAAAGAAATTATTTTCACATATAGCGTTTTGGAACCGTCAAATTTTTTCAACAAAATTGTTCGAATATCTGGAATTGATATATACATGAAATATTGTACATTAGCTGAAGTTTCACAAAATAAATTTGAGTAAATAATAATATTTGTTTATAATAATTGAACCAAAATTCCACATTTCACTTATTTTAAAGATTTTTAAGCCGTCAAACTTTAATTTATTTCTGATTTATAAAAATGTCTAAATTTCTAATTATCATTTTTAAACAAATTAAGCATTTTTATAAGAAAGTTCAGATTCTTTATTATATATTACTTAAACACTAAACATCAACAATTATCAAGTATATTTTTTTTATTACCTGCAAATCACTTACAGTGACATTTTATCATTTGTATTTTATCATTTGTATTTTATATTATTTTATCTATCTTTTCGATAAGACATTGCATGTAACAAACTGCAGAGGACTACTTACAGCTGACTTACGATTAAACATACTTGGATGCTTTTTGACGTGTGTACAACAATAAAATAGTAACATATAATATAATTTACTAATGTAAATACTAATCAATGATCAAGAAGCTTATTCCCAAAGAATTTTACTCTTCATTCAATTATTTTTAGCTAATCTATGCAACACCATAAGCTCAAACCATTAAGAGGATAGGTAAAAATTTATTAAATTAAAATAGAAATTTACATATTCCTGTTTTTGTTTCAACATTCTTCAACAAAACTTTTCATATTAATTACACAGGCCCACAAAATGAAAAAAAATGTCTGAACTTTTGACCGGACATACATATTCCCATGTATTTTTCGACGCTGAATCCGAATCTGTAATAAAAATATAGGGTTTTCCTACCTTTTCTCAGAGTTTTATTGAAAAAACCTCATTTTTTACGGTTTTTTTGCGGTTTTTCGAGTCTAGAAAAAACAAATCATGAGATACGGTTAATTGGACTTCAAAATCGAATTCTACGGGAAAAAATACACGGGAAACTATACCTTCAAATTTTTTTAACGCGATTCTAGTCCTCTGTATGGGGCTGAAAAGATGAGGAAATCGGTAAAAGTCGAAATTTTGCCTAAAATGGATTTAAACAATATTAAAATTTAATCATGCGTCTTTTGAAGAGTCGATAAACATTGGAAATACTATCCTGGGGGTTTTTCAGATTGCTGATCATGAATTTGAAGTCAGATTGTGTAAAAACTACTTCTAGAGGGCGGTAACAAGAACTGTATATGGTAAATTTATCGATTTTTTAAAAATTTTACGTCTGAAATACTAATTTTAGAGTCTTTCACAGCATTGACTGTAAATTCAAGATATTAACTTAGCCTATTGTGTACGTTAAACTTAACATTTTGTCTATGTTTGTCTCTCTCTCTCTCTCTCTCTTCCGATGTTTTTTTTAAATTGGCTTACGCTTACGTACACGTTTCTCTTCGAATGACCGATGTAGTGGATTTCTGACACGTTTTTGTCCTTTTTTCGCAGCTGTTTCTCTTTTTATCATCCAGCAGTAATCTGCTAACATGTTGATACCCCAGTTTCCTTGAAATCTACGTTCAAACTCCTTTAAATCTTGGTGAAATCGTTCACCATGCTCTTCACTAAAGTCTCCGTTATTTTCAGGAAACTGATCAACGTGTGAATCAAGAAAATGAAGTTTTAAGTTCATTAGACAACCCAATTTTTCAAAATTACGTACCATTCTTTTCACAATAGCTTTATAATTTATAATTATAATTATAATTTATAATTATAAAGCTATATAATATAATTCCAATCTTGAACTACTTTTAACGAAAATAAAATATAGAGAACATAAATGGCAAATATGTGGCGATTTAAAGATTTTATCTATGATACTTGGACAACAATCTGGATTTACGAAGTACCCATGTTATTTATGCATGTTTGATAGCAGAGATAGAGAAAAACACTATAAAAAGAAAATTTGGCCATCAAGAGAATCGTTTGAACCTGGAAAACAGAATGTTATAAAAGATCCACTCGTTAATCCTTCGAAAATTTTGATACCGCCTCTGCATATAAAGCTTCGATTGATAAAGCAATTAGTTAAAGCTTTGGACAAGGACGGTCAATGCTTCCAATATATAAGCAAAGTATTCCCCCATAAATCTGATGCTAAATTAAATGAAGGTATTTTTTATGGTCCTGAAATCCGAACTTTATTTAGAGACGAAAACTTTGAACAAAGCATGACTGATGTTGAAAAGGCAGCATGGTTAAGTTTTAAAGAGGTATCGACGAAATTTTTGGGTAATGCCAAAGACACGAATTATAAAGCTATTGTGAAAAGAATGGTACGTAATTTTGAAAAATTGGGTTGTCTAATGAACTTAAAACTTCATTTTCTTGATTCACACGTTGATCAGTTTCCTGAAAATAACGGAGACTTTAGTGAAGAGCATGGTGAACGATTTCACCAAGATTTAAAGGAGTTTGAACGTAGATTTCAAGGAAACTGGGGTATCAACATGTTAGCAGATTACTGCTGGATGATAAAAAGAGAAACAGCTGCGAAAAAAGGACAAAAACGTGTCAGAAATCCACTACATCGGTCATTCGAAGAGAAACGTGTACGTAAGCGTAAGCCAATTTAAAAAAAAACATCGGAAGAGAGAGAGAGAGAGAGAGAGAGACAAACATAGACAAAATGTTAAGTTTAACGTACACAATAGGCTAAGTTAATATCTTGAATTTACAGTCAATGCTGTGAAAGACTCTAAAATTAGTATTTCAGACGTAAAATTTTTAAAAAATCGATAAATTTACCATATACAGTTCTTGTTACCGCCCTCTAGAAGTAGTTTTTACACAATCTGACTTCAAATTCATGATCAGCAATCTGAAAAACCCCCAGGATAGTATTTCCAATGTTTATCGACTCTTCAAAAGACGCATGATTAAATTTTAATATTGTTTAAATCCATTTTAGGCAAAATTTCGACTTTTACCGATTTCCTCATCTTTTCAGCCCCATACAGAGGACTAGAATCGCGTTAAAAAAATTTGAAGGTATAGTTTCCCGTGTATTTTTTCCCGTAGAATTCGATTTTGAAGTCCAATTAACCGTATCTCATGATTTGTTTTTTCTAGACTCGAAAAACCGCAAAAAAACCGTAAAAAATGAGGTTTTTTCAATAAAACTCTGAGAAAAGGTAGGAAAACCCTATATTTTTATTACAGATTCGGATTCAGCGTCGAAAAATACATGGGAATATGTATGTCCGGTCAAAAGTTCAGACATTTTTTTTCATTTTGTGGGCCTGTGTTATAATATTATTCAATAATTTAATGCCATTATATACATCATTCATATATTACAGCTTTCTTTTTATTGTTCATTCCTTATTATTGTTTTGGCCACTCAGCTATTTCTCCAAGTTTAATAATTTTTCCTATAATATAAGAATTAATTTTAGATAATGTTTAAAATTTTAGTAAGTTACGGAAATTCTTCTAGTGTAAGTTTATTTTATCTTACACTGACTGACTGAAAAAGAATTGCCCTTAACATACATAAACTACAAGTTAAAGTTTTCAAAATAAAATTTAAAAAATTCTAACTTTAATACAAATTTTAGTAAAGGAAATTAATTTTAAAACAATACTCAATACCTGTACATTGAAATTACAGCAATCTCTATAATGTCTTAAGGTAAAGAGCCATAAATGTGATCTGCATCTTTTCTTTTACATAATAGTACTCCTAGAATCTAAGGCAACAGAAGAAAAACAACAGCGTCTTCGCTTTCTAGAGATAAAAATGATTTTTCAATATTTACATGAATATTAAATTAGATGTTTAGCAAAAAATCATAAAATATTGTAAAAACTAAATCTCAACAAAATAAACTTGCTTCAGTTCACATATAAAAGTTTATTATTCATTATCTTAGTAAATGTATACGAATTGTTTAGTTAAAATTTAGTGATTGATATTTAAGAAACAAGTTATTTTAGACATTGTGCCAGTGTGAAAAAAGGATATTAATAAATCTCAAGTCTTGTTATTTAGGATTATAAAGAAAAAAAAGCTTTTATTTTGTTGATATTGTTAAGTATTTTGTATGTATTTTTTATCAGTCACGCTGACACAACAACAAATGTAAATTAGGTTAAGGAATAATAAAGAGATTATAATATAATAATTTACCTGCTTCAATTAATTTATAATATAAGCTTCTAAATTAGCTTCTTCTTTTCTTAGAGAAATCAAAACTCAATTATGTCACTGCGTTTTGAGTATTTATCAGATTTTCACATGATAGCACTAGAATTATAATAAGTAAATATTTTAATTTTTGAAATTTTAATTTTATGAACTCAAAAGCTCTTCTTTTTAAGATTATTGTTTATTATTACCTTACTCATCCAAGTGCTGCTCTTAATTCATAATGGTTTTTTCTATGATTAAAATAATTATATTTTATTTTAATATTTCTAAAATAAACTTGACTTAAATTTAAATTTTTCATACTTAACATACCATTAACTTTAGATGATTCTGGCTTCTTCTGAATCTTATTATTTGTTTACATTTAAATCCACGTGCGAGTTTACAGGTTACCTCGCAATTTATCACTAGTTTTGATCTAGTTATTTCAAATTTAAAAATTGTGCTATTCGAACTTAGCTATAGCATCGACTTTTTGATCTGGTACACTCTGAACATAGCATAGTGGTACAAAAAAATAATCGAACCCCAACGCTGCTTCTCCCTCCATCCGCCGTGGCACCGCTGTTGTTGGACAAAGTTTGCGATGATAAAGTAGTTTTCACTCTTTCAGGCTGCTTCTGTGAGGTGTTGATAGATGTCACTTTGAGTCAGTTCTTGATGGTGTAGAGGCACTGATTGGCTGATTAGGAGCAGCTTTGCGTGCGACCTGCAGAACTCCATTGGCTTTGATGCTTATACCGGCAGACGACCTTGAATTGTTTCTTATTTTTTTCATGCATCTTTTACACTCGTATTTTGTGCCACTTTCCATTTTTGAGCGAGTCATGCATTTCGCATGACAGCGCTGCCGGCATGTGAAACACAAATGGAGCTTTGCCATGCCCCATTTATCATTAGTGGATAACTTACAGATCGCACAACTGCGTCCATAACTCCGACCTCTTGTGTATATGCAAGATGTGAAATTGCAAGAACAAAATCATTAAAACTCATTGGTTTAAAGGTAAACCCACTTTCATTGCATGTAGAAAGAATTCTTAATCGCTTTTCACTATCCTCCTGAGGCGAGACTGACACCCCAGCAAAGTGCGCATTGAGCTCATCCGGAGTGAATCCATTCAAATCCCCTTGAGGTCCGGATAGCAGTCCCAGGTCTCTGAACTCCTTCCAGACATTACCACCTGCAAGAGCATCAAACAGTCTATTGTGTTTAAAATAATTATTTAAGAAAAATTGAAAATTTTTTCGAAAAAATGACTAATTTGCATCTTATCTGACTGCTCGTTCTGTTAATTACTTTTTTTGTAATAAAATTACTTTAAAAAATTTAAGATGTCATGCAAATTAGTATTTTAATAATAAAGAGTCAACGGTTCTTCAAGCTGAAATTATATGAATTTTAAATAAACAAACAATACGGATTTTATTAATTAGCAGTTTATTGAGACCCAAAGTGATCATACTTTAAACGAGATTATCTTGAAGAAATCGGCAAGGCTATTTGAAAATTTACAGTAATAACATATAAAATAAAAACCCATTCAAAGTTTGAAAAGATTATCCGACTTTTTAATAAACAACATATTATAGCTGATGGAGGAGCTATCTGACTATTAACAAAATGTATATGATTTTTAAATCTTTAAAACTTTATGAGAAAAATATTGAGAATGACAGATAAAGGGAAACATCTCTTCCAATTAAAAAATATTAAGGAATTATGAAATGTATCTTAAAAAATCAATTTCAAATTGTTTATTATATGTTTAAATGGTTTATTATGATTATGTGAATTAAATATTTTTATTATTATATTTTTTATTGATTTAACCAAAATTTAACTTAAAATGAATAAAAGAATAATAAAAGAATAAATAAAAGAATTCAGAAATGTGCTTTGATAAGGCATATTTTTTCAAAAGTGCTGTCAATTTCATCAAAGCGCATTAAATAAAAATTACGTTAAATGCCATTGATGTTAAAAAAATATTTATTGAAAAAATGGTTTAATTTTTATAATTACAAAAATAATTTAATTATAATACTGCTCATAAATTCGCTATGTGTTATCAAACTAAATGAAAAACTAAAGAAAATCTGATGTAAAAAAACTATCGTATATTCAGAAAGAAATATCGTAGGAAAATTAAAAAAAATTAGGTATTTTGAAGTATTTGCTAAAAAGGATGCATTTCATTTTTTCAAAGTTTCTTATCATATTATAAAGTTAACTGAAAAATAAAATGTATTCATTTAAATAAAAAAAAATGTATTTGTTTAGTTACTTTTCAAGTATTATTCAATAAAATTTGAAAAGTAATATATTTGATAGTATTGCACTGTTTTCTGTAATTTGTGAAAATTATTTTTATAGGAAATCGTATCAAAATTTTGCACATGAGTACGGAAAATTAACGTAAAATTTTTGTATGCTTCGAAAAAAAAAAATTTTTGTCAAATTTACATCAAATATATGTACTTCATTATTCAAATTGTCTCATTACATATAATTATACATTTCATTATTAAAAAAATTAATATTCTTTATAAATTTTTTTATTGAAATTTTTATTTTAAAATTTAAACAAAAACTTTTTTGAAGTAAGCGACTTTTAATCCAAGTCAACAATATGTAAAAAAAAATAATTTATTGATAATTTTATTATTAAATCAGTTTTAAATGTATGTGGTAAAGGTTATTTTGTTGTATTTTTTAAAATAAAATGTTAATTATATTGATATTGCACCTAAACATTTACTAAATTTTAAATTTTTACAATACTACAAATTTTCGCTAACAAATATAATACCGAAAAAAAAATTTTGAAATTTTAAACTCAAAGTTCATTTAAAGTACTTGTAATAATTAATTAGGCAATCATATCTTGAGTATAAATATTTTTTTCATATATAACTAATGATCAAAGCCTTCTTATAAGGAAAGATCATCTCCACCTTCGAGAAACTAATTTGGTTAAAACTACAAGATATGATTTGGTGATGAAAAAAATGAATCCGTATTTTTTCTTTTGTTTAAATAGATTTTAGAGACAAAGTTATACATATTTTTCAATAATATAATGAAAAGAAGTTGTTGTAAGAACTTGAATGACCGGACAACTAAAAATCTTACAGAAAAATGTATTAAATATTAAAAAAGTACAAGTTAAATACTTTAATTTAAGCCTCATCAGGTTAAAAAAGCTCAATGCTGTTAAAAAGTTATGCTTAATTGAAAATTATAACATATTTTTTAATAGTCATATAATATATAATAAATTTTTTACTCGATTTCTACTTGTATATTTAAAGTTTATATAATGTTTATTCAAAACATATTATCCCTTTCGTTAAAAATTGCCAAATTTTCAACTTTATTCAAGAAAATTTATTTATTTTATGATATTTTAGATTTATTATTAATGTCTTAAACATTTTTATTTCATTATTATATTTTAATACTTTCCATTTAACATTTTCTATTATCCAACATATTCCTCATAAGGTTTTAAACAATTTTCAAATGATATACTCTTTTTAAGTACATTTTTAATTTATTCATGTTCATAGTTTAATTAATATTTTATCAATTCTTTTTAAATGTTATGCATAAATTTGTTTGATCTATTTATAAATTATATTTATAAACGTATTATCTTTAAAATATATAAAATACAATAATGTTATTATTACTTTATAAAAATCAAAATAAACAAGCTTTGACTACAATTATAAAAGAAAATCTGTCAGAATAATTAATTTTACAAATCACTTATGTAAAATAAATCTATAAAGTAAAGAAGAATTTAAAAAGAGAAGACTAAATATCAAATAAAAATTTTAATTACATTCAAATTCAGAAAATAATCTATATTTAAAAAAAACGTTTTCAAAATTTTGATTGCTAATATTTCTTATTAAAAAAATCTTTCAATTTCAAATTATTATTTGGATCCAAATTCTGCAATAAACTGCGTTTGGGGATTTGAAAAAAGTTTTAATTTTTTTATACTAGCGATGCAAAGAACAGAAAGTCTGAATTAAAAATTTTATATTGAAAAAAGCGTTAATTAGCATATGCTTAGAAAATGCTTGCACAGTTAACGGTTATTTTATTTTAAATGGCTGTATTGTAGGTCAATACTTTTTGTCAAAAATTTTTCTCATTGTATTGTGTTAGAGTATGTATTTTAGTGAGGATAAACAAGTACACGTAGACTGCTTTTATTTAATAAACTCTATATTTATTCTAATCGACGTCTATACAAATCGACCGGTCCGGTTGACGCGCTAACTCGAAATGAATGATCGATGCGTCGGTCGATAACCCTAGCCACTAAAGGGTGGCAGCACTTAAGGGCGTAAAAGCCTTTTCTTTACACTCCCTCCTTTTTACGTCCTTACACTAAATTACATTTGATTTTAATAATAATGATAAATAAAAAATGAGATACTACAACGCAATCTAAAATAAACAAAATTATGAAGATACAAACAGAAATTAAATTGAATGATTTGATTTAATTAAAAAAATAAAAACTTTTTTTTATGAAAAAATAAGCGTTGGCATCTTCATCATACTCTTCAGCCTAATGTGTCCAGATCTAATTTGCTTCTAAGAATCATCTGAAATCAAAAACATTTAAACTATGAATTAAAATTATTTGATCACATATACACACTTATATTTATTTTTACATATGTACAAGTATCTAAATATGTATGTTATTAGTACATTACGATACAAGTGACCTAAGTGGCACTTTATTACACGGCCGGAGTTATCGCCCGAGCGCAGCGAGGGCGATAACGTAGTGCCGTGTAATAAAGTTTCACTAAGGTCACGAGTATCGTATACTATTTTGTAGCACGTGGGACATAAATCCGCCAAATTAAATCTGTACTCTTCAAAATCAGTAATAAACAAAAACTATGCACTCCACGAATTATAATTCAAAAAATAAAAGCGAAAACTATAAAAAACCAAACACTACGCATTCTGTGAATGATAAATCGAAAAAAAGAAAAGAAAACTATAAATAAACTAAAACTAAACACTCCATGAATAATAGATCGAAAAAGAAAAAAAAGAATATAATTTCAAAAATATACTCAAAATGTGTAATAATAATTAATTTTTATCAATATTATTGATATTATGTGAAATTGTTTGTTGAAATCATCTTCTATGAAGCCATAAATTGAAATTTTGTTTCACGTATGAATTAGCGTCGTAGGAGCGGTGAGGAGGTAACATGTTTAGTATAGCAATAGCAATCGTGTGTAGTAATAGGGGGTTCCCCGTAGCATTTTATAATGCAACGCTGAAATGACTATACCTCTTCGCTTTACATGTTACGCTACTATCAATTTTAGTTTTACTCGTATCTTACTTGCTTATAATTGTTATTTAATTTGAAGAATGTTAATGTAAAAGAGTTTCAATATACTACAGCTTATTGTTATTTATGAAAATACTTTAAAAAATAATTTACATATAAAATTATTTCTTATTATATACGTACGTTACCTAAGTAAATTCATTATTGTACCGTGTAAAAAAGTGCCACCTAGGTAACAGAAAAGTGTTACCTAAGTGCGGATTTAGGTCCCGCAGTGCTATAAAAAATATTATTTTCTCTCTAATATATTTGTGTGCCTCTAAAGGTAAGGATTTCGTCATTATATCAGCTATATTTTCTTTGGTGACAATCCATTTGACATTTGTTTTATTTTCATCGACACAATGTTTGATAAAGTCTCCATGTGTTACTGCCATGTGTTTTCTAGAACCACTCTTTTCTCTCTCTAGTAAATCTCGGTTGATTTCCTCTAAATTGTCATCAAACATTTTCAGTTTGTGGCTTCCATCTCTTTTGGTGCAATCACCCGCTGATTTGTTGTCGCACCATATTATCGTGGGAAAGAGAGTTTTTCCTATTACATATCTTATGGCTTTGTCGAGTGATATTAACTCTTGACAAGCATCACTCATGGCAAGGTATTCAGCCTGACAAGTGGAGAGTGTTACGTACGATTGTTTGTGGCTTCTTCAGGCTACTATATCTCCAAACAATTTTATTATATAACCTCCTGTGGATGCTGAATTTTGACAATCTCTAGAGCTTGCGTCTGTAAACGCTTCTAGGTTATCTGTTTTAGCTGTAAATCTTAATCCTGAATTGCTTGTCTCTTAAGTATCTAAAAATTTTCTTTACATCTAGCCAGTCCTCTTCTGTAGGTTGTAGCTGTTTTCTCGCCAAATAATTTACCGCGAATGCTATGACTGGACGGGTAGCATTTGCCAAGTACATTAGGCTTCCAATAGCTTCTCTATATGGTACTTGCTTGGTTTCCATTGTTTTAATTTTGTTGTCCTCACCTTGGTCTTCGTTTAGTTTCCTTCTTTTGTTCCTGTTGTTGACTTGCCTTGTTACCATTGGTGTGCTCTTGGGATGGCTATCTTTCATGTCAAATCTCTCTAAAACATTTTCAATGTAATTTGATTGATTTACAATAATACATCCTTCCTCTTTATTTCTTTCAATATTCATGCCTAGGAAGCTCTTAGATTCGCCAAGATCTTTCATTTCAAAGGCTTTACTCAAGTGTTCTCTAATTTCCTCTAATTTTTCTTCACTGTTACTAGCCATTATTATGTCGTCTACATAGAGTACTAGAACTGCCATCCCACCTTCTTTTCTCCAGGTGTAAAAACATGGTTAATGTAGATCATTCTCTAAACCGAGTTTTCTAACTTCCTCTGTGAATCTCTTATTCCATTTCTTAGGACTTATTTTTAAGCCGTACAAAGCTCTCTCTAATTTACAAACTTTTGATTGTTTGATTTGTTGATTTACTTCCAGGCCATCTGGAATCTCAATGTAGAATTCCTCCTCTAACACTCCGTTTAAAAAGGCAGTTTTAACGTCTAATTGACGTGCATGTAGATTATACTTATTTATAATTGCGAGAATTGATCTGATAAGTGATAATCTAGAAACTGGTGCGTATGTCTCTTTTAAGTCATACTCATTCCTATCTTTGAAGCCTGTAATTACCAATCTGGCTTCATACCGTGTACATCCATTGATCTCTAGTTTCTTCTTAAAAACCCATTTCGAATCGATGATATTTGGATTTTTGCCTCTTGTTTGTATGTTTGTTCTATCTACAAGAATCCATTTTTCTTTTTCTCTAGACATCATTGCTTCTTCATATGTTACTGGTTCCTTTTGCAAAGTTGCAATGAGACAGTGTCCCAGTTCATTCTCTTCTACATTGTCTCTAATTATTATTCTTTGAGATACGTCTTTGCTTTTACTAAAGCTTATGTCTCTTATTGGTTTGCTCGTGTATGCTGTACTTTTCTCTGATGACTTTAATTTTCTTTTTGCCTTACTCCTAGTGTCTGTTCCTTGATTTTTCTCTTGATTAAGTGATTGATTTTGTTTAATCTTTACATTTGTTTGTTTTCTTGGTCTCCCTCTTTTCTTTGGCTCTTGTTCTTGTTTCTGTAATTGCTCTAGCATCAAACTTTGTTTCGGATTTTGGAATCTTGACATACCCAATACAGCCAAATCTTCGTATTTGTTCAAAGTGACTTTTCATAGTTGGTGAAAACTTGTTTAATGGAATTTGATACTCTATGGTTTTGTGTGGGGTTCTGTTGTAAGCATGTACAGCAACGTCGAGTGCAAACTTCCATATACTCTTAGGTAGACCTGAGTCAAACATATACGCTCTAATTTTTCTCTGAATGATTTTATTAAACCTTTCAGTGACTCCGTTGTGCTCTGGAGTATATGATAGAGAAAACTGTGCCTCTATTTTCTCTTTTATCATGATTTCTTGAAATTTTCCACCGGTGAATTCCGTTCCTTGATCTGCTTTAATATAACACACTTTCTCTTCATTGCCCAGTAAATTTCTAGCATAAATAAGGTAATTCCCTAGAGCATCTCCTGATTCGTCTTTCGCTTTTAGTGCGTATGTCTTTGCGAATCTGTAATAATCGTCGATAAACACGATTATAAATCTTTTTAATCCTGGGTAAGAAGTAGGTTTTATTGGACCCATTATATCTGTGTGTTATTATTTCTTCTGATCAAGTCAGCATTCCGCAGTTCCGGGATGACAGGAGAAACTACTTGATAGAAGGCTGATCTGATTTCTTGATCAGTTAAAGGTATGGTCTGTTCACAGACTTCATAATCTCTAATTATAGTGTCGAAGCGTTCACAGAAATCACTAACTTTTTCATTTTTATTCATTTTGATTTGATATAAACGCGCTCTTATAGAAGTATGTGTTACGTTAACTTCACTTTTCCTTAAATTTCTTAATTTATTTAAAATTTCTCTAGGATATGATTCATTTAAAATTCTTTTATGATATTTTTCATCAATATGATTAATAATAATATCTCTAACTAAACTCTTTCTTTTATTCATTAAATTTTCAGAAATATTTGCAGGTGACTTTATTTTACTATCAATAATATCTAGAAGGTCATTACTTGTCAAATCAGATTTTAAATGATCCATCCAAATTTCAAAGTTAGATTTCTGTGTCAGCTTATACTCTCTTTTTACGTTAATTTTAGTATGTAAAATTTCATTAACAAGTGTTTTCTTTAATAGATCTGAATCTGTAATTTTTTCATTAGTATCTACTTTTCTTATTTGAATTATTAAGATTTGAATTTGAATCAGTTGACTATAAATTAGAATGAACAGGGTTATTCTCTGAATTATTTTTTAATAAATTATCATTTTTTACCTCTAAAGTTCTAAGACGAGTTCTCTCTAACTCTAAATTGTCGTGAGTAATCTTTGATATCGACTCAAGCATTTTTGTGGCTGCTTCAACGATGGTCCCAACTTTGTCTAAAGATGAACTCAATGAGGCTGCAGTCGCCTGGTTCTTTTCGGCGATTTCTGCATTTTGTTTGATGAGGTCCTTTTGAAGTTCATAAAGCCTCATTGATCCGGCCGGTATTATTGGCACTTCATCGTTTCTTACAGTAAAGACTGTATAGTCAGACTTGACGATGGGCTTTCCTTTTGCTCTAGTTGTTGTTACATCTGTGAAATTTTAAAGTTAAATTAGTACCTGGATTTCTCTTAATTTCTCTGAATTGGGCCTTATACACTCTATTTAAATTTTAGTTATTGTATTTTCCAAAGCTAACAAAAAATTCTAAAAAAATATTTAATCTTAAATTTTTCCATGACAGTTGTCTAGGAAACTCTAAAAAAATTTCACATTACTTTTTAAAATGCAGATTTTACTTGCATGAGAAGGAACAGTAAAACTTACTTTTATTTGAGTCTGAATTCTTTTCCTCTTTGTTGACTCCCTCTAATTTTTTAGCCTCTTGACTCAAGACTTTCTTTTCTAGATCCTTATCAGTGTCTTCGTTGTCGCTGTTGTATTGCGACAAGTGAAGAATCTCACCTTCACCGTTAGATGATGTTCCTTCTGCCATCTATTTCGGGATTTCGAACCAAATTAGTATATTTATTTATTCAATGTAGACATATCATTCTTGAGCGTTTTCCATAAAACATTTCTATTACTCTTTTAATATATATAAAATTTTAATGAGAAACAAAATTTCATTTTACTTCAAATTTTATTTTCTTTCACCTTTTGTTTTTCTCTATAACTTATTTTAAAAGAAAGTTATCATACTATCTCTAAAGTATTTAGATTGGATCATCTCGAAAAGAATTAAATGATATATACACATATACATATATGTATATATATATATTTTCGCTTTCAAGATAAATTATTTTAGAAGTTAACATAAAATGTTTTCAAAGTTTAGATTGAATTATCTCAAAAATTTAAAATAAGTCATCTCTAAGCGAAGTATAGATTAATTTTCTTTATTGTGAAGTAAATCGTTAAAAGAAGTAAAATTTCTAAAACTCCAAAAAATTTTCAATGAGCAATCTCAAGAACTCTAGGCAAATTGTAAACAAAATTTAAACAATTTTCTCTAAAATTTTAAAATACATTTTTTCTAATTATTAAATAAGTAATCTAAAAAAATTTAATTTAATTATCTCTAAAATTTTAAGATAACTCTTTCTCTAGAAACCAGGTAAGAAATTTGGTTTTTGCTTCTAGGCTACGCAGTTATCGCACCGCGATTAACTAAAGCTTGAAACGAGAAATTTTGCTTTCCTGCACTGCCACCACGTACGTGCACACCATGCTTTACCAGACAATTTCACGTACCGCAATGAAATGTGATGAAATCGGCTGATCACGCACACGCACGGGACACTTACAGAGGATAAAAATTTCCCTAGTCAACTAATAGACTACACTGCACCGCAAGTTTCGTCTAATAGTTAACCCCGAAATATATTCTCTACATATCATTAGCATGCATATAAAATAGTTTTTGCGTAGAGAAGTTTTCATTTTGGTTAAAATCATGTAAATGAATTTCGTTTTATTCAATATTTCTTAAAACTCGAAGTTTTCAATTCGCAGTTTTAAATTCGTTGAATTTTATATGCATATAATTTTTCAAACGACGCAAAAAAAATTTATTCGTAATTTTAACTCTTGTTTTTGCTCTCAAAAAAATTACTCTATTTTAAATTTTGTTGTACGTATTTTATTTTCATTTTAATTATTTGTATATTATATTTTGTGATTTTATTTATATAAGTACATTAAATTACGAACGTTCAATAATTAAACTCTAAGAAATAAATTTTTATTTTATTTTAAGTCGTTCGACTTTTATTTATAATTCGGTAAAATTTTGTATGTTTAAAAAAATTTATCAAGAAAAGATTTTCTGTTCGTTAAAAAAATTAGAACTCTATTTCATACAAATTTCTCGGAAATCGAGCAACAGTCAAAAAGAAGGGGCGGTATGTGTATATACCGTATTGTGCGCGCTGCTATAGGCGCATGTTCAAACTTGTATTACTGCGGCGTCGGTTTTTGTTTTTCACAACGCATGTTAATTTTTCTCGAAAATATTCTTTCTTTTAGTTACTCTAAACTATAAACTCTTTATTTCAATATTCATATATGTGTATATATATATATATATATATATATATATAAGTGTACATATATGTATATTTCAATTTTGAAATTATACTACACTTAATACGTATATGTAACTCTTAACACTTTAGTTAATATTCTATGTATTTTGATTTTAAAATTATTCAACTCTTGAATTTTTAATTTTTCATGCATTTATAAATTTTTGCAAATTAACAAACCCTTAACTTTAACACTGTTTACGACTTTTCGTAAATTTATTAACTCTTAATTTTTATAAATAATTTCATTTCGAAACTTTCGTTATTACTTTTTCAAATTCCTTAGATTCTCGAATTTTTATAAAATTTAATACTCTTTATTTAAAATAAATGACTCTAAACTCTATTTGCGCAATTTTTAATTTGTTAATTTATAAACTTTATGTATATGCTGGCAATATAAAATCATGTTTTATAACTTACCCTCTAATGTAGACTTACTTCTTTGTTCTGTAGAGAAATTTGCTGTACTTCAGTCCTCTAATTTTTCCACTCACTTTATCACTCACTTTTTATTGTTTTAACAATTTCACTCGCGCAGGAAAGCGTGCCCTGGGGCCATAATCTGTTAGAGTATGTATTTTAGTGAGGATAAATAAGTACACGTAGACCTTAGAGCATATACTACTGGAGGAAGCTTTGAGTGCACCGTGCGCGTGGTCAAGTTGAGAAAGAGAAAGATATATTGAGGTTGACAAATATCTCTTTTTCTTCGGCACGTGATTGGTTTGTTTTGTTCCCTACTCCTTTATCACATGACGGAAAGATAGAGATAGCTATCAACTTTAGTATATCTTTCTCTTTCCCAACCTAACCACGCGCACGGTGCATTCAGAGCTGCCTCCAGTAGTATATGCTCTAAGACGTAGACTGCTTTTATTTAATAAACTTTATATTTATTCTAAACGACGTCTATACAAATCGACCGGTCCGGTTGACGCGCTAACTCAGAATGAATGATCGATGCGTCGGTCGATAACCCTAGCCACTAAAAGGTGGTAACACTTAAGGGCGTAAAAGCCTTTTCTTAACATATTGTAACAAATTTTAGTTTTAAGCATATTAAAAGAAGATAAAGCATAAGATTTAAACTTGAAAAATTTTTTAATTGCTGCAACGTACCCTAAAACTTGGCCAACACAGTTATTGTACGTTTTTTATTTAAACCAAATTACATATTTTTATCGCTTCCTCACCCCAAACTTAATTTTTTTTAATTATTTAAACAATTTTCATTATTAAATAACAAAATTAATAAAATTAGCATTTTAAGGACAAATATGTTGCATGCTGCACGTCGTTTTTATGATTAAATTTTTTTTATTTGAATAATAAATTTCTTCATTGTTTTGAAATATTGTATTTAAATACATTTTTTATGAAAAATAAAGTATTCACGCATTTTATTACATTTATCCCAAATAACAGTAAAAATATACTTTAAAAAGATATAATAAACGTCAAAACATAAATAAATATGTACTTCATACATAAACTGCTATTTTAAAAAATTAACAATATGGATAAAATTTTTTTCTAATTAATTGTCAAACTGAAAAAAATTTTAAATGCTTTTCATATCATGGTTCAAAGTTTAGAACCATTGTAATAATTACAAAGAAAACATTGATATCTATTTTTTTATAATTTTTGGCAATGTTAAAATTCTATGTAAATGTTTTAAAAATAAAATAAAATTTAAAGTCATTTTCATTGAAAACACGCTTTTGTGAAATTTGCAAGGTTTCGTGAAGTTTCATTTTTCTTAAATCAAATTATCGACATTATAAATTTATACTAAGTTTATTGAATAAAAAGAAATTTAAAACCTGATATCAAGATATTTGCTACTATATTACTATATTACTGATATTAAAAAGGATATACTTTTAATAAAAGCATTTTTTCATTCTTTTATGTGTCTAAAATAAAATGATGTTTATCAACATTTTATGTTGAATTTTTATTAAATGAATTAAAAAAAATATTATCATGCTCTTATATAAGTTTAGAAAATGCCAGTTTTTGAGAGATTAACAGAATTTAGGCTATTTAAAATGTAGCGAAAATTTTATTTAATATATCTTGTGAGAACTTAAAGTATTATGTTTGTTAAATCATTTTTTTCGTTTTAAAAATAATAATTGATAATAATATAAAAATATATTTAATCAAAGAAAGAAGAAAAAGTCCAATTTTAAAAATAATAATGATATTCAATGTAATTTTTATTTAAAATGCGCTTTAATAAAGTTTAAATTCGTAAAATTATTTATTTTTTCGGGTTAATTTATTATTTTACTTATCTAAAATAAAATTAGAATTATTTATATTTATTTTTTATTTCTATTAAAATAGTTAAAAACGTCATAAATTCATATGAATTTAGAAAAGGTTCTTTTTTTAAGGAACAAAAAAGGTTTTATTATTTGCAATTTAATGAGAATGAAAAAACAACTATAATTTAAAATAATTTTTTTTTCAATCTTTAATATCTTTTATATTTAGTAGGAAAAAATTACAGAACTAGCTTAGTTTTTATTTCATATTAATATAAGTTATATAGCCATGTTATATTGACATTAAAACTTTTTTCCATCCCTATCTGTAAATATATTTTTTTATATTTTCGAAATAAAATAGAATTTAAGGTATTAAATAAATTTTTAATTTTATTTTTTCCGCTATGAAAATTGATTACAAAAATATATAATATTTAAAAATAAAAAAAAGGAAAAAAAATAGGTGGATCATCGGGTTTGAACTTGGCAAAAGTAGAGAGTGAGGTGCGTAAAAACTTTGCCACCGCATTCGTTTGTTGAAGAGGGTAAAAATATGTCCATCGCCCCCAAAAGATTTTATTTACTATTATTTATTTGTTTGATTACTTTAATAATTTTTATTATTAAAATATGAATCTGTTTTAAATAAAAATATGTATTTTTAGTTTTTGATACTATATGTACTATAGTTTTTCTCACCCCGTATAGATTTTTTACATCTGTTTACGGGATACCTCGACCACCTGTGCGTTCTGGTGTTTTAGCGTTCGAAACCATACCTTTTTACCCCGAAAGGTGTTCGAGTACCCATGCAGACCTACTCAGGCGGGGAGACTCGCTCTACCCATCCTTTTAAGCGCATCAAGAGCTCACACAAACCCGGCAGAACATTCTGGCTCAACTATAGTAGTGGAGCAGTCGCATTCTGCCTTACCGACCCTCGAATAATTATCTGTGGTTTTTCTTAAAACCGTGGAAAATCATTCGGTGGTCCACCATGGTGTCAATGAGTCTGAAAAATTCTCCACTTCTAATTAAAAATGGAAAAAATCCGGCCCTCACCGGGACTCGAACCCCGGCCCTCTGGGTGAGAGTCGGATGTTCTAGCCCCTGAGCCACCGCGGCTCTTAATAAAAATATGTAATTAATCGACAAATTTTTGAGAGGGTTAATCGCATTGAAATAAAGCTATAAAGTATCGCGGCGAAAACAAGCTAAAGCGCGTTTGCCGTAAGTTTACCAACGCCACTGTAAGCCTCGTGTTTTGTGTGTTTGTCTCCTCCCCTGTCGCTTGCTTCTCTACGCGTGTGTAGACGTGGAGGGGCTTTGCGCGTATAGTTCCAGAAGCGCCGCAAGGATCGTCATGATCGAGATCGGCACGTTTCATTAACACGGCATTAGCAATCTCTACTAATCTCTGGTATGTGTATGTGCGTATGTGTTTGGGTATATGTGTATGTGTATGTGTGTACGTGTATGTATGTATGTGTATGTGTGTATGCGTATGTGTATGTGTATGTGCGTTTGTATATGTGTGTATAAGTACGTGTGCATGTGTATGTGTGTATGGGTATGTGTGTATATGTATGTGTGTATGTGTGTATGCGTATGTGTGTATGTGTATGTTTGTATGTCTATGTGTGTATGTCTATGTGTGTATGTGTGTGTGTTTGTGTAAATGTGGATGCGTATGTGTATGTGTGTATGTGTATGCGTGTATGTTTATGTGTATGTGTGTGTGTGTATTTGTATGTGTATGTGTGTATTCGTGTATGTGTATGTGTGTGTATTTGTACATGTATGTCTGTATTTGTATGCGAATGCGTATATGTGTATGTGTGTATGTATGTATATCTGATTTTACCGCACCATTGAGAAACGCTGTCTTAATGTCTATTTGTTTAATATCTAAATTATTCAAACAACAATTACTCAACAAAATTTTTAGAGTTGGCATTTTACGTACTGACGAGTATATGTTATCTACATATTTCTTTTATTGTAAGTCCAGTGCTACCAATTAATCTTTATAAGAATCTTCTCCCTCGCCTTTAAATATCCATTTAACATAGATGAATGTTTCATCTTTAGATTTATTTTCAATAATCCATATTTTATTTTTATTCAATTCCTTTTATATTCTATAATCCATAACTTCCTGCTATTTTATACTTTCTGTGGAGTTAAGTGCCTCCTGGAATGTATTTAGTACATTAGAGTTTACATAATTTACATTAATTCAGTGATTTAGCAAGTTACCGTATTTTTTTATAGAACTATTCTTTCTGTTTGAAGTTTTTTTTATTTCTAAATTATTTGTCCGTATCACACACGTTGTATTAACATTGGCAGAATTATCATTTATGCTTTTGGTACCCTCACAAAAACTTTGTTCTCATATATTTTTAAATGTCTTACATCTGGGTTTTTTTCAAAAAGTATTACAAACGAAGTTCTATTTTTGTGTGTATTGGCTATTGTACGGTTCTTTACATAAAAAATCTGTATTTATTACTTCGGACCAAGACCTTATGGGCATTTTGGCTCCTCTTACTGAACATCTGCCTCTAACCATGGCTGATCTGATAAATCTTTTTGCTACCGTATTTACTCCATGAACGTAGGATAGATAAGGTAATAATTCAATCCTTTTGTATTTATTAAATCAATAAATTTTCTGAATTAAATACTTTTTGTCATCACCGCGTTGTAACACTTTTACTTCCTTATAAAATTGATTTTCTACTAAATTAACATACCAAATGAAATATCTGGTGATTCCAGATTAATTTTTAATACAATAATTGCTACTACGTTTGCCATGATCATTGATAAATCTTAAAAAATATCTTTTTCCACTGTAACTAGCTGTGCTGAGTAGACCATTTAGATCTGTATAAATTGCTTATAAAATTTCAGTAGAGCCAGTTTTTTTATGTTCAAACAGTACATTAGCTACTTTATACGGACTTCGCATTTCATATTGTTATTCTCTAATTTATCTGGTAAACGATTCAATAATTTTTAACTAATTTATTTAGGTATTAAATATTTACATAGTGTAATGATCCATGCCATTTTTCTGTATCTGTTAATTTTGTTACATTTGCATAAATATTTTTATCATTATTTTTGTAATATGTAAATGGTGCATTTTTAATTTGTATGCGTATCGCCATACGTCCATAAACACGAATTTGAACGTACATAAGATACAGTGAATCAGCTGAGAAAGAGGGGCTCTAACTAAAAGAGTACAGTTAGTTCAACAGAGCCTAGCGAGCGCAATGCAGTGATAAAGACAAGCTGTTTACAACCGTAAATGTGAAGTGAAGTTAAGTTATTTACAAAAACGATGAGGTCGTGGTCAACAAGGATTTTAACGAGGATTTCCATGATTTAATACAAGAGGATATTCATAAAGAGGTTTCAGACACAGATTTAGTCAGCCAAAAGAATTTTCAGTCAACGCAACGACAACAATACTGCAGAAGCATGGATAACTATGGTAAATCATAACGAGGTAAAAGAAATAAATAATAATGAATGCGATAGTAAAAATTAGATAAACTGGCTTTTAGATAGTTGTTGTACTGACCATATTGTATACAACAAATATTTCAAAAAATAGATTGTATTAAAAGAACCAATTAATGTAAAATTACACGATGGAAAAATTTCAAATGCTACTTTAACAGATAACATTACAACTAAATTTAAAACTTATTTTGATAAAAAGAAATTTTCATTATGTAAAAGAATTAAGAGTCAGCCGTATACCGACACAGTTACCTGTTTTACCGAATCTATTTAAAATTTATTTTTTATAAAAACTAATAGCTTCAGGCAAAAATAAAGAGATGGTTTCGATTTGTGTAATAGAAAGCAATATTTTCTCTGATAAGAATAATTTAATTCCACCGCTTTATTTTCAAGAAAAGTTGGAATAACTTGAAAATCCCATTGTTTGACACTAATTTCTAATTTTTTAAGTTATTCCAACTTTTCTTAAAAACGAAGCAATAAAATTAATTTATACTAATCAAAGAAAATATTACATTTTATTAAACACATCGAAACCATCTCTTAATTTTTGCCTCTTGTTGCTAATTTTGGGAAAAAAGTCAATTTTTTAATTAGAAAAGGACAGAGATACAGCGGCCTCTTAAGTAAGAATTTCTTAAGTTTTTCATAAATAACTATTAATAACACAATAGTTTTAAGACACTAAACAGCAAATATTTATAATAAAATTAAAGAATTAGTAGCTGTAGTTGAGAAAATAAAAAATTTATATTTAATGAAAAGTTTTATTACTAAATATAATGATAAAAATATTTATACAAATGTGACAAAATTAACAGATAAAGGAAAATGGCATAGAGCATTAGGCCATATCAATTTTTAATACATAAATAAATTAGTAAATGAAAAATTATTGAATTGTTTACCTGATAAATTAAAGAATAATAGCATGAAATGCACGAACCGTATGAAGAGTAAAATAGCTAATGTACTGTTTGAAAATAAAAAAACTGTACTAACTAAAATTCTAGAATCAATTCATACAGATCTAAATGGTCCACATATCACAGCTAGTTACAGTGGAGATAGATATTTTTTAACATTTATCAATGATTATGGCAAATGTAGTAGAATCTATTGTATTAAAAGTAAATCTGAAATTACCGGATGTTTTATTAAATATGTTAATTTAGCATAAAAAAATTTAATAAGAGAGTAAAAAAGTTGAAAAACAATGTGATCATGGCAAAGAGAGTTCAAAACAAGAAATATATAAATTAATTAAATACAAAGAGATTGAACTATTACCTTCTCTACCCTACGTGCATGAATTAAATGGAGTAGCGGAAAGATGAGATTTTTAATAAGAGAATACTTATAAGATTATAAGTTACAAATAATTTATAATCTTTAATAATTATACGCATAGTACGCATCTAACTCAACACATGTGTTGCAAACATATTATAGATTATCTAATTATTTGTAAACAGCACAAATAAATTATATTATTGTTTAATTCACAAAAAAAAAAATATTTTCGAAGTCAGCGTCAAGTTGTTGAATCGTTCTGCACAGATGTAGAATTTGACGCCCACTTCAATAATATTTTTTCGTGAATTAAACAATAATATAATTTGTTTGTGCTGTTTACAAATAATTAGATAATCTATAATATGTTTGCAACACATGTGTTGAGTTAGATGCGTACTATGCGTATAATTATTAAAGATTATAAATTATTTGTAACTTTTTAGTGCATTTTTTTGAAGTCGGTTTTGTTTTTTGTTAAAAAATTTTTTAGTGTATCCCCCTACTAAAAGCGCAAATATAGGTAGACCCACTAATTATGCCTAACTTCCATTATCAATTCATAACGCATGCATTAGTACATTATACCAAGCAATGTATAGGAGGAAAGAGGGAAGGCCCAACGGCACAGTGTCATTGTGTGTGCATGTATACATATTGAAGCTTAGGTAAGAGAGCGAGAAAGAGAGAGAGAGGGAGAGAGAGAGAGAGAGAGAGAGAGAGAAAGAAAACAAAACTCCTAGTTTTCTTAATTTGATAATTGGGTCATACAAACCGAATATTGGCCCAATAATCATAGGACACGTATGGGACCTTTCTGCAGACATTCTCTATCAGATAAGAAAAGATTTTTTCGAATCGGTTAAGAAATGACGGAGTTATGAGGTAACAGACATAAAAAAAAAAAATTCAGTCGAATTGAGAACCTCCTCCTTTTTGAAGTCGGTTAAAAAGTAAATGGGACGATGAAGCCAAATTAGGTGTACAAGTAGGTTATACACATAATGGTTACACAGTTTTAATTGATAATAAAGATATAAATGTCGGACATGTTAAAGTAATTGAAAAATATACAGAATTAATTTGTATTTAACAAAATAATGAAAATTATTTCGAATCAAATTTAGAAAATGAGAATAATAAAAGTAAAATCAATTCTGATAATGAAATAGATAAAAATAAAAAGCAATGTTAAAAATTATGATAGTGAAAATTCAAATTTCAATAATGAAATAAATAATGCTTCTGGCAACGTAAATAAAAGACTTAAAACACGAAAAGACAGTTTAGAAGTTGAAAGAATTTCAATCAGAAATAAAAGTTCTATAGAAAGTTATGATAACCCAATAACTTACTATACATATGTAAATTGTGTAAACGCTAATGTACCAAATACATTCAAGCAGGCGATTAACTCCACAGAAAGTGAAGAATGGCAAAAAGCTATGGATTCTGAAATAAAAAATGTAAATAAAAATAAAACATGGACCATTGTATATAAACCTAAAAATAAGAAAATCATTTATGTTAAATGGATATTCAATAGCAAGAGAGATGATTCTTATGAAGCTCGATTAGTAGTACTGGCCTAACAGTAAAAAAAATATCTCTAGTAGGTAAAATGCAAACTTCAAAAATCTTAAGTTATTATTGTGTGAATAATTTAGATATTGAGTAAATGGACTTTAAGACAGCATTTCTCAATGGTGCAGTAAAATCTGAAGTTTATATTAACGAACCAAAAAGTTATGAACCTGGAGAGAATAAGGTTTGTTAACTGCAAAAAGCACTCTATGGTCTTAGAGAAAGTCCGCGAGCATGATATAAAACATTCAATAAGTATGTTGAAAAATTAAATTTTGTTAGAAGCAATCATGATTATTGTTTATATGTAAATAACACAAGCAATGACCTTATATACATATTGGTATTTGTAGTTGATATTTTAAGGAGATGTAAAACGGACACTACACCTGTACTTATAGATATTAACTTCCTTTCCATTTTATTACTGAATTTCCAGAAAAGAAATGCATTAGCTTGTAGTATGTACCATGATGATTATTTAGTTAAATTTTCAAATAAATTCATTCATTAGTAATCGAGAATTTTGGGTTCCAAAATTATTTATTAAAATTTTCCGATTTTGTACAGGAATTCAAATATCTTAAAAAACTAATGAATGAATTTATTTGAAAATTTAACTGAATAATCTTTTTTCACTGAAATTTCAATGCATTTTTTCACTGAAAATTTTGCAATAAAATGAAAAGATAGTCAATATTTACGAGTACAAGTGTAGTGTCCATTGCACATCCCCTTAATTTATTGTAAAGATAAAAGTAAGATAATTAAAATAAAAGCCAAATTAATGCAAAGATTCGTAATGAAAGATCTAGTTAAAATTACACGATATATTGGAATTGATAGTTATGATAAAAAAAAGTGTAATGACTTTCAGTCAACAAAAATATATTAAATCATTGGTTGTGAAATACCATCTTGAAAATGCTAAACCTTATGGAACTTCGATAAAAACAAGTTTAAAACTTGTACGAACAACTAAGATAGATGAAAGAATAGGTTATAGAAATCTAATAGGCGAACTTTAATACGTAAGTACAGGGACCAAACCTAAAAAGTCATGTAATGTAAATTATTTAATAGGTACCAAAGCTGTAACAATGAAACACACTTTAAATATGCTTTAAAGTGTTATAAAAACAAAGAATTGAAACTTATTTATTACAATACTACAAATTAAGATCGTTTTTACACTACAGATTTTATGGTCAATTCAGATTACGCAAGTGATCATATTAATAGAAAACCACAACAGGATTTGTCATCTGAGTATTTGGAAATGTAGTTTATTGAAAAACACATTAACGGAAAATTATGACAAAAAATTCAACTTTCGCTGAATACATTGCTATGTCTGAAGCAGTGATAGAAATATTTTTTATTAAAGATTTTTTAAATTATGCGTTTGAATTAAATATTGATAGACCAATTGAAATTGTTGAAGACAATTCTTGTGCAATAGCTATAGGTGAATTTAGTAATCTTACAAAAAATTTAAAGCACATTGAAGTGCAATATCATTATATTAATCAAAATTATGAAAATAGCGTGATAGATATAATTAAAGTTGAAACTGATAAAAATATAGCAAATATATTAACCAAAGGTCTATATAAAGTCTATGTAAAGAAAAATTTGTTTAAAACAGACAAGCGTTAAAATCAATTTAAAGGAGTAAAAAGGCATATGAAAGTAACATTAAATGATGAATAAAATAAAAGCAGTAAATTTGAGAAGGCGCGTTGTAATATGTAAATGTTGCGTCTTTCATTTGTATGCATATCGCAATCCGTCAGTAAACGTGAACTCAACCATACATAAGATACCGCAAACCAGCTGAGAAAGAGAAGCTCTAAATTGCGAAAAAATAGTCAGTTGAACAGAATCTAGCAAGCGCAATGTAGTAATAAAGACAAGTTCTTAACAACCGTATATGTAAAATAAAATGAAGCCATTTACAATTAATGATTAGTTCATAATCGCTGTGCTTAACAAAATTTATAATACATATCAACCAATTTAATATTTATAAAAGGAAGTGTTCTCTTTTCGATCCTCGAACATAAACCTCTATTTCCAACAATTATATTCATTAATAAAACTTTTTATTAAATATAAATTCTTTATTTTCTCGGTTACAGCTACTAATTCTCTCTTTTTATTATAATTTTTTGGCGTTTGCTGCCTAGAAGCTATTGTGTTATTTATAGTTATATTAGAAAAACTTAACGAATTTCTACCTAATTTTTTTTACATAATAAAAATTTCTTAAATCAACTTTCTTTTCATTATAACAAGTTTTAGAACAAGTTTTAATATTTCTTAATTTAGTAGACTTTAAAAAGTTTTCATCGTGTAATTTTACATCAACTGGTTCTTTTAAGCCCCCTGCGCCGAATGTCGAGATATCTCGTACAGTTCCCTATTTAAATACATGCTTTTCGATGGGGGACTAATACAATATATTTATCGAAATAATTATTGTATACAATATGGCCAGTACAACCACTATCTAAAAGCCAGTTTATCTGATTTTCACTATCGCATTCATAATTATTTATTTCTTTTACCTCGTTATGATTTACCATAGTTATCCATGTTTCTGCAGTATCGTTGTCGTTGCGTTTATTAGAAAATTCTCCTCTTGGCTGATTGGATCTGTTGTGTCCCCAAACCTCTTTGTGAATATCCTCTTGTATTAGATCGTGAAAATCTTCACTGAAATCTTTGTTGACCGACCTTCGTTGTAGTAAGTTCTTTTACCTTGATTGGTTTGTGTTCATGTGCCTTGGTCAAATTGTGGTGCTCTACAACAATCTTTCTTGTTGTTGCCTCATTTACCACAGTTTAAGAATCATCCTTTCGTTTTTACGTTAAAAGTGCTTATATTTCTTTTGCTCTCACTTTCAAATCTCGTCATATTTTTTTCTTGAATTTTGGACTTTACATATTCTACTGTTCTTTGCTCTTCTGGTATGACATCTATAAAGTCACTAAAAAAGCTGTAACTGTGTGGCAGTACTCTTATTATATATCTAATCTTATTTTGCTCGTTCAGGATTGCACCAGCTGGTTTGAACTTGTTGCATGTTTGTTCGGAATCTACAAAATAGTCTTCAACTTTATCATGATTCTTTGACTTTACATATCCTAATTAACTCATGATTTCTATATAATTCTGAATATGATTTGTAGAGCTGTAGATTTTGTATAGTACATACTGTATAGCTCTCTCATCATTTCAAATATTGTTTTACATTCTTTAATTTTCTCTAACTGTTTATCTGATATTGAACTAAGTATATTTTTTGCTTTTAAATCTGCCTTTTTCCAAGCACCTTGGTTATATGCTGCAGTTAATGCTCTTGTTGCTTGCTTTTTACATTTTTAATATTCTAATATATTTGACAATCTGAATTCTCAACTAGAATAATTGCATCCATCAAAAATGGGAATATAAACATAATCCATTTTTACTTGTTTAGCTATTTTTTCCTCTTCTTCTAATTTTATATTTTTAACAGTTTCTTTGATTGCAAGTGACCCTTTTTTTAACCGACTCCAAAAAGGAGGAGGTTCTCAATTCGACTAAATTTTTTTTTTTTCTATGTTTGTTACCTCATAACTCCGTCATTTCTTAACCGATTCGAAAAAACTTTTTCTTATCTGATAGAGAATGTCTGCAGGAAGGTCCCATACGTGTCCTATAATTATTGGGCCAATATTCGGTTTGTATGACCCAATTATCAAATTAAGAAAACTGGGAGTTTTGTTTTCTCTCTCTCTCTCCCTCCCTCCCTCTCTCTCTCTCTCTCTCTCTCTCTCTCTTATCTGAGCTTGAATATGTATACATGCATACATAACGACACTGTGCTGTTTAGCCTTCTTTCTTTCCTGCTATATATTGCTTGGTGGTGTACTAGTGCATGCGTTATGAATTAATAATGAAAGTTTAATGTAATTAGTGGGTCTACCTATATTTGCGTTTTTAGTAAGGGGATTCACTAGAAGATAGAAAATAAAAATTTTACAACAAAAAAAATTTTTTAACAAAAAACAAAACCGACTTCAAAAAAAAATTTTTTAACAAAAAACAAAATTGACTTCAAAAAAATGCACTAAAAAGTTACAAATAATTTTTGATCTTCAATAATTATATGCATACTACGCATCTAACTCAACACATGTGTAGCAAACATTTTATAGATTATCTAATCATTTGTAAACAGCACCAACGAATTATATTTTTTTTTAATTCACAAAAAAATATTTTCGAAGTCGGCGTCAAATTCTACATCTGTGCAGAACAATTGAACAACTTGACGCCGACTTCGAAAATATTTTTTTGTGAATTAAAAAAAAATATAATTTGTTGTTGCTGTTTACAAATGATTAGATAATCTATAAAATGTTTGCTGCACATGTGTTGAGTTAGATGCGTAGTATGCGTATAATTATTGAAGATAAAAAATTATTTGTAACTTTTTAGTGCATTTTTTTTAAGTCAATTTTGTTTTTTGTTAAAAATTTTTTTTTTAATTCTTCAAGGAAAACGTTTCTTAAATGATTTCTTTCTTCTTGATTGAGCAGTATGTTTTAAGTTTTTATTTATTTTATTCATTAACTTTTTTTTTTATTTTTTTTTAAATCATCCTATTAAATTCACTCTTATAATTTTTCTTATGAAATTCATCTTCTTTTAATTTTTTTAAGTGAATTCACCTTTCTTTTGTTAAATTCACTTTTTCAATCTTCTTATTGAATTCACTTTTTCAATTTATTTTTTAAATTTATTATTCACTGTACTTTAAAAGCCTTATTATTTTTATTTATTATTTTCTTTGTTGTTTTACTTTCTTGTTTCCTTTTCTGCTTATGTTTCTCATACGTGTTCTGTCATAACCTGATAAGAATTTTTTAACCTTACTTTTGGCGACCTCGTGGCATTAATTTTTATCTGTTTGCATCCAACGTACATTGAGCTTAATTTTCTTCTTTTTTCTTTCTTTTGATTGATGATAATTTATCCTTTTCACTTTTCTATATTTTTTTCACTTATTTTTGCCTCATAATTATCTTCTTTCAATTTCATAATCAGCCACGTTTTTCTCATTTTATCAACCACGTTTTGTAATTTATAAACCACAGGCTATTGTTGGGAACAAAGGTTTTATGATCGGGGATGGTTGATATATTGCGACGATTCAAAAATCGCGCTAGACTTAGTACTTGCGCTCAGCCGCTACGACGCGCTACTCCCGCAACGGGAATAGCGAGCTCCGTAGCATATATAAGCGAGCCGCCGAGCCAGCAAGGAGACTCTCTCCCCTTCCAGTGTGTAAGAGTGGGGTTGCTCGGCACATTGGAAGTTATCCTTACCTATACTCCCGTCTCAAGCTATGTTAGGGTGGGATTGCCCGGCATAGTCTCCTATCCATCCGTCAGTGTAAGGGTGGGGTTGCCCGACACTGACTCCTAATTACTACCTCCACCATCGCTGGTCGGGGTAGATTCCTCCATTGGTCTCTGACCGAAAGTCTCCCCCCTCTTCTCCACTTATGGTTTAGAGGGTTACCATCCTAGTTTTTCCTGTATTACCTTACCTGGCTCCGTTACCGACCGCGCCGAACTCCGCCGGTAAAGTAGGTCGCGAATTTACCCGCCGAGTCTTTATTATTATATAATTAACTTTTGTATTTCTTTTCTTTGTTTTATTTGTTACAGCCGATAAATACAAACTAGCGCCACCTAGCGGTCAAGAAGACAACTAAGAAATTTTTCTTTTTCTTTTCCAACGTACGAAACGTTATTACATACAATTGTAATTTTTCTTTTGTTATTCAATATTATTTAATCGGCGTTGTAATTATTTTGTTATTCTTTTTATTTTTATTAATAAATATAAAAGAAAAAGATAGTTTAAGTCTAAACCCAAAAGTATCGTGTTTAAACTTAATCACCAGTCCGCAGTACCCATCCTGCTTCCTCTCACATTATCACTTAGTACGTAAGGATAGGTTAGCTTTGTATCATTCATTTGATTATTCTTTTAATTAATATTATTTCTCTTTCTTTTCAAATATTTAAATGGATTTTAATTTATTTATTTCTTTCTTATTATTAATTTTATTAATTTAATAAGGTTAGGTTAGTTTAGTATGTAAGTTTGAACTTTGGCCTCCGAGAATCAACAATCTGCAGCGCCCTCTAAAGTCTGACGCCTACGATATCAAGATCTATTCGAGGCAAAAAGGCCAAACGTTACAATATATTATAAATAATGTTAAGTACAGTTTTTTAGGTGAAAATTACACTTACATTAAAAATAGTCAAACAGTTTTATAAAGAAGGGCACATGTACCAGGATAGGCTTAAACTTTTGTTTTTACCGTATTTATTATGCTCTGAAAATTTGGGAATGATTGAAAGCATGCACCTTTTTTTATAGCTCAAGAAACACACGTAGAAAAATATAAAAAAAAGTATAATTTTTGACGTATAAAATTATATACCGTGAAGTGCAATATTCCAATCGATACCAAAATTTAATTACATATTCTACTTCAAGAAACTAGTAATTTCAGCCTTTACTGAAGTGTGTACTACCACAGAAACTTGTATTATAGACTTTTGAATTGTTAAAAATCGAGTGACCATAATGAAAAAGTTTTTGAAAATGGCCCATATCTCGATAAGTCGCCAGTGCTACTCGTTCTGGCAACCCAGCGATAGGCGTGATCATGCTGCCTGATTAACAGCCTGATATCATGGGTAATCCAAGGCTTGCATCGTGGGCGTATAATGTTAAGTTTAGAAGGGGCGAATTTGTCGAATCCTTGCAGGATCACCCGTGAAAAAGTCATAACCATATGATTAAGTTCCAAGCAAGCATCCAATGAGCTAGTATCAATAATGTAAGAGACTTCACGAATAAAACACAAATCAACTGAACTAAGATTAAAATTAAGATTAGAATAAGGGTCTCACACAATTTTGCCTCAAAATACTCAGAGAGAAATTTATTAATAGAGACTTTATCAATAAAGTCAAGTATACGAGAGTAAAATCTTTTCGTAGCACTGCTGAGTTTATGAATCGCATACAACTCTATTAACTCATGACCTACAATAAAAGGAGCATCAGTCTTTGAATATGAGGCAACCTGCTTATTACCGCTTGCAATAAATAAATCAAGCCAGGTGTGATATATGAAACTCTCGGTTGGAACGTGATGAGTTGGTTTAGAAGGCATAATAAACAATGACGAATATTCAATACTATTTTTAAGGAAGGCAGAAACATGATTATTAATGAGTAAATTAGCATTAAAATCGCTAGTTACTATAATGCTCTTAAACTTGCCACTGCGATCTGAAAGAAGATTAAAGAACTTACTAGGAGAGTGTCACACCTCCGGATCACGGATTTTGCTCAAACTTCAGGATAAGTTTTCAGATGATAAAATATGAAAAAAGCTAGAGTTATAGTCATAAACACTCAATATTTCCCTGGTTACAGGCAATTGAAAAAAATCACTAAAAAAGTTACTAGATTTTTAAACGCGTATAGTTCTTTAGCATTGATAACTAGAAGCTTAAACCTTTTTTTAAATTGAAGATGAGCTTAAATCCTTTCGAAATAGTAATTATAGCATGTAAAAATATTATTTTTTTCCAAATTACAGCGTAATAAAGATTGGACCTGAATTTTTATTTAAAAATATTAATTAATAATAAAAGCTAAAATTAGGTCCAATCTTTATTACGCTATAACTTTAGGAAAAAATAATATTTTGATATGTTGTAACTACTGTTTCGAAAGGATATGAGCTAAGCTTTAATTTAGAAAAAAGTTTAAGCTTCTAGCAATCAATACTAAATAACTATATGCGTTTAAAAATCTAGTAACTTTTTTAGTGATTTTCTTCAATTGCCTGTAACTAGGGAAATATTGAGTGTTTATGACTATAACTTTAGTTTTTTTCATATTTTATCATCTGAAAACTTATCCCGAAGTTTGAGCAAAATCCGTGATCCGGAGGTGTGACACTCTCCTAGTTAGTTATAAAAAATTTGTAAATAAAAAAAAAAAAGAAAGCAAAAGAGCGAACGACTGTAATATAGATTTTACAATAAATGCACTGGTTGCATACTCTCCTAATTCGATAGGATTGAAATTTGACAAATGTGATAACATGCGATAACACTCTCCTAGTTAGTGGGGTAAGAGACTTTTGGACGCGCATAAACTGTAAATAAAAGATTTTCATTAATAACCCTAACATCAAGAATCATGAATTCAGGCTCATTATTGAATACCGGGTTTGAATGATGAAATACTTTGACATTAAACGCTTGCCTGCAATGTATGCAGCGGTATCTCCATCTTATCAACTCTAGTAGCACGAAATAGGTTGTAACCCGGAATAGACAAAATCGCGTCATCATGCAGTTGCGTTAAAAACATTTCGGGAAGAGCTAAAATATCGTAATTTTTATCTGTACAGCGAATCTCAATAAGACTAAAATGCGTTTTCAATCTATTGACATTAATATGTGCGGGTGAAATGTTATCTCTATAACCGTTAAAGACGGATTTTCCTTTATGATTCGCAGACTGTTTTAAAGAATTAGTGGATAAATTAAAAACATTATTAGAATCAATAAACTTGCTGTTGCATAAGACCCAATATTCTGTCAGTAAGATGACATAGAAGCAAAGGCTTCAAGATCAGCCTCAGTGTAAATGGTAGTTGGTTTTGACTTGGGTGCACTGTGCATAAGAACAACAAGACCCTTTACAAACGGGTTCGGAAATTTTTTCTCACAAGCAATACTATGGGCCTTTTTGAAGAGTTTAAAGATTTCCTTAGGCCATAGGGCACGTAGAAAGACCTTCATTTGTATCACCTGTACCAAAGAGCTGTAATGCAGACTTAAAATGCAATGTCGCAGCAGCAGCCATAACAGAATCTCTCATAGCACTAGAAATACATTTAAACACTGGTAGCCTCACTTTGATCAACATCCATATTGGCTTTATTGGAGTTATTAGATGAAGGAGATAACCATTGACGAGTATCAACTATGAAAGATTTACTATAATCGAAGCCAATTTCCTTAAGAATGATGTTGAGGATATCACGATCAGACATAGCAAGAGAAACGGGCACGCCCGAAACCAGAATCTCACAATCATCAGATAACTGCTTTGAATAAGCGTGCGCTAAGTTCGACTTGATAGCTTTTATATCCAGGTCATACTGATCGACCATATAACGTATCTCTTTTTGATCTTTACGTATCAATCACAATTCGTGAGCAAGCTCATCATGTTTATCAAGCATCAACTATTCAACCCCAGCAATCTCCTGACGCATCACTGCAGTCTGTTTGTCATTTAATTCAACCTGCTGCTACTTAATAGCAGCTAAAAGTTCAGCGTAGTTAGGCATGATATCAATCGAAGAGTCCGAATTGAAGAGTCCTAAAGAAAGTCGCGAGAGCGAGAGATGCTCGCTTCAGCAGAACTGTTTGTACTGGTGGGCGTAATTGGCCCCTCCTTGCTACGTCGCCTTAGCAACGGCTCAGTTGACAGACAGAGCGGAGATGCAACACGCTTAGCAGACACTTGAGCAGCCGACTGAGAGAGTGTCGGCAACAAAGGGGGGTAGCCACTCTCTGTACAATATCTGAAACACTGCTAAGAGTAATACTAAGAGAATCAATTGCTGCACCCTGAATGCTAGCTTGAATCAACACAGACCATTTAATGCACTTATCACAGACTATACGAGAAAACGAGATATACCAATGTTCTAAGCAGCAGTCTATGTGGAAAATTGCACTACACTTTGCACACGATATAGTTGATTTTGATCTGTCTAGTGTGAGATTGCAACGCGCGTACACTCTTCCGAACATCTATAACAATCGCAAAAAGACGACATACTAAGACTGCAACTTACCGGAATAATCACAGCTGTCAAGGCAGACTACGTGTAAGACAATTTGCAGCTCAGCATTAGTAGTTCTTGATGATAAAAAAGTAGCCACCTGCCCCGCTGAGAACAATCAGAAAATATTAATTGAGTAATCTCCCTCACTTGATTGGTGTCTCTAGAAACTCACGATTTCGCTCCGAAATTTTTCACAACATAACCTTACTTTGTAAAGAAGCAGTAACTTGAAAGTAGTTTCCAGTTGATAAGGAGCCTTGAACACAGATGAAAAATACTGCAGAAGGTTCCTTGCTAAATTGCACATGTAAGACTCTGTAAGAAAAAACATCCGCGGGTAATTAAGGCAGAGAAAATCTTGTGGATAGACAAAGCGAACACACAGTGCAGTGCGTCTGATAGTACCACCGAGAAAAAGAGAGCAGAGAGAGAGAGAGAGAGAGAAAGAAAGAGAGGAGAGAGATTCGATTCGATTTGACGAGTTTTTATTAACTTTGGGGTACAACCCCGTAAGGTTCAATAAGTTTATAATACATATGATTACTTAAAAATAAATATACAGCCGAACCAGTCGATAAAAAAGTTAAAAATTAATTGCGGAGAAACTAATGTTAATACGATATGAAGTAATATAACAAAAGTAATATAAGCTAATAACAAAATAAACATAAGTGAAAAAGCGTATAGCAGTTTGGTAACTCAAAGTATCAAACTAGGAATGTGTGTGCAAACTATTGATCCATAGGCATCTAGGGCTTTATCAAGAGTCATCAAATCATCCTGCTGACTCCCACGATCATCATTAAAAGGCCAGCCAAATGTGCAATTTTCAACGTTGGCCACTGACCCTATTTTGAACAACAAAGAAACATCAGAGACAAAATTAAGCTCATTGATGAAGTTAGAAGATAAATGAACAAATGAATTTAAAAGTGCAGTAGTTTGTACCGGTGGATATCCAAGGATTCTTGGAGATCAACGTACAGAAGAACGCACCTGAGTAACAACATCTACCTGAGAGAATCGATTCGCTAAAAACGCAAGAGTTCTATTGGTTATCACAAAGTAGAATAAAGTAGTAGCAAAATATTTCCTCCGCCTCTAAACCGAGAGCCATCCCAGGTTAAGTCTAAGGAGTGACACATTCGCGGAACGGTACGTTGCTACAAACAAACCTCACGCACGTGTTGAGAGCTCTATGAAGCGTTAAGTTTTAATAGTTATACAAATTATAGTAGACTACGCAAGCATAATCAAAATACAGAAAGGTCAAGGACTCAACAACTTCTTGTCTAAGTTTCTTAGAAAGTGCGTGTCTATAAAACTTGAGTGAATGGAGAACACCATGAGCCCTGCTAACAATTGAGTTAGCCTGCCTTTCTCGATTGAGAGTTTGATCTATCCACAGACCTAAGCTCTTGATCTCCTTAGAAAATGGAATAGACTGATTACAAACAACAATAGGAGGAACATCAGAAGATTTTAGTTTCGTGACAAACTGATCACTACCAAGCAAAATGGCCTGAGTTTTAAGTGCGTTCAATTTAAGTCCATTAACAGTTGCCCATTCAAAAATTGCCTGCACATCTCCCTTAACACTTGCAATTTCATCAGCAATGTAGCTTACAAAGAATGATTTATAGATCTGAAGATCATCCACGAACATCATACGCTTAGTGATATTAAGCAAACCAAACAGGTCATTATTAAACGAAGAAAAAAATAGCAGACCCAGGTCAGTACCCTAAAGAACACCAGTATTCACACCAATTCAGAATTCAGGAATGCCCCGGTTGGGCTCCTCGATAGATTGTGTTCTGCCTTATAATTAAGATACAAATCATTTGATAACCTTATTCGAACAGTTAAACCTCCTACGTTTGCATGTATCCTTATTAAAGCCTATGGAATAATGTATACGAAAACTTAAAATTTATTGCAACGAGTCCAAAATTGCATATTAATGATTAAAGTGAAGTAAAAATTTTCTTTAATTAAATATAAAAAATTCGATCAGTAAAGTAGATCGGTTTTAATTTATTGCTAATATAAAAAGAAAAGTAATAATAGAAAAAATTTTATTTATTCATTAAACGTATTAAAAATAGTTCACACGATTTTTCATAAAAAAGATTTTGCAATTATAAAATTTTTTTGAAAACAAATCAAAATTCAAAGGCTATAGGCGGGTTACCGTAGTGAAATTGCCCCCTCTTAGAATCCTCATGGCTGATGTACCATTTGATGGAGGTTGAAAAAAAACTCCCACACACCAATTTTCAGCCCTCTAACCCTTGCGCATGCGCAGTAAAGTCAGAATAAGTGTTTTTTCGACTTTATTTTATTTTGACGTCCCTTTACATGGAAGACTCTTGCAAAAATATATAAGGGTAGGTTATTGTATGGCAATTAACCAAAAATTTTTGCAGATTACTTAACCTTAAATATCAACCTTAAAATTGATATTTAAGATTTAAATCGTTACTTTCACACCCTCGCTATTAAGGTGCCAGATTTAAAATTAATTTTTTAAATATATTTTTACCCCTTATTAACGATAGTTATATTAGCTAAAAAAAATGGTGCGCCACGCTGATTTTCTCAAAAAACCGATATTTTTGCACTTTTTTCGTATTTCCTATAGGTTATGTTACAATCTAAGAATCCAAACAAAGATTTTTAGTGTATTTTATTTCCCTCTTTACGACGGTACTATTAGTTTTAAGGATAAAAGGCATTTGACCCTTATTTTTTGCAAAAAATCAACTTTTTTGTACTTTTTCATATTTTTTATAGGTTATGTTATAAGTTAAGAGCTTGAATGACTTTTTTTGCGTATTTTTTGACCACCAAAAAAAAAAAAAGCTACCACTACTACTATAACTACTACTGCTAATAATAATAATAATAATAATAATAATAATAATAATAATAATAATAATAATAATAAAAATAATAATAATAATGGGCAGTTGAATACCCTTACTTATAATAATTCTCGTAGAATCTGAAATCTAGAAAAATCCAAATTAATTTTATAGAAAGATAATTTTTCTGCATTTCGCTATCAAAAATAAAATTTTAAAATGAACAATTTGTTACATTAATAATTCTCTTTCCAATAATGTTAATATTATTTCAATACTATCAAATGAGGTTGAATAATAAATTAAATAAGGTTCAGTAATAAATTAAAGATTTACTTCAAAGAAAATTAGTCTCTTTATTTATATAAATATATTATTTTCTATTTGAATTAGGATACACATCTGGATAGTTTTTTAAGCATAACAAATGTTCATAATAGGAACTTTTTTTACTCATCATCGTCACTGTCTTCATTAATACATACTTGTATTTTATCATTAAGAAACATTTTAGAAAGAATTTCAGCTGGTCTTATGATTTTTGATAAATATCTTCCATGTGAAAGATAATATACTATTGCAGCAACGTGCGCACAACATCCAACAGTGCGGTTACCATTGGGACAATCGCAACAATATCTGAGGATACTGGAATAACCAATACCATTTGGTTTATATTCAACGAAGCATTTGTATTGTTTTTTATTTACATATCTTGATTGAACTTCGAATTTAAGAATATTTTTATGTTCTATGGAATATCCTAGTTTCAAATTATTATCTGAATCTAACATTTCTGCTAGGTATGATATGGTCTGTTTAAGTTGATATGATCCTGTAAAAAGAATTTTCAAATCTTTTTCTGTTAATTCAGGAAAATCTGGTAAATCAGTCGAAGTTATGATCTGAAATGGTAATTTACGACGACACCATCTTTTTTCTGCCACTAATTCTGCTAGTGTGTTTTCAATATTCCTTCTCGATTGCATGGTATTAAATATTTCATCTTGAATGTCATGATCAGAATCTAAGCGTTTGCCAAATAAATTATTTAAATAGCAAGCAATTCTGCAATACAATCCAGTATCCTTCACCATTTTATTGGCAAGTTTGTGATCTAATAATCTGAATTTTTTTTTTTCAATTCCATGTACTGCTTCAACAGCCCACCTTATTTTTGTTACGAATCGTGTTTCATTTGATTCTTGTGCTGAAAATTGTGATTTTGAACCTTTGAGTTCAGGCATCAGAACAATATAACCCATATCTTCTAATTTCTTTTTAATATCTCGAAAGCCTCTGTCTAGAACAAAAATATCGCCTTTGCGGAGCAATTTCTGTAAAATTACTGGCATTGTTTCAAATATTCCCATTAAAATTGCAGCATCATTCATGTTAGCGAGATAAGGTCCTAACTGGTCAACAACATAGCCATTTGTTGAAAATATTGTAAAGGGTTTATTGAGAGGAACTTTTTTTTGACCTGAATAGGATTTTCTCTGATACTCATTATTAGAGCTTTTCTTATATAAGTTCCATCACAAATCAAAATAAGTTGGTTGCCTGGATATAATTTTTTCGTCATTTGAGAAGTTTGGTTTTCAATCAAGTCATTTCTGTCTGCATTTTTTAATCCAAAATAATTTGGTAATACGTCTTTTTCAAAAGATGATAAGACTGAATGACAAAAACGAGATACTTGTTCGCTCTCGATATCAAATATTGAAGAAATAACTTGATTAGAGTTCCCTGTACGCATTTTAAATAAAAATACTACGATGGCTTGAATCACTGTTCTTGCACAGGAATCTTTAAGAGAAGTGAGTTTTAATTTAAGTTGGATGATCTGTGCCCAAGATAATCCCGTAAACACTTTTAATTTTTTTTCTGGCATAACAAACTCGGCTACTTTATTTAATAACCTTTCATCTGTTTCTGCAGATATTGTACTTAGTATTTTCGATAATTCATTAACATTTAATGTACTACTGGTGGAAAAACTCTTCATTTTATTCAATTCATCTTCATAAAATATTTTTTTAATTATATGATCAGAACAGTGTATCAGAAATATTTTAAAAAATATATTGTTTTTCAATTTTTAAATCTAAAAAAGATAGAACAAATCTACACAAAAATCTAAAAAATTATCATATTTATATAAATAAATAATTTCATTATCCTTTGTTATTATTATTATAAAATGTAAAATGATATTGTAAAAAACTGCTATTAAGAATCAAAGAAAATTAGAAAATTACCATTTTGTAAACTACTATCAAAAACTTGTTAATTGTTTTAACAAACTATTTAAAACATTCATCATGAATAAATATAAAAATTAATAAAGTCGCTAAGTACTTCAAAGATCTTAATTTTAACTTAGAGTTTTAGTTTTCAATTACACAAATATTATATAATTTTTTATGATAAAGCTTAACCGCTCAAAGCTTCTCAGAGTTATTATCAATCATTCCTCCGAAATCATGCAACACACATGAATAAAGCTATATACAAAAGGTTACAAATAAAATAAAAACAAATTGATAAAACAAAAAGCTTTAACTTTCACATGATCTCAAGATTTAATATCTGAATGTCAAATCTATGTTTCAAGCGTATACTTGCAAATAGAAAAATATTTTTAAAAATATATTGTTCTTCAATTTTTAAATCTAAAAAAGATAAAACAAATCTACACAAAAATCTAAAAAATTATCATATTTATATAAATAAATAATTTCATTATCCTTTGTTATTATTATTATAAAATGTAATATAAAATTGTAAAAAACTACTATTAGAATTACATTAGCAAATTACCACTTTGTAAACTTACTGTCAAAAACTTGTTAATTGTTTCAACAAACTATTTAAAGCAATGATATAAGAGACAAGAGCAAAAACAAAACAGGACTCTTCATAGCTTTTGTATTGACATTCTGACTTATAAAATATATATATATGTATAACCTTATATCCAGGTATGCTGCTAATAAATATTATAATTTAACACTTTTAGATCAAAATAATATGAAGATACTACAAAAAGTGCACAGAAACTTGTGGAATACAATCTTTGCAGTTACTCACTTTATTATTCATTACATATAAATAAAGAAATTCATATGGAAATATAAGTTTGAATTTATAAACGTAACTCAATTAACGATTGTATCATCTGTCCTGTGGGCACTTACTCTATAGTACACATATATACACACACACATACTCCCTAGTAATGTATGGGTATACACCCGGGGGGGTTGCTCTAGAAAATTGCACAACTCTGTATCACAGAGACAGAAGACATGAAATCAATGTGCTGAACAAAGATAGCATATATCGATATACTAAGTTTATCGCTTCGGAGCAACCCCTCAGTAGTACGCGTGTAAGTACATTCACACTAGTAAACATATATAAGTGCCACACGCAACTAGCGGTGCGCAGAACTAGCGCTGAATCGTGTGCTCTGGTCGCAGTGTACAAAGTCCGTCACTGTGTTCGCAACCTTTACAAAGATAAGTTTTCTATCTTCTGATTCCAAGGTGACTGTATCGCTTATTGAATAAACCAAGCCTACAAATCTATTTTCTAGTGGTTCTTATTTCTACCTCGACTACCATCTCCGAGCACGAAGAATCCGAAGTTCTATTTCTTATCATGATAGAGACGAAGACAGAACGAGGTTTAAGTATCAATTGTTACTTGAGTTGGGTCTATGAATTCGACCCATAGATCCAAAATTAGGCTTGAACACATAGTCATGTCTTGAGTATTAAGTATCACTTAAAATTAAAGTATTGTTACTTGAGTATCAGCTGTTACTTCAATTAAGTGTTAAATTGAGTGTTGTTTGAAGTAACAGTTGATGCTCAAGTAACGATACTTAAGTTTTAAGTCATACTTAATACTCAAGTTACGACTATGAATTTGAGCCTTACAGTCGATGTGTGTGCTCAAACTCAAACCTCATTCTGTTTTTGTTTCTCTCACAATGAAACCTCATTCTGTCTTTGTCTGCTTGAGTTTGAGCATCGACTATAAATTCAGGCCAGTTTTCAATGAGATCACTTAGATAAACAAAAACTATGACTCGCATTTAGAAATGTAACTTGAGTATCGGTTGTTACTTCAACCTTATTCTGTCTTTTTCTCTCTTATGATAAGAAAAAAAGACATTTAAATACGTTTATTGATTCGAACCTATGTATATAAGATTAACCTAAATATATATATATATATATATATATATATATATATATATATATATGAAATCATCGAAAAAATGAAAAACAGAAAGTAAAATAAAATTCCAACCCCTCAGAATATACTGCAACCTGATCATAACGTCAATCAATTGTAGAAATCAGATTGTTCGACAATATTTGAACGTATTATATTAAAAACCTTGATTAAACTGATACCACCATGACAAGCAGAAAAAATTATACATAAAATCGTTATTTCAGCTCTCAACTTTTAGCACGAACTATAAAAAAATCGAGAACATATCGGTTTTTCTCGATAATCAGGGTTGCAAACTACTTTTTCTTGAAAGTAATAGCACGATTATAACGAGCAAAAAACAAATACGCAAAAAAAAGTCAAAGAGACACGATGCTAACGCGTCGGTACAGCGTTACACTTACTTATAACATTATTTCAATGAATTTTTTAATCATTTAACTTAATGAATAAGGGAATCATTAAAGAAATAGTTCAAGTTAAGCATTTTTTTCATTATTAGATAATTTTAAAATTTTCCATCGGTTAATAGATGAAGTAATTGTTATTAAAAAAATATAAGTTGAACTAAGTTTGAATCCTTAGCGTAAACAGGGCTTTTAAATCATCTAATTAATAGCAAAGACTTTAGAAGAGAAATTAATTGAATCAAATGATTATCTCTATGGAAAAAACATAGTAATTCTATGATTTAATATTTTTTATATAAGATAAGGTACTCTCCATGAATAAGTTTGCATTTCAAGGGCAATTTCTTATTTAAGTAATATATCTATTATTTTCTGCGGTATATAGATGGGGGTATCCATGTACGCTGGAAATAAATACAAATAGATCTCCGCGCATATCTACTCGACAGTCTAGAGGGGATAGATTATCTAGATAATCATCAAAGGAAGAGGAGATCAGTGAGCTCCAGCTCAGGCAGCGAGAGGAGCTAAGAATGATTCTGTCACCGCTTTAGATTATATACATATTACACTTCAATTAACTTTTTATTTGCTTTTTCTCTGTTAAAAATAAGAAGAAAACGTAATTGTTTTTGTTTGTTTTTTTTCAAGTGTTTTTTTTATATATACTTCGTTGTTCTTTCTATATTTATTTTTTTATTTCGAATAAATAAAGCAATAGTTAAGTTAAGAACAAAAGAAGAACTTTGAAAATCATTTCGCGAGTAAACTCGAATTTATTGTTTTTTTTTTGTGTTCTTATTAGTAATCCTGCGTATAAGTTAAATCTTTGCAGGATTACTTGCAATAATTATTGATTAAAAATAGAGTCAGTGTGATAACCGCAATAGTGTACTAACCAATATAACAAGTAAAAATAGTTTTTTTGTACTAAAAAGGGAAAAGACTAAGCCTTCGGCCGAAAAGCCCCGAGAGGTGACTTTACTTTTTGATAAAGTTGCTGCGCATTGCATAAAAGCCTGATGGTAATGAATGTAAAAGGGTGCTGAAAAGCTGCCCTTATCCTGTGGACATCACGTGCATTTTATGCCTGGTGAAGCGCAGGTTATCGTACGCCAGGGATTAAGGCTATTTTGTTTGTTTCAAGTTATGTCCGATAAAAAAATTGCACTCGACCAACTCTAACAAGAAGATATATAAAACCACTGAAAGAAAAGCCAAAGAAAATCGAGATTGGTTCTTTCTTTTTATATAATTAATAGATTTTTCTTTTTTTTTTTAAATTCAATTCAGATATTCAAAGATAGTATTTTTCTTATGAGATTTTTAGTTTTGTATCGTTAAAGTTTATTTAAATTATTGGAATATTCAACATATGATTAACTAAGAATTCTTTTTTTCTATGAAACAACGAAACTTTGTATCTGGTATAAAATAAATGAGAATAATTTTTCAAAAGATGTCAGATATGTGACCAACTCAAACAAAAAGATAGTGTTCTTTATTTCACAAACCATCTTATGTCAATTTTATGTGGGTCGTATATTAAGTGTAAATTTGCATGCTAACCTGTTATGTCCAATATATAAAATAATTAAAAGAATTTTTATGTAACATCAAATCAACGAACGCTATGGACATTGCTGAGTCGTAAAGTCGGCGAGTATAATAACTTTACAAAGAAGAAGGAAAGATTGGTAACGTTTATTGAGATTCAATCTTTTTTTGCTGCTTATCCGTAATAATTAGTTAAACAAAAATTAAATAATAAATTAAATCTAGTAGTCACAAAGTTTCCAATCTTGCTATATCTTACTATTCGACGTTACATTATTTGGAACAGCTTTAAACAAATGTGATTTAACATTGAAATCCCATGAAAATGTGACTTATGACATTTTTATAATTAACCCTTTTACTATTCTGTTAAGTGCCATTTTTACAGTGCTCATAATATTAAAATAAATACAAAAAGACACTTTTATCTGAAAATAAGTTGTTTTAATGCAAAAAAAAAAACAAAATGTATCTCTCACTAAATTTTTTTGAAAATATGACTTATGCCACTCTCATTGTTAACCGCACATATGAAGAACACTTATTATAGACGAATTTAAATAGCTAAGAGTACAAACAATAAACTTACACGTGTGGGCGCGTGAATATAATACGCGTTACACCAATGTAAAAACGCATTAGTGCTGATGCATATTTGCTATCAAAGGAGATCAAGTGGCGCCTGCGCCACTTGATCTCCTTTAATAGCAAACATGTCCCCTTACCTCTTCAGAATTAGCAAGAAATCTGTTGATCTTTAGCCAAGAAAAAAAGCGAACACACAGCAGCAGAAACACCAAAAATAAACACAAAAAGTGCACTGAAAATTGCTTGGCGAATTTAACACACTTTCATAGCTGCAGCCGCAAGAAGACAATATAATAAGGTTGTAAACACAAAGCGAATACAAGCACATCAGTCCAGTTTCAGAGAAAGCAACATAGAGAGAGGGAGAGAGAGGAAAAGGGATAGAGAGCGAGCAAGAAGAATAGAGAGCAGGAGAGTGCTAGAGAGTGTGAGAGGGAGCGAGTGAGTGCAAGAAACAAAGAACAAGGGAAAAAATAAAGGAAGAGGGAAAGGAAGATGAAAGAGATAAGATGAAGAGAGAGAGGAAAGATGAAAGGGCTAAGAAGAAAGGGAAAAAAAGAATGGAAGAAAAGAGAAAGATAGAGAGAAATATAGTGATAATTAGAAAGAGTAAAGATCACAGATATTATGGCTCGAACAAAGCTCAATAATGAGGCTGAAAAAATAAGGCTTAAAGAAAAATGCTTATAAATAATAACTACTAATTATATTAAATCTAATAAAAAATTGCGATTCTTATTATAAAACAAAATGGCATATAAAAAAATACGGAAAACCGGAGAATCAAAGAACCGTAAAAAAAGATGGCTTTACTTCAATGTATAATATAATATAGGATAGGAATTTTAGACTTAGGAAATTGAAAAAAATAGTTACCAGATAATGTATTTGCTTGCGTGTGTGCGTGTGCGTGTGCGTGTGTGTGTGTGTGTGGACCAAGTTTTGTAAAATCTTTATCAAAAGCTGATAAATTAATAAAACTTCGTTTATTTATAATCTCTACAATCCGACTATAACTAGTAAAGAATTTGACTGCGTATCCCCATATATTTCTTTAACCTTCTGTGCCCCTTTAACTTGCCTTTATATGTTTATTATATTACAATCGATATCCTACCGCAATATACTTAGAAGACCTCGAATCCACCTGAATTGTAAGGCTAAAAAATCCATCTTGAATGCACTTTAATCTAGCTCCATGTAGGAATCAAGTTCTACTGGTTTAACAGGGTGCTACGCCATTATTGAACTTGTTTATCATGTTAGTTTTTACCCTTTTCTGTGAGATTTTGGCATAAAATCTAACGTATTCTCTCATGTTATTTTTTTTTAGTGGATATTCGTTTGTGGTGTTTTATTAACACTGAAGAAAACTATGCTTGGTCACTGGATCTTCGTAACTGGATGTTAGCGTAATGTTAGAACTGCGCCAAGAGTCAAAATGTATTACATACATGCAGCTTAAGAGAATAAGGTAGAGATGAGTGTTTTTGTGTACAGCTTATTCTCTTTTATTTCCATTTCCTCGCGTTATTCTTTTAGCCTGCAAAGCAATTAACGTCTATTACTTGCTGTGCCTTATGCGAAACATATTCCGTAAGTCGTACGTTCGCACCAAGGTTCGTTCCTTAACTTCCAAATATTCAGCCAATTTTGGAACGTTTTAAAACGAAAGCCTTAAATAGTTTGATGAAAGCTAAAAAGATGCATATTTCGCACACACCTTTTTTACATTTCGGAATATTCTGCAAAGTTTTGAAATATTTCGTAAGTACTTTTCATAAAACCGTACTTGCGTACATATGAAATACGTCCACTGAGCGATATTAACGTATATATATATATATATATATATATATATATATATATATATAGACAGATATAAGTAATACATTCCTGCTCTTTTTTTACCATTTAATTGTTCTGACACGCTACTTTGCGGTACCGCGTGGATTTAATAGTCTACTTTAACTATATATATATATATATATATATATATATATATATATACTAGGGGGGGTACCCCCCTGCTCGCACTGCTCGCCAACCCCCAGTTGTGCTATAAATATAATTATATATTAAACATTTAAATCATTTTTAAATTTTTAAATCATTTTTTTTTTAGTTTCGTTGATAATTTAGTATATTATTTGATACATCGTAATGATTTTGAGTTTTATAAGATTTATAGGATTATTTTGTTATAATTCCTTTTTTATATCTTTTTTCTCATTTTAAACATTTTATGAGATATATCAAAAATTCATACTAAAATTTATAAATTTATTATGATATTGTAAATGAAATTATTACATGATCATTATATCATATTTTATTTAAAATTTAGTTATTTATATAACAAATAAATAAATAAAATAATTTTAAATTATTTTATACTTACTTATATTACATTTACCTGTATAAAAGTTATGAATATGTTTTTTTATTTATTGTTGTTAGTAGTTAAATTATTTATTTATTAAAATTTCGATTTATAAATTTTAAATAATCATAACTTTTAAATATTTTAGTTAATTTTTAAATATTTTATTTTTTTTTATTTTTAATAATATTGATAATGTTTAAAAATTTTTTTTTAATTTATTATTATATATTGAAATATTTATGATTTATTTTAATTTTTCATATTTTATTAATAATGTTAGCTAATCTTAATAAATATTTAGAATAAATTTCATGACTTTGATTAAAGTAATATTCTGCTATTGGTTCGCGTATTATTTTTTTAATATTTCTTTCTAAACTATGTTAGGTACAATATCTCTGTTTTTCGATTCATTTTGAATATATATTTTATTTACATTTTTACAACGTGAAAGAGTTATTTGTGCTTCTATGTTATATTTGAATAATTTAGTTATTTTTAATCGCGTTTCATTACATAATCCATTTTTTATACTTAAATTTCGAATTAACATAATTATGGTATTTACTTTTAATTTCAGTTCGTGTGGAGGTAATCTTTCTCTTATGTTATTTAACGTTTCTATTGAATAATTCAAATGAATATTATCATCCGTTTGATCTACACCTTTGTAAAACAAATATAAATAGTTATTAATCTTGAAAGTTATATAAATTTAAACATAAATATTAATATCAATTAATTTTAAAAGTTGTATAAATCAATACTATTAAAGGTTTATAATGTAAGGTGGTGTGGAAATCTGAATCCTCAACACTATACGCTTATTTTTATTTTAATACAATAAAATATTTATAATATGAACAAATTATTAAAAATCATTATGTTTTCAACAAATGAATTAATTATAGTGTTGAGGAATTGTAATAGAATTAATTTAAATTTATATTTATTAATTTCAGATAAACTATGTAAAAAATGGTAATAAGATATCTGATGAGGCACATGTTTTTCATTTTAAATATAATAAATTGTAATTTTATGCAACTACTTTCGAGTTTTCAACAAAAAAAATTAAAATTTTTATATTTTTATGTAATATTATACTTAAAATATAATAAAAAAATATAAAACTATATTATGCAATATTTGATGGTTCTAAAAGGTTGTTGAAGGGATTGTGGGGGGATTGTGGGGGGTTGTGGGGGGATTGTGGGGGGGGCAAGAGGGGGGTTAGTGGGGGGGGGGGGTCCATGGGGGGATGTGGGGGGACGTGGGGGGGTAATGATCGATAACATAAAATAACGTAAATTTACGTTATTTAATTAATAAAAATCATGTGAGGGGGCTGTGGGGGGGCGTGGGGGATGTGGGGGGGCAACGACGGAATTTTGGTTCATATAACTATATAATATAGGGAGATATATATATATATATATATATATGTATGTATATGTATATATATATACGTTAATATATATAATTAAAGTAAAAATATATATAGAAAAACTTTATAAACTGATTTTATTAATATAGTTCTAATTTTAGAGAATTTTGAAAATTTTGAAATGAAATTAAAAAAAAAAAGAATTCCATTTATTTAGTCGATGAGATCTCAAAAACTAATCGATTAATTTGCTTCAAATTTTGCATACAATTTATTTTTCTGTCGCACTAGGTGGGAAAATATTGCAAATTGGTTTTCTTAGTGTAGTTTTAATTTCGAAACCATTTTAAAAATTGAGAAAAAATTTGATCTTTCATTGTCTATTTATTTTGCCTAAATTACTTGAAATTGTCAAAAAAATTAAAATTTTTGAAAACTGATTTTCGTATTTATTTTACGTAAATTACTCAAAACTGCTAAAAAATAAAAATTTCTTGAAACTGATTTTCTTAGTGTAGTTTTAATATTTAAGTATTTTAAAAATTTTGAAATAAAATTTTAAGATAATGTATGTTTTATATGGGCATATCTCTGGAAATTTTAAACTTTGTGAGGTCGCACAATAATGCATTTCTAATACAATAGTGCAAAACAAAAAAGGACAATCTCCTTCCTTATGTTACTCTAACAAGTTGAGTCATAAATACGCATTAATACTTCCTATGTGTATTATAATTTTCTAATATTCGAAAAATGAGCATGGACTTTTAATTTATAATTTTTGGCAAAGGCCATCACTTTTTTAGCTAATTAAATAATTAGCTGGGCATTTTTTCTAATATTTGTGGGTATGCAAACTATAAAAAAAAAGTTAATTAAAGTGCGTGCATTCAGCTGGTAATGCACAAGAAATATTTGTTTATGTGAGGCATTATTTTTGCAGAATGATATAAATATTACTTTTTCTAACATAACTTTTTTAACTAATTTAATGAAAGTTGAGTATTGTATTGCGTACTTGATACTCAAAATAATGCGATCCAAACGAAAATTTTTAAATGATTTTACAAGCTTTGGAAATTCAGTGCATCACAAAAAACTCGTGGGTAAAAATTTTTGTTTCGAATGGGACAATGCGAATTTGACCAATACTGCACTTTTACATATAGAAACTCAATGTACTTAAGATAAACTTTATGCCACAAATTCGTCATTTTCAAAGATTTGTTTTGGAGAGTTAAATTTTATAAACTAATTTTAAAATTCGTCAAGAATTTTAAATTTATTCATTTAATCAGCTTATACAAATTTACATGTAAATATGCGTAAGAAAGTAGTCATTTTATAAAATGAGTAACCACATTTTTTATGTGTATGAAAGCTATAAAATCAAAATAAAATATATTCTAAATGCGTGTTTAAAAATTCCTTTTATTTTTTATATCATTGACGAAAATTAAAATTTTCAGAGATAAGTCCATATAAGAGATATTGGAAAATATTGATGGTGAATTATTTTTTATAATGAAATCACATTTAAAAAAATAAAATCAAATTACTAAAACTTAATGAACTCTATAAAAAAGCATTGTACCATAGTTCTTGGTGGCCTTTTTTTTATTGGAAATGGTAAATGACATTGAGAGATGGCAGGAACCATTCGCTGCTTGGTAGCACTGCGGTCAGGTGAAAGAAAAACATAAAATAATATTTATAAAGTGACTTAAAATTAACAATAATGTACTTCTAATGTTGTAAATGGCACTAGATATATGTATGTAGAATAATGATTATTGCTAATTTTGTTTGAAAAGTCAAAAATATACTTGCAGTGAAAAATAGAGCGTGAGATAGAGTTGACGCGGGTATATGTACCCATTATTATAAAGCATTACTTCTTCTGTCACCTCAAAAAGAATATACTAATGTTTACATCGGTTCTACCGTGTACAGAATTTTTCGCTTTATAACAATATTTTAGACTTTTCAAAGAAGATTAGCATCAATAATTATTCTACATATATATGACTAGTACTATTGACAACATCAAAAGTATATTGTCTCAAAAAATTGTAAATCGCTGTATACAAATATTCTATATTTTTCTTGTAGCGTTGTCGTAGTGTGTGTAAGGTTAGATAAGGATGATTAATGCGTGTCCCAACGCTATCCCAATAATAATTAATTTAGTAAATGATATCTGATTCCATAAGATATGCAAAGTTACCCAGGAAAGATTAGGAGAAGGATCTAAAACAAACAATTCAAATTATAAGTATTTAATTATACTTTATTCGCCAGCAACTGCTAGCTTGCTGTGTATCGTACAAGAGACGGTACACCACTGATTGTGGCTGTACATATTCGGCGGCTCGGAAGTAACCGACAGTTGGCGCTTGCGCAAAGAATTCGCTAATGCTTTATGCATGAACCATCGATGCTATACCAATATAGCTCCCCCCTAAATGATGTCTACTTTTTTAATTTTATTAATATTTTTACATGAATATAAATTATAAAATTGACATCATTGACTTTCAGCATCGATTATGCCGAAATTACATTTTTTTTCTTTTAATGTTTATGGCATTACATTTTAATATATATATTTTCTCATCTTTTTTTTCTATTTTTTAAACACAGCATATCGGCTAGCAATTGTACATCATAAATTCATTTATACAATGAATGAAATCTCGCAGTTACAAATAAAAATTTTATTTACATATATCGCAGTATACTTATAATTAGCAATTACAATCAATTGCATCGCAACGCAATTGCATTTTATTACTAATGATTTAAAAAGTTAGCAATTACATTTTATTGCATTAAAAATTTTGAGTAATTACCTTTTACTGAATTATTAATTTGGCAATTACATTAATTTGCTAAACATTTTTTAACAATTTATCTACACGAAAAGAGAGTATTTAACTTTGAATACATATTTACTTTTTATTATAGGTCTTAATTTTGTTTTTTTCAATTGTTAAGAGCCAATTATCTGCGAGTATTTCTGAATTTAAAAATAAAATCGCATGTTATCACATTTGTTAAATTTCAATCCTATCGAATTAGGAGAGTATGCAACCAGTGCATTTATTGTAAAATCTATATTACAGTCGTTCGTACTTTCGCTTTCTTTTTTTTTTATTTACAAATTTTTTATAACTAGGAGAGTGTCACACCTCCGGATCACGGATATTGCTCAAACTTCGGAATAAGTTTTCAGATGATAAAATATGAAAAAAGCTAAAGTTATAGTCATAAACACTCAATATTTCCCTAATTACAGGCAATTGAAGAAAATCACTAAAAAAGTTACTAGATTTTTAAACGCATATAGTTTTTTAGCATTGATAGCTAGAAGCTTAAACCTTTTTTTAAATTAAAGCTGAGCTCAAATCCTTTCGACAGTAGTTACAACATATTAAAATATTATTTTTTCCCAAAACTAGAGCGTAATAAGTATTAAACCTGAATTTTCTTTTTAAAACATTAATTAATAATAAAAGCTGAAACTAGGTCCAATGTTTGTTACGCTCTAACTTTGGAAAAAAATAATATTCCGATATGCTGTAGCTATTGTTTCGAAAGGATTTGAGCTCAGCTTTAATTTAAAAATTTCAAGCTTCTAGCTATCAATGCTAAAGAACTATATGCGTTTAAAAATCTAGTAACTTTTTCAGTGATTTTCTTCAATCGCCTGTAACTAGGGAAATATCGAGTGTTTATGACTATAACTTTAGCTTTTTTCATATTTTATCATCTGAAAACTTATCCCGAAGTTTGAGCGAAATCTGTGATCCGGAGGTGTGACACTCTTCTAGTAAGTAAGTTATATTTATTACGAGCTTGTTTCTGAGTGCGAATATCTTTCGGTCTAATCTATAGTTTCTCCTAATCTAAGATAACCTATCTATATCTTTTCGTATTTTTCATATCTAAAACTAATTTAATTAGTATCGTCAGGTATTTACAAAGCTGGAACTAACTTCGCTAGTATAGTCCAGTTATTTACACATGTGTTTTTTCATATGTTTTAAGCGCTATATAGATGTTTCATACTGATCAGTTTCGTTAATTTTTTCTTTTGACTAGTCTTATAATTTTTATTTTTTTTTTACTATGTACATTAATATTGAGCATTTGTACTCTGTCCATTACCATTTGCTCAGAGATCGCGGCTGCTTGTCGACCCCTGCTCAAAGAGGGTAGAGGAATGAGATAAACCTCAAGCCTGAGTTAACTTACAGTGACGAGTCTCTTCGGCTCTTTTGGTAAAGTCATAGTCATATACTGGCATTTGATTTAATTCTACCATCTTTCGATAGAATATGTCTCTATATTCTCCATAATTGGGTGTGTCATTGTGCTTCATGAACTTTATTTTTTCAGTGAAGTACAAGATAAAATCTGGAGTCTCTTGGTTGATAAAGCAATTTGCTAAGAATGTTTTGTGACTGTCAAACGCCTTAAGTTTCAAGACTAGTGTTGACAGTTCACTGTCTAGGTGTTGCCATGGCAGCTTACCACCTAGCCAGTTTATAAGATTATACAAGAGACTTTCCAGGTCACCTTTTACAGCTTGGTAGGTGCACGTGTCTGTCCCTGCTGGCATATGTTAGACTCTCTTTATTGAAAGTTGTATGTTCGACTTGTTTCCCGAATTTTGGAGATACCAAGCCGAAACCTATTAAGTAAATTTGGCTTTTGCCATTATTGTCTATAACCAGCTTCGAAGGGCGAATATCATTATGGATAAATCAAAGCTCGTGCACGTATACTAAAATTACAAGTACTTGCCAGGCAATTTGATAAGCACTCGCTGTACTAATAGCGTTGTTATTCGTTTCTAGTATTATATTTAAATTATCTTACATTTTTTCTAACAACGCGAATTTATAGACTTTCTTTTTGAACTGGTAAGTGCCGGTACCGATTATGGTAGGTAATCCCAAATATAGTAGTCCTTTGTCTTCTATATAGCGACAACGTTGTTCTTGTGTGGTATAGCGCGTGAGAAACTGTGTTTCGTTTGATAATGAGCGGTCTTCCTCCGGCTTGATTTTTATCACAGCTAGACGATTCGTTTGCGACCGTTTAGAAATTGCGTTGTGTACTCTTTTTCATCCATGTCGGTGAAGTTCTTCGCCGATATACTACTTATCACCTCGAGCTGTCACTATCCTACTAATAGGAATAGGTATCACTTCTTTCGTGGGCTTAGGTTCTAATTTTCTAAGGGTTTGTACTTTGACTCTTTCGTCAAATGTAATTCTCTTTTCACCAATAATCTTAGTACCAGCAGTTTGTTGGGAGTTATTATCCTGATTGTTTTGTGATGTATCGTTAGAGCTATTGTCTTTCTTTGAACGATAGACGTCGACTACGGTTTGTTCTACGTCGCTATCCGAGTCATTTGTCGTCAATGTCTGTGTTGAGTATGCCGCAGTACTTGTTTTGGCATCATTGTTACTAACAACCTCACCCGTTACATAGTGAGCCGGCTTGACAAGCTCGATGTTGACAAGCTTAGCCTGAACGTTTATCTCGATCACCATATTCTTACCATTGGAATTTCGATCTAATATTTCATGAGGGCCAGTGTAAGGCCTATCCAATCCGGTCTTCAGCGCTTTGCGCTTATAAAAAACGTGTGAACATTCTTCTAACTCTTAAAATACAAACGGTTTGATGTTGATGTTATGCTTGACCGGAATTGGCTGTATTTGCCTCATGTACTCACGATGTTCCTCCAAAAATATGCGTTTATTCGGTTCTGACTCACTGAAGGTACAAAACTCGCCAGGTAACCTCAAATAAGTTCCGTAGACTAGATCTGCAGGACACGCATCCGCATCGTTTCTGATACTTGTGCGTGTACCTAAGAGAACACTGGGCAGTTTACGAACCCAATAGTTTGATTGAGTGTTACATTTGATGGCGGTCTTAAGGGTTCGATGCCATCTCTCAATCATTCCATTTGACTAAGGATGGTGCGGTGCCGTACGAATTCTTTTGCATCGAATTAGTTGCAACAACGCATCAAAGATTTGAGATTCAAACTGGACACCCTGGTTATGTACATGGGCGCGCCAAATCTTAAAATCCAATGGTCAAAAAAGTTTATAGCAATAGAGGTTGCTGTAATATCTTTAATAGGTATGGCTTCAGGCCATCTGGTGAATCGGTCAATCATTGTTAGTATATATTTATAATCCTCACTCTCAGGTAGTGGACCGACTATGTCAATATGAACATGAGTGAATCTTCCATCTACCTCCTTGAAACTATCTGGAATAAGCTTATTATGCAGTGTTACTTTAGATTGTTGACAATCTATGCAGGCCTTGCACCACTTACCGATGTCCCTCCTCATGTTTGGCCAAACGAATTTACGCTTGATGAGACCTTCTGTAACCTTTGCACTGGGGTGTGCTGACTGGTGAAAGAGGCTAAACATTTTCTCTCTATATTTTGCTGGTAAATACGGTCTTATACACTGGCCTTGTACATCACAGTACAAAATTCCTTGGAATTTGTCCTGATTGAAATTGAGTTTTTGAAGTTGGAGGAGGTGCTGTTGGTCGTTCACCACTTCTGCTAACTGATGGTCGTCAGCTTATGCTTGAGCTAGATCTTCAAGATCAATGACGGTGGGAACACAGAATGCGTCCATTCTGGTTAACACTTTAGCGAATCCAGAGTGTTGCCCCGGTCTCAGATCGCTCCAGTCGAAAATGGTTGGCGAACAGATACTGTCAATACGTGACAATGCATCTGCCACAGGATTATCGACGCCTGGTACATGACAAATTTCACAATCGAACTCTGAGATGTAAGCCAGCTGACGAATCCTTCTTGGATTAGCTTTCTCATCTTTACGACTAAGAGCATAAACCAAGGGTTTATGGTCTGTATAGATCTTGAATTTTCAAGCATCTAAATAGTAGTGAAAATAACGCACTGCTTTCTATATAGCTGTTAGTTCACGGTCATTAGTATGGTAGTTTAGCTGTGCTGGTGAGAACTTTTTAGTGAAGAATGCTAACGGTTGCCTTTCTCCATCTTTCAATTTCTCTAACGCAGCGCCCATGGCGTAATCTGACGCATCAGTGCTGATACGGATTTCCGCATTTTCGTCCGGAAACGCCAAATATGAAGCGTCGGCCAATTCTGCTTTGGCTTCATGAAATGCTTTTTCCGCTTTCTTAGTCCATATGATTGGACATTTATCTTTCTTTTTGGCGTCTCTGGTGTAGTCATTCAACAGTCTATGTTTAAGGGCTGCTTCAGGTAAATTTTTTTGATAAAAATTAATCATACCCAAAAACCTGCGCATTTCATCGATGTTACTAGGTTTTGGGTAGTCCAGGATAGCTTTTACCTTATTTGGGGATGGTTTAAATCCATGTTCATTTATTAAATATCCCAGAAAGGTTGATTCTCTAACACCAAACACGCATTTCTCGATGTTCAGGTATAAATTATATTTTTTGAGTCTGTCCAACACCTGCTTGAGGTGTTTTTCATGTTTCTCTTCACTTGCTGAAGTGATCAAAATGTCGTCTATGTAGCAGTATACGTTTTTCAAATCTCCCAGAGCTCTGTTCACATATCTTTGGAAGGACTGAGCGGCGTTTCTTAGACCAAGTGTCATGAAATTATACTCGAATAAGCCGAACAGCGTTATGGCAGCCGTTTTTTGAATACTGTCTTCTTCGACAGGTATTTGATGGTATGCTTTCTGCAAGTCTAGTGAAGTAAATACTTTCATACCATGAAGCCCCTTGGCGAAATCTTGAATATTAGGAACGGGGTACCTGTCTGGAATCGTGACGTTATTAAGTTGTCTGTAATCGCCATAGACACGCCACTCGCCATTTTTTTTCTTAACCATATGTATGGGACTAGCCCATGGGCTTTCGGATGGCTTGCAGATGCCGGCTTCGCACAGTATCTTGAATTCTTTTTTGGCCGCTTCTAATTTCTCTGGTGAGAGTCTACGTGCTCTCTGTGATACTGGTGGACCATTTGTCTTGATGTAATGTTGTGCACCTATGTTTGTTTTTGTAATTGATTCTGTGACTCCCATTACACTAGGGTATTGTGACAGTAAATAGGCGTACTTATGTGTAAGATCGATAAAGTACAACTGTAGTTGTTCGATTTTCCGTGCTGTCAGTGGTACAGCTAATGACGTTTCGCCGTCAATAAGTTTCTTTTACTTTAAATCAGGGAGCAGATCATATAACTTTAAAATGTCGGCCCCAATAATTGCATATGGAACATCTGCAACTAGAAAGTTCCATTTTATTATTCTCTTAAGGCCTACGTCTAATTTGCGACGTACCAGGCCATTAATATTAATAGGAGTATTATTAGAAGCGTGAAGCTTCAATAACTGCGGCTCCTCTTTACTTAATTTGGGTTTAGGTATTACCAAAACTTCTGCTCCTGAATCCACTAAAAAGTATTTTCTTGAATTATTATCCTGCATAAAGAGGCGTCTAGTACGAGAGTCCTGAATTTGAGCCTCGGTCCATTCAGGAACTACTAGTTTTCCGAATTATTACTGTCAATGCTATTTTTATTTAAGTGTTATCTACCCTAGAGTTGTCGTTTTCCTTAGAGTTGCTCGTGGCAGAACAACTATTTAAGTCGTAATTTAGTTTCCATCCACAGCGCTTTCGGCATTTATACGCTTTATTTCTAAATTTTTGGTGGAAGCGACACCAGAGGGTACGTTTTGTATTCCCAAAAGAACCAGAGTGGGATGTATATTAAGCTATGGAATCCACTTCATAGGGCCACATTCGGAATAGTACCATATTTCGTCGCTAATTTGTCGCTAATTTGTTGCTCTATCCCGGATTTTGTCGCTCCAGCCGTTTCCGAGAAACAATGGCTACCGTAGCTTAATATTAGGCTACGGCATCCACTAAAGTAACTCAGAAACGGCTAGGGTTAGCAACTCAATTCTGGTTGCATAATTTGTCACTTTTTTGTCGCTCTGAAATAGAATAGTTCGTAAGTCCCAAAACCTGACCCAGACCCGGATATGGCCATTGGGACCGAGTGAAAATGGAAACTTTTTTTCTTAATGTATCTAATAAGTCATGCGATGTTTCTAATACTAAAGTAGCTATAGAAAATTTGTCACCTTCGATATCTTAACATCAGATCAGAAAGAAAATTCTTTATGTGAAATGGATTTTAATTGGGATACATTTGGAAATAAGTCGTTCTTAATAGTTAAAACCATTGAGACTGTGAGCGCAATTAAAAGATGTTTTTGATCTTACTGAGGCTTGAAGGATTTTGTTGCTCTAGTGATTCTTTCAACTAGACACTCTAAATATATTTTTTTTTTTTTTTTGGATTCAGATACGTCTGGAAATTTGTCGCTCATGAAATTTAAATAAATTTAAACAGAATTCATTAAAGCTACAAGTATTTTGTCGCTCTAAAAATATATGATTCCTAGTACGCTAAAATGATTTTTATGGAAATTTTTGTGATTTTCATGCATCTGGGAATTCGTCGCTCTTGAAATTTGGAAGAATTAACACTTTAAACGCAATATAAAGATGATTCTGATACTACAGGAGCTTCAAGGATTTTGTCGCTCTGAAAATTTATGGTTGCTAGCACTCTAAAATGATTTTTATACAAATTTTGTGATTTTCATGCATCTGGGAATTTGTCGCTCTTGAGATTGTTAACCATCAGAACTTCAAAAACCATAAAAATACATTTCTGATATTACAGAAGCTGCAAAGAATTTGTAGCTTCTTAATTTATAGCATCCAAGAACAGAGGAAATACTTTTATGCAAGTTTTTTGAATTGGAATGAATTAGAGAGTAAGTCGCTTGTGATATTTGTAACTATTAAGACTTTGAATGCAATTAAAAGATGCTTGTCACTTTACTGAAGCTTAAAGGATTTAGTCGCTCTAGTAATTCTTTATTCAGCTAACTCTGAATATTTTTTTATATCAGTTTTTCAATTTACATGCGTTTGGAAATTTGTCACTCATGATATTTTAATAAATTTAAACCTTTAATTCGATAAAAATATGATTTTAATTCAACAGAAGCTACAAGGATTTTGTCGCTCTTAAAATCTATGGTTCCTAGCACGCTAAAATAATTTTTATGGAAATTTTTGTTATTAAAATGCATCTAGGAATTCGTCGCTCTTGAAATTTGGAAGAATTAACACTTTAAACGCAATATAAAGATGATTCTGATACTAAAAGGAGCTTCAAAGATTTTGTAGCTCTAAAAATTTATGGTTGCTAGCACTATAAAATGATTTTTATACAAATTTTGTGATTTTCATGCATCTGGGAATTTGTCGCCCTTGAGATTGTTAACTATCAGACCTTTATAAACAATAAAAAGATATTTTTAATATCACAGAAGCTGTAGAGGATTTGTTGCTTCTTAATTAATAGCATCCAAGTACATAGAAAAAGCTTTTATACAAGTTTATTGAATTGGAATGAATTAGAGAGTAAGTCACTTGTGATATTTGTAACTATTAAGACTTTGAATGCAATTAAAAGATGCTTGTCACTTTACTGAAGCTTAAAGGATTTAGTCGCTCTAGTAATTCTTTATTCAGCTAACTCTGAATATTTTTTTATATCAGTTTTTCAATTTACATGCGTTTGGGAATTTGTCGCTCATGATATTTTAATAAATTTAAACCTTTAATTCGATAAAAATATGATTTTAATTCAACAGAAGCTACAAGGATTTTGTCGCTCTTAAAATCTATGGTTCCTAGCACGCTAAAATAATTTTTATGGAAATTTTTGTTATTAAAATGCATCTAGGAATTCGTCGCTCTTGAAATTTGGAAGAATTAACACTTTGAACGCAATATAAAGATGATTCTGATACTACAGGAGCTTCAAGGAATTTGTCGCTCTGAAAATTTATGGTTGCTAGCACTATAAAATGATTTTTATACAAATTTTGTGATTTTCATGCATCTGGGAATTTGTCGCCCTTGAGATTGTTAACTATCAGACCTTTATAAACAATAAAAAGATATTTCTAATATCACAGCAGCTGTAGAGGATTTGTTGCTTCTTAATTAATAGCATCCAAGTACATAGAAAAAGCTTTTATACAAGTTTATTGAATTGGAATGAATTAGAGAGTTAGTCGCTTGTGACATTTGTAACTATTAAGACTTTGAATGCAATTAAAAGATGTTTGTCACGTTACTGAAGCTTCAAGGATTTTGTCGCTCTAGTAATTCTTTAATCAGCTAACTCTAAATATTTTTTTATATCAGTTCTTCAATTTACATGCGTTTGGGAATTTTTCGCTCATGATATTTAAATAAATTGAAACTTTTAATTCAATAAAAATATGATATCAATTCAACAGAAGCTACAAGGATTTTGTCGCTCTAAAAATCTATGGTTCCTAGCACGCTAAAATAATTGTTATGGAAATTTTTGTGATTGAAATGCATCTAGGAATTCGTCGCTCTTGAAATTTGAAAAAATTAACGCTTAAAAAGCAATATAAAAATGATCCTGATACTACAGGAGCTTCAAGGATTTTGTCGCTCTAAAAATTTATGGTTGCTGGCATTATAAAATGATTTTTATACAAATTTTGTAATTTTTATGCATTTGGGAATTTGTCGCTCTTGAAATTTGAAAAAATTAACACTTTAAACGCTATATAAGGATGATTCTGATACTACAGGAGCTTCAAGGATTTTGTCGCTCTGAAAATTTATGGTTGCTAGCACTCTAAAATGATTTTTATACAAATTTTGTGATTTTCATGCATCTGGGAATTTGTCGCTCTTGAGATTGTTAACAATCAGAACTCTAAAAACCATAAAAAGATATTTCTAATATCACAGAAGCTGCAAAGAATTTGTAGCTTCTTAATTTATAGCATCCAAGAACAGAGGAAATACTTTTATGCAAGTTTTTTGAATTGGAATGAATTGAAGAGTAAGTCGCTTGTGACATTTGTAACTATTAAGACTTTGAATGCAATTAAAAGATGTTTGTCACTTTACTGAAACTTTAAGGATGTAGTTGCTCTAGTAATTCTCTAATCAGCTAACTCTAAATATTTTTTTATATCATTTCTTCAATTTACATGCGTTTAGGAATTTTTCGCTCATGATATTTAAATAAATTTGAACTTTTAATTCAATAAAAATATGATTTCAATTCAACAGAAGCTACAAGGATTTTGTCGCTCTAAAAATCTATGGTTCCTAGCACGATAAAATAATTTTTATGGATATTTTTGTTATTAAAATGCATCTAGGAATTTGTCGCTCTTAAAATTTGAAAAAATTAACGCTTAAAAAGCAATATAAAAATGATCCTGATACTACAGGAGCTTCAAGGATTTTGTCGCTCTAAAAATTTATGGTTGCTAGCACTATAAAATGATTTTTATACAAATTTTGTGATTTTCATGCATCTGGGAATTTTCCGTTCTTGAGATTGTTAGCCATCAGACCTTTAAAAACAATAAAAAGATATTTCTTATATCACAGAAGCTGTAAGGGATTTGTTGCTTCTTAATTAATGGCATTTAAGTACATAGGAAAAGTTTTTATACAAGTTTATCGAATTGGAATGAATCAGAGAGTAAGTCGCTTGTGACATTTGTAACTATTAAGACTTTGAATGCAAAATTGGTCATTAACTGTCGTTAAAATAAAATAAAAATTTCGAGACGGGAAAAAATTTGCTATTTTATAAAGATCGTCAATGTTGATTGATGGCGTTATACAAGGAAAGAGGAGAAAAATTATTTCCACATCTACATACAGTGGGGTTCAATAAAAAAGAGCCACCCTTGAGAAAAAAAGTACTAATTAAAAAATTTTGTATCTCAACAAATAAGGGTCGTAGAGAACTCTATGACTACTCATTTTAAATGTATTTGTAAGGACTTTTTAATGGTGTATTGGTAATTTAATTTTGAGTACTTGTCTGGGAAATATTACGACTTAAAAATAGAAAAAAAAAATTTTTTTATTCGCCTGTGTTTAAATTTGAATCATTTATTGGAAAATGATGGTAGAAAAATTTCACACGGCTACCTTTAAAGGTATTTTGCTTAACTTGAACTTCATATTTTATTTTTTTTCTAGGTTCGAAATTGACCATTTTTGGTTAAAAAAAAGGGTCTTTTTTATTTTTCCGATATCTGCTTAATGAGAGGAGATATAGAAAAATGCCAAGTGAAAAAAAATGTATTTTTGTATGTAGAATAACTTTGAATTTTCTAAAAATTTTTTGTGCATTTCAATTTTTTTGATATTGTTGCGATATTCTCATATACATGTATACCAAACTCTTATATATATGTATAAGAGTACTGCAACAATATAAAAAAAAATTAAAATGCCCAAAAAATTTTGATAAAATTTAAGGTTATTCTACATACAAAAATACACTTCCTTTTTTCAACAAAAATCGCTAAATCTCGGTCAATTTTGAACCTAGAAAAAAAAAATGAAATATAAATTTCAAGTTAAGCAAAATACCTTTAAAAGTAGCCGCGTGAAATTTTTCTACCATCATGTTGCGTCGCAACACAAATTTATGTAAAAATCAAAAACGATGATGAGCGGCAGCACTTACAGTCGCCTGTTCTCACCTCCCTTAAGTCAGCTCATAGACGAAAGGGGGGAGAGAACAGGGAGACTTTGCAAATGCCGCGGAAAAATAGTTTAGTATCAAGCGTGACATCGCCTCGAGCGGTCTTGTCTCTTGCGAGAACATCAAATTTCGTTCTAAATTTCTTTCTTTTCAAAGGCTAACTGGGGCTTTTACTGGTGCGGACAAGTTTCCGTACAGCGACGAACGGTCGATTGCGAATCAACGCATCACCTTCGCCCACCTAAGCCGCGGCTATACAAATTTTCATTGTGTCTTTTTCTTCTTTCTTTTGCGTGCGTGCGTGCGAATAAAAATATAATCGTGCGGCAAATAGTGTGTAAAGTTGTAGGAAATAAATCAAGGGTTTTTTATGCCACATGGCTTTTTCCCTTTATATTTGTGTATTTATTGAGTGAATCCTTTCCCGATAAATAAAGTGTAAATTTTAGATAAAATCAATTAAAACAAAGCAACTACAACCGCAAGGTTAGTTGCTTTGTATCAGTAGAATCATTTAATTTCTCTTTTGCAAATTAATAGATCTTTGTGTGCAAAAATTAGTGGTAAAGTCAAATACAGTGTAAACTTAAATTTAATTCAATTAAAGGAGTCAAAGTTAAAGTAAAATTAAGTGTCAATTCATTTTTATTCAAACAAGGGTAAATTCAAAATAAGATTAGTTAGGGAATTTCATGATTAGATAAAATTTCAAAGGAAAAGAACCACGTTCTTTTCTTTCTAAATCATCCAACAAATTTAGTTAAAAAATTCGTTGGAAAAAAGACTACGCGTCTTTTCATGGTGCAATCCTGTGAAGTCAGAAATCACGATCCCCTGGTTTACGAAAAAATCATAACCGCTAAAGCGTTCGACGAACAAAGCGAATTCTCAGAAAGTCAAAACAGGCGCCGGCCGGCGAGCATAGATATAGGTATACAAGCCACAAGCCACCGAGCAACGCCATCCCCGACAAAGGAGAGCTTCAACTTAGAGACTTCTAGGAAAATAAGATAAGTATTTTTGTACAATATACGAGGTAACAACATAATATTTTCTCAACTTCAAAATAATTTGAAAATTAATATCAAATCAAAATTTCATTTATTCAAATCTGAGATTCATAAATTAGTTTATTTCAAAACTTTTATTGTAGAAAACGTTTCTTTTAATTTATTTTTTGTTTATTAAAATTTAAGACAACTTAACGTAAAACTTAAAATTTAATTTAAAAATTTTATTTTTCATTTGAAGTTTCATTTTGAAAAACTTTACATTTAAGCGAGAATTTTATTTATCAGTTTGGTTAGAAGAAATTTAGTTTCTAAGAAATATCAACGTACAAATAAAAATTAAAATTAAAATTTATATTTTAATATTTCATTTAGCATTTTCAAAGAAAAATTCATCTCAGTCTAAAATATAACTTTCAGAAAGTTACATTGTTCAAACCAAAGTTTAGCATTAAAATAAAAGGTTCATTTTTAGAAAATCTTACACAATTTCAAAGTCTATTAAAATTAAACAGTAAATTAAAATTTTGTTCGTTGAATAAATCTCATACATTTAAAATTTTTTACTTTTGAAAATTACATTTAAAATTTTTACTTTTGAAAATTGCATTGAAGTTAGAAATTTCTTTTTCAAAAAATTTGTTCTTTTCATAAACTTAAGATTTAGCATCATAAAATTTAGTTCATAAAATTATTTTTTTTTGAAAGGTTAACAACAAAATAGAATATAGAATTTTATTTTACAAAGCACAAAAGGTTCTTTGTCTTACAAAGCGAACATTTCTCAGATTGAGATCACGTGCTCTCAATGAGATAGAAAGTTGTCCTTTACGATTTTACGAAAGTAAGACGTAGCAACTTAAAACTATTTTTAAGAAAATTTTTATGAAAGATTAAGTTGTGTAGTGACGGCTCCTGGCTCAAGGGAGATTACGTTAGCTAGGTGTAACATAAATTCATCGATTTGCGAGAGGAAAAGCGAGTTGATAAATTTATCCATTTTTTAAAAAATAAATTTTAAAATTTCATAAAGGTACATTAAATTTTGAACAACTTCACATTTATTATTCAAGTAAATTTTGTTTGATAAATTAATTTATCGTTACATTTACATTTAATTAAATTCATTATACATATCTGACTTCAAAATTGATTTCAAGTTAATTTTTTTTTCACATTAGTTTTTTCTAAATTTAAATTTAAAATTAAATTTAATAAATTTTGCTTTGATTGTTTGTAACATTTACTGTCAGTTTTTACAGTTTGAGGTAATTCATGTAGCTAGGGTCGCTTTAAATAAAGGTTTCAAAACAACACTAGATAGTTCGAAAAAATTATCGCTGTTGCCCAAGCCGCGCCAATCGTGAGGAGGTTTCGTCGCACCAATAGTGACGGAATTTTCTTCGTGACAGTAAGAGCGCACGCAAGGCGAAGGATCAGCGAAAAATTCTGTTTCTTTTCAAAAACAGCGGGCAGGTAGCAAGGTTTAATTAAAACAACATATAGTTGTATATTTTGACAATTTATTACTTAAACTCTTATTAAGTTTTACACATTCAAAATGAATGATCCAGCAGGAATAAATGTTGTGAATGCAAAGCTAGGGATTTTTAAAGATCAAATAAATGCGTTACAAACGTACATATCAAGTCCCGACGCAGAATCGGAAAACATTAAAATACGTTTGGAACATTTATCAGACTTGCACGAAGATACACATGTAATGAAAGTTAAAGCAGTAGTTGCTAATTTAGGTGATGAAATAATAAATGAATTTAAGGTAGTAGAAACAATGTATTATTCTACAGCAGCTTCGGCTAAGAAATTATGTCAAACTAACGAACCAATAGCTAGTTCCACATTAAACAATTCTAACATCACTCTGACACGAAAACACACTTTACCGAAATTAACTGAAACAAAGGTACCAAAGTTTGATGGCAAATCAGAAGAATGGCTTGCTTTCAAAAACCTTTTCACTGCATTAGTACACTCCCGTGATGATTCAACTAATACAGTCAAACATGCACAACTCTTAGAAGCTCTTTCAGGTCCTGCTAAATTAAAAATAATAGAATTCGTGCCTAGTGAGGAAAATTATCCAAAGGCTTGGCAAGCCCTCTTAGATTTTTACGATCATAAAAGAATAGTTAGCAATAGACATTTAGACGCTATTTTAGATTCACCAGAAGTACCAAATGCAACAATAGAAGGCGTGTCATCTTTGTTAGACAAGATGCGTCAGCATCAACATATTCTAAAACAGTTAGGTGAAGCTTCATTTGACAATATGTTAGTTAGGATAGCAGAAAGAAATTTACCACCAGGGTTAAAAGGTAAATGGCAGGATAGACTTCAATTAGATAAACTTCCTACAACAAAAGAAATGTACGACTTTTTACAGAGTAGCATTTTTAAGCTTCAATCTCTTGAAAATACAAAGAATCACGATAGGACAAATTTAAAAAGAAACTCAAAGGATAGTGTAGGAGATTTCAGAACAAAAAGGGGTAGAGATTTTGTATTAGCAACTTCAGCATCAACAAGCAATAGGTTAGTTAGTTGTCCGAAGTGTAGGCAACCTCATGAGTTGTACAGATGTTCCGAATTCTTAGGATCAAATGTAGAACAGCGATGGCAATTTGTAAAATCACAACGACTCTATTTAATTGCTTAGGCAGACACACCTTTCCTTGCTCAAGCAAGAAAAGATGCAGAACATGCAACAAACACCATCACACTTTGCTTCACGAGATTAAAAATAAAGAGCCCACACAAGTTACACAGTCAGACACTGTAGAGGTGTGAATAGATTATTGATCATACTGATCGGTAGCTTTTCCTTTAGGATACAACTTAATGACTACAGCTGTAGTCACAATTCAAAATAAAGAAGGAAACTTCATTGCGGCTCGCGTATTATTAGACTCTCATTCCACAATCAATTTTATTACAGAAACTCTTGTAAATTCTTTAAATTTAAATAATCATTATTGTTCAATTGATATAGGGGCAATTAATGGGTTATGTACTCTTTCAAAACATTACGTAAAATCAACTACTCAATCAAATTACAATCAGTATAAATATCAACTTAGTTTTTTAATTGTACCGAGCATAACGGACACAGTACCCAATGAAGTTTTTTCCTCGTGACTTATTGAACATACCTAAGAACATTCCTTTAACTAATCCACGATTTCACATACCAAACCACATAGATATTTTATTAACATCAAATGTAACACTTTCTAATCTATCTATAAATCAAATAAAAATTGAACACACTAACCTCTAAATTACATTACAAAAAATGAGTTTTAGGTTGGATAGTAGCAGGTGGAATCAACAATAAAATTTAGGATAAAGAAGTTAGCTGTAATGTAATTAAATTAGTTAGACTGATAAAACAATTCTGGTCTAGAGAAACTTTGAACAAAACCCAATTAGATCTAGGGAAAACATGGCTTGCAAGCAGCAGTACGCTGCTCACACCAAAAGAGATAATTTAGGAAGGTATATTGTTAGGCTTCCATTTAGAAATAGTAAATTTGACTTAGGTGAATCAGAACAACAAGCAGTACGTAGATTCTATGCACTCGAAAAACGACTCGAAGTTAATCATAACTTAAAATTAGAATGTAGTAAAGTAATGAATGAATTCATTGCCTTCCTCATCATGCTGTAGTAAAAGAATCTAGCGAAAAACTAAACTTCGAGTAGTTTTCGATGCATCAGCTAAAACATCAACAAGTATTTCATTGAACGATACACTCATGGTAGGGCGTACACTACAAATGTACTATATTCTAACAGGTGTTTAGTTTTCGTATACATACATACGTAGTGACAGCTAATATAGACAAAATGTGTAGGCAGAATTTACTTCACTAATATGATAGGAAAACAAACTTAGAACGTTTTAATTAAATACCGTAACATTCAGCATAGCTTTAGCTCCATTTTTAGCTAGTACAACCATTTAATAGTTGGCACGCGACGAGTTAGGAAAATTTCCAATAGCTAGCAAACTATTATTGCGTGAGTTTAAAGTAGATGATTCTATTTCAGGAACAGAAACTTTAGAAGAATCAATAAAAATTAAATGAGATTATAGAATTATTAAGTAAGGGAGGATTCGCCATACGCAAATGGTAATCCAATTGCACAGAGATTTTAGATGGGCTTGACAAAAGAATTTCTTATTTAGATTGTATAGTAACGGATAACCTTATTCAAAAAACGTTAGGTATAGTATACGATTAAGTCCTTGATGATTTAAAATACAAGCAGTAGAGAACCAAGTTAATTGGCGTTACGTTCGATCAGAGGACAAACCAGCTGATGCATTGTCCAGACGACAATTGCCTTCAGACTTTAAAAAATCAACTTTAGTTCTTAGGGCCGAAATGGTTAGCACAATCAGGAAATACATAGCCAGAATTAGTAGAAACGATTAGTTTAGAAATTTTAGGTACAACTGGAGAAAAAATGTTTTAAGATATAACAATTTAACTCATAAACAACTTAAGATTTTTATATAGAAATATACACATTTTAAATTTGCGACTATTGTATGCAATCTCTGCTGATCTTAATGATCATTTAGTAATAACATTAGCACATTTTCTTGTAGGTAGACCATTCAATTTCTTACCAGAAAAACATTTGTTTTTAGTTTCTGATAACAAACTATCAGCTTGCAATTTCATTGCAAGGGCTTGTCAACATTTTTTGGGCCCACTGGCATCAGGAATAATTACACAGGCCCACAAAATGAAAAAAAATGTCTGAACTTTTGACCGGACATACATATTCCCATGTATTTTTCGACGCTGAATCCGAATCTGTAATAAAAATATAGGGTTTTCCTACCTTTTCTCAGAGTTTTATTGAAAAAACCTCATTTTTTACGGTTTTTTTGCGGTTTTTCGAGTCTAGAAAAAACAAATCATGAGATACGATTAATTGGACTTCAAAATCGAATTCTACGGGAAAAAATACACGGGAAACCATACCTTCAAATTTTTTTAACGCGATTCTAGTCCTCTGTATGGGGCTGAAAAGATGAGGAAATCGGTAAAAGTCGAAATTTTGCCTAAAATGGATTTAAACAATATTAAAATTTAATCATGCGTCTTTTGAAGAGTCGATAAACATTGGAAATACTATCCTGGGGGTTTTTCAGATTGCTGATCATGAATTTGAAGTCAGATTGTGTAAAAACTACTTCTAGAGGGCGGTGACAAGAACTGTATATGGTAAATTTATCGATTTTTTAAAAATTTTACGTCTGAAATACTAATTTTAGAGTCTTTCACAGCATTGACTGTAAATTCAAGATATTAACTCAGCCTATTGTGTACGTTAAACTTAACATTTTGTCTATGTTTGTCTCTCTCTCTCTCTCTCTCTCTCTCTCTTCCGATGTTTTTTTAAATTGGCTTACGCTTACGTACACGTTTCTCTTCGAATGACCGATGTAGTGGATTTCTGACACGTTTTTGTCCTTTTTTCGCAGCTGTTTTCTCTTTTATCATCCAGCAGTAATCTGCTAACATGTTGATACCCCAGTTTCCTTGAAATCTACGTTCAAACTCCTTTAAATCTTGGTGAAATCGTTCACCATGCTCTTCACTAAAGTCTCCGTTATTTTCAGGAAACTGATCAACGTGTGAATCAAGAAAATGAAGTTTTAAGTTCATTAGACAACCCAATTTTTCAAAATTACGTACCATTCCTTCGAAAATTTTGATACCGCCTCTGCATATAAAGCTTGGATTGATAAAGCAATTAGTTAAAGCTTTGGACAAGGACGGTCAATGCTTCCAATATATAAGCAAAGTATTTCCCCATACATCTGATGCTAAATTAAATGAAGGTATTTTTGATGGTCCTGAAATCCGAACTTTATTTAGAGACGAAAACTTTGAACAAAGCATGACTGATGTTGAAAAGGCAGCATGGTTAAGTTTTAAAGAGGTATCGATGAAATTTTTGGGTAATGCCAAAGACACGAATTATAAAGCTATTGTGAAAAGAATGGTACGTAATTTTGAAAAATTGGGTTGTCTAATGAACTTAAAACTTCATTTTCTTGATTCACACGTTGATCAGTTTCCTGAAAATAACGGAGACTTTAGTGAAGAGCATGGTGAACGATTTCACCAAGATTTAAAGGAGTTTGAACGTAGATTTCAAGGAAACTGGGGTATCAACATGTTAGCAGATTACTGCTGGATGATAAAAAGAGAAACAGCTGCGAAAAAGGACAAAAACGTGTCAGAAATCCACTACATCGCTCATTCGAAGAGAAACGTGTACGTAAGCGTAAGCCAATTTAAAAAACATCGGAAGAGAGAGAGAGAGAGAGAGAGAGACAAACATAGACAAAATGTTAAGTTTAACGTACACAATAGGCTAAGTTAATATCTTGAATTTACAGTCAATGCTGTGAAAGACTCTAAAATTAGTATTTCAGACGTAAAATTTTTAAAAAATCGATAAATTTACCATATACAGTTCTTGTCACCGCCCTCTAGAAGTAGTTTTTACACAATCTGACTTCAAATTCATGATCAGCAATCTGAAAACCCCAGGATAGTATTTCCAATGTTTATCGACTCTTCAAAAGACGCATGATTAAATTTTAATATTGTTTAAATCCATTTTAGGCAAAATTTCGACTTTTACCGATTTCCTCATCTTTTCAGCCCCATACAGAGGACTAGAATCGCGTTAAAAAAATTTGAAGGTATGGTTTCCCGTGTATTTTTTCCCGTAGAATTTGATTTTGAAGTCCAATTAATCGTATCTCATGATTTGTTTTTTCTAGACTCGAAAAACCGCAAAAAACCGTAAAAAATGAGGTTTTTTCAATAAAACTCTGAGAAAAGGTAGGAAAACCCTATATTTTTATTACAGATTCGGATTCAGCGTCGAAAAATACATGGGAATATGTATGTCCGGTCAAAAGTTCAGACATTTTTTTTCATTTTGTGGGCCTGTGTTATCCGAATTACAAATCTAAACAAAATGGTATTGTCTTGGAAGTCTCTCCCGGGGACGGCGGCATCGCTCGAGTGGCTTCTGTCAAGACCAACACTGGCGTTTATCAGCGTAACATCACAAGACTTTGTCTTTCACCTGTATATTGAATCTCTGATTCATGTTTCATATCTGTACATATCTATTTTTGTTGTAAAAAACGAAAAAATTAACACAAATTCAACTTGCGAATATTGCGAATAAAATCAATCAGCAACGTAGTCACTCCAAAGGAAACTGCGATCATTTGTAAAACTTGCATTCAGCAAAACAGTCACTCCAAAGGAAACTGCAATCATTTCTAAAACTTGCATTCAGCAAACCAGTCACTCCAAAGGAAACTGCAATCATTTGTAAAACTTGCGATCAGCGACGTAGTCACTCCAAAGGAAACTGCGCTCATTCATAAAACTTGCGATCAACGACGTAGTCACTCCACACGAAACTACGCTCAAACATATTTGTTTAGTCAAACACTTGTCAAATACCAGTTAATGTAAATTTAAATTTTAAGTTAGTTGCGAAATCGAAGCTTCGATCTAGTTTAACTCATTTCATTTACTACAAAATCAATTTTAACATAAAACTTTATTTTGCAGCTTGCGCCCGCAGTATGTTGCGTCGCAACACAAATTTATGTAAAAATCAAAAACGATGATGAGCGGCAGCACTTACAGTCGCCTGTTCTCACCTCCCTTAAGTCAGCTCATAGACGAAAGGGGGGAGAGAACAGGGAGACTTTGCAAATGCCGCGGAAAAATAATTGTTATGGAAATTTTTGTGATTGAAATGCATCTAGGAATTTGTCGCTCTTGAAATGAGAAAAAATTAACGCTTAAAAAGCAATATAAAAATGATCCTGATGCTACAGGAGCTTCAAGGATTTTGTCGCTCTAAAAATTTATGGTTGCTAGCACTATAAAATGATTTTTATACAAATTTTGTGATTTTCATGCATCTGGGAATTTTCCGTTCTTGAGATTGTTAGCCATCAGACCTTTAAAAACAATAAAAAGATATTTCTTATATCACAGAAGCTGTAAGGGATTTGTTGCTTCTTAATTAATGGCATTTAAGTACATAGGAAAAGTTTTTATACAAGTTTATCGAATTGGAATGAATCAGAGAGTAAGTCGCTTGTGACATTTGTAACTATTAAGACTTTGAATGCAAAATTGGTCATTAACTGTCGTTAAAATAAAATAAAAATTTCGAGACGGGAAAAAATTTGCTATTTTATAAAGATCGTCAATGTTGATTGATGGCGTTATACAAGGAAAGAGGAGAAAAATTATTTCCACATCTACATACAGTGGGGTTCAATAAAAAGAGCCACCCTTGAGAAAAAAAGGACTAATTAAAAATTTTGTATCTCAACAAATAAGGGTCGTAGAGAACTCTATGACTACTCATTTTAAATGTATTTGTAAGGACTTTTTAATGGTGTATTGGTAATTTAATTTTGAGTACTTGTCTGGGAAATATTACGACTTAAAAATAGAAAAAAAAAATTTTTTTATTCGCCTGTGTTTAAATTTGAATCATTTATTGGAAAATGATGGTAGAAAAATTTCACACGGCTACTTTTAAAGGTATTTTGCTTAACTTGAACTTCATATTTTATTTTTTTTCTAGGTTCGAAATTGACCATTTTTGGTTAAAAAAAAGGGTCTTTTTTATTTTTCCGATATCTGCTTAATGAGAGGAGATATAGAAAAATGCCAAGTGAAAAAAAATGTATTTTTGTATGTAGAATAACTTTGAATTTTCTAAAAATTTTTTGTGCATTTTAATTTTTTTGATATTGTTGCGATATTCTCATATACATGTATACCAAACTCTTATATATATGTATAAGAGTACTGCAACAATATAAAAAAAAATTAAAATGCCCAAAAAATTTTGATAAAATTTAAGGTTATTCTACATACAAAAATACACTTTCTTTTTTCAACAAAAATCGCTAAATCTCGGTCAATTTTGAACCTAGAAAAAAAAAATGAAATATAAATTTCAAGTTAAGCAAAATACCTTTAAAAGTAGTCGCGTGAAATTTTTCTACCATCATGTTGCGTCGCAACACAAATTTATGTAAAAATCAAAAACGATGATGAGCGGCAGCACTTACAGTCGCCTGTTCTCACCTCCCTTAAGTCAGCTCATAGACGAAAGGGGGGAGAGAACAGGGAGACTTTGCAAATGCCGCGGAAAAATAGTTTAGTATCAAGCGTGACATCGCCTCGAGCGGTCTTGTCTCTTGCGAGAACATCAAATTTCGTTCTAAATTTCTTTCTTTTCAAAGGCTAACTGGGGCTTTTACTGGTGCGGACAAGTTTCCGTACAGCGACGAACGGTCGATTGCGAATCAACGCATCACCTTCGCCCACCTAAGCCGCGGCTATACAAATTTTCATTGTGTCTTTTTCTTCTTTCTTTTGCGTGCGTGCGTGCGAATAAAAATATAATCGTGCGGCAAATAGTGTGTAAAGTTGTAGGAAATAAATCAAGGGTTTTTTATGCCACATGGCTTTTTCCCTTTATATTTGTGTATTTATTGAGTGAATCCTTATCCGATAAATAAAGTGTAAATTTTAGATAAAATCAATTAAAACAAAGCAACTACAACCGCAAGGTTAGTTGATTTGTATCAGTAGAATCATTTAATTTCTCTTTTGCAAATTAATAGATCTTTGTGTGCAAAAATTAGTGGTAAAGTCAAATACAGTGTAAACTTAAATTTAATTCAATTAAAGGAGTCAAAGTTAAAGTAAAATTAAGTGTCAATTCATTTTTATTCAAACAAGGGTAAATTCAAAATAAGATTAGTTAGGGAATTTCATGATTAGATAAAATTTCAAAGGAAAAGAACCACGTTCTTTTCTTTCTAAATCATCCAACAAATTTAGTTAAAAAATTCGTTGAAAAAAAGACTACGCGTCTTTTCACATCATTTTCCGAAAAATGATTTAAATTTAAACACAGGCGAATAAAAAAATTTTTTTTTCTATTTTTAAGTCGTAATATTTCCCACAAGTACTTAAAATTAAATTGCCAATACACCATTGAAAAGTCCTTACAAATACGTTTAAAATGAGTGGTTGTAGAGTTCTGTACGACCCTTATTTGTTGAGATACAAAATTTTTTAATTAGTACTTTTTTTTCTCAAGGGTGGCTCTTTTTTCTTGGACCCCTTTTTTTATATATATATATATATATATATATATATATATATATATATATATATATATATATATATATATATATATATATATGGGACGTTTCACGTCAACTTACGAAACAAAAAAATAGAATTCGTCGAAAATCTGTGAAAATGTTCTATTTGATATCCAAAATATACAAAAAAAATTTTAGAGGTCCAGGTCAAAGGGGTCAGGATTTAAACGTGATGGAATTTTTCGAATTTTCCAAATTTTTTGCTAAATAAATATTTTAATGAATTTTTTCCTCAAAAACTATCAATTTTTCGTTAAAACTTAATAGAATACTCTTTCTTGGGAATTAGATGTAGAATTCACCTGAATTTTTGCAAATTATAATATACTGATTTTTATGCTTACTTGATTGATTTAAACATATTATTTAGTATATCTAAAAATCGATTAGGTTAAATTGGCTTTTTAAAGTCTAATTTTTTTGTTTTTTCATAAGGAAAAAATATACGAAGCCTCCACTTGGGCAGCCTTCTCAAAGTTACTTAATTGTGTAAAAAAGTCTGAATAAATCGTTATTTTGGATCAATGATGAGATTCATGATTTTTTTTCTGAAAAAGTATTGATTTTTGGGACAAATGTATGAAAATGTTTTTTATTGGAAATTGTATGTAAAATGTATGTAAATTTTTGTAAACCATTATTTGCTAAACATCACAAATTATGAATGAAATTTTAAAATTTAAAAATTTATTTTTTGTTAAATTTTTAGTATATATGCACTGAAAACTAAACGGACTAGCTACTAGACTGGAACCTTAGCCAGAGCGCCTAAACGCACTATAGTATGCGCGCCGTAAAAGGGATTAGTAGCTAGTCCCTTCGGTGCACTGAGAAGGCCCGAGAGCTTGATAGCAGCGCCATAGAGCTCGATAGCAGCACCATAGACGAGTGTAAAGGGAAGATTCCCGCGTGGGCACAGTCGTCGAACTCGAAAGAGTTTGTCAGGGAGCCCGAAAGGCTAGAAGCGCCGCCTTTTCACGGTCGTGTTACTGGTCTTGGGTGAGGGTAATAGCTGAGCGAAAGAATTCTCAGTGTGGTTCATAATGTCTTAAATTTTAATTTGTAAAAATATGTTCATATTCTATACATGATTTCCAATAAAAAACATTTTCATACATTTGTCCCAAAAATCAATACTTTTTCAGAAAAAAAATCACGAATCTCATCATTGATCCAAAATAACGATTTTTTCAGACATTTTTGCACAATTAAGTAACTTTGAGAAGGCTGCCCAACTGGAGACTTCGTATATTTTTTCCTCATAAAAAAACAAAAAAAATATGACTTTAATAAGCCAATTTACCTGCTCGATTTTTAGATATACGAAATAGTAGGTTTAAATCGATCAAGTAAACATAAAAATCAGTATATTAAAATTTGCAAAAATTCAGGTGGATTTTACATCTAATTTCCAAGAAAAAGTATTCTATTAAGTTTTAACGAAAAATTGATAGTTTTCGAGGGAAAAATTTATTAAAATATTTATTTAGCAGAAAATTAGGAAAATTCGAAAAATTCCATCACGTGTAAATCCTGACCCCTTTGACCTGGACCTGTAAAATATTTTTTTTATATTTTGGGTATCAAATAGAACATTTTCACAGATTTTCGACGAATTCTATTTTTTTGTTAGGTGAGTTGACGTGAAACGTCTCATATATATATATATATATTTATATATAAAGAAGGTGTGACAATTTTTGTTATTACAATTACTTCTTTTTTACTTGATCTACTATTAATTTTCAATAACAATAATAATAGATTGATATATTACTAATAATACTAGTTCATAGTAATAAAAATCTCCTCTTTTACAAAAATTATGGATAAACTCTGTCATCATGGAAAGACTGTATTTATTGGTTGAAATGAAACAATATCGCCGAATAGAGCGAAGTTATGAATTTGAAAGTTTCATAATGTATATAAATTTATTTTTTCATACTCAGGGCGTAAAATTCAATTTCTTATGTCTATTCTTAGGGGCTTAAATAGCTCTTTTTTACCCTAGGGCAAAAAAGTAATTTTCTCATAAGCGTGATTGATTCTTACCCTATTTTCAATAAGAAATTTACTTTTCTTGTCCTAGAGCTGTACTGAATGGTAGATGAGTCGATGTATAAATTGAGTAATGGGTACCTGATTCAATGAATTCATGGGTGGATTCATGGGGCGATGAAATGTCAACTCAATGGTTTGATGGGCGGATCGATAAATATGACGATGGGTCGATGGGCGGATAAATAATTATGTAGATGGGTCGATAAATAAATATGTCGATAGGTTGATGAATTGATGGGTTGATAGACTGATGGGTGGATAGATGAATTGGTCGATGAGTTGATGGGCGGATAGATTATTTTGTTAATGGATTGATGGGTGGATAGATGATTTTTTTGATGGATTGATGGGCGGATAGATGAACTTGTTGATGGACTGATGGGCAGAGTCTTACTTTCACATTTTCATTTTGATTTTATGATCTATTAATGATGTTACTTTATGTATTATTAATGAATTTATATTCAATGTGGTTTAATTGGGCGCCCTTTGTGTATGAAAAAGTAATATGTTATCCACGGAAGTAAAGGTATTTTTGCCCTCGTCTTTATTGTCGTCCTCACTTCGCTCGGGCAAGAATCGCCTATTTTACTACCTCGGTTAACAATGTACTATTACTATAAAAAAAAATTTTACAATCTTAAAAAGCAAGTTTTTGGATATTTAGAAATATTTATATTGTTTTAATTGAAAATAATTTTCTTTTAATTGAGAAATTATTTCATTACATAAATTTTATACAAATATATATATATATATATATATATATATATATATATACCCAACTTGGGCGTACAAAGGATTTATATGAGCGAGACTAATGTTTTTGGCTTGAGCAGTAGTCGGTCGAGGGCTTTAGCCAGAGACTGACTGCTGTTCAAGCTATGAAACATTATTCGAGGTCATATGCATTCTTCGTTAGCCCAAGTTGGGTAGATGATTTTATGTTATTGTTGGTCGTATGAGAGGCTATAAATAGATTAAACACAAATAAAAAACATCATGATAAAATATCCAATTTCAGACTATTTATTTAAAGAATTCTCATGAGTAAGGAACTGAGCGGTGCCGCTATACTTCTGCCTATGCGACAGAGAGAGACGATGAGGAATTGCAGAAACGATCGAGCGACGCCGACGAAGAATTATAGCTCTTATAGAGTTTAACTTGTTTGTTTACTTTTCACTGCGCTCTTCTTTATCTGTCTTTGTCTTACTATAGCAGGGTGGAGAAGGTTTGCCTTCTTGTAGCAGCGCGCTGACTCTACTACCCTTCAAAAACATATTTTAGTGTATTCTTCCGAACGCTGTTCAACAACCCTGTAGAATATTTGCCAATACACTTGAATGCAGTGTGGCGTATGCAATAATATTCCATAATACAGAGTATTTTAAAGTTATATACTTCATTGTATAGTGTATTGCTAACTGAATATACTTTAGCTATAAACAGGGCGGTATAACACCTCAATACCCATTTATCTAGCTCCATGGGTATTCTACCGAATACGACATACTATTAAATAAATATATATATATTAAATATTAGACAATTGAATATCGTCAAGATATCGCTCAGCATGGTCGTACATTACGCCAGTAACATCAATACATAGGTTAGTGAAAACAAGAGTATGTAATCAGATACGTAAATGCTCATACAAATTCTTATTAAATCTTAACTTTAGAGAATGTTCTGTTTGAAAAAATTTTAAAAATTAAGCAATTCATTGTAAAAATTAATTACTTATGTTTAAAAAAATATAAATCATTAATTTTAAAAAATCTTTTTTATAGTTCCTCATACGGCCTAAAAAGACATAAATTTATCTACGTAACTTAGGAGTACGAAGTATTCCGATTCCTGGCTTGACTACAGTGCTTGTCGCTTGAGCAGCAGTCCGTCTCGAGCGCGCTTCACGTGCCCTCGACCGTCTACCACTCAAGGGATAACCGCTTCAGTCCCACCTGTATTCATCCTTCTTACTGCCAAGTTACATGTATATATATAAGTTATTCATGTCCTTTGACCGTATTCAGGTGGACAATGAATCGAGGACCATGTTTGTCGTTTCAGCTGAGATTAAGCAGGGCGATTTAAGCCGAAGGTAATTTCGCGTCCGAGGTATTTGAGATATAGTATCGGAATCATCTTTTCATGGCGTTAAGAATTTTATTGTTTTTAAATATCATGAGCGACAAATTCCCAGAGGCATCTAAGTTAAAAAACTAGCATAAAAAATTATTTGAAATGACCTGATTAAAGAATTACGAGGACGACAAACTCTTTTAAGCCACAGTAATGTCAGAAACATCTTTTAATTGCACTCAAAGTTATAATAGCTTCAAATATCAAGAGCGACCAACTCTCTAAATCATCTCAATTCAAGAAACATGCATAAAAATATTTCCAATGTGCTTGAATTTAAAAATTTTTGAAGCAACAAATTATTTGTAGCTACTGTAGTATCAGAAACATCTTATTATTGCTTTTAAAGTTATGGTTTGTTTAAATATCATAAGCAACAAATTCCCAGAGCATTTAGGTTCAAAAACTTTAAAAAAAAAAAATATTTAAAGTTCGCTGATTAAAAAATTACTAGAGCGGAAAATTCTTCAAGCAAACATCTTTTAATTAAAATCAAAGTCTTAATAATTACAAATGTCAAAAGCGACTAACTCTCTAATTTATTCCTATTTAAAAAACTTGCATAAGAGCATTTCCTATGTGCTTTGATGCTATAAAGTAAGAAGCAACAAAATCCTTGCAGCTTCTGAGATATCAAAAAAATCTTTTATTTATTTTCAAAGGTCTGATAATTAACAATTTCAAGAGCGACAGATTCCCAAATGCATTAAAATCACAAAATTTGCATTAAAATTATTGTATAGTGCTAGAAACCATGAATTTTTAAAGCGACAAAATCCTTGAAGCTTCTGTAGTATTAGAATCATCTTTATATTGCGTTTAAAAAGTTAATTTGTTCGAATATCATGAGCGACAAATTCCCAGACGCATTTATAATCGAAAACTTATATAAAAAAATATTTAGAGTTGGCTAATTAAAGAATCACAAGAGCGACGAATTCTTCAAGCCTCAGGTGACAAACATCTTTTAATTGCATTCTAAATCTTAATAGTCACAAATGTCACAAGCGACTAACTCTCCAATTTATTTAAATTCAAAAAACTTGTATAAAAGCTTTTCCTATGTACTTGGATGCTATTAATTGAGGAGCGACAAATCTTTTACAGCTTCTGTAATATTAGAAATATCTTTTTATTGTTATGAAAGGTGTGATGGTTAACAATCTCAAGAGCGACAAATTTCCAGATGCATGAAAATCACAAAATTTGTATAAAAATCATTTTATAGAGCAAGGAACCGCAGATTTTAAGAGCGAAAAAATCCTTGAAGCTTCTGTTGTATCAGAATCATATTTTTATTGCGTTTAAAGTTATGATTTGTCCAAATATCATAAGCGAATAATTCCCAGACCATTTAAGTTCAAAGACTTATATAAAAAAAAAATATTTAGAGTTAGTTAATTAAGGAATTATTAGAGCGAAAAATTTTTCAAGCTTCAGTAAGGTCACAAACATCTTTTCATTCTATTCAAAGTCTTGATAGTTACAAATGTCAGAAGCGACTAACTATCTAATTCATTCTAATTCAAAAAACTTGCATAAAATTATTTCGTATGTGCTTGAATTTAATGAATTAAGGAGCAACAAATTCTTTCCAGATACTGTGATATCAGAAATATCTTTTTATTGCGTTAAAAGTATTAATGGTTGTCAATCTCAAGAACGACAAATCTTCAGATGCATAACAATCACGAAATTTGTATAGAAATCATTTTATAGATCTAGAAACCGTAGATTTGAAGAGCGACAAAATCCTTGAAGCTTCTGTTGTATCAGAATCATATTTTTATTGCGTTTGGAGTTATGATTTGTTCGAATATCATGAGCGACGAATTCCCAGACGCATTTATGTTCAAAAACTTATACAAAAAAATATTCAGAGTCGGCTGATTAAAGAATTACTAGAGCGACAAAATTCTTAAAGCTTCAGTAAGGTGACAAACACCTTTTAATTGCATTCAAAGTCTTAATAGTTACAAATGTCACAAGCGACTAACTCTCTAATTCATTCCAATTCAATAAACTTGTATAAAAGCTTTTTCTATGTACTTGGATGCTATTAATTAAGAAGCAACAAATCCTCTACAGCTTCTGTGATATTAGAAATATCTTTTTATTGTTTTTAAAGGTCTGATGGTGAACAATCTCAAGAGCAACAAATTCCCAGATGCATGAAAATCACAAAATTTGTATAAAAATCATTTTATAGTGCTAGCAACCATAAATTTTTAGAGCTACAAAATCTTTGAAGCTCCTTTTAGTATCAGAATCATCTTTATATTGCGTTTAAAGTGTTAATTTTTTCTCATTTGAAGAGCGACAAATTCCTAGATGCATTTTAATCACAAAAATTTCCATAAAAATTATTTTAGCGTGCTAGGAACGATAGATTTTTAGAGCAAAAAATCCTTGTAGCTTCTGTTGATTTAGAATTATATTTTTATGGAATTGAAAGTTTAAATTTATTCAAATATCATGAGCGACAAATTCCCAAACGCATGTTAATTGAAGAACTAATATAAAAAAATATTCAGAGTCGGCTGATTAAAGAATTACTAGAGCGACAAAATTCTTAAAGCTTCATTCAGATGACAATCATCTTTTAATTGCATTCAAAGTCTTAATAGTTACAAATGTTACAAGCGACTAACTCTCTTATTCATTCCAATTCAAAAAACTTGCATAAAAGTATTTCCTATGTTCTTGGATACTATAAATTAAGAAGCAACAAATCCTCTACAGCTTCTGTGATATTAGAAATATCTTTTTATTGTTTTTAAAGGTCTGATGGTGAACAATCTCAAGAGCAACAAATTCCCAGATGCATGAAAATCACAAAATTTGTATAAAAATCATTTTATAGTGCTAGCAACCATAAATTTTTAGAGCTACAAAATCTTTGAAGCTCCTTTTAGTATCAGAATCATCTTTATATTGCGTTTAAAGTGTTAATTTTTTCTCATTTGAAGAGCGACAAATTCCTAGATGCATTTTAATCACAAAAATTTCCATAAAATTATTTTAGCGTGCTAGGAACCATAGATTTTTAGAGCGACAACATCCTTGTAGCTTCTGTTGAATTAAAATCATATTTTTATTGAATTAATAGTTTAAATTTATTTAAATATCATGAGCGACAAATTCCCAAACGCATGTAAATTGAAGAACTGATATAAAAAAATTAATAGAGTTGGCTGATTAAAAAATTACTAGAGCGACAAAATCCTTAAAGCTTCAGTAAGGTGACAAACATCTTTTAATTGCATTCAAAGTCTTAATAGTTACAAATGTCACAAGCGACTAACTCTCTAATTCATTCCAATTCAAAAAACTTGCATAAAAGTATTTCCTATGTTCTTGGATGCTATAAATTAAGAAGTAACGAATTCTTAGCAGCTTCTGTGATATTAGAAATATCTTTTTATGGTTTTTAGAGTTCTGATTGTTAACAATCTCAAGAGCGACAAATTCCCAGATGCATAAAAATCACAAAATTTGTATAAAAATCATTTTATAGTGCTAGCAACCATAAATTTCCAGAGCGACAAAATCCTTGAAGCTCTTGTAGTATCAGAATTATCATTATATTGCGTTTAAAGTGTTAATTTTTTCAAATTTCAAGAGCGACAAATTCCTAGATGCATTTCAATCACAAAAATTTCCATAAAATTATTTTAGCGTGCTAGGAACCATAGATTTTTAGAGCGACAAAATACTTGTAGCTTTAATAAATACTGTTTACATTCATTTAAATATCATAAGCGACAAATTTCTAGACGTATCTGAATCCAAAAACAAAAAAAAAATATATATTTAGAGTGTCTAGTTCAAAGAATCACTAGAGCAACAAAATCCTTTAAGCCTCAGTAAGATCAAAAACAGCTTTTAATTGCGCTCACAGTCTCAATGGTTTTAACTATTAAGAACGACTTATTTCCAAATGCATCCCAATTAAAATCCATTTCACATAAAGAATTTTCTTTCTGATCTGATGTTAAGATATCGAAGGTGACAAATTTTCTATAGCTACTTTAGTATTAGAAACATTGCATGACTTATTAGATACATTAAGAAAAAAAGTTTCCATTTTCACTCGGTCCCAATGGCCATATCCGGGTCTGGGTCAGGTTTTGGGACTTACGAACTATTCTATTTCAGAGCGACAAAAAAGTGACAAATTATGCAACCAGAATTGAGCTGCTAACCCTAGCCGTTTCTGAGTTACTTTAGTGGATGCCGTAGCCTAATATTAAGCTACGGTAGCCATTGTTTCTCGGAAACGGCTGGAGCGACAAAATCCGGGATAGAGCAACAAATTAGCAACAAATTAGCGACGAAATATGGTACTATTCCGAATGTGGCCCTATGAAGTGGATTCCGTAGCTTAATATACATCAGAGTGGGTCCGTTTGACGTTATTGGTGGCATTTTGAGTACCTCCAGGCTTGTTACTTATTCGACTATGATTACGAGTAAGTGATCTACTTCGTTGATGTTGATCAGGTGCTAAAGTAAAAGCGTCAAGTTTTGAAGCAACCTGAGACAGTTCGTTTGTTAATTTATTTAACAAAGCCTGGCTTACGTCTTTTTCGGTGTCACTTTTAAACACGTTTTGCTCTTTATTATAAATTTTGGCGATGTGATCTGCCTTCTCTAAAGACTGTTTTTCATTAACTTCCGTGATTTCCTGTTCTGTGCTTTAATGTAAGTAGGCAGTCTTTCTTTCCATAGAGTTAGCGCTGTTGTGCTTGGTACTTCTGTACTGGCTAAATACAACATTTCATTGAAGAGCTCCGAGGGCTTCTTGTGTGTAATTTCTTTCTTTTCGAAAAGTATACATAGCTTATCCACTTTTGTCAAGGCATACCGATCTAGCAGCATTTTTTTCAATTCAACATATTAATTATTCTCTGGTACGCTATTCATAACGTCGGCGATGGATTTCATCACTTCTGGACCCAGGTTTTGTATTCGGTTAATACCTCATTTCATCAGTTGTGATTTTAAGGTGTTCAAGCTAGGTTTTAAAAATTCTGAACCATACTTCTGATTCCTTTTTCCTGAAGTTCTGAAATTTCACCTCCTGTTGATACATTTTAATCAATGCACTCGGAGTAACTCGAATTTTGTTATCATTAGCATTCTTATGGTTAGGTGAACTTGCGGCTTGGCTTCCACCGCTTTGATTACCGTTCTGACGCGGGACAGTATCCAGATTATTTCCTGCGATGTTGTCTGTAATGTTTTGCAGCTCATTAATAGGCTGCTGCAGAGCTTCACTTCACTTGCGATGTTCACCGAATTGTGCTGACATAGCCTCTAACTCTTGGATTTTACGATCACGTTGCATTAGCTTTTCTTGTAAGGCTTCACATTCTTTTTTAGTTTTAACCATTTCGTCTTTTTCTTTAGAATCATCCGCCATTTTGATATTTTTCTGTGATAAATTTCGCGTTAATTGCATCTAATTAACTACCGCCTATCAACCGAAAAACCTAATTATTTTGCCCTGGGGATAAATATTTTATAAATTATTTAACGATTCGAGCACTCAAAAAACATACAATTACAGGCTTTGGCCCTAGGAGTACACACAGGTACACTCACAATCGCAAGAGGAGATTGTTTTCATACCTTATAGCTAAGCATGCAATACAAGCCTTATGTTCTTCTTTTTCTCGAAAGAAGATTCCATTCAACGTGAGCACGCGGAAATTAACGCGATTACTGCCGTACCATTTACTCACTCCTAATATTACTACAAACCATTAAATTAGTTATTTGATGTTCAACGCGATCGCCCAGTAATCGTACCCTTTACCGTTTCCACGCTTAGGACCACTCGACAAGGGTGGTAGCCCCCTGCAGTGTGGCCCCATCGGATACAGCCCTCGGCTGACGGCTACTAAGAACTGACACTGAACGTCCCATAAATATTGGTAAAATTTTAAAATATTCAATGGCACGACAGAACCGTCGTCCACCTGAACTGCGTTTCTAACCTCGTTTGCGTGTAACCTGACTAATCTACTGGGTCACAGAATCGAGCGTGTGCACGTTAATTCACTTAATATTTTATTCTTTTTACACTCGCAGTCAGAGAGTGTTCTATAAAATTAGTGCCTTTGGCACATGTCCAAATTTGAACTTCAAATTATACACAAAAATTTTTTTAATATTAAACGTCAGAATTCTCTCCGACGAGTTGTTGCTGACTTCACCTTACTACTTAGAAATTAAATTCTTGCTTTAATTCCGCGTTGCACCCGACCCACAGCGTTACTGCGCAGCACACAAATAGTCGTACATCAAAAACTTATAACTTGACCAATAATTAATTACCAAAAATATTTTAATCCACCGCACAGCCGCTAAGAGTCGCTAACAAGGCGTTTGTTCAATGAAAATTCTAAACGAATCACCCATACGCGTCGTTCTATGCGGGCAAGGCATGTACAAAATAAACTTTTCATTTATTTTTCTTTCTTTACTTTAATTAATAATTAATTATATTCCACTAAAACACCCGGCCCGAATATCCCGGTTCGCGCTAAGAATGATTATAAAATTATGTAATGAAAAATCGCAAAAAAATATTATCATTATTTATTTTTTAAATATTTTTGCTCTTCTGCCGCTACTAGCTATGCGAAGAGCATTAAAAAATTTTTAAGATTGAAGTCAGCACAACTAACAGTGAATTAATATCGCTAATTAATTATGCGCATAAATTTTAATTTTAATTAATTGAATTAAGTCTTAAAATTTTTTAAAAATTTACTCAACTATAATTCGCACGAGGTTTTATGGATGACGTCACATCCAGAACGCTGTTTACGCTTTTCAAATTTCAAGTTGTGATGTACCGCCGACCTTGAATTTTAACATTTAGTTATTTACATTTGAATTTATTTTGATTAAATTTTAAATTCACGTTTCAAATCGAAATCCCGTTGATACTTGTGTTTACTTACAAACAACAAGTATAAATTTTGCGTGTGCCGCGGCCGGCGTCCAAAATGGCGGACAAAAAGCCTTTTTAAGTGAATTTTGCTGCGTCGCTAAAATGGTGACAGAAGCGTATTCAAATTAATTGCACACGGCACTATTTTACGTAGATTTCGTTTTAAACGCGCACTTCCGATCATGAATTTATGTTTTTTTTGTTTTGATTTAGCTTTTCTGATTTTTAAATTTAATCTTGTATGTTCTAGATTTAAGTTTTTATTTAACGTTTTCTTCTTTCTTCTTCCTGATTTTCTTCTAATTTAATTTTTGATTTTAGCTTTTATTTTAAATTTTATTTAATTTTTCACTATACACTTTTTTCTTTTTGCACGTTTTTCCGCACGCACTTCTCTATTTTTCGCTTTGTTCTTATCATGAATTTTTGTGTTGTCTTTTCTATATTTTTTCTTTATACAATAAAATTTTCTTTCTATTTACTATATGTTTTGATTCATTTAAACTTAATTTTTCTTTAGTTTTTCTATATACAATTTTTCTCTCTTTCTATTTATTTTTATTCTTTAAATTGATTTTTTCTATTAATTTTCGTTTCTTTGTTCGAAATTTAGTGTATACAATAAAATATTTTTTTCAAAATTAATTTTTCCAAATCATTTTTCACTTTCTTACGCTACCTTCAATATAAGCTCTTTACTTTTTTACTTAAATTTTGACTCTTAAGAGGCGGTCGTAACCATCCGCCGCTCTATACAGGGTGGCGCTGCGGTCAGATGAGAGAAATATAGAAAATATTTTTTATTCAGCGATTTATAATTTATCGAGACAATAATATACTTCTAACGTTGTCAAAGGCACTAGCCATATATATGTAGAATTATTATTGATGCTAATATTGTTTGAAAAGTCTAAAATATTATCATAAAACGAAAAATGCGGCGCGTGGTAGAACCGATGTAAACATATGGGTATGTTTCCTAAGTGCGACAGAGAAAGTAATAGTAAAGAACGAAGTATACACATGCTCACGCCGGCTCTACTTCGCACTGCATTTTTCGTTTTATAACAATAGCTTAGACTTTTCAAACAAGATTATCATTATTAATTATTATAGAAGTATATTATTGCCTCGATAAATTATAAATCGCTGAATAAACAATATTTTATATTTTTCTCTCACCTGACCGCAGCGCCACCAAGCGGCAAATGGTTCCTACCTCCTCTTAACAGCAGGCCGGAGTAGAACCTGATACCGACCGAGTAGCAATTGAGTTTTTTGTTATTTACTCAACTATTAATCAGTGTATCTTCAAATTAAAGGTTAAGCGCAATAGATATTATTATAATAAACATTTATGCACAAGAAAAAAAAATTCTACCCCTTTGTTTTTGAGAAAAGTAAGGAACGCCGAGGTGAAAGTTCATGTTTATAATATTTTCGCGTTCCTTACTTTTCTCAAAAACAAATCGGTAGATTTTTGTTTTCTTGTGCATACATATTTGTAGTAATAATATCTATTGCGCTTAACCTTCAATTTGCAGATACACCGATTAATACTTGAGTAAATAACGAAAATCTCAATTAGACAAGGACAGCGAATCCGGCCTGCTATTAACAAATAAAATACCTTAAAAATGCTTTTCTTACAACAAGGAAGAAGAAAATGAAGTTCTAGAAGCTTTTTGCGTCGTTGATGATGTTGACACGACGATGGCCGGAAGTGGCGTAATACACAGCGTTATTGTTGAAAATTTAGTCCTCTCGTTACAATAGTAGCATTTAAGAGCCGGTCTGTGGCACAGTCGGTAGGAGCGTTGGATTCGTATGCTTGGGGAACCGGGATCGAATCTCGCTCTCGGCTGTTTTTCAAACGAGCACCTCTGTTATATGTGCTTTGTACGCAGTACACACTTACGAGCTCCGTCGCTAAGGGATGAAAAAGTGCAGTTGTAAAAATCAACTGACCTTGCGTCCCAGTGGATCGGGGTTTGATTCCCTAGGAAAAATTAGAAAAAATAGTTTTCGAAGTTTTCCGAGGGAATAAACCCGAAGAACACAAAAACATATATATATATATATATAAAAGTCCCTCTGGGCAAAACTTGAATTATAATAAAAAGTCCCACTGGGCAACAAAAACAAAAATATAATAATCACTTGGTGATGGCCTAAGACGTAACGCTCATATGAAGCAAGCCAAGAGGCCAAAATAATAATTAAGAAGAAGAAGAAGAATAGTAGCATTTATCCTCCTGAAGTAGCAAAAACCATAAAAGTCGTAGTAGAATCTCAACAAAGAACCTTATAAGGCATCCATTTGCAGAGATCTCAAATGTCGACAGGTCACAAAATGTAACTCACCAACGTCGACGGGTCACCAGATGTAGCGTTGTCGTAGTGTGTGTAAGGTTAGGTAAGGATGATTAATGCGTGTCCCAACGCCATCCTAATAATAATTAATTTAGTAAATGATATCTGACTCCATAAGATATGCAAAGTTACCCAGGAAGGATTAGGAGAAGGATCTAAAACAAACAATTCAAATTATAAGTATTTAATTATACTTTATTCGCCAGCAACTGCTAACTTGCTGTGTATCGTACAAGAGACGGTACACCACTGATCGTGGCTGTACATGTTCGGCGGCTCGCAAGTAACCGACAGTTGGCGCTTGCGCAAAGAGTTCGCTAATGCTTTAAACATGAACCATCGATGCTATACCCATATTCTCTCACTTGAAGCGCCACCAAGCGGCAAATGTTTCCGATCGCGGCTCTTAAAATTGTTTATTTTCCGCCAAAACGATCTGTAGGAAGATTTGATTGCAAGTTATACAGGTTGGGAGTTCGATTTTTAAAAAATTATTGTAAGAGAATTAGTAGATATTTTGAAATGTGACTCATCTTTTATTGTTAAGAGCAGCCCGAATTCGCTGTCCTTGTCTAATTGAGTTTTTTGTTATTCACCCAAGTATTAATCGGTGTATCTACAAATTGAAGGTTGAGCGCAATAGATATTATTATTATAAATATTTATGCACGAAAACTAAAAATTCTACCACGTTCTTTTTGAGAAAAATAAGGAACGCAGAAATATTATAAACATAACCTGAAAAGACTCGTGTCTAATTTTTAGAAATTTTAATTTTAAAAATATCTAAATAGTTTACTGTAAAAGAATTTCATTTTATATTGATTCTAAATTGACTTTATGACTTTATGTTCTTAGATTTAATTGAATAGATTCTAATTTACGAACTAAATTTATTAAGAGATTGATATTAATAAATTAGATAAAAGAAAACACTTTACTTTACAATTTGAATTTATATTTGTAAACTGTAACTTAACCTTTCAGTTGTAGTTACAGTATCTGATTTTAAAACGAACTTAGAATTTTGTCTTCAATTTAACTGATTTTACTTTGATACACTAATTACTTGGTTGGGAAACACACAAATAAAAAAAGACACATTTATAGGGAAAAAGCCATTTACGGCATAAAAACCCTTTTTATTTAAACTAAGATTCACAACAAAGATAAAACACAAGATAGATTAAGCAGGGGCTCAATCATCTTAAAATTGTAAGCTCTTAAAAGAGAATTATGCACGCTCGTGTACACGACGCAAGAACCTTCAAAGGTAAGGTTTTAGAATACAAAGACAATGACCCTTTGTACAGAGTCTCAATGCGACAAACAAAATCGCTGTAAAGCTAATCAAAGCGCGAACGCAACCTTATTGACCGCAGTCGAAAGGAACAACTAACTAAATTTTTATCGCTTATTAGAAAGTCTCCCCGCTCTCTCCCCTCTTACCGGTTAGCCGGTACAAGTGAAGTGAGAGCGAACGACTTAAGGGCGCTGTCGTCAAAAAATGATTTCCTTTTGGAAATCAGAATATATGTTGCGACGCAACATAACCTTTTACTTCAACTTCCTTTTCTTTCTCAAAAACAATGCAGTAGAATTTTTCGTTCTTGTGCATAAATTTTTTATAATAATAATATCTATTGCGCTTAATCTTCAATTTGCAAACACATTGATTAATACGTGAGTGAATAACAAATAACTCAATTAAACGAGGACAGGAAATCTGGCCTGCTCTTAAGTTTTTAATAGACTTCAAATTTCGTTTACCATTATAGACATTGAATGATTTATATAAAAATAAAAATAGTTGAAAAATAGTGCTTAAAAAAAAATTTATTTTGCAGTTTTAGACTTATATTAACTATAAATTATAATTTTATAGCACACTGTGTCCTAAATCCGCTTTTAGATACACAGCTACTTGCGACTTAAGTAGCCTATTATTGCACACTATGTTTGACAAACTTCATGCCATACAATAATGTACCACCAAAGTCACACATGTAATAACGTATTAATTTTCATGAAAAATTTATGGCTATTGACAATTATACATAAATGAACAGAATGTAGATCATTGTAACTATTTTGTATTAACATTTTTTAAATTAAATAAAAATAATAAGCACGTGAGATACGAGTAAAATTAAAGCTAATACCAGTGTAACATACGAAGCAAAGAGTTAGTCGTTTCGGTGCTCTATTATAGGACGCTGACTGCGAATCTTATAACGACGGGGAACCCCCTATCACTATCCGCAACTGCTAATATAATATATACATAAGTTACCTACTCATCACACCTGCGACCCTAATACAAAATTTAAATATATAACATTGCGAATGTTGAATTCAACTAAAAATTCACATAATATTAATAATATTAATAGAAATTTATCATTATTATACGATTTAACTATATTTTTTAATTATAGTTTTATTTTTTCTTTTTTAATTTATCATTTATGAAATGTTTTTTTTTTATTTAGAGTTTTTGCTTTCCTTTCTCGATTTATCATTCACGGAATGCCTAGTATTTGCTCTTTTATAGTTTTTGTTTTTATTTTACGAATTATCATTCGTGGAGTGCATAGTTTTTGTTAATTATTGATTTTTAAGAGTGCAGATGTAATGCAGTAGATTTATGACACTTGGGCTATAAAATACTTGGGTTATTATATAAATAAATTGGGCTATATAATAGTATACGATACTTGAGACTTGAGTGGCCCATTGCACGACGTGATTATCGCCCTCGCTTCGCTCGGTCGATAACTTCACGTCGTGCAATAATAGGCCAGTTAAGTCACATGTATCGTAATATACTATTATGTATTTTTAACTACATTATTCTGTAGGAAATTGATCACCAAAATTGTTTTATTATATTGGTAACAAAAATAAAGTAGTCAATAGCATATACCTTGAGGCAAGCGTTACTACCGTCACCTTTTGACTGACTGGCCTTTACTTTTTGTAAAAAGAATTTTTATAATCTTTTCGGCTTTTAAGCAATAGTGCTCAATCACTTATAGACTGGAATAATCGATATAAAATTTATCAACTAATTTCCTACCCAATTTTTTTAACAAGAATGTACAAAAGTGTCTTTCATGATTGTTTTATTCTAAAAGTTGGTTATGTTAAAAAATAACAACTGGAAAATCAAGTGAGATATCACGTGAGAAATCAACTGAGCAATCAATTGAGAAATAAAGCCAAAATCGCATCTGATTTATTATCTGATTTCTCACGTGATTTCTCATATAATTTCTTACATGATTTATCACCTGATTTCTTAATTGATATTTTCTAACAAGAAAAACAGTGATGAAGAAACATTTTCTTTGCAGTACTTGACTTACATTAACAATAAATTATAATGTTTATGTATTTTCAACAACACAATTTTGAAGAAAATTCATCACTGAAAAAAAAGGTTTTATGGCTTTTGGCTCTAAAACTCAAAGCGAAAAAGATACAAGCAAAAAACCAATAAAATTTGCAACAACTTTTTAATAAATTTTTAATAACTTTTGAAGCTCAACTTTTCAGGGGACGAGACTTTTTTCCATTTAATTTGTGTCATTTTGTGTCGATTCGCGTAATAGAATCGCAGTTAGAATGAAGTTCCTGAAATTGTCTATTTTGCGGCTAAAATAACTGGACTATTTCTTTTCTTTAATTTTGTAGAAATAATTTACGTTATAGATTTCAACATGTTAATATTCCATCAAATTTTACAGATTACAAAGCAGGATTATTACATTTTAGACACAATCAATGAAATTTCAACAAGTTCATCATATTACATTAATATCTTGAAATTTACAAACCGAACCCTGTTAAAGAAAATCAGGTGATATATCACCTGAGGAATCAGTGCCAAAACATCATGTAACGATCTTTTTGGTTTTTACACGTTTCAAATTATGCATATTAATCAAATTAAATTATTCAAATTATTTAAGTTAATTCAGAACAATTTTTGAAAATCTTTTAAAATTTTAAACTTAAAAAATTTTTTAGATAATTTAGTCTTAGAAAAAATTTTAATTAACAAAAAATTTTCTAACTTAAGAGCATGACGAAGCTGCGCGCCTCCTAATAATATTTCCAATCCTAACTTATGAATAAACGATGCGTTTAATCGAGTTTTTTTACTACAAAGAAAAAATTTGTAAGATTAAACTCTAGTGCGGACAACTCAAGAAATCCACCAAAATACTATAAATAAAAAGTTATACTACAAACTTTCAATTTATCGTATTTTAAGATTAGGTTTGTTGAGTTTGATATCTAATTTCCAATCGAAGCTCATAAAAAAATAACAAGTCTAAATGATTTTTTATTTTAACAAAAATTATTGTATTAACATAGCTTAAGTGCGGACAAGTCATTATATTTGTTTAATTTATGAATTGGAGAAGATATTAATAAAATAAGAAAAGCAAAACTCAATTGTTGTAGCTCCGACATCCCGTTAAAAAATTTTCAAAAATTTTTCTGAATCGACTAAGCATGGTTTAAAACGTGTAAAAACAAAAAAAAATCGTTACATGATGTTTTGGCAATATAGAGATTATAGAAATTACCTGAGAAATTAGGTAATTTGTCACCTGATTTTTTTTACCAGGGGAAGCCAGTCATAATATTCATTACGTTGAGCAATTTAGTTAAAACACCAACTAAACTCACATCATATGTGTTAAGTGACTATTTTCATTGAAAATTGTATATCACTTTCCAGAGACATCGAATATTTCTATCTTTTGATAAATAATGTAATTTTTATGAAAATAATTTAGTATATTTCTCGATACTTTTATGATTAAATCATGTAATTTTTTTTTAATTTGCCACTATAATTAGAGATAAAAAGTTATCCGCATTGTGTTTAGTAAAAAGCAATATTTTGTTAATGGAAAAAAATTAATTTTTTTAGCGTTTTGGGCAGAAACCAATTTTCCCCACGCAAAACAGGCATCGATAATCGGATTCCGCCCACTTTGTTTGGAAAAATTCTATACTCCACTCGTGGTGAAACAGGTTCCCCACGCGTATTTTTTGCTACGCTCAAAGCGACTAGTGAGAAAATGACCTATTTTGTTCACTAGTAGAGTAATGTACTATTTATTACCTAATTTTCAAGAAAAGTCTGACAAACTAACATAATTAAAAGTTAAAAGGAGGTTGCACATCTCTATTCTTTTTAAATCGAAAAATTTATTTTTTGCATAAACTAAAATAAAGGATTTTATGTATTTATTTATTTTAATAGAAGTACATAAATTGCTTACCTTCTTGTATTAAGTAGATAAATACAGATAGATGAGTGCATTAATTTGAAATAGACGCGTGAAATAATTGTCTATTCGGACCAAAATCACGTAAATTACGTTGATTTAAGAGTACCATACGGGGATATAAGATGCATTTTAAAAAGTTAAAGACACGTAAGTACTCGACAAGAAACCTTTTAAGTACTCTTAAAGACACGTAAAAGCTTAAATACAAATAAAAATATAAAGTAATATAAACGTAAAACATATTATTGGAACTAGCCTAAAGCAACGTAAAAGCTTAAAGGCACGTGCATAATTTTTAAATAATGGACGGCTTACAAAAAATTTTTAATTTTTACGTTTACGTTTCCGTAAGTCTCTTACGTGTTGCTAATTTTTTCACGTGCCTGTAAGTCAGTACTATATTGAAATTTACGTTACTTTAATATTATACGTGTCCATAAGCCAGTACAGTATATAGATATTGTGGACGTGACTTTAAGTTTTTACGTATCTGTAAGCCGTCCATTATTTAAAAATTATGCACGTACCTTTAAGCTTTTACGTTGCTTTAGGCCAGTTCCAATAATATGTTTTACGTTTATATTACTTTATATTTTTACTTGTATTTAAGCTTTTACGTGTCTTTAACCCTTTGAGGGGCACATTTTTCTGTAAAAAAACGGGTTTTTTGAGATTAATTGTTTATAACAAATACTTCAATTAATGAATATTTGCAATTTCTCTATAAAATCTAATAAATCAGGTATTCAAGAGTTTAAAAAGTCTTATAGATGTCTTAAAAAGGCATATACGTTTTAGAAATACGGAAAAATCCAAAACCAAATAGGTGGGACAAATACGTACCACTGCCCCTCAAAGGGTTAAGAGTACTTAAAAGGTTCTTGTCGAGTACTTACGTGTCTTTAACTTTTGAAAATGCATCTTATATCCCCGTATCGTACTCTTAAATCAACGTAATTTACGTGATTTTGGTCCGAATAGACACAGCGTAATTTTTAATTAATAACTCTATTACCACTTGAATAATCATTTTATAAACTAGCATACGTATGAAATTAGCGTGCTTAAAGAGAAAGAAAATAATAAATTGACAGGAATGTATATAATCGAAGCGCAGAATTCCAGTGAAGTGCTCTATGTAAGTGTCCTGAGTGTCTCTTTGAGTGAGTCCTTGTTTCTCGAGGTCGTCTCGTATTTATACTGCTTTTTATTGATATTACTAATGTGTAATTGTTTCATGAATTCCATAGAGTTATTCTGATTTTGAATTTCGACTCTTTTTGAACTACTTATTTCTATATTCTGCATAGTTTTATAAATTCTTTGATTGATCAATAAGTGTATATTTGAATTAATAAATATAAAAATGAAAAATACGTCTTACGAAGTGACAAGTAAATGCAATAAGATAGATTTTTTTAAAATATTTATAATTCCTAGAAAATATAGCATATTCAAGAACTCAACTACATAATATTAACTATGCCGAAAGTTTTAAACTTTGTTATACATATTACTATGTTAAATAGATAATTATATTACACACAACAAAGAAGATCTCACCAAAATGAAGATTTCTTTTAAAATATTTCACTGGAATAATCAAATGGAATATTCCATAAATGCAATGAAATATTATATAAATCTTCTGGAAATCTTCCACAGATTGTTCAACTGAAAGATTAAAGCAATCTTTCAGCGGAATATTTCATAAAAGATTTAGAGAAGATTCTATGAATTTTCTTTTGGAAGGTTTCAAAAAACTTAAAAAGCGTTTAATGAAATATTAAGTATACCTTCCAGAACTCTTACATGGAACATTTCAACGAAAGATTACAGCAATCTTGCAGTAGAATATTTCATTAAAGATTTTAGAAAGGTTCCATGAATATTTCGCTCGAAGGTTTCAAAAAACTTTAAAATTGTTTAGCGAAATATTACAGAAATCTCCTGGAATTCTTCCATGAAATATTTTATCATAAAACTAATAACATAAACCACCTTCCAGCGGAATATTTGATGAAAGATTTTGGAGAGATTTCATGAATATTTCGCTGGGAGGTTTCGAAAAACTTTAAAATCGTTCGACTAAATATTTCATGAATCTTCTGGGAATCTTTCACGGAATATTGCATTGAAAGATTATAACAATTATACAGCGAAATATTTTATGAAAGATTTTAGGAAGATTCCATAAATATTTCTTCGGAAGTTTTGAAAAACTTTAAAATCGTTTAGCTAAATTTTTCATAAATCTCTGGAGAAATTTTAGAAAGATTCACTGAAAAATAAGTGGTAGTCCACGAGTCCCTCGAAGCACTTCTGCTCAACGAAACCGTAAGAATGCTGATGCTTTCTCTCGTGGGGAACGTGACGCCCCACTGTCGAAGCTAACAGCTCTTTTTGTTGTGCATGTGTATTCTCACTCACGTGACGATTTCGCTTGGCGTCATGCAAAGTATACCCCTCTTCCCACACTGTTTTTCTGCAGTGGCACTCTGTGCGCACGAAACGAAAAGAGTATAGTTTCGTTACCAATGGTAGTGATGCTTTGCCACTTATTTTTCAGTGTTCAAAGAAGATTTTTTTTCAAGATTGCGCGAAATATTACAGAATATTATTTTAATCTTCTAACAATATTACTTGGCAAGATAATTGATTTCCAGTTACGTCGATAGAGAAATGCGCATTAAATGCGAGTTTTATCCTCAAGCAGTTGGGAGATACCTTACTTACTATATAAGTCAAAGATTGGGTGCTTTGTATGTACACTCGAAGCGATCACTATGTAAATGCGACTTCATAACTAAATATAAATATTTATGTATGCGTATATGTATTTAAGTATAATATATTATTATATAATATAGTATCTCCACACAGCACCCACACTGCAAGGAATAGTTTTGGAAGCTTTCTGGAATATTCTCACGAAAAATTCAGGATATTTCAGGAACCTTCCATGGAATATTTCATGGAATGTTCAAGATTTTCGATGAAATATTTCCACCATATTTCAAAAATGTTTCATGTATGATCTAAAATCTGTGAATCTTTCACCTCAATATTTTAAGAATCTTCCAGAAATATTCCGTGGAAGATTCTTAAAATATTCTAAATCTTCCGTGCTAACGTTTCGGGAAGCTTTCATGAATATTTCATGTTGTGTGGGATACTCCTCAACACTTAAGAGTTAATGCAGCGATGTATTGTTTAAATTTACTTTCATAAAAACAAATATTTATTTTATAATGCACATTTTCGTGATTCTTAATCTTTAGACCGACAAGATTTTAAAAATATGAAAAACTGATTCTTCCCATATAAGAGTGTTCTGAGACTTACTAGGTAAGACTCAATCAAGAGTGGATGTGTGCAAGTCGAAAGGGAGCGCCATATAGCGTCATGTCGGCGGTCTAAAGATTAATAATGTTTTAAATTTATGTTGCAAGGTACACTCCCCTCCACATGCTTTTGCGCACCCAGAGAAAAAATTGTAAGAGCTAAAACATTTTATTACTCAGCAGCTAAAAATCGTAACTCAAAAAATCCAACGGCGTTCGAAAGAGCAGGTGAAAAGCTTTCAAAAACACTATTGTGAACTTTAAAAAACTTAAATTTAAGTCGTTTGAAAAAGTTAAAAAACAACTAAAAAAAAGCAAAAAAATTGGTCTTTTTTTAATTTGCTGCAGATTTAGATCCAATAATCGTAGCTTAAAAAAACAAACTGGGTTTAAAAGGGTATTTATTCAGCTTCAAAATGAGGGGTCAAGCATTTGTTTTTGTCATTTTTTACCAGAGCTACAGGATTTTTTGTTGAAAAACACGTTTTTTTTCAAATGCCAATATTTTGAAAAGTAAGCGAGATAGAAAAAAACTTCAGAGGAAAAAAGTTACATTTTTACGTATAGAAAACAAACTTGCAGTTTAAAATAGAATTCAAATAAAAAAAATTTTTTTGACTTTTAAATCTACTAAAAAATTATAAAAAATTTATAAAAAAAAAGTCGAAAAATTTTTTTATTTGAATTCTATTTTAAACTGCAAGTTTGTTCTCTATACGTAAAAATGTAACTTTTTTTCTCTAAAGTTTTTTTCTATCTCGCTTAGTTTTCAAAATATTGGCATTTGAAAAAAAACGGGTTTTTCAACAAAAAATCCTGTAGCTCTGGTAAAAAATGACAAAAACAAATGCTTGACCCCTCATGTTGAAGCTGAATAAATACCCTTTTAAACCCAGTTTGTTTTTTTAAGCTACGATTATTGGATCTAAATCTGCAGCAAATTAAAAAAAGACCAATTTTTTTGCTTTTTTTTAGTTGTTTTTTAACTTTTCCAAACGACTTAAATTTAAGTTTTTTAAAGTTCACAATAGTGTTTTTGAAAGCTTTTCACCTGCTCTTTCGAACGCTGTTGGATTTTTTGAGTTACGATTTTTAGCTGCTGAGTAATAAAATGTTTTAGCTCTTACAATTTTTTCTCTGGGTGCGCAAAAGCATGTGGAGGGGAGTGTATATAAAACTTTCTAAAATTTTATATTTTAAATATTAATTATATCTAGTCATACGAGACAAAGAAAAAAGGCGTTGGCAAAGTGGAAGAGAAACAAGCAGTCTTGCATGAGGAAGGAAAAATGGATGATGGTTTAGATTTTTCGCGATCGCAAGAAGAAGAATCTCGTACAGCTCGAGTTATACGAAAGTGTAGCAGCCTCTTTTCTCAATTTATTTCGTAAGTATTAATACTATTTAGTATTCTCAAATTTAAATTTCAATATGGATATAAAAACTGATGTTTGATTAGAATAAGAAGTATAGTGTAGAAATGTTTTATTAGGAGAGACTGGAGCCAGTTGTTAATAGGTGCATGTAGGCAAATCGCGTAAAAGTCTTAGCGCAGCGCTGCTGAGATCTTAACTATACAATAGTCTTGCAAATATTTTAAATGACTGATTGACTGGAATTGCTAATAAATACACTGAAAAGGGCACTTTCAATGTTTTTACATATTCAAAGTATGATTTGTAAGTTGTAAATTATTTGTATTCAGAACTCGATTAAAAGTTTGAAGAAAAAAATCTTCAATTATAGTTTAAATATTACTGTGCATTTTTTTAATAATTTAAAAAAACTATACATAACATATTAATTTAGTTTTTGGTTATGGTTGGGATATACTGTCAATTTGCAAAAAAATGTAGTTATAATACGCGATTCACATATAAAATATAATAGTTGTTATATTATGTAATATGACGAATTGGCCATGTTACTTAGAATTCAATATCATAATAAGAAAGTAGTAAATTCCACGCGACGAAAAGAGAGACAACGATAGTCAACTTAAAGTCAATCTCAAGCCACCGACCATACACGCGTGCGCATATACATATATAACTAATATTATCTTGCAAAGCTTAGTCAACGTATCTGGTATACGTAGTATCATCACTCCAGTAGTCACACTAGAGGAAAAGGCAGGAGTATACGGTGGCGCGCGCAGCCTGCCGCATGAAGAAGAAACTCAAAGAAGGAAGAACATCCATGTTGTATTCATTTCTTCTATTGCGAGCAACCGAGCTGGTTAGGGCAGTATTAGTGCCGTGATATGGAGCCCTCTATTGGGTAGAAAAGCAATTTTTTGGTTGTAATAGCGTATAATTAGCGAGTGAGTGCGTGGAGCGCATTAGTATATACTTCACACTTCTAACGGTTTTTCTTATTAGCTTTAACGATACAAATATCGTTCTTTTTTTTGTACTGCTTTGCGCGTGCGTGTATGTTGGTGACCACGTGCGTGACATTTGGATAGTGCGTTTTTCTAGCTTTTGTTCAAGCTTGACGTCCCTTTAGCTTTCGTGTTTGCTTTATAATTAACCTTTCATTGTTGTGGGTGCTAAGCTCTCTTTTCGCCGCGTTTTGGCAAATAGTCAGAAATCCTCATAGAGTCGCGTCCGTATTAAGCGGCTAGTGCTCTTTTTGTGTAAAGCTAGTGCTTAATTATAATTTTAATGAAACGTATTTTATTTATTTTTTTTTTTAATTTTAAATTATAAAGGATATTGTCCTCTATATGATTAACCTTTTTTATATGGTGAAGTCGAGGGAGTCCAGCCCGGTACCCGTTTAACACATTACATCAGGCTAGACTGTCAGACCCACCATACCGAAAACTTTGACTACCGATGGATGGTCAGCCACTTTTGTGACCAACAATCAACCGATACTCAATGCGGTCTGATTTTTTAAGACTCGCGATATGGGTAGCACATACACTAATTTTCTTTCGAAAAAAAGTCAGAGGTGCCTGGCCAGGATTCGAACCCGTGCCCACCGCGTTGAAGGCTAGAGCTCTATCCGTTACGCCACCGCGCTCCTTAATGAAACGTATAATTTCATTACATTTAAATTCTTATATTCTCAACTCGTGCCACGTGCTGCTCCGAGCCTTCAGAGGGCGCACACAACTTATTTTTCAACGTGCTGCTATGACTTGGAAATTCCCGTCCCAAGATGAAAGGCGTTTCACCGTGCAGACATATCTCTCAATGAACTGCGTACACGCCAAAACGATGTGTATGCACGGTGAAACGCCTACTTTTTTTCATGTGTATTTCGCTAGTGTAGTTATTTTCCCCTCTAGCTATACATATATATATATATATATATATATATATATATATATATTAAAATTAAAATAATAAATTCTAAAACATCATTAATTTATTATTATATAAACTTATTGAGATTCTTATAATCAATAAAAAGAAATGTTTAGAATATAAATAAAATATAGAAAGTTAATTATAGCAATTATTTATCTTATTAATTTTTTCAAACAAATATTAATAAATAATATATATATGTATATAAATAATATATATATATATATTAGTGTGGTCACCTGATCACCATGGCCGCTACAATTATTACGTATAATTTACATATGCTACTGTAAATTTTTATTCATACTATGATTGTTATATATATTTAGTGTAATGTTTAATTAATCTAATTTTTTCCTGTCAAAAACCCCCTCGTAGGAACCTACATAAGAACCTACGTTGAAACTAGGCCTCCGGCTAACTGTTTAACCGATTAATCGATTAATGTTAAGGTAGTGGGTTTTGACAGTTTTTAAGGTTTCAGTTGATTGGTTTATCATTGAACTGATAACTCGCGATCACTATGAAATTCGTGGCTAAACGAATAAAAATTGCCAAAAATTAAAAATTAAAAATTTTATATTTTGTTAACGTATTACTTTGTGAATCATATTTAATAGCTTTATGTGATTCAAATAACCTTACATGATAATTTTAGTTTTTCAATAATAGTAATAATACTGATATTAATTATTATCTACACTGCTGTAACATGCGCATAATTTTTTATTTATCTCATTATTATTGGTTCATTTTATTTTTTAATACTAATATTATTTTATATTCTGGAAATTCATATTAATATATATTTATGTTAAAAAAAATTAATAAGATAAATAATTGTTATGATACTTTTTATATTTTATTTATATTCTAAACATTTTTTTTATTGATTATAAAAATCTCCATAAGTTAATATAATAATAAATTCGTGATATTTTAGAATTTATTATTTTTATTTCTATTGATTAATAACATTTTTCAATTCTAACATGCAAAATAATATCTACATGTTTATAAAAACAAAAAATATAAATAGAACAAATAAATAGATAAACATATAAAAAAAGCTACTAATTAACAGCTAAGAAAATTAATTTTAAATTTCTATTTTGGTACAATAACATCAATAAATCTACATTTTCTGAATTTAAGTAACTTCTTTTTGGAGTAACTATATCTCCAGCAGTTGAAAATAATCATTCCGATGAAGCGCAAGTGACTGGGGCTCCTAAATATCTTACAGCAATATTTAAAATATATTAATATTTATTATATTAGAATGGTTTTTTCATTACTTTAAAGGCTCTTAATTTGATCCTTATTCGGGCTCAGCTGAATATAATTAATATTGGTGCCGCCAACCTATCACAGTACTTTCTTCCTAAAACAAAAAATCTAAAGCACTGCTTTGACTCTGTTCTCCGCTACTTAAATCTATGCCCTCATCTTCGGGATTAATTGAACTAAAAATGTTTTGTACAAATGTCAAAATTTTATTTTTTATCTCTAGATTTTCCACTGACAATAACTTGTATCTAGGATCAAAAAACTAAACAAGATTAGGCATTTCCACTTCATAGGTCTCATTTTCTTTTATCTTAAGAGCAGGCCAGAGCAGATTCGATACCGACCGAGAATCAAAAACCCATTGTTTAATTTTCTCCTACTATACATAATGGAATGCATTAAAATTTTAAATACATTCACGAAATTAATTTTTCTATTACGCTCGCCAAAAATAATTATCGAAAATATTATACTGCATCTGTTTATTAAACTTTAAGTACGGTTACTTACATTTCGTTTAAAATATGGTAAATTTTATGAAGAAAACATCTATTATACAATCATGTATGTATAAAAAATTGCGCTCGATAACAATTTTTTTTGAAAATGGTATAATTATTTCATTTATAATAAAATAACATTTTCACTTCTCGGTCGGTAATCGAAACTGCTCCGGCCTACTTTTAAGTCTACTTTCTAGTGAATCTATTGCTGCTATTTTGAAATTTATTGTGATATCATCAGCGTCAGCTGTAGAATACAATATTTCTTTATGATATTAAAATGATAGGGCGCACCATAGAGATCGTAACAGTCTTCTTGCTACAGAATAATGTTGTAGCTACTTAAAAGGGACAGAACGATTTCACCATTGTCTCCATACTATACCAATCAGTCCCCAAAATTTCTAGCTTTCTCACCATATCACTTATTTTAATTTGCTTACCCGCCAATACTAACGTGGTTGTCCCTTTATTGCGTAATAAACAGTCGCAGATCGAGTATTTTGAGTCCCAGCGTGTTTCGTAACTTTGTTTTAGCCTTTCAATTTTTGAATACTACTTTCTCTTTTAAAGAGCGTCACTTGCCAAATTTGAAATTGCATGGTAACAGCACGGCCTCTTGCACATGTCTCATTATATGATGAAACAGCAGCTAACGAATTTTTTATAACTGATTGGAGTAGATGTGCAATACATTTGACACTGTCGGAAACCTGAATAATATTACAAACAGTATTCATTATTGAAGCATTATCATAAATCACAGCTTGGACTTGATTGACTAAATTCCATCGTTTCATTGTGCGTGTGACTACAACAGCAATTTTAATTGTATTAGGTCTATCTTCCAAATGTTCACTTCATAAAGTTACATTACGCAAATTCAATTTCTTATCGATGAACTGAGCCCCGACCAAAATGTAAATTTCTTACGCTCTTAAAGACCACTCGTCAATATAAGGGCGTAAGCTTTTCTTTTATAATTACACTAGTCGCTTCAGAAAGTTCATGGATAACTTTAGCAGTGACGATACTGGCTATATTATTTGACCAATGCAAAATAGTTTTATCACACGGTTCCTTATAGCCAAGTTCCAAAACTTTCATAAAATTTTTGAACTCATCTGATAAGACAAGCAAAACTAACAAAAGATTGGAAGCTATTAACCCCTTAAGAGCAGATCGTATATCTCTGTCCTTTTCTAATCAAAGAATTAATTTTTTTGCAAAAACTAATAATTGTAGCAAAAAATAAGGAGATAGCCCCATCTCGTATAATAAAAAGCAAGATTTTCTTTAATGAGGAAAAATTATTTTTATCGATTCGTTTTGAAGAAAACCTTGAAAAAATAAAAAAATAGACGTTAGGATGGACAATTCAGTTTTTCAACGTTTTCTTAAAAACGAAGCAATAAAAATGATTTTTCCTCATAAAAGAGAATCTTGCTTTTTATTATACGAGATGGGGCTTTCTTTTTATTTTTTGCTACAATTATTAATTTTTGTGAAAAAATCAATTCTTTGATTAGAAAAGGACAGATATACTCGACCTCCTCTTAACTGGTAAGGCTTTTATAACTTTTCGTACCAAAACTAGTGGTCACAAACTCTGTAATTAGGTGTACGGTAATATTGTTTTAAGGGGTTTTTGGGCACGCTGATTCCATCGCCATAATTATTTTCACAATAAAAAAAGGTATTGAAAGTGGTAGACTTGTTTGGACTAAGCGAATTCAAAAACTCTTATAAACACTATTTAGTTATGACTTCATGAGTAATAATGCATAGTATTAGCGGATACCAGATTTGTCAAAAAATGTTATGTAAGTTAAGGGGTTGAAAGACGCCATTTTGAGGTTGGCATTTTGGATTTATGCGATTCTAACATCAGATTTGGATTCAACGACCTCAAAAATAGTAGTATACCAAATTTAGTTTTAAATCCATTACGAAATATCGCATTTATTCGAATACGTGCATAAATGATACATAGCCAGTTTTGGTACGACTTTTTTTTGTGCATATATGTTACATAGCCAGTTAAGAGGTTAATGAAGCAATGGCCTCAGTTATTTTCTCTTGTCTTTGAGCAAATCTCCCTTTCGACATCATTTTGTCTCGGTCTTTTGCGTGGTGTTGAGTGAAAACTTGATTCTCCAGCATTCGAATCATTGAAATTCAAAACAAAAACTTTATATTCATAAAATTCAAATACTTATTTTCATAAATAATATGTAAGCGTGCTTAGATGCTAGTATAAACATAAATCTTTTTTGTATTTGTTGTTCAGAATGGTCAAAACGAAGTTTGTTGTGAATTTTTTTAAAATGATTCGCATTAACTGATGGAGAGCAGTTATATCGAACTTTTTAATCACATTAATCGCAAATTGTGCTTGTTTTGTCATCAGAAAGAGTTACAAACTTTTAAACCCAACTTTTTAATTGAAACGTCATGTTTAAATAGATTTGAATACTTACGAAAAAAATTTTTTAAATCGTAATTTTTAGAAGCTTTTTTCTTTAAATTCATACCTATTTTGTTGTGCAAAAAAAGTCTTCATCAGAAAATGCTGGATGAATTTTATTACAATTTTTATTCTACAACAGTCCTTAGGAATCTATATAAAAAATTAAAACTTTAAGCTATTATTTTATAATATTTTACACGTTAAATAAATACATTGAGTATAGTACCTTTAAATTTTCATTTGTAAATGTACACTAAGAAAAAAATATGATTATATCAACCGAATTCTTCCGTTAATATACATGGATGGAATATTCTATTCATTTAACAGATGAATTCTGTTAATTTGATGGATATAGTAATATTGGTTCAATTTAAAATTAACTTTAATTTAACAGCAAAGTAAGTCAAAATGTCTGTAACATTTTATTGTATCAAACAAATAAAATTTAAAGATGATAAAAACTTTTTCATTAAGATGAAGCTCACAGCTCACAGCGTTCCAATTTCCAGACATTAATTAACACATAACTTATATTATAACAATGATCATTATTCATTTTTTAAGTAAAATTTTTCAATATTTTCTTAGATATTTCACACTACACTATTGATATTTACAAATAAAATATAACATCGCTTGTTAATAATCGATATGCATATCGCATCGCATCGCATTGATACATACAGCGGATAAATTCATTTGTTCTTATATACTAACTGACGTGCGATCTTACCACTTGCGGGTTACAAGAAATACGCCATCTGCTATTATATTATTCAAACATAACTGTTTTTAAAAGCGGGAGATTGAAAAGTACTTATTTAATAAAAATCTTTATAAAATAAATTTATCAACGACATAAATGACGAATATTTTATTTTGACTCGTGTTTTTTTATGTTAACTGTTATTCAATTATATCAACAGTAGGGCTGTTGATATAATTGAATTAAAACATTTGTATTAAAATAATTCATCAGTTAATTGAAGCATGTGCATATTATTGGTTCAATTTATAAAATTTTGTTGGGAAGTAAGTCATACTTTTATTTTGACTCAAGTTCTTTTCTAACCGACTTCAAAAAGAAGGAAGTTCTCAATTCGATTGAATTTTTTTTTTATGCCTGTTACCTCATAACTCCGTTATTCCTAAACCAATTTAAAAAAACTTTATTTTATCTAATAGAGGATGTCTGCAGAAAGGTCCCATACGTGTCCTATAATTATTTCAAATTATCAAATTATCAAATTAAGAAAAAAACCGGGTCTTTCGTTTTTTTCATTTACCTCCCTTATACTTCGCCTGGTATACTCTCTCTCTCTCTCTGTCTCTCTCTCTCTCTCTCTCTCTCTCTCTCTCTCTCTCTCTCTCTCTCTCTCTCTCTCTCTCTCTCTCTCTCTCTCTCTCTCTCTCTCTCTCTCTCTCTCTCTCTCTCTCCCTTTCTGTCTCTCTTTTTTTTGTCGCTCCGTATTTGAGGTGTTTTTTAATAGTGAAGGGAAACTATTTGCAATTAAGTTGTTATAAATCCAGATAGAGTGATTTCTGAGCATCATTATTATACAAGTTGGCTTTTTCCTAGTTGTCTCAAAGGAGCAAAATTACCGAGCAAAGTTTAGAAGGAATCTCGCTGAAGCTGAAGAAGAGGTTAGCCATGTTTTTTGCCGCATAAGACGTAGCTGCGCCGGCGCATGTGAATTTTGGCGGTGCTTTTATACCTCTAAGGCTTCTCTATAGTTGAGCGGCGCGTGTATTTTGCATGCGACCACGCGTGTAAGTAATCTTTTTGCCCTTTTTTGGCCTTTTAATTTTACACATGATTGGAATTGCATACTGGCTTTTTATTTTCTACGCTTCCTTCTAACAAACCAACCTTGGTGAGGGGTTTATCATCTGAGTCGTGCTGGTATTGTAGAAGCATCAACCTCTCTAAAAGCCACGTGTTGGGAGGTCGATTGCTGCTTGTAATTATTGAGGGCATTAACGTTTCCGTGCAGCATGCATTATAAATTAATGTGTGCTCACGGCGGTACGTATATTTCCTGTATATAGCCTTAACTTTGCATTGATATTTTGCAATCGTTAATCTTAGTTATACATTTTGAGGTTATAATTGCTGTGATTATACAATCAGCTGTGCTCCAAATTTTATGGTCAAAAGCGAAGGAAACGCTACTAATTCATGCTGCTTTTCCATTTACTGATAATTACTTGGTGCTGGATTTATTGTTTGCTGGCTGCTCGAATTTTGGAGATGTTCTATATCTGCCTCATTTTATAGCACTTAAGTCAATCATAAGGCTGCCTCTCCACTTACTGACATTATATCTGGTGTTGAATATACAATGAGCTGGATACTATTATACTGAAGGCTTAACCGTTCCCGTGCAGTGCGCATTAATATTAATGCGTACTCACGGTGGTACGTATTCAATCATTTTTATGCATTTTTTACATAAAATCTATATGACATTTTCATGTGGCCGTACGTATTTGAGGTTAACTCTTGAGAGGAGCTATATGCTGGATTTGTCGACAGCAGCGCCATTCTTTGCATGAAGGAGTTATAATGCTACTGCTATCTTTAAATCATACAGCGATCAGATATTCTCTATGTTTTGGTCATCTACTGTGCGAATTTTTCTGAAGTCAGCATAGTTTCCTACATCACCAACTCTAGCAGCGAAGTACTCGGCTTCATTGCAGAACCAATTCATCATTATTTAAACTTTAATTAAACTGCGACTTTATTTCTGATTTGTACTGCACATTGTTATCTACCCTTGCAACTGTGATTTGCCTGGTAAGTGCTGTTTGTTATGCAAATTTTTAGCGTTCGTCATTGATGGGTCGAGTGTGTGTGTGCTGTGGGCTATCTGTAGACAGGTCGTCATCCACTATACTTTGCTCACGGTGCAACTCTATTTTTCTCGTGGATTGCTGTTCTAATCATAGGTTTGCATCGTCTACTCGTATCATTTGTGATAGCTGCATAGACATCTCTGTTCGCAACGAAGCAGGCCTGCAGGGGCCTATTGTGCAGTCGATTAGTGACAGTACTGTCGTTGCTGTTCCTTCGTGTGCTGTTTCTCAGTCTGAAACGCAATCATCTTTTCCCTCGACCAGTCAGGTCTCGGCTAAGCGTGTGGCCTCTCCACTCTCTCCATCCACTGAGCCACTGCTGAGGCGGCGTTGTGTTGAGGCGTCAACATCGTCAGTCTCACACGCTGTTTCTAAAACGGTTGGAATTTCTCTCTCTCCTGAGTCACCATCCGCTTGTCCTCCTTTCAACGTTGCCCCTGCTTTCAACGATATGTCTAACTTGGCTGAAATTCTAGAGGCGTTAAAAGAGCAACAGTTGGAACTAAATGCCCAACAAACAGCTATACTCAAGAAACAGGCCAATTAACATCATGAGGAGATTAAAAACGAATTAGATTCGATTCGAGAGGAGCAGCATGAACTTCGTGCTCTGTTAAAGCAGCATGAGGCTGAAATCAATGCCATCAAGTCGGACCTGGCTCTTATTCACATCACTACTCAAACAGATGAGTGTGAAATTCTTATTTTAGGCATTCCTTTGTCGGTTGCTATTCCTGATTGTGATATTCTGAACACTGTTTTCAGTGAAATTGGCTTCCAATTTAGTCAGGTATTTGTTGTCAGCACCCGCCAGTGGTCACCACCTGCTAGGCCTGATAATTCTGATAATTATGATGGTTCTGAAATGGATGTTGATCAGACGCTGGCTTCAGATACTGTAAATAATTCTAAATCCTCTTCTTTTAATGTACCGTCTCATAAGTTTGTGTTTAAATGTATTACTGCTACCGTCAGAGACTCAGTCATGGCTGCAGCTGCAAAGCTGCGCTTTAAATCATGTCTTTAGCTTTTTGGTGTGGGTAGTGAGAATGATAAGGTATTTCTGAGAGCTCTGTGGCCCAAGGAGACTTTTGAACTGCTCAAGTCTGCTCATAAAGTATCTTGTGAGAAAAACATCTCTTAACTATTTGTCAGGTCCCTAACAGTTTATATGAAGAGTTCTGCGAAGGCCAAACCTCGTGCCATCCATACTGTGGCTGATCTCGCTTTTTTTAATAATCTCCAAAAAAACTGACAGTGCCTAAGGTCTCATATGACTGATTATAGTTATAATTCTAATGCCTTCTTTCTGAGCAATAGTCTCAATACTGATCATGGTTCTAACGCTGTAATTACTGCTCCTGTATTAACTAAGTGCGAGGACAATCTACTTGCTGCACATATTAATGTAAATAGACTAAGGTCACACTTCAATTTAGTTAAGGCTCAATGTCTCGGCTAAGGCTACGATTTTCTAGCTCTATCTGAAACTTTTCTGTCAGCACTTGATGATGATACCATCTTATCAATTGCTGGTTATAATCTATTTCGATTGGACAGGGTTGGTAAGGAGGGGGGCGGTGTTGCGGCATTCGTGAGGACTACAAGGTTACAGTCCTGCATCATTCTGACCCTACTTTTAGTAATGAGCCTGAGTACTTGATGATTCATATTAAGGTGTTCAGTGAAAAGCTTTCTTTGCCATCATCTATGCCCGTCCCAAGGCTACTTACCAGATTTCTTTAATGTTTTGTCTAGCCTCAGCAGCAAATATAGAAATATTCTTAACACAGGTGATTTCCTGGAAATTTACTCGTTACAAATCATGCCTCATCGTTTCATAAAGGCAGCGTCAAGTCGCTTTCTCTTCATATTGCTCCTTTGGAGCCGACACATCAAGTCGTTTCTGAGAGTTTTATTTCACATACTTGACTAGACTTATTCATTGATAGTGATGCTGTTTCGGTGCTGTCCTATTCAAAATCTGAGGCGCCATTTATAGCGGGTCATGACTTGATTGAGCTGGAGCTTAAGGTCTCCAAACTTCTCAGGTCTCCAAAGAAGTTTTATGCTCGTAGGCTGGGTTTTCCGAATACTAAATCTCTTAACACTTTTTTTACGAATTCCCTTGAGGCTAGCTCACATGAGACCAATGCACATACACACATGCGCATACACACATACACACATACACACGTACAAATGCACACATACACATACACACATACACACGTACACATGCACACATACACTCATACACATACGAATATACACATGCACACATACAAATACACAAATACACAAACACACAGACACATACAAACATACACATACACACATACACACATACACATGCACACATACACATACACACATGCTCATGCACACATACACATACACGCATACATAAACAAACATACACACATACACATACACACATACACACATACACATACACACATGCACACGTACACATGTACACATACACTCATACACATACGAACATACACATACACACATACACATACACACATACACATAGACACATACACACATACACATACACACATACACATACGCACATACACATACACACATACACATACAATTAAACACATACACGCATACACACATACTCATGCACACAGACAAATACACACATATACATAAACACATACACATCAATATATACCCATACAAACACACACATACACAGATACACATACATTGACACACATACACATACATATAAAAGCATACACATACACAGATGCACATATACATACTAACATCCACATATAAACATACACACACACACAAACATACATTCACATTCACACATATACATAAAAAAATACACATATACATAGATACATACTTATATACACATACACATACATATACGCATCCACACATACACATTCACACACGTACAAACATACATATAAACACGCAAACATAAACACAGACACATACATACATACGCATACACTTATATACATACACAGATGCTTATACACATATACACATACACATGCACACAGACGCATACAAACATACTCATACGCACATACACATACACATACACATACACATACACTAATACACATATAGACATAAACATACACATACATACATGCATATATATATACACATACATACATGCACATACATACATTCACATACACCCAAACACATCCATACATACACATCTGCACATACACATCCACACATATACATATACATAGTCATACACACATATACTGACACTAGCACACTTACACATACACAGACACTTATACATACATACACATACACAGATGCACATACACACATCCACATACACACATACACATATTTACATACACATCTACAGATGCACATACACACATTCACATACACACATACACATACACACATACACACCTACATAGACACATGCACACATACAACTACACATATACACGTACACACATGCACATACACACATGCACATACACACATACACATGCACACATACACATACACATACAACCATTTACATACACATATACATACATACACTTACACACCTACACCCACATATACACATACACATGCACACATACAACTACACATATACACGTACACACATGCACATACACATATGCACATACACAAAAACACAAACACACATACACACGTACACATGCACACATACGCATGCACACATTAACAAACACACATTTGCGTACACACATACACGTACAAATATACGCATACATGCATACACACATACCCATACACACAATCATACACACATACAAATACACATACATACATAAACACATAAACATTCACATATACCCATACACATACTAACTTACACATATACACATACATTTGCACTCATACACATACACACATACATATAAACACGTATACATACATATACACACATACACACATACGCATACATACATTTACATACACACATACACATAAACAAATACACATATACATAGATACATACTTATATAGATATACACATACATATACGCATCCACAGATACACATACATATACACGCATACACACATACACATACACAGATGCTTATACACATATACACAAACCCATGCACTAAGACGCATACAAACATAGACATACGCACATACACATACACACATACACTTACACACATACATACACATACACACATACACATACACACATACACATACACACATACACATACACACATACACATACACACATACACATACACACATACACACACACACACACATACACACATACACATACACACATACACATACACACATACACACACACACACACACACACATACACACACACACACACACATACACACACACACATACACATACACACACACACATACACACATACACATACACACATACACATACACACATACACATACACACATACACATACACACATACACACATACTTATACACACATAATCATACACACATACAAATACACATACATACATAAACACATAAACATTCACATATACCCATACACATACTAACTTACACATATACACATACATTTACACTCATACACATACACACACAGATGCACAAACACATATAAACATACATATACACACATACACACATACGCATACATACATTCACATACACACATACACATAAAAAAATACACATATACATAGATACATACTTATATAGATATACACATACATATACGCATCCACAGATACACATACATAGACACATACAAACATACATATACACACATCAACATCCACACAAACACATACATATATACGCATACACACATACACATGCACAGATGCTTATACACATATACACATACTCATGCACTAAGACGCATACAAACATAGACATACGCACATACACATACACACATACACTTACACACATACATACACATTCACACATACACATACACACATACACATACACACATACACATACACATACACATATACACATACACATACACACATACACATACACACATACACATACACACATACACATACACACATAGATATACACACATACACATACACACATACCTATACACATACACATACACACATACCTATACACTCATACACATAAACTTATACACATACACATACACATACACACATACACATACACATACACACATACACATACACATACATACACACACATACACATACATACACACACATACACATACACACATGCACATACACATATACACATACACACATACACATACATACATTTACTTACACCCAAACAAATCCATACATACACATAAACACATACCTATACACACATATACATACACATATGAACATACACATACACATATACACATACACCCATACACATACATACATTCACATACACCTAAACATATCCATACATATACATCCGTCCAAAGTGTAAAAGTGGTTAACTACATTGGAATCCCATTGGAGTTAAGGTTTTCTTACTTTGGACGGCAGTATACATAAACACATACTTATACACACATTTACATACACATACACACATTCACATACACACATACACATATACACATACAAATCTACAGATACACAAACACATTTACAGATACACATACGCACATTCACATACACACATACATATACAAATTTGAACATGATATACTTGGGTCAGGAGGTGTCGCGGGTTTATCATGCGAAATATTTAACACACCTCAATGAGCTGTTCTCCAATCCTCCTGTCGTCCACGTATCGTAATAAAGGATGACTCTACAATCTGTACATCGTTTACCGTATATCGTTCATGCATTTGGTAAATTTCAATAAAGCATAATCATTATATTTCTCTGGACAGTCAATATATTTCTCGATAATAGCAATATGATTCTTATCTAGTTTACTGTCCTTTGACTATAAGAACATATTATTTAATTAGACAACAACACGAAATTGGAAAGAGATATAATTAGAATTACATGAAATCACGAAACAAATGTCAAGTATAAAAGCTTACCTTTCAAAAGGTATATGGTGGAAGAGTATGCTAAGCGATTTATTTTTATTAACGATTTTAACTATTTTGATGCCTTTAACATATTATAAACTATTTTTATTAATAAAATCTAACCTTGTTATTAAAATTTAATCATAAAACAAATGTCAAGTAAGTTTTTTATAATTGAATGTTACATGGTTCACAGAATTAATCTATTTATTTAGTATTTGAAACTATCAAATCTTGTCAGTAGTTTTGTAAATATTTAATAAGATGTATAAATTTCAGAACAATTTTAAATGAATGATGAAAAAAGATAACAAGAAGTAATAAAATTTTGTTAATGAAATTCAACGCTTATTTATAAAGGAAATAATTCGAAAAATCTGTTGTTAAAAATTATGGTATGATGCCATAGTTTCATCACCTGTATTATATACTTGAATTTGTTTCCTGATTTTATGAAATTCTATTTTCAGGATTCGATAGTTCCAAATACTAAATTAATGGATTAATTCTGTGAACCATGTTAAATTTAATTATAAAAAAAAAATACTTGACATTTGTTTCATGATTTCATGAAATTTTAATGTCAAGGCTAGATTTTATTACTAAAATATATATAATATGTTAAAGACATCAAAATGGTTAAAATCGTTAATTTAAATAAATTGCTAAGCATATTTGCCCATCATATACTTTTTGAAATGTAAGCTTTTATACTTGACATTTGTTTCGTGATTTCATCAAATTCTAATGTCAAATTTGATATTTTCAAATATTAAATAAATAGATTAATTATGTGAACCCATGCAAAATTCAATTATAAAAAAAAGCTTGACATTTGTTTCATGATTTCATGAAATTCTAATGTCCATGTTTGATTTTATTACTAAAAATAGTTTATAATATTTCAAATTTACGTTGTCTTATCATTTGGATATATTATTTTTTGTGATTATAAAATTATGGACGTTTATGATTTTAAGTTCTTCAACATCTTCTAATAAAGCACTTAAAAGCATAAACTTTTACAGTTCAAATAAATGTACTTCCTCGTATTTGACATTTTCAATAAGCACAAAACTAATCAAATTCATAAAATCAAAAAATTTTGAATTAAATTATTATATTTGAGAGAATGATTCCAAACTGATATATTACAATCTAGTTTCATTAGTAAGTTTATTCAAACATTTTAATAACTTATCTAAAATTTTCCTTTTTTGTTTTGTTTTTTAAGTTGCAATTTTATTATTTGTTGTATGCATATAGAAAAAGTTAATTATTCCGTTTGTGTATCATTGAATATTATTTTAACAATTTAGTAGCAAAATTCCTATTCGTTTTATCTTCTTTAACGTTGTTTTTCCATGTTCAAATTTGATTTTTGTATATCTGTTATTATTTTTGTATTTTTAAGAATTATATAATATTTTTATAATATTTTGTATTCGAAACTTTTTATAATTTATAAAAGCTTATTGTACTTGTAATGATATTCAAATTGAACAAATTGGTCCAATAAACTTTAAAATTTACACTTTTTTATGCTTTAGGTAATAGAAGTATATTTTAAAAAGAAACCAAAAAAAATACATTTTACGTTGGATTTATCTATGATTTTATCTTTTTTAATAAACATCTTAATATACATGTAGAATTACTAAATACATATTTAAATTGTTACATCGATTTATACTAAATCTTATTTTAATTTCTTATTTTAAATATTTATCAAAAATATAGGCTTCTGAACACAGTTAATTATCACCATATTTTTAATTTTATATCACAATCATAATTTTATTTACTTAAATTATTGACTAAAACTTGTATTCTTTACGCAATTAAATTTCAATCTTTTATTTTTCATGTTTATCAAAATTTCATCTTTCACCTTTATTTTCATTTAAATATTTTTTAATATGAGTGATTCTTCATATCTAATAAAGAAGTTATAAATTAATATCAAAACAAACAACTACTGTTGAAACTGAATAACTTATAACTTTTATTGTAACGTACATAATCACTTTTTGCAGGTTTATTTTTATTTATTTTTTTATTATTAAATTGCTATAAAAGCTTTCGTTCATTAGTTAGCATAAAACGTAGCGGTTATAAATCTCTATATGTGTAAGTCGAAAGAATGACAAACCGGACATAAAAGCATAATAGTATATCTATATATATATATATATATATATATATATATATATATATATATATATATATATATATATATATATATATATATATATATATATGAATTGAAGAAACTGGAGAAAAATAATACGGAAAATAGTAAAGTCGTCTGCTACGAACTTAAAAACTTACGTTACATAAAAAGTATTGATTATATTGTGTTGCATGTTTTTAAATAAAATAGTACTATGAAGATTCAGCAGTAATAAAATATAAAAATATTTTGTGAAATAAAAATTTTTTTTCCCATTGCAAGGTTAAACACGAAAACATAAAGTATAAAAGGCTTGAAGCGCTCGATTGCTCCGCCTATTTGCCATCGGGGGCGCTGCCGCTTCCCTTGATTACGAATATCTTAAATATCTTTTATTTATCATTATAAATAATGAGTACAACGAAATTTTGTGATGATTTATATAATGGCCATCACATTAAAATATGAACAACTTTTTGGGCAGAATAATCTCTTTCTTTAATAGAAGAAATAACCAATTGCATTAACCCCTCGCAGTCATATCCTTCAAATTATTCTTATAGAATTTTTCTATAAGGTCCTTATAAGTACGAGAAGTTGTTTTACCCTTAGTTGTATATTTAAAAATATTTAAACCTGTTGTATCGATTATCATTGAAAAATCACTATTTCCTCACAAAATTTGGGTAACGACGTTGCTATATTATTGAAAGTATGGATCATTCCGTTGAGGATAATATTTATAATAACCTTTTGAATCATTAATCAAACTATCATTTTGAACAGCTTTCAGAAAATCATACCTACATTTTAATGTCCCATTTTTCAATATTAAACAATGTTTTTTGTATTTGGTATGTCGTTGAAAAGCATTGATTAAAGAATACTAAGCTTTATAATATGCCGTAGAAGAAACATGAGAAAATCTTCGTTCCGAAGGATGTTTATATGATTCTATATTTATTCCTACGGGATCTATTTCAAAACAAAGTTTATCAAAATAATCCTTAAATAATGCAATTTACTTAATACACTTTAATAGTGCACCGGACAAAATAATGGCAGTGATCCTTGTTTAAAAAATGTGATCAAACTATATATGAATACGTAAACTGTTTCAAATTTGCCAGTCAAATCTATATCATAGTAACTCGTTCTTTAAAAAAATGGGTAACTATTAAAAGATTCTCGTGCATTGATTTTTTTCTGTTCCGATTTTAATTAGCTATTGAATAACTAACGATTTTTTATTAAAAATTGACACTTTGTTGTCCAATAGGTGGTGACCGGTTTTGTCGCTTACTTCAGCAGATTAGAGAAGGGCAGAAGCGCAGGAGCTAAGGCTCTTAGCTCGCGCTTTAATGAACCAAAGTTTTATTCCCTGGGAAAATTCTGTTCAATTTCTTAGTGCTATAAAATAGTCCAATTGGGTATTTGAGATATAAAATATTTAGGCAAAAATTTAGAAAAAACAAAGGGTGAGGATTAATCATCGAGGGATTCCAGAGATCATCGATGGATCTGATAAGAGCATAACTACTAGATAAGCACGGTATACACTGTAAAAAAAATAGCGGGAAATCACGTCGTTGGTCGACGATTTCAATGCGACCATGCACCGTCGAGGTTATTTAACTTCGTTCAACATTTAACGTGCTTTGCGTGATTTCACGTAAACTGAACACATGATTTTTAGGTTAAATCAGTTAGATGTTGCGCTTCAACGATGTTAAATAACATCGACGGTGCATGGTCGCATTGAAATCGTCAACCAACGACGTGATTTCTCGCTATTTTTTTTTACAGAGTAGGTACTTATATCGCAAGGTTATTGCGAACAACTTATAGGCAAATTTTTATTGCACTTATTCCCCATCATAGTAATATATTCATATGAGCAATATTTAATAGATAATAGTTTCTGAGAAACTGTTTTATGTAGCCGCGACCGGGGATGCTAGTAACTTAAATACATATTTTATATAGAATTGTTTTATAAGGCTTTTGTGTTATAAGACTATTGTGTTATAATTATGACAAAAGTTTAGTTTCATTGCATTAATATGATTTATATGTATTTATTATTGTGTTATATTACAATTTATCTATGTTATAATTATAACGGAAGGGGAAAAAGTACGATAATAGACAGGGTAATTAAAATGTACCTGAGGACTCTTCGCTCAGCGCCGGCAACGATAGTTGCCACTACACGGAGAGAAATGTATGATTAAATATTAGCACAAACTTAATGAAATAATTACTATACTGTATACCAACGGAGAGATAAACTCGATGTGTGTTAAATTTTAGTATATGTATATAGTAAAATTTCAAAGCATCAATTTTTACTATACTATATATTTAATTTTTCTATACCTTTTAGCAAATTTTACTATACTGCATATTAGATTGTATAAATATCATGTATTAAATATTATGGATATGAATTTTTTTTTAAATTCTAAAAATATTATTTTTCAATGCTCGTTGACGTTCTGAGAATTTTGCTTGTGTTTTCAATTCAGTTAAGGAATAATTATTTTGTTTGTGTGTTATTGTTAGAAAGACACTTTTCGGAAATTATGAAACGCTCTTTTCGAAGTTGTATATACTACATTCATCCTAAGTTACACACATTACAACAAGTTAATTGCACTCACACGCTACACCTAACGCATGTTCTACCTAACGCTTATTATCATGAACGCGAAAATATTTAAAAGCCTCTGTTTCAAATTCTCTTATATACCAACCAAGTACTTCTCTTACCGCTCGCAGGTTAAAAAAAATGAGTCGCCACCTAGTAATTAAGCGCAGCAACAGCAGTCTCGTTGTGTCATTCTCTGTATTCATAATTTTTACGATACTGAATAGCAATTTTTGTGAGCACGTATATCATATACTCGTAGAAGTATAGTAAATTTTTATAAAAGTATGTTAAATTTCCTGCATATGTCGAGTTTGTCTCCCCATTAGTGAAAAATATAGTAATTTTTAATTATATATTTTTCTCCGTGTAGTATAGACTATCTAATTATAACAAACACGAACAAATTATTATTTTATTAGGCTGCTAACAAAGAATTTAGTCAATAAATAAGACAATATATACATAAAAAAACATTAAAATTTTTGGAGTTGGTGCCAGCCTGAAAAAATTTTCACAAGTCTAACAAAAAATTTTGAAAGTGAACAATGGAGGCGATAGATACCTAATAAAATGTTAAATATCAAGAATACTATTTATACATACAACCGCGTCAATTACCTAAGTTTGGTAGCTGTCACCAATTTCACACTGTGCTGCTTTATATGTCTTAAATTTCCTTCTGCGTGATGGAGTTTTCTGGATAACTACATAGTAACTCAACGCGGATCTACGGCAGTCAGCGCATGGTCATTCGAATGCAAAAGACACGAATATTTCAAACTTGTATCTAGATTTGATATTAACAAAATATTAAATTTATAATAACGGAAATATGGAGTTATATAAAATAAATATAACTTGAATAGGCTTATCTGTATACCAATAATATATTTCATCATATTTTTTTTATATTTGATGCAATTTTTTTCAAAATAGTCTGTTAGATTTGTGACAATTTTTTCAGGTTGGCACCGACTCCAAAAATTCTAATATTTTTTCATGTATATATTTTGTCTTATCTATTGACTAATTTCTTTGTAAGCAGCCTAATAAAAAAATTATTCGTTTGTGTTTGTTATAATTAGATAGTCTATATTATATTCGCTACACGTGTGTTAGATGCTTTTTATGCGTATAATTTTTAGGGGTAATATATTATTTGTTAATTTTTAGTGCAATATTTTCAAAATCGTTTTCTTCTTGTAAAAAATTTTGTTTTTGCTTAATGTTTTTTTCAATGTTTTTAAAGTCGGTTTTTTTTGTTAAAAATTGTTTCTATTTTAACTGTTATTCAATTATATCAACAGCCGTGCTGTTGATATAATCAAATTGAAACATTTGTATTGAAATCATTTATCAGTTAATTTGAGCATGCACATTTTATTAATTCAATTGATGAAATTTTGTTGAAATATAAGTCATACTTTTATTTTGACTTGTTTTTTTATGTTAACTATTATTCAATTATATCAACAGGCATGCTGTTAAATTGGCAGCACAATCGTATTTGGGCGATTTTAACTGCACAGATTCTGTTAGATCAAAAGGATTCTGTCAGATTAACAGCAGATATGTTAAATCAATAACATTTCAGTTGATCTGATGAATATTTTTTTCTTAGTGTATATACTAATAATGACATTAAAAGTAACGATAGCAAAAATAATAAAATTACTGTACAATATTATTTAATTTCAATCAAATTGTTAAAAAATTGCTCAATACTACTAAATGTATGCAAAAAATATTTCTTACCGACAACGAAGTAATTACACTAACACTTATTTTTCAAACAATTATGTATAAATTTAGTTATTTTATATGATTTACAGTACATTGCTTGACATCTAATCAATAGCTGTACTTCAAGCAAATGATCTACGTTCGATGTACGACAATCATAATTATAAGCATCTCAATCTTTCCAAAGTTCACATATCGACGGTGCTTACAAAGACTATCACCTTCAGACTTTCGGCGAAGACTACAATTTCTACCATATACGACGAAAGATATTATTTTAATTTTTATAGAAACGAAGACCATCACTCCTGAACGATTTGCGATGGAAAGAATTAAACTTCAACCTTTGTTAACGAAAACTATTATTTTAATTTTCATGTATTTTTTTCATCCTACTTTGTTACGAATAATAGTCTGTGCTGGCACAAAAACAAAAATATGAAATAGTATATTACACACTCAGGGAGGTCAAGTATTGGCGAGTCCATAGCATATAATTGCCACCTCGAGCCAAAGGCGAGTATAGTGTGGCCATTTTTCCTCCCGTGGAGTATATACTATTTTTCGCCATACCCGGGCCGAAACTATGACTTTTGTTTTTCGGCGTCGGGACGAATGTCGTAGTTTTGGGCAGGGTATGGCGGAAAATAACTTTTTTCCTCGCTCCTTGTTAAAAGTAATAATCTTTTTCATATAGAAGAAAATTAACAGTTCTCGCCATCAAGTAATAAAATAGTATATTATGATACAAGGGTTTTAAATAGCGTATTCTGGCACGGCAAAGCTTTCTCGCTTTGTCAATGAGAAAGCGGCAACGCTGTGTTAGAATATGCTATTTAAAAGACGAGTATCATATATTATTTTGTAGCATGTGTGCATGAAATCCGCCATCTAATCATAAATATTTAAGATACATAAATAAAAGCGAGTTCTATGTAAAAATAGGTTATGATTCGATTATTAAACAAAACTATATTTCTAATAAGTAAACAGAACTAGATTCTTAAATATTCATGAATACTTAAGATGCATAAATAGAAGCGAGTTCTAATTAAAAATAAATTTTAATTCAATTAATAAAATAAACTATATTTCGAATTTTTAAGGATGAAATAAATGTTAATTTAACTAATGAATCTATTATCGTACTAAGAAATATATTCTATTTCAAAAATTTGTGCAGTATCATCATGACATTAAAGACGGTATGATTAAGAAATTGCATTTTGAAGATAAGATTAAGTTTGTGTTATAGTTTGATACTATTAGTTGTAGAATATACGCAACGTAGTAGCTGAATATACATACACTTCTAGTATAGTACTATCACTTGTCTCTATGTTAATCATACGTGTCTTAATATGTCTTAGCTGTCTACAATATAGTATTAAAATGCGCGCGCATTAGTGTATATATAGATATATCTCTCTATATTATATAGTTGTAAGGGAAATTTCTACGACCAAAGTCCTCCCCTTCTCTTTTTTTCCTCGTCCTCTTATCTAATTTTGATCCTCTTTTTTTCCCTTTTTTTTACGTTACTTTACGTTATTTGTTCCTCTTCCTTTTCTTTTCCTTTTCCCTTCCTCCCCTCTTCTTTTTCTCTTCTTTTGAGTTTCCTCATGCCTTCATTTTCTCTTCCCTCTCTGTTCCTCAAAAAATCCATCACTTTTTTCCGTTATTTTTACGTTATTTTAGGTCATTTTTACTTCTCCTCAGGTAAATCATCAAATTTAACCTTTTTTTTGTGTTATTTTACGTTATTTTACGTTTTTGTTGCTCTTCCTTAGTTGCTCCTTAGCTCATCCTCTTTGATCCTCAATTTCATTCAAATCCCATTATTTAAAAAGCTTTTTGCTAATTTTCATTGTTTGCACCTGCTGCTTTTACTTTAAATATATAGAACAAACATATGAAGTTAATAATTTTTATGATAAATTTTATAAAATGTACAATTATTGCTTAAAAGAATAAATGACATCAAACATGATAAAATGGAAATTCCGCAAGCCCCCTGTGTGCAAGCGCGCCAACCTCCACTACTAATTATTTTGTTAAAGATTTTAATGAAAATAAAGAAAATAATGCTTTATTTGAACTTAATAATATTTTTATTAATGAACATATATCTTGTAAAGATTTTGGTTTACCTGAACCAAAAATAAATTTAATTACTTTGAACAATAATCATAATGATGAAATAGAGAGCAAAAAAAATTTTGAATTAATGTATAATAAATTAAACGATGAACAAAAATTAATTTTTGAAATTTTAACCAAAAAAGATAATAACAAAATATATTTTATTGATGGTCCTGGAGAAACAAGAAAAACTTTTTTATATAAGACTTTAATATTTTATTTTATATCAATTAATAAAAAAATTTTGTCTATGGCTTGGACTGGTATTGCATCTACTTTATCATCTAAAGGAATAACAAGTCATAAGACTTTTAGATTACCTTTAAATTTAAATACAATTCAAAATGCATTTTTAGAATTAGAATCAGATAAAAAAAATTGAGAGTTTGTAATAATAATTGTCTTTTTGGTGGAAAATTAATTATTTTAGGTGGTGATTTTCGACAATTTTACCAGTTGTTAAACATGGAAATAGAAATTCAATTATAGAAGAAACAAAAAGTTCATATTTATGGCAATTTTTTAGTGTATTAAAATTTAAAAAAAATATTCGATCTAAAAATGAAAAATTTGCTTCATTTCTATTACAAATTGGTGATGGAAAAATAAACCCTTTCATAATTCCAAACAAATTACAAACTAACGATATTTGTTCTAAAATTTATTCTAATATTAATAAAAATTGTTGCAAAGAAAAAATTATATTAGCTCCTCATAATGAAGATATTAATAATTTAAAAGTATTAAATTTATTAAATGGAAAAACTGAAACATATTATAGTATTGATTACGCTACGCATAAAGGTCTTGACCAAACTGATGATAACATTTATTTGAATTACCAAATAGAATTTTTAAATGAAATTAAAGAAGGTTTACCACCTCATAAATTAATTCAAAAGTTAATGCTATAGTAATGTTGTTAAGAAATTTAAGTACATCGGAAGGATTATGTAATGGTACACGATTGAAAATTATAAATTTATATAAAACAGGCGATAAAAGTGAAAATAAAATTTTTATTCCAAAAATTACTTTAAATACAGGAAATAATTCTTCATTACCATTTATTCTTTACAGAATACAATTTCCAATTATATTAACATTTGCAATAACTATAAATAAATCACAAGGTCAAAGTTTCGATAATGTAAGCTTATTTATAAGAAGACTATTGTTTTCACATGGTCAATTATACGTTGCTTTGTCAAGATGTAAAACTTTTAATAATATTTATATTCAAAATAATTCAGATGATACATCAAAAATAGATTGTTCGGACATTAGAACATTGTTCGGACGGAAATTTTCAATAAATAATTTATTTAAATTTTTACTATTTTTATTAATTCATTTCATTTAATTTTAACGATTAATTGATTTTTAAATTTCATTTTGTTGTGTAAATTTGATTTACTTGAAGGGTATTTTATTTTTATTTTACTAAAATTAAAGATTTTTTTCTTTTATAAAACTTGTTTTAAATTAAATTGAAAGCTAAAACAGTTTCTGCATAGCTGTCAGAAAGTAAATAGTCGAAAATATCAGAGTGGTAGCTGTTTCGTGAGCCGCGCCACTTATAATGCGATTTTTGTCGACAAAAGCTAACAAATTTTCCACTGTGAAGATAAGTGTGTGCGTAGGGCAAGCGATCAGCAAAAGCCACTTCGGTGTCGGGTAGGCAGCTAAGTAAAGAGTAAGTAGACTCTTTCTCTTTCTCTCTCTTTCACATTAGAAAATTGCAATCAATGAAAATGTCAAATAAAGCAAAGGTGGACCCCTAAAAAGTCATTGATGTAAATTATTAAATGTGTTATGCTTATTATATTTTATTTTTTTTAAATATAATAGAAACAATAAAATTAAACTTGAATAAAATTATAAATCCCCATGTATGAAAAATAATTAAAATGTTTCCCAAGTTTTTTATAAAATTATCATTTAATGAAAATTAATATTTAAACTTAATATTAATAGGAAAAATGGATGTATTTAAATGCCCGTTTTGCAAAAATTCTTATTCTACATCTGAATTTTTAAAAATACATATAAATAGAATTTATATTAAAACTATAAGTTGTAGAACATGTGGTTTATTTATTAAAATTAAAAATATTAGAAGACATGAAAGAACTCACGAACAAAAAAAGGAATTATGTATTTATTGTAAAAAAAATTTTAGTACGAAATCTAATTTAATAAGACACATATTAGCTTAGCATAGGAAACAAAAATTTACATGCTTCATTTGTAAAAAAAAATTTCCAAGAAATGATCATTTAAAAAGGCATATAAAAAATCACGTGAATAATATTTTACTTGAAAATTCATATTTATAAAATTATTTTTTATAACAATAAAATATTTATTTGCCGTAAAAAAAAATGTGGTTTATGAATTAAAAATTATGACCAGTTTATATAATATAAAAACATTAAAAAAGGTATTATATTTTTTATAATATAAATTTATATTAAAAAATTTTTTTTACTATATTTTTAAAAAATTTAAATTTAATATTTTCAATTTTTAAATGTTATACACTATTAACTACAAATATAAATAATTGAAAAATAATTTATTTTCATACAAGATATATGTATGAATTATGTATATATAATTAATATTACATATAAAAATTCCAAGAAATATTTTCCAGAAATATTATTTTTTATTTATAAAAGTAAGTAAAAAATTATATAAAATTTTATAAACAATTATATTAAATAATTTTACAATATTTACAAAAATTAGAACAAAAAGATGAAAAAAATTCTAAGTATATTGACAAAAATAAGAATAATACATAAAAATTTTTTAAATTTCTGTTTTCAAAATTTTTAGTCATAATAAAAACAGGTACAAATTTTTTAATATTCTAAATTTATAAATTTAAAAAATTTTTTAATTTTTAAATACTATTTAATAGTAAGTATAAGTAATATTCTTTTGTATATTTAAAAATATTGAATTTAATATACATATTATTTCTAATATTTTATATTTCAGCAAACATATTTAAAAGATGTTATTTTTTATTTTTAATATATAAATAAAAAAATTATTTTTTTCATTTATTTAAAAAAAAAAAACATTTTTTAAAAATGTGAATGGAAACAGGCCTCCTGGGGAAACCACTAAAAAAAAACGCGCCTACATATATACCTCGGTACTTAAAAATACTAGGTGGTGTGGAAAATATAGAAATATATTTATAATACAAACTTTATAAATTTAATAATTTAGGTAAAAAAAGAAAAATTTATTAATGCTATGGACATTCATAAGATATGAGTATTTATGAAAATTGGATTTATATAAAGAATAAAAACTTTTAGTATATAACATCATATATATAAGGAAAACAAAAATAGGTTTGTCATAAATATTTAAATATATTTTTGAGTATAACTTAATATATTTTAATAATTATATTTTTACAGTTAATAAAAATAAAAAAAAAAGATAATGTAACTTAAATAACAAATAGGGGGTTGTGAGCGGAGCGTGCAGGGGTACCCCTAGTATATATATATATATATATATATATATATATATATATATATATATATATAAATATACTAAACAGTCGAGTAAAGCATGCCAGAATTAGCTACTTTCGCCCCTTATGAGCGTGCTCAGTAAGCGAATTTCAGACACGCAATGCTATAAAATAATATTATTCGTTGCACTTTGTTAGAAGTGATAGTCTTCGTTTACATAAAAATTAAAATAATATTTTTTGTTAAAAGCAGGACAAACTATCTGTCTTTGTCTAATAGAGTTTTTTTATCATTCGTCGAAACACTATCCGTTATATCAAGAAAAAAATAGTAGCCCCCGTTAGATATTAGTATAATAAATAAACTTTGTAATAACAATCAAATTATTTTATCGCGTAATTTTTGAATAATAAGAGACCTACTAACAAACTAGAATATAACCTATCTTTTTTGGTAGGTCACATATAATTCAAAAACTACACAGTAAAATAATTTGATTGTTGTTACAAAATTTACTTATTATACTAATATTTAGCGGGGGTGACTTTTTATTTCTTGATACAACGGATGGTGTTTATGTAAATGATGGAAAACGCTATTAGACAAAGACAGATAGTTCGGCTCCCTCTTAACATACTTTAAAGTTTAATTCTTTTCATCACAAACCGTTTAAGAGTGATAGTTTTCGTATGGCACGTCAATATAAACATTCATTCAAAAAGGTACACTACGAATTGTAGACGCAGTCATAAGATTATCATAGAATATTATTTAATTTTGATTAAGTTATTGAAACATAATTATCATAACTATTTTATTTCTTACAATTCTTTAAGTTATGATTATTATTCATTATTATTTCATAATTGAACAGCGGTTAAATTATATGAAGCCATCTGATATTATTTATACTATAATGAATTAAAAAATGCATAGAATATTTCATTTGAAATTCTTCGCGCTTTTAAACCCGCCGATCGCGAATTCTATATTTCATAGTTTTTTGGTTAATCGATTAGCCGGTTAACTGAAACCGCAAAAATCGTCATATTTGACTAAACGTCGATCTACCCAGATCCAATAGGGTAATCGTTAATCGGTTACCCGCTTATTAATTATTAAAAATTTTCAAATTAGTAGGAAGTTAACTCAGGGGACTGCAGGACCTTAAAGTTACTATTTTTCATACTTTTCGCGATTTAATGCGTTTTTCAGCTCTAAGTTATTCCTAGAAGATTAAGTCATTCGTAAAACTGGAATAAAAAATAAAAATAAAAAAATTTTTAAGTTTTCAGAAGCAGTTAGTCACAAGGTTAAAAAATAATATCCCAATAACGAAAATCGGAAAAAAGGCTAATAACCCAAGCTTCAGAATATAATGAATTCATGGTTTAACTTAAGATGTTAGAAATATGCTTCTATGAATTCTATAATGGTATTTTTTAGAGTTGAGCCAGAAAAATATTTTTTTATGAAAGTTATCGGTCAAAATAGCAATTTTTTGATATTTCATTAATCATGATACCATCTGAGGATCAATATTGTTATTTTTTTTCATTCATGAAAAATAATTGTAATTCATTAGCTTAGATGGATAAAAATTAGTTACCCATGCGTATGCGTTACGATAACTGAAAACATTAATGCAAACTTAATAATTATTATCATAATTAATTTATAAATATTCATAAATTATATATTTTTTAAATATTTTTACTTTATTTACAAGTAATGGACCTTATTTTCTCTTTTCACGATCTTGTACAGGGCTGTTATAGCGAGAGTTGTACAGTTATAGTCTATGCAATAAAGACTCGTGTGGAATCTATAATATACATTATTCAATCTTGATGAACTATAATTTTTTTTTTTAAAAAGAACTTTTTGCAGCTAAGATTAGAGCGTAGAAATAGAAATGTGACTCACTGTAAAGTAACTACACATTTCTGCATCCACACTCTGAATTGAGCTGCGGAAAGTTCTTTCTTGAAAAAAAAAATTATCTTTAATCAAGACTGAATAATGTATGTTATAGATTATACACGGATCTTTTCGCCACCCGGTCAAAAAAGGTTAGCTGTAAAATATAGCTAAAAAATAGTTAAATATATAGCTGTGTCGAGTTGTTTTTACAGCTATATCGATGTGTTTTTTTAGCTCTTTTTTATAGTTAAGAATGTACTTAATTTTATAGTTAATAATTTCGCTATCTACCCGGTCAAAAAAGGTAGCCATAAAAAGTAGCTAAAAAAATAGCTAAATATATAGCTGTATCGACCTGTTTTTACAGCTATATCAATGTGTTTTTTAGCTATTTTTTTTAGTTAAACGTTTACCTAAATTTACATTTAATAATTTGATTATGTGCCCGGTCGGAAAAAGGTAGCTATAAAAAATAACTAAAAAAATAGCTAAATATACAGCTGTATTCTCAGTATTTTATAGCAGTATTTTCAGCTGTATTTTCGATATTTTACAATCGTAATTTTAGCTGTATTTTACAGCTATATTTTTATAGCAGTATTTTTAGCTGTATTTTCGGAAATTCACATGAAGATTATTTTATAATTTCACGGGATAATAACATGTTAGTTATTTTCCTGTAAAAGAAAGTTTAAAAAATGAGGTAAACCTCATAAAAGTCAGCTCTCCGATGATCGAGGAGCATCTACGATTCAGCAGGGAGTATCTTGCTCTTATATACCCGTGTCTTCGAAATTCGTCGATGGAATCGTAAAATTCAGAGAAACGCCGCCTAGCGCCGGGAAAATGAATTTACCTGTCTTTAGTCATAAGTTGGTGCACCGTCGCAAGGTGGCGTTTCTTTAGATTTTATGATTCCATCGACAAATTTGGAGGATTCAGGTATATAAGATCAAGATACTTTGTGCTAAATCGTAGAAGTTCTTCGATCTTCGGAGAGCTGACTCTTATGAGGTTTACCTCATTTTTGAAACTTTCTTTTATAGGAAAATAATTAACAAGTTATTATCCCGTGAAATTATAAAATAATCTTCATGTGAATTTCCGAAAATACAGCTAAAAATACTGCTATAAAAATATAGCTGTAAAATACAGCTAAAATTACGATTGTAAAATATCGAAAATACAGCTGAAAATACTGCTATAAAATACTGAGAATACAGCTGTATATTTAGCTATTTTTTAGTTATTTTTTATAGCTACCTTTCTCTGACCGGGCACATAATCAAATTATGTAATGTAAATTTAGGTAAACGTTTAACTAAAAAAAATAGCTAGAAAACACATTGATATAGCTGTAAAAACAGGTCGATACAGCTATATATTTAGCTATTTTTTTAGCTACTTTTTATGGCTACCTTTTTGACCGGGTAGATAACGAAATTATTAACTATAAAATTAAGTACATTTTTAACTATAAAAAAGAGCTTAAAAAACACATCGATATAGCTGTAAAAACAGCTCGATATAGCTATATATTTAACTATTATTTTAGCTATATTTTACAGCTAATCTTTTTTGAGCGGACATAGACTATGGCTATCGAACTCTCGCTGTAACAGTCCTGTCCAAGATCGAAAGAAGAGAAAATAAGGTATAAAACTAGTAAAAAAGTAAAAACATCAAGAGAATATATATAATTTATGAATAACAAATGAATTAATTTTAATAATAATTATTGAGTTTGTATAAATGTTTTTAGCCACTGTAACGCATATGTACGGACAAGAAATGGATTTTTTACCCATTTAAGGTTATGAATCACAATTTTTTTTAAGCATGAAAAAAAATTACTATTTTATCTTTAGATGGTATCATAATTAATCAAATACCTAAAAATTTCTGTTCCGACCAATAACTTTCATAAAAAAATATTTTTCCGGCTCAACTCTAAAAAATACCATTATAGAACTCATTGAAACATATTTCTAACATTTAAAAATTAAACTATGAATTCATTAAAGTCCGAGGCTTGGGTCGTTAGCCTTTTTTCCAATTTTTAAGTTTTGTTTTCCGATTTTCGATATTGGAATATTATTTTTTAATTTTGTGACTAACTTTTTCTTAAAATTGAAAAATTTTTTGATTTTTTATGCATTTACTATTTTTACGAATGACTCAATCTTCTAGGAATAACATGAAGCTAAAAACATATTAAGAGGAGGTGACGTATCTCTGTCCTTTTCTAATAAAAAAATTGAGTTTTTTACAGAAACTAATAACTTTAGCAAAAAATGAAGAGAAAGCCGCATCTTGTATCAAAAAAAGCAATATTTTCTTTGATAAGAAAGAATTAATTTTATTGCTTCGTTTTCAAGAAAACCTTGAAAAACTTAAATCATAGAGGTTAGGATGGACAATTTGGTTTTTCAAGGTTTTCTTGAGAAGAAAGCAATAAAATTAATTTTTTCTTATTAAAGAAAATATTGCTTTTTTTGATACAAGATGCGGCTTTCTCTTCATTTTTTGCTAAAGCTATAAGTTTTAGTAAAAAAATCATTTATTTGATTAGAAAAGGACAGAGATACGTGACCTCCTCTTAAATCGCGAAAAGTATAAAAAATCGTAACTTTGAGATTCCGTAGTTCCTTAAGTTGCCTTCCTACTGATTTGAAAATTTTTAAAAACACTTGTGACATCATTTGGAACTTACTTCTTGAGTATGAAAAAATCTATTTTTTTGCACACGATTTGGTAGAGAATTACCCATATATTAATAAAAAAATAACTTCGTGCAACGGTAATTTATATAATCAAAATGCAGAACACAAATTTATATATGTTATATATATATATATATATATATATATATATATATATATATATATATATATATATATATATATATATATATATATATATTTATTCATGTCACTGTAGGCCGAGTTCAGCTACGAAGCGAACAAATCGGGTATACTTCCTTGCGCCCTCTACTGCTATAGTTCCGTACGCACGTTTTTGGAAATAGGCCTTGTGTACAAGCAACGATTCCATAAGCCATCGGAAAAAAAGTCCGAACGCTTATAAAGCATTCGGACTTTTTCCCGATACGCAGTAGAGGGCGCAAGGAAGTGTTCCTGATTCGTTCTCTCCGTGTATATATAGATCTACCTATATTTTTATCGACATTGTGTACGTCTTGTTTCATCTCTCAACCATGTTCAAATGTTTCTATATGTATTCAGTGACGTATAGAAGTTTTCCATACGAACCCGGGGATCATGAATTATGAATATGTTCAGGTTAGTCAGCTTAAGTTGACCAAATGACGCGAAGGTGCCTATGTTCACAGCTGACTTTTAAATTTTCTTAAACATAAAAAAAATTGGTTTACCCTACTGAATATATGTATGTGGTATAGCACGTAATGTAGCATATAATTATTTACGTGTTATTTATAATATGCTAAATCACATACTTATTTATGTTTTAAATTAGATACTATACCACGAACTAAAGAACGTAATAATTCCACTTAAAATTAGCTAAATTTTAATCATGTTATTTGATAAGTTTTTTGAGATATAATTTAGAATATTATTTAGTATATAAGTAAATCTTCCATACTTTTAAAATTCATGATACTGCGTCATTACTCGTAAATATGAGATAGCACATCTTTTCAGCAAATTTATTGAGATATCAGAAAGTAATTTTGTTATAGTTTGGATTATAATTAGACATGTCATTTTATGGCGAATGGGGAAAAGAGGTTTTTTACTTGAATTTTAAATGTTACCAGGTCATGTAAAATGATAAATTATCGCTATAAAAAAAATTACTTTTGTTCTTTTGATCTAAAATTCACACTAAAGCTGTATCTATGTACATACTTTTGGGAATTCAAGATCATGGACGTGTGCCTGTTAACAAAAGTAGTTTCTGAATAGTTATTAAAATGTTACCAAAAATTTATATAATTTACTTTTTTGTGGAAAATATGATGCTGTAAAAAAGACTATGCAGCGATGACGTTTTAAACTATATCAAAACGTAATATTGAGAAGCACAAACAGAAATTTCTTTATTAGGAACATGTGCCTAGTGTAGATAAAGTTCTGTGTTACTTTGAAATTATAATTAAAAAACGTAATTCACCTTTGAAAATATGTTTTTATCTTCTAATGAAACCCTGAGCTTTTATGCACCTTTTCTCTATTGTGAATTTTGTAATTTACTATTTTATAATACTCTGTTACGTCACAACGTATCTTTTATATTACTTTTTATTTACAATTTTTAAAATATCAGGGAGCGTGGTAGCGCTCCTTACGGCAAGATAGCGCTACGGCTTTCCCTATTTACTTTGAATTTGTGATGTTCAAAGATTAAAACTTTGAATAAATGATTATGTTTCAATATTTACATATTATTTGATTACTAATATACATAAAATGATCTAATGTTTTATCTGACAACAAAAACACATGGCCAAAAGTCAAGTTTTCATGATTTTTTTATATTATTACAGGTTAGTCTGTCGATTTCTTTTCTATATCGAGTTGTTTCAGATTTCCGGCGGATGTTAGAGAACGACGGAGAGTTTTTCGTCTGATGTGAGAGAAAGAGACAGAATACGAGTTGTGCGATTGCTAATAAGTGAGAGAGAGAAAGAGAGTATAGAGAATGAGAAAAAGAAAGAGAATAAGAGTTATATCTTTTCATAATGAACGCATGTATTCAGGCGAATGCTTTCGAAACATGCTAAATGTATAAAGACATCGCGTAAATAAAGAATATAAGAATTTAGTGTCTCGTTCTATATAGCTGACGAGCTGCCGCAAAATTACGGGCGTTCATGTGATCAGTTCGCGCGTGCGCAGTAAAACGTCCCGTACATAAAATTCAACAGTTGAAAGCGGCGAAATTCAAAAATCGATAATATCGATTTGGTATTTAAAAATGAAAACAGCAACAAATGAAAAAGTAATATTTGCATATTTTAAAACATTCTTAATAAATTAATTAGTTTTTCATACGATATTTAGACAAAATAAGTTTTATAATAGTTGATTAATTTGAAAGTGTGGAAGAAAATAAGATTAAAATTTTTTCGAAAACAAATATTTTATAATAATAATAAATATATAAAAATGAGGTTGATACAATTAGCCATAAAATTAGTGTTATCATCTTAAAGTATCAGATTATCGGTAAAGTTAATAAATTTATTGAGATAAGAATTTTAGACTTTGAAAGAGTTGTGATATCTCCCCAAAAAATCTTTAAAAAGGTAAAATTACGGCAAGTTAGCTTTAAAAAAAAATCTTTTTCACTATCTCAAAAAAAAAAAAATATTTTTTCAAAAATTTAAACTAATTTAATACAATCAACTATAAAAAAATCTATTATATCTCTAAAAAAAGGCTTCAACATTATAGATAATAAAAAAGTGGGAATTTAATTATAACAAAAATACACTTGAAAAAATACTGAAATCAATAATGTGTGGTCAAGTTTTAATATGATTTAAAATAATACTTACAAATGATATTGTACCTATATTTTGATAATAATAATAAATCAATAAAAAATTCCTTTGTTAAAAATAAAGTGTAAAAAAGCCATATAAAATGTTATTGTAAATATAAAATTATCTTCAACAAAATTTGAAAAAATAATAAGTAATTAACGTAAAAGTAAGAATAAAAGTAATATTACAGCTATAAGCTTGCCAGGCCTGCTCTTAACACATATGATATATTCCGATAAAAAAACTGTTTCATTTAGGTCGAGTAAATACCTTCTTAGAGCGGTTTTAAACCTAATAAGTGATGGAAGATGTTTAATATCAGCAGGCAGGGAGAAAGGAATTCCTTCCAGTCTCAGTGCGCATTAAGAGCACAGCAGGATCTTCAATCTTACCCTTAGCACTCGCTCTGGGTATATATCCAGTGAAGGGACCCACTAGATGTTCAGGAGTATTCATACGTACGATTTTGTTCAAAATACAGCCATAAAATACTGTCCCCTTAAATCAGTATGTAGCCAAACCAAAGCATATCTATGGAGTGAGATATGATCATCCATCCTAACGCCTAATACATATCTTATACCTGAATTTCGCATTGTCCATAGTCGTCTTCGTAAGTCCTGTAAAGTATCGAGCAAAAGTACCGAGCAGTAATCAAGATGCGGGAACAGCGGGACAGTAGTGAGTTGTTTACGCAGAGCCTCAGTGGTATAACGACTAAAAATCGCAAACTATACATCACTATATTAAATTTTTAGTCATCATATTAATGTGCAGTTCCCATGACAGTTTAGAGTCGAGTGCAATACCAAGGCTCGTAACGGAGTCGGAAAAAGGAATAGCGACACCACTCCCTAGGTCGATTGTGTCAAATGCCTTGCTAAAGTCATAAAGAAGCAGTAACATGATAAGCTTTCTGTCTAAATCTGATCTTATGTCGTCAGTAAGTTTGAGTACAGCAGTCTGCGTAGCGTGATGCTACTAAATTCCTACTTCCTAAAAAAATTTTTTAATTTATAATTTTTTTTTTGTTTTCAGACACTTCACAATAATCTGATGGTTGGTTCCCATAAATGGAGATTAATATTTAAAAATATGAAAAAATCATAAAATATACTAGACATTATAACAAAAAAAATGAAAATTGATAAATTAAAATCGGTTAACAGGGAGTCGAGATATAAGCTCTCAAAAAAGGGGCAAAAATGGACCATTTTTTGACATTTAAAAGGTCATAGCTCTGGTCCTAAGGCAACTAGAGGGCTGAAATTTTCACCGTAACGTTTTTCCATAATACCCAAACACATACTAAATTTTGAAAAAAATCCGAAGTCCCCCCCACAAAACTTGGCAAAAAGTATTGGAATCGCTCATATATATATATATATATATATATATATATATATACATATATATATATATATATATATATATGTATTCATACTCTGAAAATAATTAGTACTATAAATAATACAGGTTAAAAAACATGACAAATCCACAATCATCAATTATTTGAAACAAACAAATTTTTGAAAAATTTATCATAGTTTCAAAGAAATATTTTTTTGAAATAAAAATATATTTATCAAAATCAAACATTTGTATGTTTCTTATAAATAATTGAAAAAAAAAATTTATGAATTACAAAGAAATATTTATTTCTTTCGAGTAAATGGGTTTTTCAAAGAAAAAAATATTTCTTGCAAATAAATACATATTTATTAAAAATAATTATCTATTTGTTCCTTTCCAACAGGTTTTTTAATAAATAAGTCTTTTTTTAAAAAAACATATATTTCTTTTAAGTGAATAATTTTTTAAAATAAAAAAATATTCCTTACAAACAAACAAGTATTTATTAAAAAGAAACAACCGCTTGTTTCTTTCAGACAGATTTTTAAAGAAATGAGTCTTAGATTCGAAAAAATATTTTTGTTCTTAAATAAATGTTTTTTTCAAAGGAATAAATATTTCTTACAAACAAACATATTTATTAAAAACAATATTAATTTGTTTGTATCCAACAGAATTATAAACAAATTATTTTAGATTTAAAGAAATGTTTTTTCTAATTAAAAATTCAGATTTTTTAAATTAAATATTTCGCTTTTTACATCTAAGAAATATGTATTTAATTTTAAAAAATTCACTTCATTGTTTTAAATAAATCGTGTGTTTGGCACTATTGAAACACACCATTTCTTTGAAACAAAGAAATTTTCTTTCATTCTATCAAATTTTTTTTTCAGTGAATGTATATATATCACCCATTATCTAAAAAATCGAAGGGCGAACAATTTTTTTTCGCTAAAAATTAGTAAAATGGTTCTTTTCCATATTATGGACCACTCAGGATTTTTACAAATCTCTTTAGTACATATTTTTAGAGCTACAAAGCTTCAAAGTTGGGCAAAAACCACATTTTTGACATTTTTTACCAATTTTAGGCTTACATTACTCAGTTGGATTGCGTTTCAAGAATATATTACTGAGAAACTTTTTTGTTCAAAATATTCTAAATTTTGAGAAAAAAGTAATTCATAAGAGCCAGTTGCTGAGCTAAAGTCATTTAAAACATTGAAATACCACTTTTCTAGGTTTTGAACCATGATCCCATGTCCAAAAACCTCATCGAAGCCGGTAATATGTATAAATATGGCCTAAAAATTTAAGAGTGGACATCCTTGGCGATTCCTTGGGAAAAATAAAAATGTAACCAAAAATAATAAGGAATGTGATTTTTAGCTGAATTCCTTTAGTTTTAAACTTGAAATTATTTCAAAATAATTTGCAAAATGATACGACGCAAGTTGTATTAAACTTAGTTGATTCACTTTTTTTTATAGAATCGAGCACTTAATTTCAGAATTATCAAAATCTGTGTCACTGTGAAGTGGGATCAAAGTTGAAAATAAATAAATTCACTTTATGTGTCTATTTATGAAATCATTGTATCAATGATAAGTTAAAAAAATCTTATAAATGTTTAAGAAAGTACATTTCCATGTTTTTAGTATACATTTATTGTAATTAAAGTGAAAGTAATTTTGAAGATTTTTATGGATGAACGTAGAAGTAATAAATATATTTATGGGAATATCGACTTGTATAACCTCAAAAAATATGGTACATCAATACATCCAAAACTGACACGACTTTAATCGTATATCACTGACAATAAGAATGAATTAATTTAATATTTATATGTACCAATATCTATGACATGCTGATTTTAATTATTTGTTCGAAAAGCTCCAAAGTTTTTATACATGATTACATTCAATTATTGCTGTCACATCATTGGATATATTAAAATTAAAATGAAAATCAAGTTTCATAAAATGAGAATATTAGTTACCAATGTGAATATAATAAGCTACTGTAAAAAATACAGCAAGCATTAGAATCAATCATTTTCTAAAACTGAACTTAACAATATAGATCAATAGGTACTTTAATTTCAACAAGTTTCGAGCAATAAAATTCAAGTCAGTGTCTATCATCCGCTTACTCTATAAAAAAATATGATCATTTACGTGTTATTCACATTTATATTAATCATCTGTACTGTTATAAGTAGAATACTCACTCACCCTGAATCATACTATTTATAACTTGTAATACAAAAAAGTTATAACAAAGTATTAATTATTATTTCAAGCAAATCTGTCAGGATATACATTTATACATGTTTTAAAGTACCCTATTGAAAAAATTCATATGAATTTTTATATGAATTTTCGATCTGAATTTTTTATATGAATTTTTAATATATTCAATATATATTTTATTTCATTTTTTTATATTAAAAAATTCATATAACAATTGCAGGTTGGATTTTGAAGTTTTTTCATACCATTCTCATATAAAAATAATGAGATGATCACCATGATTATTATTCATTTGAATTTTTCATATGAACTTTTCATATAAATTTTTTATACGTATTTTTCATATAAATTTTTTATATAAATTTTTTATGTAAATGTTTTATATGAATTTTTTAATGTATAAAAATGAAACAAAAATATTGAATATATGAATAATTCATATGAAAAATTTATATTGAAAATTTATATAAAAATTCATATGTATTTTTTCAACAGGGTATCAAGTTGCACAAAGCTTTCAAGCTCACTTAAATTTGTGAACCTCACTATTTTACAGACATTGTGAATCATATTATAAACAATACAGTCTTCGACGAGAGCTCGTCGTGAACAAACGTGGTTGCAAACAATCCGTGTATCTCAACGAAGTTAAGCAATAGTATAGTGAAAACACAACAGTCTATAGTGATTAAAATTTATACCCTGAATTGCGCTTCGGCGTAATTAAAGATGATGACTGCTGGAGAAGCATCTCCTGGCAGGAGTGAAATACCAACGTTTTAAGCAAAAAAAGTAGAAAATATCAGTTATGCAGATGCGACCCAAAAATTCATGTTCCCAAAAAGAAACCAAGGATTAATATTAGTATGTGTAGATGAACTCAACCTAACAGAGTATACCAGTGCGATAGGAGATATTGTCAGCCCAAAAAATGTAATAGCATCAACAAAAACTTCAAACAATCGTATTTGTATCTATTTAGCATCAAAAGAACTAGAAGACAAACTAACAGATGATAGAGAATTCATAATTATAAAAGAAAAAAAAGTATTCATTAGACCACTTGTAGGTAAATACAAAAAAGTTATATTCTCTAACGTATCACCAAATATTCCCAATATCGTATTTGAAAACTTATTGGAAGAACTAAAAGTCAACCGAAATGCATCTGTCTAGATATTAAAAGCTAGTATAGAAAAAGAGGGATATGACCATGTCTTCAGTTCACGAAGACAAGCTTACGTCAAAACGGAAGACATAAAAAAAATACCTAAAGTTTTTAAATTGAATTACCAAGACATAAGCTATTCATTTATCCCAGTACAAACACACTAAGATGCTTTATATGTAAGAAAGAAGGACACATCGCACGATATTGCGAAAATAAACAAAGCCAAGATAGTGAAATTCCAACGGTAAATAACAGTACAAATGTGAACATTTTGAATAATAATACAAGTTTTGCTAACCACACTATGACCAATCTAAACGAAACTCAAGATGTAAATAAAAACGGACAAGACAAAATATTAGAAAATAAAATTACACACAGCAATGAAGAACCTACGGAAGAAATGGAAATAGAATTAAGTAAAAGAGAAAACAAACGAGCATACTCACAAATCAGTTCAACCGATACACAAATGAGTTTAAACGAAAAATACAATGATGATTTTCCTAAATTAACACAGGACCAAACAATAAAACAACAAACAAAAAAAAAAAAAAATTATAACAACAGAGGAAAATATAACTAAAACTCAAAAAACAATTAATCTAAACCCTATACTTACTGGAAAAAATAAAACAAACACCCAACAACTAAATACAATTCCAATGGATGAATTAGACAAAAAATTAATAAGTTTAAGAACATAAGAAAATGAATCCAACACTATGCTGAATTACATCCAATTCAAAAACCTAATCGAAAATCTAAGTGGTGCAAAAAATTCTATTTAAATAGTACGTGAACACACAACAAACACAGAAGAATTCATCCAATTCATAAAAACAGACGTATAGCCAAATGTGAGGGATAGTGGCATAAAAAGAAGATGCACCTTACTTCTAAAATTCTTAACAGGAGCAACAAATACTCCTCTAAGCACAGCAACAACATCAGACACAGAACAGTAAATTAACTCAACAAAATAAAATAATAAAATGGAAAAAATTATACAATGGAACATAATAGAACAACTATGATCAGACATTTTCAAACTTCAAAATAAGCGAAGAAAAAAATTCCGCCCACATAACACAAAACGAAGATAAATCGGAAAGCCCATAAGACAACGACATCACAATGGAAGAACTACAACAAACACTCTTAAAAAGTAAAAACACTAGTCCAGGACCAGACTCAATACCAAACATCTTTTTAAAGAACCTACCTACAAACGTCATAGAATGCCTTCTAGAAATTTACAACATCATATGGAACAACCAAGTTTTCCCTAAAGAGTGGAGAAAGGCCATAGTGGTCCCTGTACCCAAACCAGGAAAAAACAAATATGACAAAGATAGTTACAGACCTATAGCCTTAACGTGCTGCTTATGCAAGTGTCTTGAAAAAATAATAAGTAAAAGACTCAAATGGTACTTAGAAGCAAACAACATCATATGTAAAGAACAAAGTGGCTTCAGAGAAAAACACTCCACCACAGACTGTTTAATTTAGTTTAGAAGCACTAATCACTAGCAAGTAATCAACACCTATTAGCAGTTTGCCTGGATCTAGAAAAGGCATATGACCTAGTATGGAAAGATAGAATTTTAAAAATATAAAAAAAAACACAAAATAAACGGCCAAATGTTCCACTTTATTAAAAATTTCCTAAAACATAGGTCTATTCAAGTCAGAGTAGGAAACGAACTATCTAAGTCAGTACTCATTGACAATGGTGTACCACAAGGGTCCGTAATAAGTGTAATCTTATTCCTAATAGCAATAAATGATATACGAAACTGCATACAAAAACCGGTCAATTTCACCATATTCGCAGATGACATAACCCTCTTTATTGAAGGAGAAAATATTAAAACAAGTGAAATAATTATGCAAAACACCCTACAAAAAATAAATGATTTTGCTGACCAAACTGGATTTGAATTCTCAAAAAATAAAACGAAAGCTATCCTATTCAGCAACAAACACAAACTAGAAGAACCCAAACTATATATTAAAAAAAATCCAATTGAAATAGTCAAAGAAATAAAAATATTAGGGCTGATATTCGACAACAAACTAACATGAAACAACCCCATATTAAATCTAAAAGCACAGTGCATACAAAAAATAAACATACTCAAAATACTATCGGCCAAAAACTGGGGAACTAACGGAAACATCATTAAAAACACATATAAAGCCATAATCCAAAGTAAAATTGACTATGGTAGCATTGTATACGGCTCAGCCAAAAAACACATACTTAAAAAATTGGACGTAGTCTTAAATACAAGTATGAGAATGGCTACAGGAGCATACATAACCAGCCCAATCAATATTATATTAAGTGAATGCAACATGATACCACTAGAATACAGAAGAATCCAAAACACACTCAATCATGGCACAAAAATATTAACGTCACCCAAAAATCAAGTATATGAAATTTTAACAAAACAAAACAACACAATAGACTATAATCTTAAAAAAATACAAAAAACCGTTCTACTACAGATTCAGCACCAACGCAAAAAAATATAAAATAGAGGAATACCAAACATATCCAATAGAACAAACTTGTCTGTGCCCCGGATCAAAAAACAAGACTTCAACTCATTCATACTGGACCAACCAGAATCAAGCACCAATGAAACACTGAGCAATAGCACAAGTAACTACAAAATATATACAGCAACTTATAAAAATAACAACGCAACCGGAAGTGCAATAGTATTACCTAATGGAGAACAAATATTACATAAATACCCCAAATGGATTAATAATAACAACCTTCAAACAATCAATTTATTCATGCCTATAGAATGTGCAAAAAACAGTAATAAAAACGAAATAATAATTTACACATCGTAAGAGTTTTGAAACTTTTTTACATCACGCCGTTGCCATTTTAAATATGTAGTTTGTAAACAGTATCATGTAAACAATATTACGTTGATACTATTATTCTAATCAAATATATGTACATTAACGTGATTATCAAAATTTTATTCTTATTATTATTTTAATCAAAAATATGTACTTTGACGTGCCCTGTCAAAAAAGACCAAGTGGATTTCCACGTGGATATCCCAAGTGGATTTTCAGTCTGATTTACTCGGATTTTCAGTCTGATTTACTTGGATTTTCAGTCTCAAAATCCACTCTGATTTTCACAGTGAAAATCTACCCTGATTATGGTTATTTTTAAACAATCAAAAGAATATTTTTATAAAATTAAATTTATTTGAGTTTTTCATTGCAACCACAAAAATATCACTGTTCATTGAATAGAATAGAACGTGAGAAAGCAGGCCGAATACTTGTCGTTTTAGACAAAATTAAACTGTTTATAAGCTCTAAAGTTTTTTATTCTTTTCGTGCGCGTTCGCTTGCCATAAGAAAGTCAATACATAAAAAGAGTGGTAGCCCCCTAGTGGTTAGTTATTGAACATGAATATACACATGTATATAATAGTACTGGTAATTAACCGTTAGGGGGATGCTCCGCTTTCTACCTATTGACTTTCTTATGGCAACCGAACGCGCACGAAAAGAATAAAAGACTTTAGAGCTTATAAACAGTTTAATTTTGTCTAAAACCACGATCATTCGGCCTGCTTTCTCACGTTCAATTCTATTCAATGAACAGAGATATTTTTGTGGTTGCAATGAAAAACGCAAATAAATTTAATTATATAAAAATATTTTTTTGATTGCTTAAAAATAACCATAATCAGGGTGGATTTTCACTGTGAAAATTTGAGTGGATTTTCAGACTGAAAATCCAAGTAAATCAGACTGAAAATCCGAGTAAATCAGACTGAAAATCCACTTGGAATATCAACCTGGAAATCCACCTGGACTTTTTTGACAGGGTGATCATCAAAATTATTTTCTTATTACTACTTGTCTTACTTTAATCTAAAAATTAGGTAAACATTCTGTTTAATTTTATAAATTGTAGAATATTATATATCCTTAAAATATTTATGTTAGTGAAATTGATGTAGATCTGTCTGATATTCGACGAAGGTTATTCTAATTATTGCCTATAAAACAATGTCGAGTGAGGAGATGCCACTTGACGAAGTGAAAGTTGTGCATATTAAAAAAATAGTATTTAAAAAAATAACTGGTGCTCCGTTTTGGCACGTAGCACTTAACCTGCAAAAAATGGAAAAAAGAAAGAAAGAAGAATGGAAAAGTATAGCTGTATAAATTGCCCTACTTTAAATACTGAAATTTTTATTGTCAGGTTTAAAGAAGTCTTAGACCACTGTTTTTTCTGTTGATTATAGTCAGGTCAACTTAAGAATTAATAATGATCAATTATCATCATTGCTTGGTGGGAAGTTTTGGATTGGATGTGTCTATTTTTTTCTATCAGATGAAATGTCTTTAAAGCTCATTCAAAAAAGATTGAAGTGTTAAATTTTAGATATCCTGATCATAAAATTATCATTGTTGGTGACTCTAATTTACCAAATATGATATAAACTGATGATCCTCTATATGTCAGGTTTTCTTCAGAGATAAATTTATGCAGATTAGGTAAGACAGATGTGGTGTATGGAACCTACTCTTAAGTAGATTATAAACAAGTGTATCTTGTGTTGGATTCTAAGGCTTATTGTCTGAATCTGTTATTTGCTCCAAGAGGATGTTTGGTACGCTAAATGTTCAATGACTTGTTTATAAAAACTAATAAACATCATTTAGCGTAACTGTTTAGTATTTCATCACCAAATACGGGGCAGTTTTGTAATAGATTCAATAATGTAATTTTGCATTTCAATTTTTCAAAAACGAATTTCAAGAATTAAAATTCCTTTTTGAATACAATAAATTTAAAAAATGTTTTTAATGATATTTACATAGATGTAAATGTTGATAAGTTTTATAATAAAATAAATAAAGTTTCATAGACAAATGTTCCTCATTTTATAAACCATCCCAATAAGTAACTGCATTGGTATGATGAGAGATTAAAGGACGCCATTAGAATGGAAAAATACTATTATTTCGGAGAAAATATAAATGTCTTCAATTTCAATATTCAGTTTTAAAAAAAAGATTATAGTACAGCACTGTGCAGAAAGGGCTTTGATGGTTTGCTTTATAATTCACAAATAATCATTTCCATATTTTTACAAGTGTTATTAATGTTTGTTTAGTATTTATTAAATGCAATATAATCATATTTTGAAGATAAATAGGATCACTTAAGGCTTTTTCTTAATTTCGCATAAAAAATGGAAAAAAATGAATCAATTTATGTATTGAAATATTATTACAGTGTTAAAAACTTTTTATATTATTTTTCAGTTACATGAATCATTACTAGGTATTGTTTATTATGTGATTCATAATGTCGGTTAAATAGTGAGATTCACAAATCTAAGTGAGCATGAAAGCTTTGTGAAATTCGATACCCTGCTGAAAAAATTCATATAAATTTCTGTATGAATTTTCAATATAAATTATTATTCATATATTCAATATGCATTTTTGTTTCATTTTCATACAATAAAAAATTCATATGAAAAATTCACATAAAAAATTCTAAATAAAAATTTATATAGAAAATTTATATGAAAAATACATATGAAAAATTTATATGAAAAATTCATATGAAAAATTCAAATGAATAATAATCATGGTGATCATCATATTATTTTTATATAAGAATAGTATGAAAAAACTTCAAAATCTAACCTGCAATTTCCATATGAAGTTTTTAATATGAAACAAAATATATATTGGATGTATTAAAAATTCATATAAGAAATCCAGATTAAAAATTCATATAAGAAATTCAAATTAAAAATTCATATGAAAATTCATATGAATTTTGTCAACAGGGTACTTTAAAACATGTATGAATGTATTCCTGACAGATTTGTTTGATATAATATAGTTAATACTTTGTAATAACTTTTTCTTTATCACAAGTTATAAATAGTGTGATTCAGGATGATCGAGCATGCTATTTATAACAGTACAGATGAATAATATAAATGTGAATAACAGGTAAATCATATTCTTTTATAGACTTAGCGGACGATAGACACTGACTTGAATTTTATTGCTGGAGACTTGTTGAAATTAAAGTACCTATTGATCTATATTGTTAAGTTCAGTTTTAAAAAATGATTGATTCTAATTCACATTGGTAACTAATATTCTCATTTTATGAAAATTGATTTTCATTTTAATTTGAATTTATCCAATGATGTGACAGCAATAATTGAATGTAATCATGTATAAAAACTTAGGAGCCATTTAAACAAATAATTAAAATCAGCATGTCATAGACATTGGTATATATTAATTTATTCTCATTGTCAGTGATATACGATTAAACTCATGTCAGTTTTAGATGTATTCATATACCATATTTGTTGAGGTTTAACAAGTCGGAACCCCCATAAATATATTTATCACTTCTACATTCATCCATAAAAATCTTCAAAATTATTTTCACTTTAATTACAATAAATGTATACTGAAAACATGGAAATGCACTTTCTTAAACAATTATAAGATTTTCTTAACTTATCATTGATACGATGATTTCATAAATAGACACATAAAGTCAATTTATTTACTTTTAACTTTTATCCCACTTAGTAGTATCACAGATTTTGAGGATTCTGAAATTGAGTGATCAATTCTATGGAAAAAGTGAATTAACTAATTTTATTAAAACTTGACTAGTATCTTTTTGCAAATTATTTTGAAATAATTTTAAGTTTGAAACTACACTGGAAAAAAAACCCGAATCCAGCGCTGCGAAGTTGGTCGTATTAGCGGGATGCGAACAACACTCGAAGCATAAGAGTACATAAAATCGTCGTAGGTTTATGCGTGACTATACCGCAGTCAATCATTGCGACCGTCTGTACAGTATAGTATATCATCCATGCCGACAGCCGAAACCGGGCATAACTTTTAGCATTGCGTAGTTGCTTGCTTTGACTCGTCGGCATCTCACATGCCGCAAGCCGAGATCGAGCACAGAGACAACGTTGCAAGTTCGTATACTTCGACTTACTAGATTCTAGTACTGCAAAAGTCGATATTAATACTTTATGTCAATTGGAATTATGTGTTGATTTAATTTTCTTTCAAAAAGTGTTTATATGATTACTAAACAAGTAAATGTTTTAATTCTTTAATATTATTTAGATTAAATTTTATTAATTAACATATTATATGGAACGTTTATTAAATTAAATAAGGACTAATGTTTCGTTATACTTTAATATTTACTCGAATTTCAAAAATTAGATATCTTGTTTAAGTATATTCAATTATTTATAATAAAATGAAGTTTATCAATATTTTACATGAAAATATTTACTAAGTCGACTTAATCAGTTAATATAATCTAATGAATACCTATCTATCTATCTAAATGATATCTGATAAAAAATGTATTCGTATATTTTCTTCAAAATTAAGGAGAGAAAAAAGATCTTATAATCAATTATAAAATGAATATTTTTCGACCCTTTGGCAAATTAAGAAGTTTTCAGTTATTTCCCCGTTGAAAATAAGAAAACTAATCAGGCTACTATAATCGGAGAATATATTAATCATAATGTTTACATACTATAGGTCTATAGTTGGTCGTCTTATAGTGCACTGATAGGTTTATAGTTTATGGACTCATCGTTTATGGGTTTATGGTTTATAAGTTTATGGTTTATGGGTTATAAGTTTATGGTTTATGGTTTATGAGTTTATGGTTTAAGGGTTTATGGTTTATAAGTTTATGGTTTATGGGTTTATGGTTTATGGGTTTATGGTTTATGGGTTTATGGTTTATGGGTTTATGGTTTATGGGTTTATGGTTTATGGTGTTATGGTTTATGAGTTTATGGTTTAGGGGTTTATGGTTTATGGGATCATGGTTTATGGTTTATGGGTTATGGGTTTATGGTGTATAAGTTAATGGTTCATGGGTTTATGGTTAATGGGTTTATGGTTTATGGGTTCATGGTTCATAGGTTTATGGTTTATGGTTTATGGTCTATGGGTTTATGGTTTATGAATTTATGGTTTATGAGTTAATGGTTTATGGTTCATGGGTTTATGGTTCATAGGTTTATGGTCTTTGGGTTTATGGGTTTATTGTTTATGGTTTATGGTTTATGGGTCAATCGTTTATGAGTTTATGGTTCATAAACTTATCGTTAATGGGTTGATGGTTTTTGGAATGATGGATTACGGGTTTATGGTTAATGGGTTTACGGCTAATGGGTTTATGGTTCATGGGTTTATGGTTCATAGGTTTATGGTCTTTGGGCTTATGGGTTTATTGTTTATGGTTTATGGTTTATAGTTTGTGAGTTCATGGTTCATAAGCTCATGAATAATGTATTTATGTTTTATGAGTTAATAGTTTATATTTATAGGTTTATGGTTTATGTGTTTATGGATTATGGGTTTATGGTCTATTGGTTCATGATTTATGGTTTATTATTTATGGGTTCATGGTTTGTGAGTTTATAGGTTTAGTGTCTATTGGTATATGCGTTCATGGTTCATAAGTTTTTAGGTAATTACTTAACGGTGTATGTGTTTATTATTCATGGGTTTATAATTTATGATATATGGGTTTATGGTCAAAAGTTTATGGTTCATAGGCTTATCGTTAATGAGTTCATGGTTTTAGGGATCACGGTTTATGAGTTTATGGGATCCTGGTTTATGGGATCCTGGTTTATGGGTTTATGGTTTATAGGTTCATTGTTTATGGGTTTATGGGTTCATGGGTTAATAGTTCATGGGTTTATGGTTTATGGATTAAACGAATTAATGGTTTATGGGATTATGGTTTATGGGTTTGTGGTTTATGGTTTATGGGTTTACGGTTTATGAGTTTATGGTTAATTGGTCAATGGTTCATGGGTTGATGGTTAATGGTTTATGGTTAATGGTTTATGGGTTTATGTTTTATGAGTTTCTGGTCTATAGGTTTATGGTTCATAAGTTTATGGTTTATATTTATAGGTTTATGGCCAATGTGTTTATGGATTATAAGTGTATGGTCTATAGGTTTATGGTTTATGGTTTATAATTTATGGGTCATGGTTTGTGGGTTTGTTGGTTTATGGTCTATTGGTTTATGTGTTTATAGTTTATAAGTTCATCATGGGTTAACGGTGTATGTTTTTATTGTTTATGGGTGTATGATTTATGGGTCAATCGTTTATGAGTTTATGGTTCATAAACTTATCGTTAATGGGTTGATGGTTTTTGGCATGATGGTTTACGGGTTTATGGTTAATGAGTTTATGGTTTATAAGTTTTTGGCTAATGGGTTCATGAGTTTATGGTTTATGGGTTTATGGTTTGTGGCCCTATGATTTATGGGTTGATGGTTCATGGTTTATGGATCATACTTTATGGGATCATAGTTTATAAGCTTATGATTTAAAGGTTTATGGTTCATAGGTTTATGGTTCATGGGTTTATGGAATATGGGTTTATAATGTATAGGTTCATGGTTTATAGGTTCATGTTATTTGGTTTTATAGTTCATAGATTCATGGTTCATGGTTCATGGTTTATAGGTTTATGGTTTATAGTTTATAGTTTATGTATTTATAGTTTATGAATTCATGGGTCATGATTTATAGGTTCATAGTTTATGATCTATGGGTTATGGTTTATCGGTTCATGATTTATAGTTTATGAGTGTAAAATTTTATGGTTTATGGGTTTATGGTTTTTCAACTATAAATTCATTAACCTATAAACTTCGAAACCAAAAACTACCAAATGGTAAATTCATGAACCATAAATTCAGAAACTACCAACAATAAACCCACAATTCTATAGATACAAAAACTTATGAATCATAAGCCGATAAACAATACACTCATACATTATAAACCCTTACACCATATAACCATGAACCGAAAACCCATAACCTGGAAGCTCAACAACTAATAAACCATAAACTAACAATGTATAAACCATTAACCCATGAAATATAAACCCATAAAGCATAAGCCACTAACCCATAAACTATAAACCTATTAACCATAAATTCAACAGACATAAACTTATCAGCCATAAACTCATACATTATAAACACATAATCTATGATCCCATAAACCATAAACTTATAAACCAGAAACCCATAAATCATGAGCTTATAAGCTATAGACATATAAATCATAACACCATAAGTTATGAACCTCGTTAAGAAGGGGCCAAACTATCTGTTTTTGTCTAATAGCGTTTTTCATCATTTATGTAAACACTATCCGATATAACAAGGAAAAAATAGCAGCCCTTGCTAGATATTAGTATGGTCAGTAAATTTTGTAATAACAACCAAATTTTTTCATTGCGTAGTTTTTGAATAATTACAGACCTACCAAAAAAGGATAGGTTATATTCTAGATTGCTAGTATGTCTCTAATTAGTCAAAAACTAATCAGTAAAAAATTTGGTTGTTATTACAAAATTTACTAATTATACTAATATCTAACGGGGGCTGCTATTTTTTTCTTGTTATACCAGATAGTGTTTACATGAATAATGAAAAACGCTATTAGACAAAGACAGATGGTTCGGCCCCTTCTTAATCCCTTAACCATAAGCCCATAAACCATAAACATATAAATCGTCTACTCATAAAACATCAGCACATGAATCATTAACCCATAAACCATAATCGATAAACCGATAAAACCATTAACAATAATTTATGAACCTATAAACCATAAACCACGAACGCATAAACGATAAACCCATTAACCATAAACCTATAAACTATAAATCCATAAACCATAAACCATAAACTTATAAATCATAAACCACAAACGCATAAACGATAAACCCATTAACCATAAGCCTATAAACTATAAATCCATTAACCATAAATCCATAAATCATGAACCCATAAATTATAAACCATAAACCCATAAACTATAAACCCACAAACCATAAACCCATTAACCATAAACTCATAAGCCGTAAGCCCATAAACCATAAACCCATAGACCATAAACCTATAAACAATAAACTATAAACCCATAAATCATAATCCCATAAACACTAAACCATAAACCATGAATCCATAAACCATAAGCTCGTTTAATCCATAAATCATAAGGCCATAAACTATAAACCCATAAATCATAAGGCCATAAACCATAAACCCATAAACCAGAAACTCATAAAACATAAGCACATGAACCATAAACCTATGAACCATAATCGAGAAACCCATTAACCCATAAACGATCAACCATAAATCATAATTTCATAAACCATGAACTATGAACTATAAACTCATGAACTCATAAACCATAGACCATAAAACCATTAACCATAAATTCATGAACCCATAATCCATAAACCCATAATCCATAAACCCATAATCCATAAACCCATAAAACATAAACTTATACACCATAAACCCATAAACTATAAACCCATAAACCCATAAAACATTCAGTTATACACCATAAACTCATAAATCATGAGCCCATAAACCATAAGCCCATAAACTATAACACCATATACCATAAACCCTTTTAAACCATAAACCATGAGTCCATAAACCAGAAACCCATAAGCTAGAAACTCATTAAACATAAGCACATGAACCATAAACCTATGAACCATAACTGATAGACCAATAAACCCATATATAATAAACCATAAACCATAAACCCATAAAACATAAATTAATAAACTATAAACCCATAAACCATAAACTCATAAACTATAAACCCAGAAACCATAAACAATAAACCCATAAACCCGTAAACCCATAATCCAATAAACCATAAACCTATAAATCATAAATCCATAAACCATAAAACCATAAACCATAAACCCATAAACCATAAACTTATAAACCATAAACTTATAAACCATAAACTTATAAACTTATAAACCATAAACTATAAACCTATCAGTGCACTATAAGACGACTAACTATAGACCTATAGTATGTAAACATTATGATTAATATTTCCTCTGATTATAGTATTGCGAAAATAATATAAGAAACTATACTTTATTAATATAATATATCATGATATATGAATATAGTATCACTACAATCCTAGACTATAGTTCACTACGGTCATCGATTATAGTTTTTTTCTGTAAGGGATTATTTAACCCTTTTAGAACGGAATTATTATTTCATCATGAAAAGTTCTGATAACCATTTAGCGATGATAAGTGTTCATTGATTAAGCAATTTTTTCGATAAAAAAAATTTTTTTTTTTTTCTTTTCAAGTTTTCTCAGTTCCTATTAAAGATATAATAACTTAGGCCCTCAAGTTGAGATCGGAAATAGTCCACTTCAATCTGATACACATATTTTTTTTACAAAATTTGAAGCCACTTTTGCACAATTTTAAAAAAACCAAAAAATGTCAATGTACATTGTAATGTACATTGGTTCTGAAAGGGTTAATGAAAGTAATATCTTATATACTTGTACATAGATTTAATTTTTAAATAAACTTACTAGGAGAGTATCATATCTTTGAATCACGGATTTTGCTCAAACTTTGTGATAAATTTTCAGAGAACAAAATATAGAAAAAGCTAAGTTTATAGTCACAAACGCTAAATATTTCCCTATACCAGGCAATTACATTGAATTATCATTGAAGATTTTTAATTACATTTAATTGAAAAAAAGCAAGTATTTGCTAATTTAAATAAAATATTTTTACTTGAAGAATATATTTTTCTTGAGTCAAATATAATACATTTCAAGAAGTAAATTTTTAAATGAAATGTGTAGATATGTAAATAAAATATTCTTTACATTTAAAAAAAAATATGATTCTTCGAAAATTCTATGCATACTTCTTAGTAAAATAATGATATACTTTATAGATAAACGATATTCATCAAACACTAATTAATTTTTAACAAGTATTTTCTTATTCTAAAATTGTAATTTTATTTTAAAAAACCAAACTTCACTAATAAGGAGAGTAGTGCATCTTTAGATCACGGATATTTGCTCAAACCTTGGTATAAGTTTTCAAATGTTAAAATATGGGAAAAGCTAAATTTATAGACACTAACGCTCAGTATTTCCCTGGTAACAGGCAATTGAAGAATATCAATAAAAAAATAATTAGATTTTGAAACACTTATAGTTTATAAGCATTAATAGCTACAAGCTTAAAATTCTTTTTAAATAAAAGATGAGCCCAAATCCTTTATAAATAGAATTTGCAGTATATGAAAATATTTTTTCCCCAAGTTATAGCACAGTAAAGGTTAGATCTGAATTTCTTTTCAAATCTTTAATTAATAATAAAAGCTGAAATTTGGTCCTATCTTTATTACGCTGTGACTTTTGGAAAAAAATTTTTTTTATATCGTGCAAATGCTATTATGAAAGGATTTGAGCATAGTTTTTATTTTAGTTTTATTAATGCTTAAGAGGCGGTCGGAACCAAATCGGTGACTTAGTTCGGTGCTTGTAATAAATGCTTATAATAATTTTTTCATTTATTAATATGGTAAAAATATAGTCATTTCCTCTAGTTATGTATATAAAGAATAATTTAAAATAGTTAAAGCCACAAAAATATACAAAATATTGTTATAAAGCGAAAAATGCCACCTAACAATCAACACGACAGTTTTTTGCATGCGGTATATGTAAAGTCAGTTTGATATTTGTAATAAATGCTTATAATAATTTATTTACTTATTCAAATGGTAAAAATATAGTCATTTCCTCTAGTCATGTATATAAAGAATAATTTGAAATGGTTTAAGCCATAAAAATATACAAAATATTATCGTGAAGCGAAAAATGCTGACTTGATATATACCGCAAGTCACCGATTTGGTTCCGACCGCCTCTTAAGAGGAGGTCGCGTATCTCTGTCCTTTTCTAATCAAAGAAATGATTTTTTTAACAAAAAACTAATAACTTTATCAAAAAATGAAGAGAAAGCCGCATCTTGTATCAAAAAAAGCAATATTTTCTTTGATGAGAAAAAATTAATTTTATTGCTTCGTTCTCAAGAAAACCTTGAAAAATCAAATTGTCCACCCTAACCTCTATGATTTAAGTTTTTCAAGGTTTTCTTGAAAACGAAGCAATAAAATTAATTTTTTCTTATCAAAGAAAATATTGCTTTTTTTGATACAAGATGCGGCTTTTTCTTCATTTTTTGATAAAGTTATTAGTTTTTGTAAAAAAATCATTTCTTTGATTAGAAAAAGACAGAGATACGTGACCTCCTCTTGATAGCTATGAGTATTTACAAATCCAGAAACTCATGAAACATGAACCTATAAACCCATAAACTATAAGCCCATAAACTATAAACTTATAAACCATAAAATATAAACCCATAAATCATAAACCCATAAACCATAAACCCATAAACCATAAACCCATAAACCATAAACCCATAAACCCATGAACCATAAAGCCATAAACCATAAACTTCTACACCATAAACCCATAAATCATGAACCCATGAACCATAACACCATAAACCATAAACCAGTTTAATCCAAAAACTATAAGCCTATGAACCATAAACCTATAAACCAAGAACTCATAAACCATAAACCTATAAACCATGAACCCATGAACCATAAACCTATAGATCATAAACCCATAATCCATAAACACATTAACCATGAACCTATAAATATAAACCATAACTCAGGGAACAATATTAGGACCTCTTATTTTTATACTATACATTAATGATATGTTGGATAATTTACCAAAGGGTTCCATATTATCTTATGCAGATGATACGGCAATAATATCGAAAGAAAAAACGTGGCAAGCCACACAAGATAAAATGAATGAATATCTTGCATATGTTAATGTATGGTTGGCTTGGAACAAATGAACTCTAAATGTTGAAAAAACAGTATTTATGCCTTTTGGTAATTACAAGAATAGTATTCCAAAAACTTTAGAGGTTGAAATTAATAATAAGAAAATAAAAGGTGTTGAAAATTTTAAATACTTGGGAATTACTTTTGATTTGAATATGAGATGGGATATGAACGTAGAGAACTTAATAAAGAAAACCAAATATCTTACATTTATATTTTCCAAATTAGCTTATATTATGCATACAAAAACATTACTTATAATATATTATGCATTATTTAACAGTATAATTAGTTATGGAATAATTGCTTGGAGAGGCATTTACAAAAGTAATATAAGATCATTGCAAAGTTTACAAAACAGAATACTAAAAATAATCTATAAAAACACTTTTGAAATAGAAAACTATCCCCTAAATTTAGAGCAACTATTCTCTTTAGAGTCATTAAAGTTTCATTACCATGAATTGATGGATAAATATAAGGTACAAAATAGCAGTACTAGGAAAAAATGTTTGCAAATGCCAAAAATGATTAAAAAGATTAGTGAGAAAAATAGTTATACTGTAGCTATAAGGCTTTATAATTTACTACCGATATATATAAAGATGTACTTGGGGGTTAGAGAGATATAATATATATATATATATATATATGAATAACGTTCACCCTACTAATATTTTAGTTGGACTGAGCGATGTGATAAAAATATTAAAACACAAATAGCAAGGATGCACTACTTATATTTTTATTATTATTTGTATTAGTTTGTAAGTTAGTTGTATAAGTATTTTCTGTAATTTATACCAGACCTACGATCAGGCATACTTTGCCTATGTAGGATTACTTTGTAATTAACTGGTTGATAAATAAATAAATAAATAAATAAATAAACATATAAACTATGAATCCATTACTCATAAGCTTATGAACCATTAACTTTGCGATGTGAGAATTTAGTTATATTTAAATTTCAATAAACAAATTATTAAATAAGTTAATATAACTTTGCCCGTCCCCGCATGCAAAGTTCGGCCTGTCGAAAAGAAAGAATCTTTAATTTATTGAGAGCGCCAGACAGGCCTCCGGCTTACTCTTCGGCAGCATGAATCTCGGGCTGTCTTGGCTGGGAGGTGGGCGACCTCTGGTGTTTAATTTATTAAGTCGAAGTTGGGAGAGGTATTGCACACACAAAAAAAATGAATTTTACTAGGTCAAATTGTAACACTTTAATTCTTAATTCAAATCTAATTATTTACAACAAAAGAAAATATCAATTTGCTATGAAACTCTCTATTGATTTAATCTATAACGTTATTTAATTAACTCGCGCACACTCATGTCCCATACGTCCCGGTCAATATAAATTTTATAAAGCTAATTTATTTGATTTTTAATTTTATGCCTTTAGTGAAATAATAAACTAATATTCTAATCGTAGCAATAATAAAAGAAAATGAATTTTACGGTCCGGTCGACGTAAGCGACCTCGCTCTTCCTTCTTTCAATTATATGGCTACCAAGAGCCCGCGCACTTATCTCTCTCTCACACACACACTAATCCCACGTGTCTATCAATTTGTTTAATTACCGGTCAATAATAAGGAAAAAAAATTAATAATTATTTAAACTCTCATGCGAATTACCAATTCAATTTTTAATTTTAATTGCACGGTCAACGAAACCGTTAGACACGTGGTCAGATTTTCACTCCCGCACTCTCGAAATTTTGATATATCTAAGAAAACAATTTTAAATTTTTAATTACTATTTCTTACGGTTTATAAATTTAATTCTCAATTTATTTTAACTTCTAGTCAACGCAGACTAGGCAAGAGAATCTAATTTACAAGATGGCCGCTAAGGCCCGCGTCATGAAATGTGTTACGTAATACGCACCACTATGTCCACCGATCTCAAGTTTTATTTCCCGGTCAATCAAAAGAAAACTTATTATGAAAATTTCTTTAATATAATTAAATCAAAAGAAAATTTAACCGGCCAACGAAATCGTTGAACACGTGGTCAATTTTTGATTTCACTTTATCGGTCTACAAATTAAACTTTTACAATCAATTTTTTTATGAATTTATAACTAAGTCTCGCAACAATTAATTTTTCTAATTTTACTATCTCACGTTGTCACAATCACTTCAATTTTATTTTATACGCCCGCACTGAATTTACACTTTTAGTCGGCGAGAGCCGTTAGTTCACAATAATCTTTATTAATTTGGACTACAGTCCACTCACCATTATAGAAGTCGTTGACGAGACGAAGGGAAGCTGGTCGACGATGTCGGCAATGGCGCTTAGACTGGCTCGCTTTTTCTCTCTCTCTCTTTCTCTCTTTCGTTGTGTCTGGTCAGCTAGTCGACGCCGGCTGCAAGGAACCGCAAAGGAATCAGGTCGATGAAATCCCCCTCTGGAAATCTCTATCGTCACAGTCGACTCTGCTATTCTCTCAGCGCGCTCCAGGTCTTTGTACAGCTCCAAGACAACGCACGAAAAATCTCCAGCCTGGGATATCCTTCAAGTGATTAATGAGAGATCCGACACGGCACGAGGACAGCAACCGAGTGAGTTGCACGATGGCCGCTTCCTTCGTCTAAAGTCTTCTTCCTTCTTCTTGACTATCTTCTCTCTTCTTCTATGTTCTTCTTATCCAATCCATAATTTCTTGTCTAATTTCTTATTTTTTAATTGGTTGATCTTGTTTTCCGGTCTTCAAACGCAAGTCTTCGACATGCGCGCCACCTTTAACAAGAGAGATTCAAGTCTCTTTGTATGCTCTTGCTTCGCTTCCTCTTTTATCTCTTTCGTGTATATAAGTTTTGAGAGAGAGAGTACATTCATGTAAAGGCGATCCGTATATATAGATATACTATATATATAGATATGTATGTCTACCGCGTGCTTCTTTAAGCAAAGAGAAAGAACTGGTGACATCCCCTCTCTACGTTCTTCTCATCTCTCTCTATTATCTCTTGTCTCTTTCTTTGTGCTGTGCGCGAGAAAACAGCGCGCCATCATTTCTAATTTATTCTTCTAGCATGCTGATCTTCCTATCTCTTTTCTTCTTCTTGTCTCTTGAGTCTCCCTCTCTTTCTACATCTTCACTTTACTTGCGGTCTACGTTAGCAGTATTCTAGCTCACACACACGATCTGCGAATGTGTGCGTAATGGCTGTTGCGTGTCGTTCTCCTCGTGTGCCAGAAATTTTAAACAAACAAAAAAAAATCTCTCTATTAATAATTTTATTTATTTTATTAAAGAGGCGTCCGGGTCGGTGAGTGCACCGCTGGTGTGCCTGAGTATGCTTGCGTAGTAGTAAAAAAATTTTTAATTGTTACAAAAAAAAATTTTTATCGGGACGAACCACGTCACAAACACTCCCCCCCTAAGCTGGACATTCGCCAGAGTGGACTGCTTACAACTCATTGTGCTTTGGCCACTACACACCAACGACTCTCGCCACCGAGCCGCTCGCAAGTTATATATATTCCTTATAATTAATTTTCTTACAACTCATACACATTTAATTTTACCGTACTATTCCCAGAAATTACATACTCTTATATCTTAATTCAAACTTTGTATTTAGTTTAACGCGTTTAGGTTAGGTTAGTATCAGTGGGATGGATTAGGATAATTTTCAAATATCAACTACGAACAACACATTTATGAAGTTATTATATAAAAAAAATTTAATATATAATGGGGGTCAGTATTAAATTAGGGTTTCGGGTTGGGGTTTCATGTCAGGTTTAGTTTTTTTTTTTTTTGTTCATCATCTAACTCTATGATCTCAGCACATGCTCCGAAAACAAGGGTTTGGGTATGCTCTTCGTTATTGAATTCTCTCCATTTACCATCTTTCCTTCTCCATAAATTTTCACTAAACCTTGTTTCTATTTCCCAGAGTCGACAGAAATCTATTCCTAGGATGACATCATGGTCTAAGGCAGAAATAGCTTTCATTTCTAATCGTCTCACACATCCATCTACTTCCAAGTCTACTAATAGTTTTCCAATTATTTGAGCAGATTCTCCTATGACGCTTCTGATCACTGTGCTGGCTGGTATCAATCTATTTTGGAACTCCTGGGCTACTCTTGGTCCTATCAACGACACCATTGCTCCAGTATCGAATAAGGCCTGGTATTGTCTCCTTCCGAGCCCTACATCCAGGAAATTCCTATTTTCATTGCACATGCCTGCTATAGCATCGTCATCGTCTTCAGGTTCAGATCTGATTTCAGTCGTCGCAGGTGGATAATTCTCCCCCCCTCGATTAGACTTACTCTCTTCTGCACGAGCCTTGGTCCTTGATATAGATGGGTGTTTTTCTTCTTCTTCATCTAGTATACTTAATACTTTATTCAACTCGGCTAGTTTTCTAAATCCATCTCTCTCTTCGTTATCAGACTCTTCACTCAGTTGTAATGTTTCTTGCTCTAACAATGCTAGTTTCTTCTTTCTCTCTTGTAAGTGCTCCATGGTCCTCAGAATCCCTTCTCTAGAGTATTTCTTTGCAAACTCGAGTGGGGAGAGTATCTTCATGGGCTCTTGTATCTCGTTGCTCTCTTGTGTATTCTCTAAGGTGGGGGTCTCTATCTTTATGTTTGGGGTTAGGTAATCTTTTCACTGCTCTCTATCTAATTTTTCCCAGTCGGTTGCCAAGTCCAGGGCATAAATGGGTTTTGCATCAGAGGGAGGGGTTGAGCTGGGTTCTGCCCCTCCGTTGCTCCGTTTCCCTGTGATGGTTGTTGGTTTGCTATCCTTTGTTGATCGGGTCTTTGTGCCTGATCGACTTTGTTTGGGGTCCAATTCGCATTTCTTAACGTATAATTTTTATTAAATTTGTTCGCTGGGGTCGACTGGGGGGGGCATACATTCATGGAATGACCCATTCCTCCACAGGAGCGACAGATCCTTTGTGGACAGTCCTTTGTTCTGTGTCCAACGGTCTGGCAGGCATAACACACTGAATACTGCGGTTGGCCTCTAGCTACTCTATTGGCTCCACTAGCTATGTTTGCTGGCTGTTGATATCGCCTGCTTACATCATATTGTGGTCCAGCTGGTGCACTCCACCAGTTAACCGGCGGTATTACATTTTGCGGCCATACTGTCATAGGAATCTGTCCAGGTACCACTACAGGTGTACTCTGTGTCACTGTGGTCGGGGTCTCTCGGTGGGGGTCCACATTAGCTTGTGTCTGTTTTACTTCTTGTACTCCTGCTACTTTAGGTACTTGTTGTTTATTAGATTTCTTCCGTCGTCGCCGTTGTTTTCGTTGGGTTGGTTTAGGAATTTCTTCTGGTTCGCTCGTATTTTCGCTGTCGGTCTCTTCAAATTCTTCTTTATCTCTTCGATCTCTTCTTTCGCTTCGCTCATTATTTTCTCTTAGATTTTCTCTTGGTGCATCCCGTCGTCGATCATGGTTGTCCCTTAACTGGTAAACTCCATGGTCTCTTGCGCCTCTGTCACCTTTAGTGTTACTATTTCCACGTCTTGGTGTCTCTCTGGCCATACCATCAGTGGTTCGTTGATACTGGTCCCTGCAGGCATCTGTGCGTATATCTGCCTGCTCATTTAGTGCCTCATCTTGAGTTTCACTGCGTACCCTATGTCCAGGAATTTCTAAGCTTGATTGGTTGAAGAAAGTAGCATAGGCGTTTCCTATATCTTCCTCATCGAGCTCTTCTTCTTCTGGCATATAGAGGTCCTCTATGGATATTAATTCTTCAATAGGAACCTCTCTGGGGTTCTGTGATACTACTGGTGGTTGTTGGCTTCGTATAGCTGGAGTAGGCGCTGGGGTCTCTGGTCTCCAAGTATCGGTGGTGTTTAACGTCCATCGTGGGATTTGTGTATTCCTGCAGTTCCATCCTACGGAACCTAAGGTGGAAGTCATATCATGGAAGTAACCTAGAGGTGCATGGTTGGACATGGCGATATACCTAGCGGCCATTCCAGTCGCTGACATAGCTGCTCTTGCACTAGCTACGGTCTCCAACGAAGCATTACTAAAAGTACCAGCCATGGTGGTGGTAGGAGTTGTGGAAGTGGTGGTCGTCACTACTGCCATACAAGCGGGAGTTTGCACTACACGGGTCCTCGCTGGCTGTGCCTTCAATCCTGCTGTCACAGCTGTGGTCGCTTCTAACCTAATTCCACTTTGATCGGTCTGCTTTGCTTCTCGCTTGCTGGACCGAGTCTCCTGACGACCTCTTGGAGTAGTTTCTGGATCATCTTCATCTTCTGACGGCGCCATTAAGAGATTCCCCGTCGTTGCTGGGATGTGGCTTTGTCTTTCGTCGACTGTTGGGTTTCAAGGTACTCTCTTGTGTGGTTCCATTTCGCGGGTGCTTGCTCTGATTAACCTACCACGTAGAACTGGTAACATTCCCGTGGTACTACAGTCCATACTATCCAGTCTCTGTTTCACTTCCCACGGGTCCATCTTCTTTACTGCTTCTACTAGAGCTGGGTTAAAATGATTTAGTGGGTTGGTCGTACGACGACCTCTTGAACTTTTTGTTAGCTGTGCCATTTCTATGATATCTCTTGAGCTAATCTATCTAAATTTCCTTAAATTTTCTCTTTGGTCTATTAAATTTTTCTTCTCTCTTCTCAGACTAATAATAATTTTCTTCTTTTTCTCGGTTAGATATAAAAGGGGTGGGGGAAATTTATATATTACTTTAATATATTCAATTTAATAATTTATTGTTCGTAGTTAGGAGTGGGAGAGGTAATTTGGGAAAAGGGAAAAATATTATATAGTCCAGTAGAATTAGACTTTTTGCATGACTTAATTAGTAACAGGCAACTGAAGTAAAAAATGAGTTCATTAGGTCAAAAGATATTAAAATTTAGAAAGACCCTCAAAATTTGGGCTGGCATATTTTTTTAAACAACGTTTTTATGTAAAAAATTGTGAAAAATCGATGTTTTTTGGATCTAGCTCTTTTCGTTTTTTAATAGGGTATATGAAATTTATAATACTTATAAAGGTCTTCAAGACGAATAGTTTAAGCCCTATTACATTAAATTTCGTTAATAATTTATTTAAATAATCGCAAAAATATAGTCAAAAATCGTTAAATGTTCAATAATTTTTTATTCCATAAAAAAAAGAGTTACATGCTTGTAACTTTGTAAAAAGTTGCCTTCTATCATCCTTAAGTTCCCATAATTTTTTCAGCAAAAAATATTAATTTGTTTATGAGATATTCAATTTGTTCACTAAAAAGAGGTAAAATGTAGGCCTCAAATGGACCCTATTGCGGTCATTTTAGAAAGAAATGACCGTTGTCATTTATGCTCTTTGACACTTATATTTAGTGAAAATAAAAAGTTTGATTGACATTTTAATTATTTTCGCTGTTTAAATGGCGATCGAAAAAAAAAAATTTTTTTCTTAATTGTTTTTTAAATTTATATATGAAAAAATAAAAATATTTAAATGCAACTTTTTTATTCTTGTTGCTTAAATTTTAACGCTTATTTTAAAAAAAAAACATTATTCTGTGATAATTAGGAGCTGAGATAATTTTTTTTTTTTTTTAAATTCGCCATTTGTTTATTTACAAAGATTAAGGAATGAAATTTTAATGACAGGTCCTTTAATACTTGAACTTTGATATAAGATCATTTCTGATATTAAAATCAGTTTTTTAAAACCTTAAAAGATTGTTTTTAAGTATGTATAGTTTCAATTCTTTTTGAAGAGGGGAGGAACGCGTCATCTTTCGCAAGTACAGAAAAAATTTTTTCGATTACTTCAAATTTGTCTTGTGAAAAAATTTTCTATATCTCAGTGAAATATTAACCGATTTTGATGTTTCTTTTTTTAATCTGGGGTAGCGCAAGATAATATTAACAGTCGTTATACTTGTTTAATGATATAAATAAATTAATTTGTTATAAACAATAACAAAAAATATATGCGTATTTTTTTTTCATTTTTTATATACTTGTCATGTTTATTTTTATAATTTAATATATAAGTCTCATTTCTTTTATGAAAAAATTAGATTATTATCTTTTTTACAGGCTAATAATTAATACAAACATTGATCTTATCATAAAAATCCTGAAATTAGTAAAAATAATGTGAAGGCTTTTATGATAAGAGATATGTTTTTATTAATAATATTGTTTAAAAAAGGAAATAATTAAATTTTTTAGAGAAAAAGATATTATTTTTACTAATTTCAGGATTTTTATGATAAGATCAATGTTTGTGTTAATTATTAGCCTGTAAAAAAAGATAATAATCTAATTTTTTCATAAAAGAAACGAAACTTATTTATTAAATTATAAAAATAAACATGACAAGTATATAAAAAATGAAAAAAAAATACGCATATATTTTTTGTTATTGTTTATAACAAATTAATTTATTTATATCATTAAACAAGTATAACGACTGTTAATATTATCTTGCGCTACCCCAGATTAAAAAAAGAAACATCAAAATCGGTTAATATTTCACTGAGATATAGAAAATTTTTTCACAAGACAAATTTGAAGTAATCGAAAAAATTTTTTCTGTACTTGCGAAAGATGACGCGTTCCTCCCCTCTTCAAAAAGAATTGAAACTATACATACCTAAAAACAATCTTTTAAGGTTTTAAAAAACTGATTTTAATATCAGAAATGATCTTATATCAAAGTTCAAGTATTAAAGGACCTGTCATTAAAATTTCATTCCTTAATCTTTGTAAATAAACAAATGGCGAATTTAAAAAAAAAAAAAATTATCTCAGCTCCTAATTATCACAGAATAATGTTTTTTTTTTAAAATAAGCGTTAAAATTTAAGCAACAAGAATAAAAAAGTTGCATTTAAATATTTTTATTTTTTCATATATAAATTTAAAAACAATTAAGAAAAAATTTTTTTTTTTCGATCGCCATTTAAACAGCGAAAATAATTAAAATGTCAATCAAACTTTTTATTTTCACTAAATATAAGTGTCAAAGAGCATAAATGACAACGGTCATTTCTTTCTAAAATGACCGCAATAGGGTCCATTTGAGGCCTACATTTTACCTCTTTTTAGTGAACAAATTGAATATCTCATAAACAAATTAATATTTTTTGCTGAAAAATTATGGGAACTTAAGGATGATAGAAGGCAACTTTTACAAAGTTACAAGCATGTAACTCTTTTTTTTATGGAATAAAAAATTATTGAACATTTAACGATTTTTGACTATATTTTTGCGATTATTTAAATAAATTATTAACGAAATTTAATGTAATAGGGCTTAAACTATTCGTCTTGAAGACCTTTATAAGTATTATAAATTTCATATACCCTATTAAAAAACGAAAAGAGCTAGATCCAAAAAAACATCGATTTTTCACAATTTTTTACATAAAAACGTTGTTTAAAAAAATATGCCAGCCCAAATTTTGAGGGTCTTTCTAAATTTTAATATCTTTTGACCTAATGAACTCATTTTTTACTTTAGTTACCTGTTACTAATTAAGTCAAATTTTAAGGTTTTTCGAGCTAATTCTACTGGACTAATAATATATATGAAAAATATGTATATATGTATATTGCAAATTCAAATACTCGGTGACGCAATTTCTGAGAATATCACACTCGCTTAGTGATATAATTGTTATTTTAGGTTAAGTGACTGTGACTCTGTTTTTACTATCTATTTCTAACCAGCAAAAAAGGAGGTATAGATTTTACTTCTGTTTGTCACGAATTCCTTAAATTGCGTTAATAAATTTATTTAAACACGTCTAGATTTATTTCAATTTAACAACGAGAAATAATTATTCAATCAGTTTTAAATTTACTAAAATCACTAGTCGTTCGCGAATTTAAAGTTTTTCCGGTCAAATTTTCAAGTCTAACTTGCTCTCCTTTTTCACTTTTTTCTCTCTCAACTTCGGTCTAAATTTTTTCACCAGAAATTTTCCCGAACCCAGCCCCACGTTCTGGTGCCATTTGCGATGTGAGAATTTAGTCATATTTAAATTCCAATAAACAAATTATTAAATAAGTTAATATAACTTTGCCCGTCCCCGCATGCAAAGTTCGGCCTGTCGAAAAGAAAGAATCTTTAATTTATTGAGAGCGCCAGACAGGCCTCCGGCTTACTCGTCGGCAGCATGAATCTCGGGCTGTCTTGGCTGGGAGGTGGGCGACCTCTGGTGTTAAATTTATTAAGTCGAAGTTGGGAGAGGTATTGCACACACAAAAAAAATGAATTTTACTAGGTCAAATTGTAACACTTTAATTCTTAATTCAAATCTAATTATTTACAACAAAAGAAAATATCAATTTGCTATGAAACTCTCTATTGATTTAATCTATAACGTTATTTAATTAACTCGCGCACAATCATGTCCCATACGTCCCGGTCAATATAATTTTATAAAGCTAATTTATTTGATTTTTAATTTTATGCCTTTAGTGAAATAATAAACTAATATTCTAATCGTAGCAATAATAAAAGAAAATGAATTTTACGGTCCGGTCGACGTAAGCGACCTCGCTCTTCCTTCTTTCAATTATATGGCTACCAAGAGCCCGCGCACTTATCTCTCTCTCACACACACACTAATCCCACGTGTCTATCAATTTGTTTAATTACCGGTCAATAATAAGGAAAAAAAATTAATAATTATTTAACCGTTGGTGTGCCTGAGTATGCTTGCGTGGTAGTAAAAAAATTTTTAATTGTTACAAAAAAAAATTTTTATCGGAACGAACCACGTCACAACTTATGAACTATAAACCATGTACCATAAACCCATAAACCATAAGCCCATAAAATATAAACCCAAAAACCCATAAACCATAAACCTATAATCCATGAAGCCATTAAACATGAACTCATACACCATAAACCCATAATCTATAAACCCATAAAACATATACTCATACACCATGAACCCAGAAGTCATGAGCTCATAAACCATAAACTCATAAACTATAAACCCATAAACCATGAACCCATAAACTATGAACCCAAAAACCATAAACCCATAAACAATAAACGCATAAACCCATAAACCCATGAACCATGAACCTATAAACCATAAACCCATGAACCCATCAACCCATAAATCATAAACCCATGAACTATAAATCCATAAACCATAAACCCAGAAACCATAAACCCATAAACTATAAACCCATGAACCATAAACCCATAAACCATAAACCATAAACTTATAAACCATAAACTTATAAACCATAAACTTATAAACCATAAACTTATAAACCATAAACCCATAAATCATAAACCCAAAAACCATAAACAATAAATCCAGAAACCCATAATCCCGTAAACCATAAACTCATGAACCCATAAACTCATAAACAATGAACCCATAAACCATAAACCCATAAACTATAAATCCATAAACCATAAACCCATAAACCATAAACTCATAAACCATAAACCCATAAACCATAAACTTATAACCCATAAACCCATAAACCATAAACTTATAACCCATAAACCCATAAACCATAAACTTATAACTCATAAACCATAAACTTATAAACCATAAACCCATAAACTTATAAACCATAAACCCGTAAACTTATAAACCATAAACTTATAAACCATAAACCCATAAACGATGAGTCTATAAACTATAAACCTATCAGTGCACTATAAGACGACCAACTATAGACCTATAGTATGTAAACATTATGATTAATATATTCTCTGATTATAGTAGCGCGAAAATAATATAAGAAACTATACTTTTTTACTGTAATATATTATAATACATGAATATAGTATCACTTCAATCCTAGATTATAGTTCACTACGGTCATCGATTATAGTTTTTTTCTGTAAGGGATCCTATACAATTATTGAGAAAAAGAATTATAGTGTCATGTAATTAACTTAAAGAGACGTATAAATTACTGTTTAGTTTAATGAATGACATTGAATATCCAATTAATAATATAGATTATTATACAGTGCCAAATATTTATTTCACTTGAAAAAATATTATTTATTTATAATTTTATTAAAATATCATTAATTTAGAGACATAAGTTTTGATTGAAAATTATTGATACCTTAAATTTAAAAATATTAATTTATAATTGCATTCATGAAATAAAGTTTTAATAATATATTTGTTTGAAATTAAAAAAGAATTTTTACATAATTTTATAAAGTATGATTCAAAACAAAAATACAAATTCATAAATTTGTTATCCATTAACATATTTATGGAATGAAAAATCATTTGATGTTATTGATTTGAAAGCTGTCATAATTAAAAAATGTTTCCATATAAACCCGATACATGAATTTTGTTTATTATTTTCGAAACAGACAATTTATTCGCAAACTCAGTTGTGTATTTTTTAATGTGAGAGAATGGTAACTATTTGAATATTGTTTCAAAAAAGTTACATACGAAGTTAGAATGTTTAAAAATTTATCTTTAAATCTTTGAATTTTATTTTAAATAAATTTTATTCAAATATTCTTTTATTATATTGAATGAATTTCTAATAAAATAATACACTTGTATATATGTATATAAGATATTTCATGTTTACTGACACAGTTAAAAAATAAAAATTGATAAAATTGAGGGAATAAGTTCCAATTGGATCCCAAAACAGAAAAAATAAATTTTAGAGCTCTAAATCTTTTTTTTAATTAATGTTTTAATGAATTTTTGATTCAAAACTATCGAACTAAAGTAAAAATTTAATAGAATCATTTTTCTTATAAATAAAATATAGAATGTGATTGAATTTTTGAAAATTACAATATGTTAATTTTTTAGCTTATCTGATTAGTGAAAGGTTATTACTATTCAATATACAAAAAAACTTAATAGGAAACTTGCCTGATTAGTTTTCTCATTTTCAACGGGGAAATAACTGAAAACTTCTTAACAGGAGGTCACGTATCTCTATTCTTTTCTAATCAAAGAAATGATATTTTACAAAAACTAATAACTTCAGCAAAAAATGAAGAGAAAGCCGCATCTTGTATCAAACAAAGCAATATTTTCTTTGATGGGAAAAAATTAATTTCATTACTTCGTTGTCAAGAAAACCTTGAAAAACCAAATTGTCCATCCTAACCTCTATGATTTAAGTTTTTCAAGGTTTTCTTGAAAACGAAGCAATAAAATTAATTCTTTCTTATCAAAGAAAATATTGCTTTTTTGATACGAGATGCGGCTTTCTTTTCACTTTTTGCTCAAGTTATTAGTTTCTGTAAAAAAAACTCAATTCTTTGATGAGGAAAGGACAGACATAAGTGACCTCCTCTTGATTTGCAAAAGGGTCAGAAAAATATTCATTTTATAATTGATTATAAGATCTTTTTTCTCTCCTCAATTTTGAAGAAAATATACGAATACATTTTTTATCAGATATCATTTAGATAGATAGATAGGTATTCATTAGATTATATTAACTGATTAAGTCGATTTAGTAAATATTTTCATGTAAAATATTCATAAACTTTATTTTCCTCTTTTAAAAAAGTGATGGATGAATTCTGTCATCACGATAAGACAGTTTTGATTGGTTAAAATAAAACAAGTGACGAAAATTTGAAATTTAGAATAAAATTTTGAAAATTCAATGAATTATGTTAACTAATAAACAAATAAAACAAGGCGCGCGCAATGCGCTCAAAATTGCTAGTATTATAAATAATTAATGAATATACATCTAATTTTTGAAATTCGAGTAAAAATTAAAGTATAACGAAACATTAGTCCTTATTTAATTTAATAAACGTTTCATATAATATGTTGATAAATAAAATTTAATCTAAATAATATTAAAGAATTAAAACATTTACTTGTTTGGTAATCATATAAACACTTTTTGAATGAAAATTAAATTAACACATAAGTTAAATTGACATAAAGTATTAATATCGACTTTCGCAGTACTAGAATCTAGAAAGTCGAAGTATATGAACTCGCAACGTTGTCTCGGTGCTCGATCTCGGCTTGCGGCATGCGAGATGCCGACGAGTCGAAGCAAGTAACTACGCAACGCTAAAAGTTGTGCCCGGTTTCGGCTGTCAGCATGGATGATGCCGACGAGTCGAAGCGATTGACCCGGCGATGCAGTCGCAGCGCTCCACTCGGATTCACGTTACTATACTGTACAGACGGTCGCAATGATTGACTGCGGTATAGTCACGCATAAACCTACTACGATTTTATTAGGCCAGTCAATTTAGCTAAAAAATGGCTGATATTTGCAAAAAGGTTTAACAGTAAACTGTCTGCACAATTATGTAAAGTAGGTTTGTGGGAGTAAAATATCCAAAATGGCCCCAACAGATGTTGTCCGTTTTTGTTTAAACAATGTTTAAACATTGAAAATTGACATTTTTTCTCTTTATCTGCAAATATTTCTGGAGCTATAAAAGTTATCATATTGGTCCAATAAGATAAAATGTAGGTTTTTTGAAGAACTTTAAAATGAATTTTTAACCATTTTGATTGCATTTATAGTTTCCGAGAAAAATGCAAAAAACCACGAAAAAGGGTTAAATTTAAAAAAATTCATAACTTTTTTAATTTAATGATTTAAGAATTGGGCTTGTGTCAATAAATAGTTCTTAATGTGCACAATAAGCATACGCAAGCAGAATCCTGTAGGACTTATAGTTTTTCCATAATAACACTTATAAGTTATAAACAATTAATTTTCAGTAGGCCACTCTATCTCACACGATTAACTTTTTACAATGTTCAACATCGATTCTGAAAGTTTAGATATCCCTCTACAAAATGTATATTTCAGATTTTTGATCAAGTGATTAGAAAGTCCTTAAAAATGCACTTAAACATTGGATCTTTCGCTTGGGCGCATGAATTAACGTTAGTAGTGGGGGAAACTCATAACGAAGGGGAAATGTATAACGGGTAGTCTGCCTAGCATGCCTAGCTGCTTGGTATCCCCCACTACTAATTACTTAATCAAAAATCTGAAATATACATTTTGTAGAGGGATATCTAACCTTTCAGAATCGATGTTGAACATTGTAAAAAGTTAATCGTGTGAGATAGAGTGGCCTACTGAAAATTAATTGTTTATAACTTATAAGTGTTATTATGGAAAAACTATAAGTCCTACAGGATTCTGCTTGCGTATGCTTATTGTGCACATTAAGAACTATTTATTGACACAAGCCCAATTCTTAAATCATTAAATTAAAAAAGTTATGAATTTTTTTAAATTCAACCCTTTTTCGTGGTTTTTTGCATTTTTCTCGGAAACTATAAATGCAATCAAAATGTTTAAAAATTCATTTTAAAGTTCTTCAAAAAACCTACATTTTATCTCATTGGACCAATATGATAACTTTTATAGCTCCAGAAATATTTGCAGATAAAGAGAAAAAATGTCAATTTTCAATGTTTAAATATTGTTCAAACAAAAACGGACAACATCTGTTGGGGCCATTTTGGATATTTTACTCCCACAAACCTACTTTACATAATTGTGCAATCGGTTTGCTGTTAAATTTTTTTACATAAAAAAATCTAATTTGACTGGACTATATGTATACTTGTGCTTCGAGTGCTGTTTGCATCCCGCTAATATGACCAACTTCGCAGCGCTGGATCCGGGTTTGTTTTTTCAGTGTAACGAAATTTAGCTAAAAGTAACATTTTTCATCAATTTTAATTACATTTTTATTTTTTCCAAAGGATCGCCAAGGATGTCTACTCTGAAATTTTTAGGCCATATTTATACATATATTGCCTGCTATGATGAGTTTTTCGGACATGGGATCATGGTTCAAAACCTTGAAAAGTGGTATTTCAATGTTTTAAATGACTTTGGCTACATCAGCACTTATGAATTACTTTTTACTTAAAATTTAGAATATTTTGAACAAAAAAGTTTCTCAGTGATATATTCTCAAAACGTAATCCAACTGAGTAATTTAAGCCTAAAATTGGTCAAAAATGTCAAAAATATGATTTTTGCCTAACTTTGAAAATTTGTCGCTCTAAAAATATGTACTAAAAAGATCTATAAAAATTCTGAGTGGTTTATAATATGGAAAAGAATTATTTTACTAATTTTCAGCGAAAAAAATTTTTCGTTATTTGATTTGACAGAGAATGGGCGGTATATATATATATACTTATAGTGACGCCCAAAAGTTAGGAAACATTTTTATTGAAACCAGTCGAACTTTAAAAGGTCGTAGCTCCAAAACGGCCTGATCAATTGAAAAAATTGAAAGAGATTTTGAAAGATCTCGTTAAACACTATCGATTTATGTCAGGTCTATTGCCATTTTTCATTAAGGGGCGGCCGTATAGCTTTGTCCTTGTCTAATCTAAATTTTCGTTGTTATTAATAAATTAAATATTGTTATACAAAAGTAAGGGCATAGCCCAATAGATTTCAGGACGAGCAAACGATCCTACTCCATGAAAAAATATGAAACTTTTATTAGTTTTTAGTGACGTCTGAAAATTTTATATTTTTTTATATAATGGGATCGTTTGCTCGTCCTGAAATCTATTGGGCTATACCCTTACTTCTGTATAACAATATTTAATTTATTAATAATAACGAAAATTTAGATTAGATAAGGACAGAGCTATACGGCCTCCTCTTAAAGAAGATAACATTTTAACCCATAAAAAAATCTTTTTCTTCAAATTTTTTTTTTCAATTAATCATCTGTAACTTTTTGGAAAATTACTGAATCAAAAAAGTACGCAAAACATTTTAAAAAAGAGCAAATTTCCTAAATGTTTAATGTCTAGCAACTTTCTCCTACGTTTGGTATATGCAGAGTTATAAACGTTCGAAAAATGAACGTGGACTTTTTTATGAGAATTTATTTAAGTAAGGTGTATTGCTAATTATAAAAGTGCTTTTTTATTGGTTGATTTAGTTTATTTTCTTTATTATTGTATCAATTTAACATTTTCGAAAATACAAACATTTTATACGGTCAACATAAATAATAGTTTCTACCGACTTATAACATTTTTTTTTAAATCAACAATGTCATAATTAAATTCTCTTCAAAAATTTTGATAATTTGTAACATGGCAGATTGACCATGTTACTTATATGAATATTAGTAACGCATATAGACGACAGAAAGGAGCATACAACTGTTGGCAAGACGGAAAGCAGACCACGCGAGTCAAACTAACCCAAGATCGTTGGCACACACGCGCGAATTTATGAAGCTCGTGTAATGTGCTGATATGGCTAGCAAGCCGCCCCTGGTGAAAAAAAATCAGCTGACAAATCACCTGATTTCTCAGGTGATTTATCATGCCAAAACATCATGTAATGATATTTTTGTTTTTCACACATTTAAATCAATACTTAGTCAATTCATAACAAATTTGGAAAATTTTTGAAATTTCTGAACTTAGAAATTTTTTTGTAATTTCGTCAAAATTTTTTCTAAGACCAAATTATCTAAAAAATTTTCTAAGTTCAAAATTTTCAAAAATTTTCAAAAATTGTTTTGAATTAACTACCCACACAGCATGAATTAATTTTGAAATAATTTCATGAAATATTACAAGTAATAATACGTTAAAAGCATTTAAAAAGAACTCAAAAAGATAACTATATTCTTTTGAACAGAATTTATGAAATAATGCACAGGAAGATTTTAAAGTCTTTACAAAAATAATACCAAAAAGAAAACGAAAGTTAAGACATGAAATATTACACAAATCTTTACTGAAAGGACTTTGAAAGGACTTCTTGAAAGAAAACAAGAAAGAACTCAGAAATCTTCCAACGATTGAAGTCATAAAATAATTCAGGAACATTTTTGGAATGATCTAAGATATTCTTTCACCAAATCATTTCAAGATTCATTCAAAAAGCTTTCATGATATAATTCATGTAATATTTAGGTAAAGTCTAAAGAAATCAAACATGAAATAATTTTGAAATCTTTTTGAAATATTTTATGAAATAACTTATGATGAGAATAAAAGTTATTACATGAATCCTTACTGAAAGGACTTTAAAAAGACTTCTTGAAAGTAAACAAGAAAGATCTCAGAACTCTTTCGAAGATTCCAGTCGTAAAATAATTCAGAAAGATTTTCGAAATAATCTAAGTTATTCTTTCACCGAATCATTTCAAGATTCATTCAAAAAGCTTTCATGAAATAATTTATGCAATATTTTGGTAAAGTCTTAAGAAATCATACATGAAATAATTTTGAAATCTTTTTGAAATATTTTATGAAATAACTTATAATGAAAATAAAAATTATTACATGAATCCTTACTGAAAGGACTTTGAAAAGACTACTTGAAAGGAAACAAGAAACAACTCTGAAATCTTCTAACGATTAAAATCAGAAAATAATTTAGAAAGATTTTTGGGTTGATCTAAGGTATTCTTTCACCAAATCATTTCAAGATTCTTTTAAAAAGCATTCATGTAATAATTCATGCAATGTTTTGATAAAGTCTTAAGAAATCATACATGAAATAATTTTGAAATCTTTTTGAAATATTTTATGAAATAACTTATAATGAAAATAAAAATTATTACATGAATCCTTACTGAAAGGACTTTGAAAAGACTACTTGAAAGGAAACAAGAAACAACTCTGAAATCTTCCAATGATTAAATTCAGAAAATAATTTAGAAAGATTTTTGGGTTGATCTAAGGTATTCTTTCACCAAATCATTTCAAGATTCTTTTAAAAAGCATTCATGTAATAATTCATGCAATGTTTTGATAAAGTCGCACGAAATCTTACATGAAATAATTTTGAAATCTTTTTGAAATATTTCATGATATAACTTATAATGAAAATGAAAATTATTACATGAATCCTTACTGAAAGGACTTTGAAAAGACTACTTGAAAGGAAACAAGAAACAACTCTGAAATCTTCTAACGATTAAAATCAGAAAATAATTTAGAAAGATTTTTGGGTTGATCTAAGGTATTCTTTCACCAAATCATTTCAAGATTCTTTTAAAAAGCATTCATGTAATAATTCATGCAATGTTTTGATAAAGTCTCAAGAAATCATACATGAAATAATTTTGAAATCTTTTTGAAATATTTTATGAAATAACTTATAATGAAAATAAAAATTATTACATGAATCCTTACTGAAAGGACTTTGAAAAGACTACTTGAAAGGAAACAAGAAACAACTCTGAAATCTTCCAACGATTAAATTCAGAAAATAATTTAGAAAGATTTTTGGGTTGATCTAAGGTATTCTTTCACCAAATCATTTCAAGATTCTTTTAAAAAGCATTCATGTAATAATTCATGCAATGTTTTGATAAAGTCGCACGAAATCTTAGATGAAATAATTTTGAAATCTTTTTGAAATATTTCATGATATAACTTATAATGAAAATGAAAATTATTACATGAATCCTTACTGAAAGGACTTTGAAAAGACTACTTGAAAGAAAACAAGAAACAACTCTGAAATCTTCCAACGATTAAATTCAGAAAATAATTTAGAAAGATTTTTGGGTTGATCTAAGGTATTCTTTTACCAAATCATTTCAAGATTCTTCCAAAAAGCATTCATGTAATAATTCATGCAATATTTTGGTGAAGTCTTAAGAAATCATACATGAAATAATTTTGAAATCTTTTTGAAATAATTCATGAAAGAACTTATCATGACGAGAATAAAAGTTATTACATGAATGGACTTTGAAAGGACTTTTTGAAAGAAAATGTAAAATATAACAGAATCATTTAGAAATATTTTCGGGATTAGTTTATAATTTATCCGCTTGATGGCGGTATCTCTTACTCTCGCAAGCGGTAAGAGTGCTTCCCGTTTCATATATAAGGAAAATAAGAATCTAAAATGGAAACTATGAATTGTTATGCGTGCGATGTCTGTGTTATGATAACTTCGATTTAAACCGCTGTGAAACTATTCGTAACCTTATAAATAATTATATCATCATATCCGTTATATATATATATATATATATATATATATATATATATATATATATATTGTGTGTGTGTGTGTGTGTGTGTGTGTGTGTGTGTGTGTATTAATTCTAAATTGATTCTTAAATAATACAGCAAAGAATAAAGTTTCTACAACTTTACACGTCTCTCAACTAAAGATATATGAAAAGATTAATGCATTATTACTAAAAGAATTTATGGATCCTGACAGAATTCTTTCATTGAAAGGATTCTGTAATGATTCTATGGCCGGGGTATATTCCTTTTAGAAATAATACAATGAAATATTTTAAAAATATTTCATATCCTTCTTCCAGAATCCTTTCAATGTAAGATGTATGAAAAGATTTACGAATTATTACTAAAAGAATTCATGGATCCTTACAGAATTCTTTCATTGAAAGGATTCTGTAATGATTCTATGTCCGGGGTATATTCCTTTTAGAAATAATACAATGAAATATTTTAAAAATATTTCTTATCATTCTTACAGAATCTTTTCAATGGAAGATGTATGAAAAGATTTACGAATTATTACTAAAAGAATTCATGAATCCTTACAGAATTCTTTCATTGAAAGGATTTTGAAATTTCTTGTGAATTCTTTATGAAATATTTTTTTGTATTATTTTTAAAAGAATAATACCTCGGACCTAGAATTATTTCAGAATTTTTCAGTGATATATTTCTGAAAGATTGTAGTCCTTTCATGAATCCTTTCAGAATCCTTTCAAAGTCCTTTCATGCTGTATGGGTAAGCATGGTTTGAAACGCGTCAAACAAAAAAAAATCGTCACATGATGTTTTGGCATGATAAATCATCTGATAAATCAGGTGATTTATCACCTGATTTTTTTTAACACGGGCTTGACTTGAGTAGCTAAGTTGGGATCCGTTAAGGATCGTTTGAGTTGCAGATACTAAATCAAATTCAGTATCTGCAACTTATCGAAGCGTTGATAAGTTGAGAAACAAGGAAACTGTAACTTCTTTGCTCGCAAACAGTTAAAGCAAGACATGCATCTCATTTCTTTCTATACGAATACTTATTAATTAACTAATCAGTAAATAAATGGACTCGTTACAGTATGCTTTTGTTTAAATATCCTATCTTGTATCCACAAAAATATAAATTTTTACTGGATATAAATTTGACCTCTGAATTGTAAACTTTAAATTTTTTGACAAGTGTTTGTTATTTCAGTATTCCAATATTTACATCTCCTCGATATAACCAATACAACATCCATGGTTCTGTTAATGGCAAATGAAGGAATTTTACTCTATTTTACTCTGTTAGTAGCTTGCACCTGCTATCTAATCTTAGCAGCTTCAACATTATTTATGATTCCAAAACATAATTTATTTTTGAATATTAATTTTTTAATTATTACAAATATTATACTTTTAGACGTGATTTAATTAAAAAAAAAGACATGATCCACAAGTCTTATGCTTTATAACACTTAAGAATGTTTGATTAAATTTGTCATATTTTTGAATAATAATTATATTAGATTACATACAATTAACATGACATAATGTGTGTTTTCTATGAATACTTGTTTACGTAATCAAAGCTTTTTATGATTCCATAATTTTATTAACCCATTGTCTCCAATCAAATCCATAAAAGCTATTGGTATGAAATTACATACTTACAATTATAAATTAGTCGAGGAATTGATGAACTGTGAAACAAGGAAACTGCAGCTTCTTCGCTTGCAAACAGTTGAAGCAAGACATGCACCTCATTTCTTTCTACAGGAATGCTTATTAATTAACTACTAAGTAAATGAATGGACTCGTTCCAGTACGCTTTTGTTTAAATATCCTATCTTGCATCCGGAAGGATATAAATTTTTACTGAATACAAATTTGACTGAACAAGGAAGAAATTTAAACTTTAAATTTCTTGACGAGTATTTTTTATTTAAAAATTTAACATTTCTTTAATACAATCAATACTGCAAACTTAAAATGTATTGAAAAATATTTTTTTTAAATTATATATTTTAGGCACTTCATTTATATTTGATATAACTATAAATACTTTGAAAACTTTATGAAAAAAAAATTTTTAAATTATTCTTTGAAATATATAATTATATAAAAATGTTAACTTGGGACTACGTTTTAATGATTATAAATGACTTTGAAATTAAAAAATAAAGCGAAATTTCTTATATCATATCTTTATTTAAAACCTTAAATAATAATACATAAAACTTTTATAATTTTAAATCTTATGATCTACTTTTATGAAATCACAACAGGTGTATTTTGTGCGCTGCTCGCGCATGTGCAGTGTGCAAACGAACTTTGAACGGAAATTTTAATTTTAAATTTTTAGATATCTTATAAGAATTAATTAATAACATTAAAACTTTTATAATTTTAAATCCTATGAACTACTTTTATGAGATCACAATAGGTGTATTTCGCGCGCTGCTTGCGCATGCGCAATGTGCAAACGAAGCTTGAAAAAAATTCGAAATAAAAATTTAATAGATTTCTTAATCATTTCTAAAATAAAGTCATCAAAAATCAATAATCAATAAATCCACCTTCATTATCTATCACTATCTGCAATCTTCGTGGGACAGAATCGCATAAATTATGAAAATATTCTGGATTATCAAATAAGGCAGTCCATGCTTCTTGAACGAGTTCCACGAGCTGCTCACGATTTCGTGCCATTCCAGGTCTCCATCCTTTCAGCATATATCACCAGCCATTCTCGATGATGTTGAGATCTGGTGAACGTGGTGGCCAGTCAAATCTTTGAAGCTGGGGATGCGGTGCGTACCAATCACGCACTATATGTGCGGTATGTATAGGACTATTATCCTCCACTATATCAATTGGCACCTCATCGTCTGAGCATCGTTCTCATAGACTCAGCAGAAGCTCATTTTCAAGAATGTTCACGTATGCTTGAGCATTGAGTCTTCTGTCAATACGAAGAATACGACCGGGACCATTACCGTTCACCCACGCTTCGAAAAATTATCTAAGACAACGAAAGTAAATAACTATAAATAACTGTAAATCATCATAAATAATTATAAATAATAATAAACTATTTGCTTACTTAAAAATTTTGAAAATTGTCAATAATAGTAAATAATAGTAATTAAGGGTGAGTAACTGTAAGTGTTTGTAAATAATAGTAAATAACTTCTAAAATCAGTTAGTAATTGTAAATAACTAAATAACAATAAATAATTGTGAATAATAATAAATAAGTGTAAATAACTTTTATTAATGTTTCAGTCTCAATACTTTTTATTAATTATTTACAGTTATTTAGAGATATTTACAGATATTTACAGATATTTACGAAAAATATTTCTATATGGGTATTTACTAATTTTATAACTCTGACTGTGCGGAAGACACCTAGCGCCACTTTTTTGTTGAAATTAAGACCTTCATTTTGCTTCACTTAGACCGTTTCTATGTGCTTTGAAACTGAATTTGTGATCAGAGCGAGTTGATAGTCAATTGCATGCTTACGATGTTTACAGATTTTATTCTACGAATTTCCTATCAAATTTAAATAGCCATATCTCAGTATTAAAGATCTTCAAGCCTACTTTAAAGTTATGTTGGTTGTTTGAATGAAAAAAAATTATAAACTACTTTTAACCTCAAAATACACGAGAGTAAACCCGTTTGAGTAAAATTTTTTAATATTTAAAGAGTAACAATTCGGAAAAAAAAATTTTCTCGGCTCTAAAATCACCCTATAAGATATTATTTTAACTTACGGCAATAAAAAAAGTGTGAAAAAGGGTCTCAAAAAATTTTTTTCAGTCATAGCTGTATGTAGAAAAAAGAAAAATAAGAAAAATCAATAAAAAATACGCTTTTTTGCGATTCGGCAAGGTTAAATCTTTATTCCAACAAGGTATTCCAGCTGCTTTTTCAATTTTTAGTATAAACACATCGATCTAAGGGTTGGGAGTGATGCTCAGTAAGTTTCGGGAAATAACGACCTGTCTAATATATATATATGTATATATATATATATATATATATATATATATATATATATATATATATATATATATATATATATATATATATATTCGTGTATGTCTATATAAAAAATATTATAATATTATATGGTTGATTCCATTCAGATTCATGCAAGCCGTCACTGATCGAATTTTTTTTTTCTTCTAAGTAATAAAAATACCTTCTCTTATGTATATAAAAATAAAATTTACCTCGTAGAACGCTCAAAAATTTTTTTTGTTTTTACTACAGCAATTTTAGTGTTAGATGTAAAAACGAAAATTCAAAAATTGAAAATGAACCTCTACTTTTAAATGACTATAGCTCCGTCAATTTTTAACCTTTTCGGGCGTTTTTTTAACAAAAGTGTGCGGAATTCTGTCTAGTTTTAAATGCAATCTCGATTTTTGTAATACAATTTGATCTCACTGAGTTATTTACGAAAAAACAAAAAAAGCGATTTTTTTCAAACACGATTTTCTCAAAAACTATATTTTTTTTTTTTTAAATTTTTATATGATTTTATACATAAAAAATACTAACTTTTAGGGTAGGTGAGAATATGCGATTTTGCCTTATTTTTTTTTAACAGATTTTTAAACGTTTTTTTTATATTTTCGATTTTAAAACATTGATACCATGGTGCATCGTACTATTTTTCCAACTTTACGTGTTCTTACAACTATTTTTATGCTTTTATTTATTAATATATCAAAAATATCAACAATAATCTTCAAAATAAACCCCGGATCGAATATTTTGATCAATTAGAACCAAAGTTATGACGATTTCAAGTTAAAAAAAAAATGCTGAAACTTTAAATAAATATGATATTTACATTAAGAAAACGCAATTTTCGTTAAAGATTAAAATCTAAAGATATAAATTTTTTAATTTGGAATAAAAGTTATTTTGATGAAAGAATACATAACCATTTATCCTCTTTTTATGGTACATTATTATAATAAAAATTTTTTTTGTTGAAGAATATAATTTTTTTATCAGTTTGAATTTCGCGCCTAGAATTTGAATTTATTTTGTAGGGAGTTGACGCATGTCACTACTAGGTGGCGATAATTCGTTCTTTGCATTCTCATCAACGACTTGACGCGTTTAAAAGGAAGAAAAGGAAGATAAAAAACAAAGTTGTTTCAGAAAAATTATTTTTTTCGATCTGTCATTGAACAGAATATCAATAATGGCATCACTGATTGTTAAAATGAAGTGCAAGGATTTAAAAGAAAGGCACAAAAAAGTTGTTTATGATTGCTCCAAAAGTCCACTTAGAGAATTAGGTGATCTAACGGAGTCTTTGAAGCGCTTGTATCCAAATTCTTCTTTCTCTAGAGAAGATAAAGTATGCCCTTTGTGTTACAAAATATTATTAGATGAAGTGAAAAATGCGCCTATTTCATCGACTTCAAGCAGTCAACAATCTTCGGAAGATTTTATTCATAGTGAGGCTGTGGTAGAACAGCTCAACGAGACTTCAAGTAATTTAAAATTAAACATTTCACCAATTAAAATGCCTCGAAGTATCAATATCAAGATGCGAGAATCTTATGCTCTTCGAAAAAGAAAACAAATAAACGATGCATTTGATTCACAAATAGCAAGTAAAATGATGAAAGTCTACGATATAACGGATTTGCCCGCATTGAATGAAAATAATGAATGTAAAACAAATGATAAATGGCTTGAGAATGTTATTGCATTAGATAATTGTTCAAATTTTCTTGAGAAAGTGCGATTGTTGAGTATTATACTAAGTGATATTTCCCAAGATTATTTATTATCAGTTTTACCAAATGTAACTATTTATATGATTGATCAAGCACGATCATTGGTAAATAATAAAAAAATTTACAAGCAGTCTGAGAACTATTGTGGCCATTCTTTGGATAGTAAAATTGTAATGAAACTAAAGGATTATTATCTGAACGATGATTTTAATTGTTCTCGTCAAAGTGCAAATAAAAGCGACACAGTATCTATCAAAGAAAATGGTATGAAAACTAAAAAAGTCAAACGCTATCTTACGCAAAGTATAAAAGGAATATATCAATTATTTAAAGACGAAAATCCTGAAATGAGAACAAAGATTAGTAAATCAACATTCTGCGCTTTATGACCGAAGTGGGTTCTACCACATTCACCCACCGATTCATGTCTTTGCGTTTACTGCGAGAATCTTAAACTTATGTTAGATGCTTTGAATAATTATAAAAAAGAGAATAAACAAGACATTGCAGATTTGGAATTGAAAATATGTTCTTAACTTTTTTGTTCAAAAGATGATATGAAATGTGTACTAAGAGAATGTAAAGAATGTCCCATTGGAGATTCTATTGATTTACAAGTAATTTCTTTGGCAGAAGAAGATTTATATGAAGAAATAATTTATGGTGTTTGGGAAAAATGAAATTTACTGAATAAAACAAGCACAATTGAAAATTTCTTAATAGAGTTAAGAGAGCGCGCTCTCACTGTAAGAGCTCATAAATTGGTCAAAGAAATTCAACGTATAGCAATTAAAGAGGTTAAACTTTTAGCGAAAAATAATGACTTTCAATTAGATATTCATGTCGATTTTGCAGAAAATTGGACAGTTCTGCTTCAAAATGAAATTCAAAGCTATCATTGGAGTAAAAACCAAATATTAATATTTACGTCAGTATGCTATTTTGGAAGTGATAAAACAGTCAGTTATGTCACCGTCTCTGACGACATTAAACATGATTCGTCTCATGTCTTAATGGCTATAAATTTAACTATCGATAACTTAAAACAAAAACATATTGCGCAAGATCTTGATGAAATCATAACCATTTCCGATGGAGCTGTCAGCCATTTTAAAAATAGATATTAATTCTATGAGCTTCAAAACTCAAAAGTAAACAGAAAATGGCTTTTTTCTGCAACAGGTCATGGTAAAGGCGCTTGTGACGGTATTGGTGGTTTAGTTAAACATTATGCTACCACGCATAATCTGTCCAAGAAGAGTGCAGATTTTATTAGAAACGCTGAAAATTTCGCCATTCACGTATCAAAATATACTCCGTCGATTAACATTCTTGTTATCCGCAAGGATGAGTTAGAAGTTTTTCGACTGACGAAAAAATGGAATGGTTAGGAAATGCAAAAGAAATTAAAGGTATTCGAAAGATTTACTGTTGGAAAAGTGAACGAAACCAAATCTACACTGCCAAAACTTCGAGACATGAGTGGCAAGAAGTAAATTGAAAGGTTTCATTCAAATTCGGATTTTTTTATTCACATTAGTTCTCAATTCATTAGTGTTCTTTCTTAATTGTATCGCATATTATTTGTTCATTGAAAATGACCAAATAATATATTTAAGTATTTAAAAAACTCACCTTTTCAAAATTCAAATTCAAAATTTAAAATTCAAAATTTAAATTCAAAATTCAAAATTCAAAATTCAAAATTCAAAATAAATATATTTATTTAAAGTTTCAGCATTTTTTTTTAAACTTGAAATCGTCATAACTTTGGTTCTAATTGATCAAAATATTCGATCCGGGGTTTATTTTGAAGATTATTGTTGATATTTTTGATATATTAATAAATAAAAGCATAAAAATAGTTGTAAGAACACGTAAAGTTGGAAAAATAGTACGATGCACCATGGTATCAATGTTTTAAAATCGAAAATATAAAAAAAACGTTTAAAAATCTGTTTAAAAAAAATGAGGCAAAATCGCATATTCTCACCTACCCTTAAAGTTAGTATTTTTTATGTATAAAATTATATAAAAATTAAAAAAAAAAAAATATAGTCTTTGAGAAAATCGTGTTTGAAAAAAATCGCTTTTTTCGGTTTTTCGTAAATAACTCAGTGAGATCGAATTGTATTACAAAAATCGAGATTGCATTTAAAACTAGACAGAATTCCGCACACTTTTGTTAAAAGAACGCCCGAAAAGGTTAAAAATTGACGGAGCTATAGTCATTTAAAAGTAGAGGTTCATTTTCAATTTTTGAATTTTCGTTTTTATATCTGACACTAAAATTGCTGTAGTAAAAAAAAAAAAATTTTTTGAGCGTTTTACGAGGTAAATTTAATCTTTATATACATAATAAAAGGTATTTTTATTACTTAGAAGAAAAAAAAAATTCGATCAGTGACGGCCTGCATGAATCTGAATGGAATCAGGCATATATAAAATTATAATATTATATAATTTTATGTATTCTATATAAAAAATATTATAATATTATATAATTTTATGTATTCTATATAAAAAATATTATAATATATAATTTTATATATTCTATATAAAAAATATTATAATATTGTAAGATAATCGCTGTTTGCACTATTAAAATTTCTTTTATATTCAATACTCCAATGCAAATCTCCTGCTGGGAACATTAAAGGAAAAATCATAGGGTCCACATAATTAGATATTGTTTTATTTCGTATTTTAATTACAAAAAGAGCGTGTAAAATTACAAATAAAGTTAAAATACGTAAAATACTTGGAATAGCCTTGTATATATAAAATTAAAAAAGTACAGTATGATATCACAGTCATAAAACATAATAGAGATAATAATACTGTAATAGTAAGTCAATAAATTAAATAAAAGTGATACCACAGATAATATAAATAAATACACGCAAAGAGTATAAATAATATAATTAAAAATCAGTCTCAAATATCTATCAGTCAAATACAGCAGATGCCCGACGCAACCAGAGTCCAGTGCGTCACATACGTCATTTATGTAAAGGCAAAACAACAGAGGCCCAGCACCGAACCCTGAGGTACTCCTAGATTGGTTGTTAGCCAATTCGATTCTTCCTTTAAATGCGTGGAAACCATTTGTTTCCTACCTGATAAATAGGAGTTAATCTATTCGAGTGCGGCCCTGGAGAACCCCATCGATCTAAGGCTAACAAGAAGTTTGGAGGGAGAGATTGTGTCGAATGCCTTACTAAAGTCAAAAAGTAAGTAACGTGACAAGTTTCCTGTCTAGACCTGACCTTATATCGTCTGTAAGCTTTAGTACAGCAGTCTGCGTAGAATGGTTTTTCCTGAAGCCCGTCTGCATAGGATCGAGCAATTTTTTAGATGTAATGTACTCCTGCAGTTGGTCATGGGCGATCTTCTCAAAAACCTTTGAAAGAAAACATAAGATGGCTATAGGCCTAAAATCTTTTGGCTGCTTAGGTGCAGCACACTTTTTCAATGGTATAATACGTGCTTGCTTCCAGCGGCAAGGGAAGACCCCCCGTGCAAAAGAGGAGTTGAACAGAGTCACAAGATGTTCACTAATAAATGGTAAAGCTTTAACTATCACGCTTTGCGGAATGCCATCCTCACCACAAGCCTGTGAGGAAAAATGTGAAATTGCAAGAACAACATCATTAAAACTAATTGGTTTAAAGGTAAACCCACTTTTATTGCATTGAGAAAGAATTCTCAATCGCTCTTCACTATCCTCCTGCGGCGAGACTGTCACCCCAGCAAAGTGCGCATTAAGCTTATCCGGAGTGAGTCCATTCAAATCCCCTTGAAGTCCGGATAGCAGTCTCAGGTCTCTCAACTCCTTCCAGACACATGATGAGACAATTTATTTTAATAAGTATAAGTAAGTTCTTCTCCTGAATTTTAATTGAGATAAATGCAAATAAATGTATGAGGGGTGTATGAGGAGTGTATGAGGGGTAGTACCTCGGTAGGGAGGGGTGACTTGGGTAGTAAGGTGTTTTTGTTTCGGTTTTTAAATAAGAAGACATTTCTAGAGAAATTTTCACGTTATTTTGAGGGGTGACTTGTGACGTTTTGAGGAGGAGGGAAGTATAATGAGAGGTAGCAGAGGAGGGATCTTTTTTTTAAATATAACTATAAATATAGGGAATAAGTAACAGATGCATTGGTAAAATAAGGAAAAATCAGCGTAATTATCAGAGGGGTGTATGAGTGGTGTTGAGGGGTAGCAATAGTAGTGACTTGGGTAGGAGGGCGAGTAACTTGGGTAGTGAGGGGTGTCTTAAAAAAAAAAACATTTCTAGACAGATTTTCAAGTTATTTTATGGGGTAAATTGTGGTGTTTTGAGAATACAAGGTACAAGGAGAAAAATGAGGGGTAGGAAAGGAGGGATTTTGTTGTTTATATAACTATATAATATAGGGACATATATTCTATGTCTGTGTGCTCGCAATATGAACGTTCTGTGTCTGGGTGCTCATAATTCTAGACGAATTGAATATTCAAAAATTAAGTAATTAACAAATGAAAAGTTAAAAACATTTCATAACAGTTTAAAATGGTTCAGAGCTTTTTAAAATCATTTTAAATTATTTATTTTTGTTGTAGATGTCCGAAAATTTATACTTTCTAATTATTTTGAACGATTTTGAACAAAGTTTAGGACAGTTTTAAATTAATTTGAATAATCTTAAATAATTATGAACAGGTTAAATATCCATTAGAGTTATCAGAAAAAATTATTTTCTGTGAGAAAATAATCATACACGAAGAAATGATTTATTGATTCATCAATTTATTTGCTCAATTGCTTATGACTTATTTAGTGCCATAAAAAATAGTTTGAAAATTTTTACCTTATTATCATATAATTATTGATTAAGTGAAGGTCACGTTTCTCCGTCCTTTTCTAATCGAACAATTAATTTTTTGCAAAAACTAATAATTTTAACAAAAAATGAAGAGAAAGCCACACCTCGAATCAAAAAAAGCAAAATTTTGTTTGATAAGAAAGAATTAATTTAATTACTTCGTTTTCGAGAAAACTTTGAAAAACCAAATTGTTTAGTCTAACCTCTAAATAATAGGGTAAAAATGAGGATTGGTCTGAGATAAAAGGACAGAGAGAAAGTAAGGAAATAAGAAAAGAGTTAGTAAGAGCGTTAAATTAGAAATCAAAAGAAATGATCAAAGAGTTACGCTAAAAAAATTATTTTCTAATAGCTTGTTTTAAAAAGACAGTAGCAAATAACTTGTATACAAATTTTAGAGTAAATCTATCGAGTAGTTTACGTAAAATGGAAAAAAAATGAAAGATGAAAATTTTTTCAAAACATTTTAAAAATTTTCTAAAATTAAAACTACGTCAAGGAAATCGGTTTTTAAAAGTCATCCTTTTTATGGGCAGTTGCAAATAATTCCCATGCGAATTTCAAAGCAAATTCATCAAGTAATCTACGTAAAATACTAAAAAAATGAAAAATCAAAAAATTTTTTTAAAATTCTTAAATTGGCTCTATAAAAAAAATACTTTATGAAAACCAATCTTCAATAGCTTCCCGCCTTTAGACCAAATAATAGATAGTATGCGAAATTTGAAGCAAATCCATCGATTAATTTTCCAAATCTAATTTTTTAAACAAATAACATTTTCTTTTCAAAATTTTTTTTCTAAATTTTCAAATGCTTTAAAATTAAAACTACTCTAAGAAAATCAATTTTTAAAAATTTCCCTTCTTTTGGCAGTCGCAAATAATTTCCCTGCAAATTTTAGAACAAATCCATCGAATACTTTACGTAAAATAAGAGAAATAAGAAAAGAAGAATCAAAACTTCATCAGGATATATTACTGCAGATTAATGTTTACAAAATTTACGTTTATAAAATTTTCTTAACTTTCTTTTATTTTATGTAAAATACTCAATGAAATTGCTTTAAAATTTGTTTGGAAACTATTTACAACCACAAAAAAAAAGAAAAACTTTTAAAACCTGATTTCCTTGGCGTTATTTTAATTTAAGAGCAGTTAAAATTTTTTTTTAAAACTTTGAAATGCTCTAGAATTGAAACTGCGCTAGGAAAATTAGTTTTCGAAAGTTTGCTTACTGCTGACAGTAGCGAATAATTTTTATTTAAATTTTAGAGCAAGTCGATCGAGTAATTAACGTAAAATAGAAGAAAAATGAAAAATCAAATTTTTTTTTCTATCTTTAAAATGCTCTAAAATTAAAACTACGCTAAGGAAATCAATTTAAAAATTTTTTTCCTAATTTTAGCGATCGCAAATAATTTACATGTAAATTTTTAAGCAAATTCATCGACTAGTTTACGTAAAATACCAAAGAACATAAGAAATCCAAATGTTTTTTTTAAGTTTTCCTTTTTTTGGCAATCGCAAATAATTTCCATGCAAATTTTAGAGCAAATTCATCGAGTAGTTTGCGTAAAATTAAAGAAAAAACGAAAAATAAAAATTTTTTTAATTTTTAAAATGATTCTAAAATAAAAAAACGCTAAGAAAACCAATTTTAAATATTTTCCGCCCGAGTTAGACAAAAAAATAAATTGTGTGCAAAATTTTAAGCATATCCATCGTGTAATTTTCGAAATCGAATTGGGCGAACGAAAATATACACACATACTCACACACACGCGCGCACGCATGCACGCACGCACATACATACATACATACATTTTCTAAAAACCACTTCTTTCGACTCCCTGAGTACAAATATGCACAAATTAATGAAAAAATATAAAAATAATTTTGTTATCGATACAATGCTTTTTTTATGAGATAGCAAAAATATTGCTTTTTTCAATACGAGATGCGGATTTCTCTTTATTTTTCGTTAAATTATTAGTTAAAAAAAAATTAATTCTTTGATTAGAAATGGACAGATATACTCGAACTGCTCTTAATTAGTTAATTTAATCACTTAGCTTACAAAAAGATTTTGCTGTTGATTCTCGGTAAAATATCTTATCACTTATAGTGAAAATTAAACATTAATAAATTTAAAATTTCTTGCACATATACGTATTTTTAATAGGGTTGATTTTATAGCTTGTATCGCTTTAAGACTCAAGTTATCAGGACTGAGTCAAAGCTTGAAATGAAATCAAATTCAAATGTAATAATACATTACTTTTCTCATAATATTTATTCAAGAAAATTTTTTTAACTCAAATATGTATTAAACACAAGAGGTTAATCCATGAATAATTTTAAAAATCTTATCCGATGCTTGAAATACTTTTGTTTAGTCGATGACTTAATTTTGTCTATGTTGGTGGATATCACGGGCTTTCTCAAGCAACTTTTAAAAGATTAATTTCAAAATTCTAGAGATCTTCAATTTATATAACTTCACAAAATGATAGTGCTGAAATTTTGATGAGATGAGTTTAAGTAAATGTTATATCGAATTACATAAATAAAATTTACATAAAATTGCGGTTTACTAGTCACGAGAGGGAGACGTATTGATATAGCAGGGCCTTTGAGCGTATTAAGTAATCAGTATGCGGCCTTGCCGCTGCTCGTTTCGGGTGTAGTCCCTCCTGAAAATGATCACGAAATTTATGATGCAATATTTTGCGTTACTTTTTGAGTCACTTTTTGCGTCACCTTTCATATTACTTTTCGTGTCGCTTTATCGGCTCGCCAAAAGTGACGCAACTTTTTGCGTAACTTTTCCAAAAATATAATATAAAATAAATTCTGAATATTTTATTTTTAATTTTATTTGACATAATTTAAAAGATGTTAAAATACAGAATTAAAAATATTTAGAACATGATTTAATTGCATACCTTTAAAGAATTAATTTGGAAAAAATCTTTGAAATCGATTAAAAATTCTTCATCTAAATTATTAAAGGAGTGTTGATAAAATAAAAACATTATTGGAAATTAAGAAGTTCAATTTTTTATGATAGAATGTGTATGTGTGTAGGCGTGTATGTATGTGTGTGTATCTGTATACATGTGCATGTATATATCGATGGTAGCTACGAAAACAATCACAGCTGTGTATTTGACTACGAAAAAAAACACATCTCCAAAAGTGCGCTGAAAAAAAACACAGCTTCAAAAAGGCGGCGAAAAAAAACACATCTTCAAAAGTGCAGCCAAAAAAGATATCTCCAAATGTACGGCGAAAAAAACACATCTTCAAGAGTGCGGTGACAAAAAAACAGCCCTTGAAAATTTTCACCGTGTTTTCAAGGGGTGTTTTTCTTCGCCGCACTTTTGAAGATTTGTTTGTTTTCACCGCACTTTTAGAGATGTGTTTTTTTCGCCACGATTTTGAAGATGTGTTTTTTTGCCGCACATTTGGCGATGTGTTTTTTTTGGCTGCACTTTTGAAGATGTGTTTTTTTTAGCCGCACTTTTAGAGATGTGTCTTTTTCGCCACACTTTTAGAGATGTGTTTTTTTTCGTAGTCTATTACACAGCTGTGATTGTTTTCGTAGCCACCGTCGATATATACATGCACATGTATACAAATACACACACATTCACGCCTACACACATACATATTCTACCATAAAAAATTGAACTTTTGAATTTTCAATAATGTTTTTATTTTATTATAGTCCAATCAATACAGACATTATGAGGACATTAATTAGGAGCTTAATGAAACCTATATAAAGTTGTTAAGAGCGATAAAAAACATACCCAATATAAAATGTAACCAAAAAAACGGTAGAAAATGCTCCAAGAGGCTGCAAAGTTGACCAAAACAGCTTTTTTAATTCTCTCAAGCAACCTTTGCATTTTAGAAAAAAAAGTCATCAATAAAAGCATTTGAAAATAAAAAAACCTGCGATTTTAGTACTGCCCCAAGCATTTTTGTCAATTAGTTATAGTCCGCAGTACAGAACCCTTTTTCAAAAATGATTCCCACATTCTTAGAACTTTGTAAGCGGCTTCATTTTGTCGAGTCTGCCAAACTTTTCATCTACGAAAACTCTTGAAACCGCTGCGTTTTTTAATAATTAATCATCAAACATGTCGATTTGACGATTTTTTGTTATGCAATGACCACATACTTTTTTTACATGGAACTAAAAGATATTTTTATAACAAAAATCAAATAATGTATGGCTGAAAAAAATAATTCTGCGTTAGATGAGTCTACCATTTGAATTATGTCGATAGGACGGGGTTATGTTATGCGATGACCACATAGCCAATTCTTATGGGATCGCTTGATAGTTAATTATGAAACCATATGATCATAATGTCCGACAAATTTTCTGCAGATTTTTTTCAGTCCGACAATCGGAACATGTCATTTTTACGTGGTATGGTTTTGTGATTACCACATGTCCAATCTGGGATTTTTTCTGTTTTCAATAAAATGTAGAGTACATTAGAATATGCAGCCGACAAAATTGCTACCGAAATCTAATGGAAATTACAAGAAAATTAATTGAAAATAAGTAGTAGTACCCTGTAGAACTCAATTGTCTTAGGACAATTATTTTATGTCTAAATTATTCTAAATAAGACATAAATATATTAAATTTGAAAAAAATATTTAACAAAAATTTATAAATAGCAATAAAAATTTTAATAACTTATATATGAGAAAAATGACCAAAACTTTTAATTTTATGTATAAATCAAAAATGAATTTTTTTCTTAAAGCATGTTGTTAATTAATGTTTTATTTAATATCATTAACACTATTAAATTTTACATAGAATATTATTACTTTTAAATTATTATCATTTCTTATTTCTTTTACTGTGAGGAGCGCGGTGGCGTAACGGATAGAGTTCTTGCCTTCAACGCGGTGAGCACGGGTTCGAATCCTGGCCAGATACCTCTGACTTTTTTTCGAAAGAAAATCAGTGTATGTGCTACCCATATCGCGACTCTTGAAAAATCCGACCTCATTGAGCATCGGTTGATTGTTGGTCACAAAAAGTGGCTGACCATCCATCGGTAGTCAAAGTTTTCGGTATGGTGGGTCTGACAGTCTAGCCTGATGTAATGTGTTAAACGGGTACCGGGCTGGACTCCCTCGACTTCACCATATACAAAAGGTTAATCATATAGAGGACAATATTCTTTATATATTATTCTTTTTTTAAAAGAAAAAAAAAATTCTTTTACTCTATTCGTTTGCTAAAATTCGTTTACCAAATTGCAGTATGTCTTTTACAATATTATAATTTGAGATTTTCAAGCATTCCCACATTATATTAACAATGTATTTAAAAAAAACTTAATTTTCCTATAAATTCCTTTGAAAAATTATGTATTTAAAAGTTAATTTTAATAAATACTTAAATATGAACAATGAATTATTATTTTTAATAATAATAACGATTCTTTAATTGATAAGTAAACACTAAAATCTAAGTCTTATATAAAGAAATATTTTAGTGATATATATAGAATTATTTATCAGTCTAATACCCTAGTAGAAATTAAAACGATCTTTTTACCATTTTATGCCTATTGCTTTGAAATGAAGAGTTGAAAATGGGAATTTTCATGGCTATTTTTTTAACCAATATAAAACGTTTTTCTACCTATGTAATGCTGATAAAATAATAGCATTTTATGCTCATTTTCGAAGATTAAAATGTGATCTTAGAAAAATATTCATAATTAAATCTCTATAAAGAAAGAATTCATGCTGTATATTTTAGCGATAAAATGTTAAATTATTAAAAATAGAAAAATATCGATTTGATAGACAATTAAAAAAAAAAGTTTGGATAAAAATTGAAAAAAAAATTATTTCAAATAAACATGAATTATTTTTAAAACTCCAAATTTACTTTTTCACAAAGAATAAAATTTTTAGAAATTTCATTTTTTATTTTAACCTGTTAAGTCCGAGATCCCTTTCCCAGTCAAAAAGTAAATATTTTTTCATATGTTTGACTTATTTTGAGTTCCTCTAGGTGCGCTTCTCAAGTTCAATAGACCTAAAGCATCCATAAGCCTATTTTCTGTGTGTCGTATTCAACACATAAAGGATTAACGATTTATTTTGTTAAGAATTTTATTATCTATAACGAATAATAAATAGTTAATAACAAATAATTAATTTCATGTCATTGTCTGCGCATGTACCGCGTACAACACATACCTTACTCTCTAAATGCCCCATTAATCAGATAATTATATTAGAAAATAAGAGGCATGTTTTATTAATAGTATTTTGATCCTTCTATGAAAATCTTTTATTAAGATGACACAAAAATGACGTATAATTTTTGACGTTATGAAAATAACAAACATAGCTGCAAAATTAGATTATTCTAAGAATTTAATTTTTTTTTATTTTCGTACTTATAAAAATATCTGTACAAATTGGAAAAAAAAAATTAATTTCAAAAATTAAAAAATGTGAATGTATTTTTCTATGTCTACTTGATCATACTAACTAGTTTCATTTGTACAAAATATAAATTTAAATTTTATTAGATAATTTTGAACTACGTGTTCTTTATATGACACATACATAGGTGACGGGTTAATTATAAATCTTTTTTGTTGGTCTGACGTAAAGATACAATATTTTTGTCGGTCATTTTCCTTTTAATACATAAAATAATATTATGTGACAGGTCATACCCTTGTCCGACATATGGTAATCACAAAACCATACCTCGTAACAATGACATGTTCCGATTGTCGGACTGAAAAAAATCTGCAGAAAATTTGTCGGACATTATGATCATATGGTTTCATAATTAATTATCAAGCGATCCCATAAGAATTGGCTATGTGGTCATCGCATAACATAACCCCGTCCTATCGACATAATTCAAATGGTAGACTCATCTAACGCAGAATTATTTTTTTCAGCCATACATTATTTGATTTTTGTTATAAAAATATCTTTTAGTTCCATGTAAAAAAAGTATGTGGTCATTGCATAACAATACATCGTCGAATCAACATGTTTAATAATTAATTATTGAAAAACGCAGCGGTTTCAAGAGTTTTCGTAGATAAAAAGTTTGGTGGACTTGACAAAATAAAGCCGCTTACAAAGTTCTAAGTATGTGGTAATCATTTTTAAAAAGGGTTCTGTACTGCGGACTATAACTAATTGACAAAAATGATTGTGGCAGTACTAAAATTGCAGGTTTTTTTATTTTCAAATGCTTTTATTGATGACTTTTTTTTCTAAAATGCAAAGGTTGCTTGAGAGAATTAAAAAAGCTGTTTTGGTCAACTTTGCAGCCTCTTGGAGCTTTGCGGACTATTATAGCAGAGCTAAAAAACCATCAAAAATGGCCATTTCTTGGATATTAATTATTTATTGCAAAAATAATTTTTTAAATATTTTCGAACTTTCAAAAGAAAGCTTTCATGAATACGAACAGAAAGGGAGGTTGTAACAGCAAACTGGTTAATTTCTTGCTGAGATATTCCCTATTATTTATCTCAACACGCATAATGTTTATTGCTATAATTTTTTTTGGCTGAACAAAGTTGCATAAGGGCTTAAACTCTTCATGAAAATTAAAATTTTCATACTTCGTTAAGAGCAAATGTGAAGATTAAATTGCAATATTTTTTATAACACTTTAAAAAAGATATTGTTTTTTTTATAAATAAATGAAGTTGGGGCTTTATTTATAATTTTTACGAATTCGCTATTTGAATATTCTTATAGCTCTGTTCGAAACAAAGATTTAAAAAAAAAGAACTCTCTAAGGCGAATAGGAGCCGAGATAAGATTTTTTTTTAAATCACAGCTACTTTGTTTATAACAATTAAGAAACGAATCAAGCGTTATTTTTTAGTTAAAGACTTATATTTTAAAAATCTATGATTAGATTTTTAAAAATGCGACTCTTCATTATTAAAACTAAAATAATAATAACTTACAAATAATAACGTCAAAGTCGGAGTCGTGGTATGGATGCTTATCTTTGCGCGTGAGGAAAGTTAACGAAGGACCCCGTTCTAATAAAATTTTTAAAAATTAACCGTATCTCCGTAAATAATGGACCGATTTTGATGTTTATTTTTAATCCGGGGTATCTTAAAAAATTATTAATATTGGTGCAAATAGTTTTTCAAAATAGGGTGTGTTCAAGTTAAAACAACTGTACCTAATACGGACACCTTAAACGCAAATGATTGGTGCGACTCACTAAATCAATATTTCAAGACGTGTAATGTCTTATTTTAAAGCTAAAAAAAAAAAACTTTAAAATGAAATATCATAAGTTTCATTACGATCAATATTCACGAAATGCGCGCGGATTTACGTAAATGTTCTAAATAAACTTACCTTGTTATTCCTCGTAAATATTACATTTGGAACCAGAAGACCATTTTAATTGAAATTGTTATTGTTTCTATATTTCAACTAATTATTATAATAAATTTTTGGTTTCAATAAATAAAAAAATAATTATTAATAATTGCAAAAATTTTAATAGTAATAACAAAAATTGTTATCTCGTTTTATTTTACTTTTCTTTGTTTTTCATGCAAAAAAATTTTTTCATCATTAAATATATTTTTATTTTCTTCCTAAAATTAAACTACTACGATTTTCATGTGAAGAATATTTCCCAAATATAATAGAAAAATTGATATGAAAATTGCTTTTTAATTAGAACTATTTTTATTCTTTATTTCATTATAAAATATTAATACATATCAAAAAAATTATGATATAAAAGGATAAAATTTATTAAAGGATAAAAAAATTTTTATTTTCGTGAAAAATATATTTTTATTAAATCTTAATTTTTTTTTGCGGTTGGCTCGCTTTCGTTTTCCTCTATAAAAATATTACAATTTATCTCTTTTAATCGCTTTCATCGCATGCGTCGATTTTGATTTCGATTGCCTCGACATTAGAGCAACTCTCCCTATTATAATTGCTAGAAATAATAACTTTAATCTATATAATATATGAGAAGCAGTTGCTGAAATTCAATATTTATTTAAATACAAATTTAAATTTTCTGATTACCCTTTGTTTATCGATTTTTTCTGTGTTATTTTAAAAATGTTTCTTACATCAAAATCTTAGTAGTTTAATTTTAGAAAGAAAATAAAAATATATCTAATGACGAAAAAATTTTTTTGCATGAAAAACAAAGAAAAGTAAAAAAAAACGAGATAACAATTTTTGTTATTACTATTAAAATTTTTGCAATCATTAATAATTATTTTTTTATTTATTGGAACCAAAAATTTATTATAATAATTAGTTGAAATATAGAAACAACAACAATTTTAACTAAACTGGTCTCCAGGTTCCAAATGTAATATTCACGAGGAATAACAAGGTAAGTTTATTTACAACATTTACGTAAATTCGCGCGCATTTCGTGAATATTGATCGTAATGAAACTTATGATATTTCATTTTAAAGTTATTTCTTTTAGCTTTAAAATGAGACATCACACGTCTTAAAATATTGATTTAGTGAGCCACAACAATCATTTGTGTTTAAGGTGTCCGTATTAGGTACAGTTATTTTAACTTGAATACACCCTATTCTGAAAAACTATTTGCACCGATATTAATAATTTTTTAAGATACCCCAGATTAGAAAAAAAAACTTAAAAATCACGTGCAAAGATAAGCATCCATACCACGACTCCGACTTTGACGTTATTATTTGTAATTTATTATTATTTTAGTTTTAATAATGAAGAGTCGCATTTTTAAAAATCTAATCATAGATTTAAAAATATAAGTCTTTAACTAAAAAATAACGCTTGATTCGTTTCTTAATTGTTATAAACAAAGTGGCTGTGATTTTTAAAAAAAAATCTTATCTCAGCTCCTATTGGCCTTGGGAAGTTTTTTTTTTTTAATCTTTGTTTCGAACAGAGCTATAAGAATATTCAAATAGCAAATTCGTAAAAGTTATAAATAAAGCCCCAGCTTTATTTATTTAAAAAAAAACACCCTCTTTTTCAAAGCGTTATAAAAAATATTGCAAATTAATTTTCTCATTTGCTCTTAACGAAATATGAAAATCTGAACCTTTATGCAGAGTTTAAGCCCTTATGCAACTCAATATGTTAAGCCAAAAAAAATTATAGCAATAAACATTATGCGTGTTGGGATAAATAATAGGGAATATCTCAGCAACAAATTAACCAATTTGCTGTTCCAACCTTTCTTTCTGTTCGTATTTATGAATGCTTTCTTTTAAAAGTTTAAAAATATTTAAAAAATTATTTTAGCAATAAATAATTAATATCCAAGAAATGGCCATTTTTTATGGTTTTTTTGGCTTTTTCGCAATAACTAATTAACGAAAATAATTGCGTCAGTACTCAAATCGTAGGTTTTTTTATTCTCTAATACTTTTATTAGTTACTTTTTTTTGCTAAAATGCATAGGTTGCTTAAGCGAATTAAAAAAGCTGTTTTGGCCAACTTTGCAGCCGCTTGGAGCATTTTCTACCGTTTTTTTGGTTACATTTTATATAGGGTATTTTTTTTCATCGCTCTCAACAACTTTATATAGGTTTTATTAGGCCCCAATTAATGTCTAAATTAGCCTTTTTTTTTTGCTTTATTGATTGGATTATTAACACTCATTTAATAATTTACAGAAAGAATTTTCAATTTATTTCAAAGATTTTTTCCAAATTAATTCTTTAAACGTGGATAATTAAATCATGCTTTAAATATTTTTAATTCTGTATTTTAACATCTTTTAAATTATGTCAAATAAAATTAAAAAAAAATATTCATAATTTATTTAATATTATATTTTTGGAAAAGTTGCGTCACTTTTGGCTCGATAAAGCGACACGGAAAGTGATATAAAACGTGACACTAAAAGTGACACAAAAAGTGACGCAAAATATTGCCTTATAAGTTTCGCGATCATTTTCAGGAGTGTTGTCATAAATCAGTTAAACATTTTCCAGCTAATGCAAATACAACGTTCGAATCTTTTGATATTACCTATAAATAATAATTTCTTAAATCAATTTGTTCTTGATAAATAATAGAAAAAAATTATCATCACAATTTAGATTTTTATACCTTTTTTAACGCTCGAATAACATCTCCATAATCGTCATTTTCTAACTTAGGATTTTTTTCTAAAGGTTCAAGAGATTCTTTCCTTTTCTGCCATTTTTTGGATTCACACTGAGAGAAATCGGCTGTTGAAGCAAGTAGAATCCACTTGCCGCTAACAGAAATTCTTCTCGTTTTACGTCGTAATAGCGATCTGCTTAAATCAAACATAGAATAATCTGTTTGCTATGATCGACTAGCCGAAAGTGGATATATATTTGATTCAAATAAATTCATCCACTAATCACAAGTGGATATAAAAAAAAGGAAAATCCACTCTCAGCTAGTGGATTTCAGTTTGATGTAAACATACATCCATTAAATGCAAATGGTTTCATTTTGAATAGGATCTAATAGTTCATATGGATCTATATCTACTTGATTTTCATCATCATCATCCACATCATCTTCTAAAGTTATAATAAATGTTATGATATTTTTAATTTTATTATAAAATAAAAAAAATAAGATTTAATTTACCATTATCTACTTCTCCAGAATTTTGAGATCTTTAATCCCTTTGTGAAACCACTTTTTCATTACTAAGATTATTAAATTCCGTTCCTAATTCTGATAATTGTAAGGGCTTCAGAGTATTTAATTGTTGTTTTAATGGAGCACCGATCCACCTTGAAAAAATCGATAAATACATTTTTTTAAATTTTTATTTACAAAAAATGACTCATTATTATTTATTATTATCATTTATTATTATTATTTATTTCTTATCATTTATTATTATTATTTATTTATTATTATTATTTATTCATTATTATTATTATTTATTTATTATCATTTATTATTATTATTTATTTGATAAAATTAATAATACATAATTTAATAAAATTAATTTACCTGTATATTTCTACAACTAAAGCTTGAGTTTCATTACGAACCGATTCATCACGATCTACAAGTAATGTTGGTATTTTTTTCATGAAAGACTTAACATTCATAAGTTTGGACCAATTTTTCTAAAAAAATTCATTGTATTGGTATAATTAATATGGAAAACTTAATTTTATACTTTAATTTATATCATACTTAAGAGCAAGCGTTATAGGTGAAATGCATGCTGATACAATTTTTGGATTTTTAGCTTTAGTTCCTTTTATAAATTCCTCTTGAACTGCCTCATGCTTTTCTATTTTAATATACATTAATAATATCTGTGCTGCTAAGTCTTTTGTTTTCGCTTTGGGTACAGCAAAATGCATTTTGTAACAATTCCACTCATAACATCATTTGTTGTTATTGAAAAACAATTAATATAAACAATAAAATATTTTTTTCTATTGATAATAACACAACTTGAATTTCACTACTACACTGAAAAAAATAGAATCTAGAACCAATGAGAATCCGCTTGGTGGTAGAAGATTTTTGTTTTGTTTTAAGCCATAGTAGAATTCCGCTTGACTCTAGAGGAAAATCTGCTTCAATGATATCAACTTCCTTCTAATAGATATTCTGTTACCACCTAGCAGAAATATTTTTGAAGCAACTAAACTTTAATATGATGAATATTCATTTTGATTATAGTTATTAGGTACAAATAGATTTATATTTCAATGTTTGTAGACGAAAACTATCATTTTAATTTTTATGTAAACGAAGACTATCACTCCTGAAAAATTTGAAACGAAAAGAATCATATTTCAATGTATGCAGACGAAAACTATTATTTTAATTTTTATGTAAACGAAGACTATCACTTCTAACAAAGAGCGCAGAAAAGTTATTTTTTATATTTTTTTTCGTTGAGGAGTGATTGTTTTCGTTTACATAAAAATTAAAATAATAGTTTTCGTCTACATACATTGAAATATAATTCTTTTCGTTTCAAATTTTTCAAGAGTGATAGTCTTCGTTTACATAAGAATTAAAATAATAGTTTTCGTCTACAAACATTGAAATATAATTCTTTTCGTTTTAAATTTTTCAGGAGTGATAGTCTTCGTTTACATAAAAATTGAAATAATAGTTTTCGTCTATATACATTGAAATATAATTTTTTTCGTTTAAAATTGTTCAGGAGTGATAGTCTTTGTACGGCACGTCGAAATATACTATATTTGGTAATAATCAGCTATAGGTTGGCTATCTTGAATAATATATCAAAAAGTCGAGCGACTTCAAGGGTAATCTTATGTATACATATGTAGTATCAATCGATTTACTAGGATTGGTAAAGCCAATATATAATATTATCAAAAGGAATTCTGGCCTACAAACCAGGAACGTGTTTTGGAAGAATGAGTTAAAATAACTGCAACAGAAATAAAGTTGAGTTAAATTTATTAATTATAAATGGCTACTACTACGGCGTACGGCTAGACCTTATCACAGTGAGGTCTTAAGCTCGACTTGCTAGCTCGAAAGCTCGCAACGTTCTCTTTCAACACTAACGGCTAAAGTGACGCCTAGTTGATGGCGGTTAACTTACCTTAACGCATGCGTAGTACTGAACGTACCCACATACTCCCTCCTAAATGCCAGCGCGGTAATACCAAATCCGCGATGCATTGAAGCTAACACAAGACATGCTCGTAAATTCTACCAATATATACGTATTATAAAGATTGCAGGTAGCAATACAAATTGTTGATATCAACTAAAATGCTTAAAGCATCCACTCATGCCTGCATACTTTACAGAAAAAATACAATTTGTATAACACTCATTCCGTTATCACATGCATAAATATATGTCAGCCTTACTTGCGTTGCATATAATAAGAGCACTTAGTGCTTTGCAATCAATCTTTAGTGCATAAGAGCTTGAGATTTCTTTACAATGAAAAACTTTTAATAATATCTCTTTTACTAATTATGACACTCACTGTTTTGAAAGTTATATGACATAAAAAAATAAACTTTCTTAAAATATAGCTTTTACAAAAGAAAACATAAATTTCACAAAACTATAACTTTTACAAAAGTATCGCAGTAGAAAGGGGGCCTGTATGCTAGACAGTTGTGACGTCACAGGGGTACGTGTATTCCATACGTACGTGTATTTCTACGCCCCGCGGGGCGAGTATTCCCGAGCTGGGGGTACGCGTATGACAGATCGGTCATCTGAGGCGGCGCCTTATCGCTCGGCCTTATCTCGCTTCTCGATAATCGGGAAATGGAATTTAGTAAAAAATTATAAATGTTAATAATATATAAAATAATAAATGAAAAAATGAAAAAATGTTAAAATCAGTGACAGTAAATTGTTGAAAAAAATTATTGAAAAAATTAGTAAAATTGAATTTTTTAAGAAATAACAAGGAGAATATTGGGATTTTTTGAGAGTTTGTTACTTGGTATAATTTTAGAATATTTCAAGTTTTTTCTGTTTTTAATACTTTTTATATATTACCGATTTGTATATTTTTAATGTTTGTATATTTTTATTGTATATATTTACCGATTTTCAATATTTTCCTGTATGAATATATTTACGAATTTAAAGAGAGATATTTTACGAGTAAGTGGAAAAACGTAAAAGAGAAAAGCCCTGAAAATCAACACTACACTGTACAAGTGATATATATATATATATATATATATATATATATATATATATAAGCTTTACAACTGTGTGTGTCTGTGTAACCAGCTAGTATTAACGTATAAGAAAGTGTACAAGAACGAATGGAGATGTACGAGTGGTGGGGGTAATAGCAGCGCCAGAAATAGAATGGCTCCCGTTAGAGCGAACGCTACACTTGTGCGGGTGCATGCGTACTCCAAAACTTGTATGCCGTCTAGGATACGTGTTTGCCAGATCGAGGCTTTGGGGGTACGTGTTTGGCGGATCGAGGCCCTATATAACGCGACGTCCCTTATCGCTCCGGTCTTATCTCGCTTCTCGATAATCGGAAAATAGAATTTAATAAGAAAATAATTTGTAAGATAGAATATAAAAATATATCAATAAATTAAAATAATAAATGTTAATGAAAAATAATAAATGTTAATAATAAATAAATATATATCAATGATAATAAATTTTTAAAAAATTATATTTAAAAATTAGAAAAAAAATGAAGAAAAAATTTTTATTATAAGAATGAAATATTAACTTTAGAGAAAAAATGATGGAAGGGTATAGAAATAAATAGAGATATATTGGATTGATACGTTTATTTTTTATAAAATTATTACAACGACGATACAAGTATATAAGTTTCGGAGTTATACGACTTTGCAAGTCTTATATGTATTTTTTTATTTATATATATATTTAAAGTCAAAACTTTTTGTACCTATTTCTTTCAGGGATAGAGTATGTGTTTGTAGAAATTTTTTGTGAATACTGTTTCCATTGTGAGTCTTTTGTTTGATTTTCTGACTTTTTACTGTCATTTTTTCCGATTAGAGGAGTGCGATCGCCAGCGTTCCCCGAGCTCGGTGCCTGACCCATTTTTAATGGTGTCTTGATAACAACTAAGTATGGTAACAAAGTCAAAAAAATATTCGAAGTTATTCACATACACATACATACACACACACACACACATAGGCATACACATGACATAATATTTTTTGCTTTAGACACTTGATTGCACTGGGCACATATAATTTCTTTTTTATTTTTTTGTTTCTTTTTTACATTCATGATTCGGTTAAATAATATAAGGCTTAATCTATCATTATCCTTTGTATTGGTTGAAAATAACGTACAAAACATGTTAAGAGAATAATTATGAGACATATAAAACAAAAAATCGACACAATACTGCCCACACACATCAGAATTGAGGTTCTGTAGTTGGTGTATGTTCCACTCGTACACTCGGCAGTTTCTTCTAAGGCGATCGATGTGATCTGGTACGGTTGGGGGTAATCCATAGCTGTCAAAGTAAGTCCCCTGTCCATCGAAATCGACGTAAATTGCAACCCAATGAGACCCTGGTTTTGAGCTTTCATCGAGATTAACTACAAGCGCACACGGTTTTTCCCAGATTAGAGGAATCTTGTCTGCAGGAAACACACCCACTGTCTTGGCAGGAATCTTTTTGAGACCTTGCAGCACTTGCAACGAGTTCATCACTGATATTATCGTAGATATTTTCTTCTGTAATATCGTTCTCACTGCTGCTTAAATTTTCAATGACAGTAGTGGGGGTAGAGCAGTCGGTTGTCCGTGGTGATTCGTTATCTAGATCTGATTCTTTAATTTTATTCTGAATATTGTTGATTTTTTTTTCTTGACTGTTGGGCTCGTCTGTTGATTCTTCTTCTTTTTGTATCGGTATATAAATTGTTTTCATGAGCCAGGCTTTTAACTTGTATACATGAGTCAAAGCACAGCTAAAATTTTCTCCTTTTATACCGTGATAGAAACAATAATGATTGCTTGTTAGTGGTAAATTTTTGAAGGAGGGACAGTTGTATTCTTCTAGATTAATAATCTGTCGAGAAAGAATTCGTTCAAGTAACTCTTGTTTTTGCGCGCCTCGCACGAAAATACGTACTGCGTTCCTTGCGACTTCACGTAGTACATTATATACATCGTCTAGATTTGATTCACGGTCGAACCACGCGATCCCGTGATGAAAGCACAATAGGTAGCTGTTTGTTGCTAACAATCCTCTTGTTAATTTTGAACAGCTGTAAGGCGGTTTTATCATCCAGTGTGAGACGAAATTACATTCGAATCCGAGAACAACGATTTCTTTCGGTAAAAAATCTCCGTCTTTATCGTGAAATGCTTGAATGTTGATTATATAATCTATTTTATCCATAATGCTGGCGAAAAGATTACGACTGGACTGTAAAAAGGGTACAAACAGACTGATAGTTCGAAAAGTTTTTGTGTCATGTTTTCATTTATCCGAAGCGATAATGTAGAGGGGAGGGGAGGAAGATTTTTACGAGTTATAATCAACAACGATTTGACGGGATGCGTCTATTTCTAATACGTTATCAAACTCTGCATAAACAACACAATTTATGGTTTTCGATAAAGCTTTATCAAACCCTACTTCTATTCTAACTGTACCGGTTTTTACTTCTACACGCGTAAGAGGATATTTGGCTGTAGTTGAACTCAGAGCTTTTGCATGAGCAATCATGACGGTCGAGCTTATTTTTACACGACGTACAAGTAAAGTTGCCTCTGTGATATGAACTCCGTAATTATTATCCGAAGCATCCATTAAACAAAAAATATCTTTGGAGCGAACTAGTCTCAAACGCATTTCGACCCCATTAAGCAGAAATTGATCTTGGTTAAAAACGTCGCAGTGTAAATGTCCTATTAAATCGACGGTCTTACTGTTTGATAAGAAGTTTTGTCTTATTTTTAAGCCTGTATTTTTTTCTGATCCGGGAAGTTTATCCATTTCACCCGCGGTATCGCTGGCCCATAAAACCGATGTTAAATGCGATTGTTTTGCAGCTGGTCCGTAGTTTAAGAGAGTTTCGAGATATGCTCTGTAAGGGTATGCGTTATTTGGTGGTGAAACTAATTTATTGTTAAAGTATACATCAACCTGATTGAATAGCGAATGTAAAAAGTTGTTGATTGGTGTTACGAGACCATCTGTCTCCTTCTTGTACGGTGTCAATTTTACACTCACTTTGAGCATGGTATGCGCTAGATCTAAGTAGTCCTCGTTTTGTGAATTTACACAGAATTCGATCGGACTCTCGTCGCTCAAAGACGAAACGGGTTTGTAAAATACCCACCTGCTCGATTCTATAGCTGTCTGTGTAGGATGTAGCGAGAAAATATCAAGCTCTGTCTTGAGACAAGCTTCCGAGTAACTGTGTAAAAAAGACATTTTTTATCAAATATATCACCAACTTTTTTTATTTTCTTGTTATTAATTTTCACTCTTTTTTTAATATTACGTTCTTTTTTGTTTGTTTTATTTTTCTTCTTACTTGCACGTTTAACTTTAGTCACTTTGGAGCGTTTTATTTTCGATTTTGAAGCGATCCGTCGCGCTGCGACAGTGGGAGAAGACTGTCAATATCGTTTGCGTGTTGATGTTTTATACCCCGATCCCTCCATCATTTTATTTATTTTATCGGCAGCTTTACGTTTAAGATTTTTTCCCGATTCGTTCATGCGATTCTTAAAAGATTCTTTAAAACTCATATTATTTTCACCAATATCCCCAAGAATATTAGCGCCTGCGCGTAGAGCTTCTTTACCAACAGCACGAGCACCTTTAGCTAAGAACGGTAATGCACTCCAAAACAATCCAGAAAATCAAGACCCCAATCCATGGCCACGCATCCGCGGTGCACCAACAAAGACGTTTCTTACCCCTCTCCCACCTGATGTTGATAATATACATCGTGAATGCTCATAATTATTTCTTCAATACTCCCTTTTGAAATGTAGTGCTACCGTCACTGTCCCAAACTCGAATGCTATAGGTTTACCAAATTGACCTCTTATATCTATATCAACAATTTGAAATCTATTGTTTAGAATGGAAACATAATAAACAGGCGTAAATCTTTTGACCATCGTAGATCTAAAATTAAATTTATTTGCTTCAATATTAACAATTCGTAACAGAGGCGCGTGAGTATCTCCTACTATTGACGGTTCGCAAAGATTAGAGTAAACAAAAAGTTGATCAGGAATAGCTCTTGATAGGCTCGCTGGCTGATCACCTACTAGCGTGAGGCCTGTATCGTTTGTCCCTTTTTGTTGCGTTGCATCGTAAACTGCATATGTACCATTTTCAAAACCTAAGATACGTTTAACGTTATCCGTGAATTCAGCTTCTTTCTTATTCTGAAACTGCTTTAAATACACAAAACCATCTTTCTCATTGTATAAGAGTTTTTCACGCACTTCGTTTTCGTGAAATTTAAGTAAACCATCGTTTATAGCATGAATAAGAGTGTGCATAGAGTTATACGTTCCGTGTTGAAACGAATTTACTCCTTTACTTCCTTTATAGTCAGTTATTATTGTATCTTTAACTTGTAAATGAAGACTCGAGCACGGTATATGAATTTCAGAGATTCCAACAACCCACCTACCTATCAATTGTACTTGATGAGATAATCGTGTTGAATAATTTGTAGTAGCGTTGTATGGAAAATATTTTAAACTACTGTTGCTTGGTAGTACAATGGTAAAATCGTTTTAATTCATTATTACAGTTTTTTCAACTCCGAAGCGGGAACCCAAGAATTGAATTTATCGGGATATCCAACCCAACTTACGTAATACTGTTTTTTCGATCCTTTTCCTTTGCTACCTAATATCTTATCAATTTTAAACTCTTGCTGCTCTACTCTTTCTTTATCAACGACAACAAGTTCTTCGGGATAAAAAAAACCTTCAATTTCTTCTCCCTGCAAGTCGTGTAACTCATAAATGAATAAATTCTGTCTTTTTAAAACACGGAATATTTTAAATATTTCTTCACTCCATGATTTAGTTGCACCTTTTTCAAAAACGTTTTTTTCTCTACTTATACGTACATACTGTCCAGTTTTGAATCTAGGTTTTTTACGAACAGGCTGTCTCTGCTGTGCACGTTCAACTAAATTTTTTCTAGCTACACTCGCGTTATAAATAGTCACTGTAGCTGGTGGCATTTTTATAGTCGAATGAGGTGTCTTATTGTATGCGTCAACTATATGTTGCAAGACGTCTATATAACGTTTTGTATTTATGAACGTTAAATATCGATACATACGTTCTTTCAAGGTTCTGTTGAAACGTTCTACAACAGCCGCTTTAACATCAGGATTTGTAACTACACGATATCTTATATCATTGTCTTTGAGAAATTTTTGTAATGCCCCTCCAACAAATTTTTTTCCACGATCGGTTTGAAGCATAGAAGGATAGCGGGTTTTGTTGGAGTCTATTATTTTTTCAAAACCTTTAGTAACTTCCTGGCAAGTCTTATCGCGCAAAGGTTGTACCCACACGAATTTACTTAAAACGTCAATCACAACGAGTAAATAACCGATGCCGTCATTATAATTTTTTAATGATATTAATTGTATGAGATCTGCCTCCCATACTTGATCAATAGTGTCAACATCGTAATATAAACGTGGGAATTTTCGACGTATAGTTTTGTGTAAAGTGTATGTATCGTGCTTCGTTAACCATTTTTTAATTTTTTCCGAAGAAAATTTTTTTTTATTTACTCTGATTAAATTTCGTGCTCCTGAAAACCCTGCTTCATGTTGTGGATCAAAATATTGTTTTTCTAAAATATCCGTTTTAAATTAAATTAGTTAACCATTTTTTATTCGACTTTGGTGTTGAGGAAAACATGTACTTCTGTTTATTTTTCTTTTTTTCAGAGCTACTGTTGGGACTCTTTCCAGATAAAACTGTGTTATCTAAAAACGAAAAGAAATTATCACTTTTATCACGTAATTTTGTTGAATCATTAACTTCGCTATCGTCTTTATTAGATGTTATACTATTTTGAAATTTTATTTTCTTATTCGAAGATTGTTTAACGTTGCTCAATTCCCACAATTCATCATTAATGACAAATTCGCGCGGTGTGTCGATATCTCGAAGTATCTTTGCAAACTGTTCTCTCCCCACGGCTTTTACTTTTTTTCTATTCCGTAAAGCATCGTTTATTAAATCGATGATATTCGAATGTTGAATATTTTCGCGATCTAAATGTACAAGACCTTTTTCGTTCCACGTAATGCGATCTTTGCTGGATTTTAAATAGTTTAATAATAATTCAGCTTTCTTTTTATATAAATTTGGGACACTTATTGAAAAACTGTCTAAAGCCTGCTTCTCATCTTCACTTGTTTTTAAAAGCGAAAGTTTTCGTTTTTCGTCGTCGACAAAAAATAGATATCTCTGTAACGTTTTCAAGTAATCTTTCAGTTTTTCTTGTTCGTTTTCGTAAGTTGTAGAATCCAGAATTTTTTTCATCTCATTATCTAATCGGGATAACGTATTACCTACCGTTTGAGTAGATTCCAGTACAGTCGATCCTACACTAGTATCAGTAATTTCACGATCGTTATTTTTTTCATTTTCCCTCTGCATTCGTTCAAGTTGTTCTTTAGATAAGAGTATCATTTTCTTTGCTCTCTCCATTTTTTTATTTTCTTATTATTAACGAGAACAATGTATCCAGTATAGGTTGTAATAAAAACGGTAAAAAACTCCCACCCGTTTGAACTATGGTACGTTTTTTTACTTTCCAAGAATTTTTACTTTTTTTAGCTAATTCTCTTAAAATATTTTTATGTTTTTTTAATTTATTTTTCTCAAACTCTTTTAAATTGATAGTACCTTTGAGTACATTTAACGCGCACTCACAAATGTGATTTATTAATTTTTTATCTGCTGAACGCAGCAATGCAACGCGCTGATTTTTATCCAAATGTCTACGCGCCTGCAAGAGGGCAACATACTTTTTTTCAAACGGAGAGTTCCGTAGCAAACGTCGATCTTGCCGACTACTTTGGGGAGTGTCTTTCTCCATAGTCCGATCTAAACTGAATCGCTACGACGTGTGATAAAGCTTTTATTGTCAAAGATTTAATGCGTATGCGCTATGAGTATATTTAGGTAAGTAAACATATTGATACTCATCGTCCGGAAATATACTTGTTCGAAATCTAACTTCATCTAAAGTATCTTGCTTACAATCAATCATTAAATATCCAAAACTTTGAGCCGTTGCATCCTGATACGCTTCTTGTAAAAATTTTGAGTCTTCGGGGTATATTTGTCTTGCTAAATGTTGAATCTGCGCACGGTCTCGCGGATTTTCAAATAAAATTATGTACGAAGAATTTAAACTTATATCTCGTGAATGAGTACCTTTGTGAAAGATGTTTTGTGTAAGAAACAATACGCTGATATTTTTATGGTGACTGCCTTTGGTAAATAAGTCGACAACTATATGATTCGACGATTCGCGCATCAAATCATCGATGATTAAAAGTTTTTTCAAGTGGGGATCGTTTGAGTAATCTTCTGGTTTAGGCAGTCCCTCGCTAAATTCAATTTTGTTTCCGTTTTTAATAAATTCGTCGTTTTTATATCCGTCTTGCCACTCGGCGTAATAAAATAAAATTCGATCCATGCTAGCATCGATCATTTCTTTACGAAATTTTAATAATTTTTTAACAAAAGTTGTTTTTCCGCTACCAGTAGGACCTGCCAGCAAACAAGTAAAGGGATGACGCCACAAAGTGTTCATGTTTGTTACTGATAAATATTTTAATAAAATAATATATATACAATTATAATAATCAATCAGCGTCTCTGTAAGCCTTATAGTGTGGGCCGCCCGCAGGCGGCGCGATCAAACTGCTAGCGGCGAAATAAGAAAGCTAGTCGCAGGTTCGCAAGGCATTTATTTTTTGATAAAAATTATTACAATTATAGCAGTTTTAAAACCACACAGAATACGGTTTTACACACTTATACAAATATGAAATTATAAACTAAATGATACATACAAAAACTTTATTTATCGAATAACTAATTTTACATTTATTTTTATAAAATTATTACAATTATATAAATTTCAATGCGCACAGAATACAATTTTTACACACGCTAATACAAATATGAAATTATAAAATAAATATTACACATAAAACTTTAATATCGATTATACTTGAAACTAATCGTTTACAATTTTTTAGTCTTAATATTAGTTTACACAAATGAGTCTTTATCGATTAAAAATCCATAACAATTTGGATCTCTCATTTTAATAATAGTCTTTCCACAGTATCAAACTCTAAACGATCTTCACTTCGCCAGGCTACATCAGGTGAATTCAACTCCTTGTAACTGAACTTAACTTTGTAGTTACGAGTGTAAGCTACAATTGACAAGTCGAGATAATTATTTATTCTTGACTGAAGTTGCGTCTCCACTACAGTCGCTTTTTTATTAATCGGCTCCCACTCCGTTCCACGAAAGCTTTGTTTGAATTTTTCGTTGCATGTACTGTCACTACATCCGAGAGACATGGTAAAATATTCGCTCGTTATCCTTACCAGAAGCTATCAATTGACATACAGTATGATGAATGTCCCATACCCCTTTTACCGTCTTCTCGAAAATCTTATTCACGCCTTCTATTACGCTGATTAAGGCCGCTAGCACTAGTGTTGCTGTCATTTTTTTAAAATTTCTTTTCAAAATAAAAACGAAAATAATCTTTAAATATTTTTAACACAGCTTGGCTATTGAGTCTCGATAAAATTATTTATCGAAAAGAAAAATATTTAATTTCACACTGTTAAAAATAATTCAAAACTGCACGAACAAACACTGGATCAGTTAAAAATGTTTGGTTGATGCGTCTCGATAAAATTATTTATCGAAAACAAAAATATTGAATTTTACACTGTTAAAATAATTTAAAACTGCAGAAACAAACACTGAATCAGTTAAAAATGCGTGGATTTTAAATGGCTTTAGGAGCGAACTTTACTTTGTAGAGGCGAAAAACTATTTGACGTGTGTATTTCCTCTAAAAAGAATTTTGGGAATATACTTTAGTAAAAAAAAAATGTGTCATTGAAAACCCTTAACATACCTCTTTTTAATATCTTTACAAGTTTTCATAAAAGATCGAGGACTAGCATGCTGACAGTTATATTTGACCGGTTAAAAAACATATGTATCAAATTTTGCTCAGTTTCCTAAGCTTTTACTTTTTAACTCTTGATAAAACATGTAACAACTTTTCAGTACTCTCTTATTTTTTAACAAACCAAATACTTCTTTATTTATTTCAATACACCCACCCTTTGTCATACTTTTTCTTTTGTAAATTTTAAAATAGAAAATATTTCTTTACACTTTTTATTTTTAAAATTGAAAACTTTTCTTTGAACTTTTATTAATTTATAAAATAGAAAATTTATACTCTCGTAAATATTGAAAAATCATTTTTACTTTAAATTATATTTTAACAAATATAATCTTCTTCTTAAACTAAACATTTTTCTCTAATCAGAGCATTTTGAGCGCCACGCGATGTCCATCCTCTGTAAAGCTTATAGAGATATATATTATACACGGTGGGCCATTTTAATCTATGCACCTGAAAAACTCAGTAAGTTCGCATCCTATCAAAAAATGACCTCTATAAAAGTTGTAGGATACAAAGGGGGTCAAACAATAGTGACCTTGAATTTGACCTTCAAGCTGACCTTTAAGGTCAAATCAAGGTCAACTTGAGTTTTTTAAATGGAAACCCCTATTTTTCACACCGGAATCGGAAAGGGCGGGAAATTTTACGTCCGAATATGCTCTCAGGTCATCTGACCTCGATGACCTCAAAGGTCAGGTGAAGGTCATAAATACGAAATAATTGGGTAGCTGTCAACATTCTTATGTAAGGTGTTGTCGAAAAAATGAAGATCATAATTTGAGTAATTTTTAACGAGAAATTCAGTGTTGACCTTTATTTTGACTTTGGCAATAACTTTCAAGGTTATTTCAAGGTAACATTTCTTTTTTAGATGGAAACACTTTATTTTGACATCAAAAATCGAATGAGCGCGAAATTTTACGTTGAGATAATGTTTTTTTCGGTGAGGTCCTGATTACCCCATACGGACATAATGGGTAAAACGAAATCCAGGTTGAAAAACCCGTTAAATTTTGCATCCTATCAAAAAATGACTTCTAAAAAAATGAAGGGTGCATATGAGTTCAAATAATGGACCTTGAATTAGACCTTGAACTACGTTTTGTTGTTTCTTGGATTTACTTTTAGCGTCACCCAGAAACAACGACGTGGACGTAGTAAATTCTGTTTCCTTTGGGGTGCTTGATTAGCGTGAGTCTCCTTGCCTCTCACGCTGGGGTGCTTGATAAGCGTGAGTCCCCTTGCCTCTCACAAATTTAACCACGAAGCAAATGCTCGAAGTTACCTCCATTTGCCTGAAGACACAGCCCTAAACGTCTACGGAATTCTTGGATGGTGTTTAACAAAGTTCGTCTTGGAATCGCAGCGCATGCTTCACGAATCCGATCTTGCATGTTGTCTCGCGTTGTAGGCTGTTGAAAGACAACATTCTTCAAATAGCCCCACAAATAAAAATCTGGTGAAGTCATATCTGGGGAGTTTGCGGGCCAGTTAACCGGACCTTCACGTCCAATCCACCCAGCGTAAGTTTCATACAAGAATTGTCGAACAATTACTGCAAAGTGTGGCGCTGCGCCATCTTGCTGGAATACCATTCTTTGTCTGGTTTCTAAATCGATGTCTGCCAACAGTTCTGGCAGCCTATCTCTTAGCAACTCTAAGTAGGTGTGTTGATCAACATTAGCCTCAAAGAAGTAAGGACCAACCAAATAACCATTTACAATCCCACACCATACCATAAGACTCCAGCGATGTTGGTGATCTACTTCTCTGTGCCAATGAGGATCCTCATGTGACCAATAATGGCAATTGTGTCTATTAAGTTGCCCGTCACTTTGAAATATTGCTTCATCGGAAAATAAGACAAAGTTAAAGAAGTCAGGATTATAGTCAATTTCTTGAATGGCCCATTGGCAAAATTCAACTCGCTGTTGCATATGATGTACCTGTAATGCTTGAACCAAAGTAATATGGTAAGCATGGTATCGAAGGACTTTTAGAATTCTTAAAAACGTTCTTCTTGGTATACCATGTTCCCTTTCAACTTGACGACTGCTAACATGTGGATCGAGATGAATAATAGCAAGAACAGCTACTACACGAGGATCGTTTTCGTTGTACTCGTGATGCCTCCGTTCACGAACAAGATGTCCAGCACGAGCTCTTTCAGTTAAATTGCGTATAGTAATGTCAGTAGGGTGACTTCGACCAGGAAAACGTTCAGCATACAGCCTTGCTGCAGCACGAGCATTATTATGGCATTCTCCCAGAAGCATAATCATGTCCACAATTTCAGTGGGAGGGTAATCAGCCGTTTTAAAAATTTAATTTTAACAATTTAAATATGACAGTATTTAACAAGCTTAACTAATAAATTTACAGAAAAATCATAAACATCTGAAAAATAATACAAATTCTGTGTAGTGCACTATGATTAAATTTTAAAAATTTGAAACTATAAAAGTGAAAAATTAATGTAAATTCGATATTTGTAAAACTTTAAAATAATTTTTTCTTCAATTTTTACTAATTTTTAATATAATTTTTTAATAATTTATTATCATTGATATATATTCATTATTAACATTTGTTATTTATCATTAACATTTTTTTAAAATCAATTGTGGAAGTATTTTCATACGTTGGTGTAACGCATACACCATCTAAGCATAAGGTGCATGTTAAAGTCGATATAAAAGGCCGGAGATACCGGGCAAGACGGTCATTGGGTATTCTATAGGGCATAGTCTCGGTAGTCTTCGGCGCCGTACGACGTACCTCGGCTTTTCCGACAAGGAGAACGATGAGGGAGAGAGCGGCTAAGCGATGTAGTCGAGAGCGAATGCACTGGTCATGCAGCATAATATAGGTCATAATATAAACATCCCAAGTTTTAGAGTACGCATGCACCCACACAAGTGTAGCGTTCGCTTTAACAGGGGCCATTCTATTTCTGGCGCTGCTATTACCCCCACCACTCGTACATCTCCACTCGTTGTTGTACACTTTCTTATACGCTAATACTAGCTGGTTACACAGACACACACAGTTGTAAAGCTTATCTATATATATATATATATACATACATCATTTGTACAATGTAGTGTTGATTTTCAGGGTTTTTCTCTTTTACGTTTTTCCACTTACTCGTAAAATATCACTCTTTAAATTCGTAAATATATTAATACAGGAAAATATTGAAAATCGGTAAATATATACAATAAAAATATACAAACATTAAAAATATACAAATCGGTAATATATCAAAAATATTCAAAAAATATACTAATCGGTAATATATCAAAAATATTAAAAAACAGAAAAAAACTTGAAATATTCTAAAATTATACCAAGTGACAAACTCTCAAAAAATCCCAATATCTTATTTCTTAAAAAAATTCAATTTTACTAATTTCTTCAATAATTTTTTCAATAATTTACTGTCACTGACTTTAACATTTTCATTTTTTCATTTATTATTTCATTTATTATCAACATTTATTATTTATTATTAACATTTATTATTTATTATTAACATTTATTATTTATTATTAACATTTATTATTTATTATTAACATTTATTATTTATTATTAACATTTATTATTTATTATTAACATTTATTATTTATTATTAACATTTATTATTTATTATTAACATTTATTATTTATTATTAACATTTATTATTTATTATTAACATTTATTATTTATTATTAACATTTATTATTTATTATTAACATTTATTATTTATTATTAACATTTATTATTTATTATTAACATTTATTATTTATTATTAACATTTATTATTTTTTACTAAATTCCATTTCCCGATTTTCGAGAAGCGAGATAAGGCCGAGCGATAAGGCGCCGCCTTAGACGACCGATCTGTCATACGCGTACCCCCAGCTTGGGAATACTCGCCCCACGGGGCGTGAATGCACGTACCCCTGTGACGTCACAACTGTCTAGCATACAGGCCCCCTTTCTACTTATCGCTTTTATTAAATAGAATTGTTTGAAATACTTAATACATTAAGTAAAGAAAAATATACATAAACTTTTCACAAACATACAGTATTGCTCAAAAGTTCGTAAAATTTTTTTTTTTTTTAACTCAACTTCAAACTGCGATATTTCGGAAACGGCTTAATGAATTTGAAAAATCCGGACGGCGTTTGAAAGATCAGACAAAATACTATTTTTTTATGTCCTGCCAAATATTTTTATCTGTTTTTTAACTCTATTTTTAATGATTGAAAAATTGTTTATTTTTACGAATTTTTAAATTTTAATCAATCAAATGAAACTTTTTGAGAAAAGAATAAAATTAAAAAATTCGAACGCGATTGAAAAGTAGAGTAAATTTCCTAAATCTTTATGTTTAATCATTTTTTTGTATCTATTTTTTGCGTGTAGCTAAAAATGCGCAAAAATGGAAAGTACAATAAAATCAGTTTTAGATATGATAATATTTTCCAATATCGCGAGTCTATTTTTGTTTACATTTAAGCATGTGTTCAAATCTGTAGTTTGTATATACATATCAAGAATCAAATTTGTTAATAACTTTAATTTATTCAAAAAAAAGGACACTATCATTTATAATAATTAAGATAAAATTTGTGATAATTTTGTTAAAAGTATTCAATACCGTTCAAAAGTTCGTAAAAAAAATTTTTTTTCAGAAACTCAACTTCAAACTAATTTTCTTGTACTTTCCATTTTTGCGCATTTTTAGCTACACGCAGGAAATAGAATCATAAAAACCATTAAACATAAAGATTTAAGAAATTCACTCTACTTTTTAGTCGCGTTCAAATTTCTTAATTTTATCAATTTCTTAAAAAGTTACATTTGATTGATTGAAATTTAAAAATTCGTTAAAATAAAAAATTTTTCTAGTATTAGAAATAGAGTTAAAAAAATAGATAAAAATATTTGGCTGGACACAAAAAAATAGTATTTTGTCTGATCTTTCAAACGCCGTCCAGATTTTTTAAATTCATTGAGCCATTTCCAAAATATCGCAATTTGAAATTGAATTCGAATCGAACTTTTGAGCGGTACTGTATAAATAAAACGATAAGAATATAAAATTTACATAAATCAATAATACGCAAATACAATTCGTATAAATATTCGGTGCGCAAACATAACAATAACTGAGGATGATTCCTCATAGTTAACTGCGTCAGAATAACTAACGTTGAGTCACTACAAATGTTTGCTAAGAACATGACAAATACTTAAGCCTACGCCTGATAACAGCTGAATGCTGGATATTATAACTACTTTGAAAATGGTCTTCTAGATTCTGATGGAAAAGTTAAAATGTCATAACCACTATTAACGGCAGGCCGGAGTAGAACCTGATACCGACCGAGTAACAATTGAGTTGTTTGTTATTTACTCAAGTATTAATCGGTGTATCTTCAAAATAAAAGTTGATCGCAATCTTCGAGCATATAATACTGGAGGAAGCCTCCGAATGGCAGCAAGCGTTACAAGACGAAGAGAGAGAAAGCCTCTATTTTGGTACGTGCTGTCTCTCTCTAGCCTGATTTGATTGGCTGCTTCTTTTCCCCACTAAGAAAGTGAGAGAGAGATAGCACGTACCAAAATAGAGGCTTTCTCTCTCTTCGCCTTGTAACGCAGTTAATAGCTGGGAGGCTTCCTCCAGTAGTATATGCTCGAAGATCGCAATAGATATTATTATTATAAATATCTATGCACAAGAAAAAAAAAATCTACCGATTTGTTTTTGAGAAAAGTAAGGAACGCCGAAGTAAAAGATTATGTTTATAATATTTTCGCGTTCCTTACTTTTCTCAAAAACAAAGCGATAGATTTTTTTTTCTTGTGCATAAATATTTGTAATAATAATATCTATTGCGCTTAGCCTTCAATTTGCAGATACACCGATTAATACTTGAGTAAATAACAAAAATGCCAATTAGACAAGGACAGTGAATCCGGCCTGCTCTTAAGAGAAATCAGACATTTGCGAATATTATAAATAACATCACGAAATGACCTTTAGGCAACTCAATACTTTTATGTACGTTAAAAGATTGATCAGCTTGTCTGGAAGGAAAAATATGCACATTCTCAAAGCTAACGTCAGAAGACCAGCTTAAGATGTAGAAAAACGATGTAAGAGTTGTATATTAAAATTGAATATAACAATTCCAACCATCATAACTACATTACACTACTAAAGACAAAATTTATATATATATATATATATACAGTTGATTACTGTGATAATTTGTTATACTTCAGATATAAATAGATATGCTATCTGTCCTTATAACGCTAAATAAAACGTAGTCCATTATTTTTGTAAGTGTGCATACCCTGTATAAGTTGAACTAAACAGATAACGATCTTGATAATATAATAACTTTTCGCACAGGCGGTAATAGCACTTAGAAATAGTCCTTCTGAACGTGCTTTAAGAACGACTCCTCGCTAAACGAAATACTGACAAAAGAAAGATTATCTAAATTAAAGTTGATATAATAGATACTTGGACAACTTAAATATACGTCCCAAATGACCAGTGTGGTAACGCTCTTGTAAAGACAGTGTGGATGACGGATGTTTGTCCGTTCATCCACACTGCTAACCTTAATTTAACTTACTCAATAATTCCAATATAGAGAGCTGGTTAATTATCTCCAATATTACCCTAACTACTGGATCGGTCACATCTATCAACCACGCATCTGGTGGAAGTACTTGAGCAAAGCTCTTTGACCGTAACTTGAGTAAATGCATTACAACTAATCTATAAAATGCATAAAAATTAACTCTCAAAAAGAGAAGAGCTAGACCAACTAAGTCAAATGGTTATATTGTACTGGTTCGAACTCGCTTTGTAGGCGATAGTGACGTCCAGTGCTAATTAAATGTACAAAGTCAAAAGTAGCTTGTGATTTATAAATAAGCTGAGAGTCTATCCTAAAATGTTTACAAATCCGCTTGATAATACTAATGCGATAAGCTAAATTCTACTTAAAGTGTTGCATCCGCTTTTGGTATGCTAAATCGTGAATTAAACGCGTTATACAAATTTACAAATATAAAATTAATTTAAGATTTCATAACTGGTGGTTACTACATAAAAATATTAATTACTAATTGAAAATTGACCCTTGATCTAAAGCTAACAGATCTAATTAAGAAATTTGTTGTAATTTCATAAATAAATACTGGTTCATTTTTACCAATATAGCAACAAGTGAACCAGGAAAAGTTAAAAGACTTGACCAAAACAATAATGTGCTCAAAATGTTAAATTAGATAGGCAGCACATTTGTCTACTTGTATCCAACATTAACTGATCTTTTACGCCCAAAATACCAAAGGACAGAGATGGTAAGCTAGACCACTCTGTATCTAACGTTAAACGTGGCTTTGGTGTTATAAGCTCTACACTTCCATAATGAGGTGCATTTAATGCATGCCACCAACCGGAAGTGCGGGTAAATAAATTAAGTTTATTTCTCAATGGCTTGGTCATGAGTAGCCAAGAAATATATGTCCTGGAACCTCTTAATTTCTCAAATGCCGGGTAAAGGTATGCAGTTATTGCCTGCTCTGTACCTCGACCCTTAAATTGGCTTGAGTTACGTCACGATGTGACTAATATAATCGACCGATAAACTATGTGATAGAGACTGACCCTGAGTGAGGTGTCAGCTAATTCACTAATAAAAATGACCAAGAGACTTGAGAAGCTATACATAACGTTCGGTTGAACTATGCCAAAATGTTTCTACAAACAAAAATTAACAGCTATAATAAACACCAAAAATACATGTGGATCTTAGCGTTCCAACTGATGTACTGGTATATATAATACGTGCTTTTGTAATTGTCCATAACATGATCAATTATGACCGTCAAAACTGCCTGATAAATCCGCCTAAATAGAATATAATAAAGGTAAAATGTAAAATAATACTGTATCTACTTAGAGCAGAGATCAGTCTGAAAAAAACAAATCTAATTGCTTGTGTGACACGCATATTAGTAACACATGTGCACAAAGCTGAGGTTCTGCGTAGTCCAATTGCAGTAAGTCGCTACTGACACGCAAACTAAAAATATTAACCTTATTTTCGGACAGAACCTGATCTTACTCCAATATAAAAATCGCGTTTCAAAAATATGATTGTTAAATAGAATGAAAAATTCGCGCTAATCACGACACTCTTAATATAAATCAAACCACACACCAAACCAACACTCACAATTGGTTTGTGTGTAATTTTACAATTCTTTAATGCTCAAACTTGCATTCTAAAGATGTTACGCAAGTGATCGCAGACCTATAGGGTAACTGCTGCGTTCTAACATACATAATGACAAAGGAGTCATGGACTAAAAATTAATTTTGCGGCAAGAAAATAGTTTGTCAGTATATAAAAGTTAAAAGATGCTACAAAATCTTGGCTAACCAGGTTCGCCAGCTGTTAGCTTGCAGAGACAAACAGGGATAGCACCCAAAATTACCCCACGGCCACCATGGCATACACCAACACCGACAATTTCCTAAACCGAATAGCTAACACATATTAAAAATTACTAATATTGCATAATTAAAGTATATAATGGTCCAATTGTCCCTTGGCTTAAAATGACGAAAATATAAATGGCCTAGGTATAGCTGACATGTCCACTAAACTACCTAATTGCCCTATAACGGGTAAGTCGCGCGATACGTGTTAGGCGAAGGAGTGTGAAACCCTTCTATATGTAAAAGTATCAAATCACAATATATAAATATACAGAAATTAAAGTGGATTCACTAATGTGAATAATCTCGTTGGCCTTTTGCTGCCTCGTGTTACGCTTCAAGATTCAGTCTAGTAAGTTTGAACTTCCAGTCGGAAAGGAGCGAGAGAGAGAGAGAGAGAGACAGAGAGAAAGTAATACACATTGTCTGTATACTACTTCACATAAAATTTAGCCATAGGAGAAACTTTGCTTCCTCAGGCCGTCCCGGCTAGAATTCGAAAAAACCCTTTATAGACTAAATTCATACTGAATATGCGTTACTTACGAATAAACTTCTATAGATTTTAAAACATTTTTCTCAAAAATACGTTTATTGAAAAGAAATAAACTTTATCAAAAAGTAATAAACTGTTTCAAAGAAAGCGCGTCTCGGAAATAATGTTTCGAGAATTCGAAATTTATGTATCCTCATTCTATAATTTGTGTCCAGCTTATCATCTTGATTCTTGTGCCGGTTCTTCTTACTTGCTGTTTTCTTGATTTTTCTTTTTTACTTTTTTATTTTTGCTTTAAATGAAATTACGCAGATAAGTAAATATTAGGAGCGAATTTTACTTTTTCACGCGCACGCACTGCACATACCTCGTGAAAATACGTCAAACTCGATGATCTCGGTGCTTAATCGTTGCTGGCTCGCTGCTTCGTCGATGGCTTGTTGTAGCTGTTGAAAACACGCTGTCAGGCGTGCTGTACTGAAGACCAAAAATTTTGCGTCAGCTGATGATCAAAATCACGCTACGACGCAGATGCTATAGGACCAACATGCGACGAAGATGCTGTGAAACCAAGATGCGGCAATGCGATGCGTTCGAAAAAGGCCACCTCCTGGCGGCTAATAATTATATTGAAGAAAAGGAACAACGTGGTGTCGAGTCGTTAAGTTGACGTAGAAACTTTTTTCCGTAACACCGTAGAAGGTAGTTTTATTGAAAATGGTGGCATTTTCGTCCTTCCTCAACAGGAGTCACCGATGTAGTATCAATCATTTATTAGGCTTGGCTAAGCCAATATACAGCGTGTCCAAAAAGGAACGATACACTTAACAAATTTCCGTAGTTAATAATTTTTTCGATTGGGTGAAGGTCGTTACATCCAGATATGTATTAACGTTAAATTTTCCGCTCTTTTCTATTCCGCTATTAAAATTAGGCGTTTCCATTTAAAAAAATTAGGTTGACCTCAAAATAACCTTGAAAATAAGGTTCAAGGTCAAATCCAAGGTCATCATCGGATACCTTGTAAAAAGTTATTCCAAGAACAACCTTCACCTGATTGAAAAAATTATCAACTTTGGAAATTTCTTAGGTGTATCGTTTTTGGACACGCTGTATAATATTATGAAAAGAACTCCTGGCCTACAAACCAGGAACGTGTTCTGGAAGGATGGGTTAAAAAGACTGCAACAGAAATAAAATTGAGTAAAATTTATTAATTATAGATGGCCGCTACTACCGCGTCAGTGCGTTCGTAAACAAAGTACATGCAACGTACAGTGGTGATTGCACCAGCCTTGGAACTTTTGATCTCGAGATTACGAATCCATAGCTCTACAGTTAATAATAGCATTTTTAAAATAAAATTTTTGCAATAGGAAATATTAAAGAATAGGTGTAATATAATTTAAATTAAAATATACTATACCCTATGTAATCTATGTTAACGTATATAAATATACACACTTATAAAAGAAGCCACCAATCACTGTATGAAGTAAGTTACATTTAAATACAATGAATATATAGTTATAAATGTTTATTTTAACCAATTCATTTTGTTGACTTTTTTCAAGTTTTGAAAAAGAATTTTAAAAAACATATACTTTTTTCAAATATATTTAAAATAAAAACTAAAAGTTAGTTATTTATATTTTAAATTATTATATTTGAATTTCAAATATTTCAAATAAAAATATATATATATATATATATATATATATATATATATATATATATATATATATATATATATATATATATACATATATATTTATTTCTATTACAAGGTTGGTATATTAAAAAAAATATTTTACAAAAATTAATATAAAAATTTGAATCAAATTATATTATATGCTTTATTACATTAAAAACTACATCGCATCTTATATATTTTTATTTTTTTTTTAAATATTAGCAGTTAATTAGTTTACATTGTTTAATATTTTAATTGATTTTATTTTTTTAAAAGTAATTTAAATGCAACTATTCTTACCCAATGCATCAAAGGCTGTCTTAAGATCTAAGGAAACTATATGAATTTTATTTTCAAATAATTATATTTCTTAAAAATTTGAAATATATTAATATGCATCTTACATCTGTAATTTGATTCCAATCTCCTGGTAATTTTACTTTAAGTCTTTTTAAAATATTTATCATTCTTTTGAAATACATATTTTCTTTGATCTCATCTAACAATATCAATACTTTGTACTTGATTTTTAATTTCTAAAAAAACACTATTATTCAATTATCAGAGATTAATTATAAAACTTTTATATCATGTCATATTGCCTGTTGACATATATTTTTATAAAAACAGAAAACCTCCTATCCAATTACGTTTTTGAAGTATTTTTATCGATGAAATTAATTAAAAATTGTATATTTGAGGCTCCTATTTCTGTTAAAACTTTATCAATACAAATTATTACAGGTTATATTCCAGGAAGACATTTTGTTCAATCATCTTAACTTTTACAAATGAAAAAGAAATATGGAAAACTAAGTAGAAAAAAAATATTCTTATAAAAATCTTCTATAAAAATATATTTCAAATTTACATTGTTACCATCAATTTTATGCAATTCATTTTTCGCGAACTGACAATGTTTTAACAGAATTGGATACAAGAAACTTATTTAATTCTACTTTTTTCGGAATTTAAACACAATATCATTATTTTAATTTTTGTGCAGTCTTCAAATACTCCTACAATTTTATAAAAGAAATTAATAAACTTAGCTCAAACTTCTTAAATCATCTTCTAATATTGAATAATTTTTTTGCAAAAATTATATTATTATGTTTGGTATTTATATTGACAAGTAATTCTCAAAAACTTTACTAAAAGATATATTAAAATTGTTAAATCTTTTATTTGTTTCCTAATTACAATAATGATTTACAATTTTAAAATTATAAAATTAAATAAATAAATTTTAAAATGTATAAAATTTATTTGTAATATAATTTAGGTTAAATATAAAATTTGAGAAAGATGGATGCTTACTGTTGTAATTAAACATAAAATTCAATACATGTCATCACTTATACGATTTACCCTAAAGAAAAGAAATATGTAAGGTTGCAGTCAGATGAGTAGAAAAGAGACTGCCGAATAGAGGATGCATAATAGAAACAACCAATCAGCGCTATTCAGCAAGTTTCATGCGAAGAATAGAATTCTATTCCCTATCCCAATGTAGAATGGAAAAGCGAGGATACAAAGTAAATAAACAAAAATAATTAAATTATAATTACAAACCTACTTCATTCATTTTAAAACAAATTGTAGAAAATCGCTCTGTATGAGCTACAATTTTAAAGAGGTTATGTTTATGTTTACGCGATCTAATACGCAAGCATCTTTTTTCCATTCCACGGATTTTTTTCCACCTATGGTCACATGGAGAGGAAAAACAGTAGAATAGGCGGAAGAATAGAAAAATGAATATATAGCTGAATGTTTGTTTTAATCAATTCATTTTGTTGTCTTTTTCAAGTTTTTAAAAAGAATTATATATAATAAAAAATGAGTCTATGAAATATTTCAGTAATAATAACAAATTAATCTGTAAACTCATTTTAGCGACAACAAACAATAAATTTGTATGCTCATATGAGATTTTTTCAGCGACAACAAACAATAGATCTGTATGCTTCAGCGACAATAATAAATAAATTTGTAAGCTTTTTTAGCGACAATGAAAAAAAAGTGTAGGATTCTTTAGCGACAATAAAAAATAAAAATGTGAGCTTCTTTTGGCTACAATAAAAAAAAACACTCTTAATGCAGCCATATATTTATATATGTTGATCTCAAGCCCAAAAATAAAAAATGCAGAGAGGGAGCGTTTTCTTTGCATCTTCTCGATATGTATAAAATTCATGACATAAGAAGATAAAAATATTTATTTATAATCATAATTTTCTATTATTCTATTATTCTATTTTTTATTATTCGCTCATAATTATTATTAAATATTATTATATACAATCATAACTTGAAATTTTATTTTAATTTACTACTTTATTTTTAATTCATTTCAAAAATATATAAATTTTATTCATTGTGAACTTTTGAATGTCGCGTTGAACCATCTTTTTTTATTGATTCTAATTCTATAACTTCATATCTTATATTTTTATGTATCAATGTTTTCTATTGAATTTTTTTCACATTATAAAATTTAAATTCATTATGTCCTACTCTTTTATTTACTTTGAAATTGACTGTCAGCGGTGTGTATTCGGGGGATTGTGAGCGAAGGAGCAGGGGAAACTCCCACTAGTATTATATATATATATATATATATATATATATATATATATATATATATATATATATATATATATATATAAATATATATGATATTGCTCGTAAGTCCGCTGCAGTGCAGGAAACTTTTGCAGCCAGAAAAAGATAGATAGAGGGAGAGAGATAGAGCAGCATATATTCTTATATGTATGTATGTGCTTGGTATAAAAAGCGTAACTATCCCAATGTTGTATACGACAGTAAGGTCACACTATAGAAATATAAGTTTTGTATGCTTTTAGGAGGATAATGGTTTATTTGAAGAAAGTGACTCAATAATCTTGATTCTTCTACAACTTTAAGTATTGTTTTGCAGCTTTTTTTAAGTTGTTAGATCGATTACTTTTATGCAAATTTTAAAAATCATGCGCAGACATGTCTTATTTCTCAAGACTTTACTTATATATTTTCTATATCTTTAAGATTTGGAGGATCTTGTTTTAATAATGAGCTTTCAATAAATTTTTATTTACAAATTACATGATATTTAACTAGTTCATATTTTTGGTTTTCATTAATGGGTTATTTCAAAGAACAAAACGAAGGATTTCAAAAATATTCTACGCATATATAAATAAATTTTTACGTTCTGAGTGTTTAAATAATATGTATATTTATATTTATCTACAAAATAAAATATTTTTGATGTCTTTTTATGATGTTTATATAATATTATGAGTGATATATTTTTTAAAGTTAGTTCTTGTTTAAGTGTCTCATAAAATTAACATTCGTCTCATAATAGGGCCGTTCACCTTAGAAGAAATTGGAAAGTATTGTTGATGAGTAGTTTTTTACATAAAAATAACTTCACTGATTTTAATAAAATTAAAATCAAATTATTTAAAATCAAGGAGCTCTATAAGAAAGCATTGTGCCAAAGCACTTAGCAGCGTTTTTTATTTTTTTTTCTTTACGTAAAATACTCTATAGATTTGTTCTAAACTTTGCAGGGGAATTATTTGTAACTGCCATAAAAAGGCAAATTTTTGAAAACTGATTTTTCTAACGTAGTTTCAATTTCTGAGCATTTTGAAAAAAAATTTCTGAAAGAAATATTGTATTTATTTAGCTAATTGGATCTCCAAAACTACTTGACAAATTTGTTTTAAATTTTGCATACTATCTTTTTTTTGTCCAAGTAGGTAGGAAGCTATTGAAAATCGGTTTCCTTAGTGTAGTTTCAATTTCAGAATTATTTTAGAAATTAAGAACGAATTTAGATTTTTTCGCAATTTTTTATTTTGCGTAAATTTCTTGATGAATATGCTTTGAAATTTGCATGGGAATTATTTGCAACTGTCAAAAAAAGTATGACTTTTGAGAACTGATTTTCTTAGCGTAGTTTTAATTTTAGAAAATTTTAAAAATTTTGAAAAAAATTTTTATTTTTCATTTTTTTTCTATTTTACGTAAACTACTTGATAGATTTGCTCCAAAATTTGAATACAAGTTATTTACTACTATCTTTATAAAACAAGTTTTAAAAAAATAGCGTAGCTCTTTGATCATTTTTTCTGATTCCTGATTTAAGGCTCTCACTAACTCTTTTCTTACTTTCTCACTTCCTCTCTATCCTATCTCACATTGATCCTCATTTCTACCCTCTCACACTAACTCTTACTCTTTCCCTTCTCAATTTTCCTTCAATAGAAATTATGTTTCTTACATTTAAATAATATCTTATCTTTCCTATATTATATTAAAGTAAAACCACTTTTTTTCCGTTTCTCCGGTTCTCCGCATTTGTTAAATGTGTCTAATCTTTTGGTAATAAGAGTAGCAATTTTTTATTAGGCCCTATATAATTAGTCCTCATTAGTCATAAGCATCTTTTTGGGCCATATTTTTTCGGGTCTTATATTTTTTTGGGTCATATTTCTTTGGGCTTTATATGTTTTTGGGCCTTATATTTTCTTGTGTTTTATATTTTTTGGGCCCGATATTTTTTTTTAATTTATATTTTCTTGGGTTCTATAATTTTTTTGGGACCTATATTTTATTTAGCTCTATATTTTTCTAGGCCTGATATTTTTTTTTTAATCCAATATTTTTCTGGGCCCAATATTTTTCTAGGTCCAATATTTTTTTGGTCTATATTTTTTTAAGCTCTATATTTTTTAAGCCTTATATTTTCTTGGGCCCTATCTATTTTTGGGCCCAATATTTTTTGGGGCCTAATATTTTTTTGGTCTCTATATATTTTAGCTTCATATTTTCTTGGGCCCTATATTTTTTGGGCCAAATATTTTTTCGATTCTTATATATTATTGGGCTCTATAATTTCTTAGGCCTAATATTTGTTTGGGCCCAATATTTTTTCGAAATTAATATTTTCTTGGGTTTTATAATTTTTTGGGTACTATATTTTATTTAGCTCTATTTTTCTGGACCTTATATTTTCCAGGCCCTACATTTTTTTGAGTCCTATTGTCTTCGGGCCTCATATTTTTTTAATCCTTATATTTTTTTTTGGGCTCTATATTTTTTTAAGCCCAATATTTTTTCGATTCTTATGTATTCTTGGGCTCTATATTTTTTGGGCTTGATATTTTTTTGGGCCTACTATTTATTCAATTCTTATATATTCCTGTGCTCTATATTTTTGGGCCCAATATTTTTTTTTAATTTATATTTTCTTGGGTTCTATGATTCTTTTGGGTCCTATATTTTATTAGCTGTATATTTTTCTGGGCCTTATACTTTTCGAGCTCTACACTTTTTTGAGTCTTATTTTCTTTAGGCCTCATTTTTTTCGGCCTCTTATTTCTTGGCTTCCATATTTTTTTTGGTCCTATATTTCTCTAGGCCTTTTATTTTTTTGGACCTACTTTTTTTCGAGTCCTATTTTCTTTGGGCCTCTAATTTTTTTGGGACATTTATTTTTCTGGGCCATATTTTTTTTAAACTTTTTTTTCGGGTCTATATTTTTTTCAATCTTATATTTATTTGGGCCCAATATTTGTCTGATTCTTTTAATTTTTTGGGCCCGTTATTTTTTTGATTTTTATATTTATTTAGGATCTATATTGTTTGATACTTATATTTTCTTGGGCTCTATATTTTTTTAGGCCAAATATTTTAATGAATCTTATATTTTTTTGGGAGCAATATTTTTCTAAATATTATATTTTCTTGGTCTCTATATTTTTTGGGCCCAATATTTGTGTTTCTTTTATTTTTTTGATCCCAATATTTTTTTTATTCTTATTTCATTCGAGCTCTATATTTTTTTATTCTTATATTTTCTTGAGCTCTATATTTTTTTGGGCCCAATATTTTTTTAAAACATTTTTTTGGGCCTAATTTTTTTTTATCATTATATTTTCTTGGTCTATATTTTTTTGAGCCCAATATTTTTTTGATTCTTATATTTACTTTAGCTCTATATTTTGGGCTTTAAATTCTGCCATAATAAACTAAATTTAACTGTATTTTCAATAATGTTCATACGGCTTCATTGTCGTACGATTGGTAATGTTTGGCTGAAATCTCCTGATACAATTACAGTTTTACCACCGAAGGGTTGGTTAAGATCGCATAAATCTTGAATAAGATGATCAACTGCTTCAAAAGCAAATTTTGAAGTCATGGTCTTATTGAAAATAATGACGCCTTTTAAAGACGTCTTCAAAAGACGTCTTTGGAACAAAAAAAGACGTCTTTTGAAGACGTCTTTTTTATCAAGATTTTGAAAATAATACCTACTTAAATGTTTCAAAAAAGAACGTAGTTAAGCTAAAGTGTATATACTTGAAGTATGTAATTGAAGTATGTATACTGATTTTCAACTGTGAATAAACACGCAAAATTATAACCTCATATACCTGCATCTCTGAAATTTGGATAAGGGATTGCAAAGTTAAGAAAAATGGCACCTCACAGTTCAAAATGTAACTACTGAAAAAATTATTCGAATCGACTATTAATTCTGTCTTTGACTATTAGGTGGCGTTTTTCTTAATACGCGAACTTCTACGAAAATTTTAGTGACACGGGTATATAAGGTTATAACATTTCCAGTTTGTTCGCTCAAGCTTTTCGGTCTGCAGAGAGCTGATGCTTATTTTGTTTCTATATCTTTCTTTAGGAAGATACCCTATTAAAAATAGTAACAGCTTTTTAAGATGTCTTTTATTGTATTGGGATTTGTAAATACACATCCAATGACATCTTTTAAAGACGTCTTTATATACACTTTAGTATAAGTACGTTCTTTATTAAAACATTTTAGTAGGTATTATTTTTAAAATCTTGATAAAAAAGACGTCTTTAAAAGACATCTTTTAAAGACGTCTTTTTTTGTTCCAAATCCAGACACGTCCAAAGACGTCATTATTTTCAATAGGGGGATATTCCATCCCAAATAATTATTTGTGTTCCCTTTGTTTGCTTTCGGCAGAATTAGACTTAACATTACAAGCTGTACAATCTGTTATATTTACGAGGACGTTGTATCTCTTTATCCTTTTCTAATCGAAAAATGTAGGTTTTTGAAAAAACTAGTAGTTATTACTAGAAAACAATAGTTGTCCGCAACTTGTACAGTGAAAAACAATATTTTTTTTAATGAGAACAAATTAATTCTCTATCCTGACTTATGAATTTGTAAGCATGTCAAACTTTATTTGAAAATAAAGCATCAAATTGGAATTGTTCTCATCAGAAAAAAATATTCCTTTTTACTGTACAAGTTGCGGATAACTTTTAATCTTTATCAATAATCGTTAGTTTTTCTAAAAACCTACATTTTTCAATTAGAAAAGGATAGAGAGATCCAGTGTCCTCTTAACGAAAGATTAAATGCTGTATGCACGGTTTTACCATCGACTAATGAATTCGCTGCTCTAGCTGTCTAAGCTACACATGAATAATGTATAGTATGATATTTAAAATAAACTATTGAAACGTTAAGTAAATAACTTTTTCCATTTTCACCTGGTCCATCTATGAAAATATATTTTTCTTTACTTTGGTTGTTTAAACTTTTTATAGTAGAGTTGAATATTTGCTTTTGTTTATCATTTAAAGAATGTATTTTCATTTCTAATTCATGAAGAATATTATTATTATAATTTAAAATTGTTTGATTATTACCTTCTTCTATAAATGTGCTTGTTAGATAAATTAAAACCGTTGAAAGAAAATCCATTGACTTGTAAATTATTTTTAATAACATTCAATGCAAAATTTTCACTTATATTTTTTGTATTTAGGATGGTATAACTTATCTGTATATTTTTCATATAAATCTCGTGCATTTATAGGATTATGAAAAACGCAAAAGAAAGCAAATTATCCATAAAGAATATAAAGGAATTCTGTTAAAGATGCTTCTTTCAAACATCCATCCCATTCTTCATCTTTATTAATTAATTGTTTTGCCTTAGCTGCCTCATAAAACGAATTGTACATCACATCATCGTCTCTTTTAACATGTGATAGTAATAACCTAGTGATATAACGTTCTCTATCTTTCGGACTTACTAAGTACATTCTACTAAGTATTGTTTTTTTTCTTTTATTCCACCTTTTCAGTTTTACATTAAATGTATAAAAATTTGGTGTTTCTGAATACAAGTAATTTCGTGATTCAAAATCTTCTTTATTCAATTCAAAATATGCTGTTAATGTTGTTCCTACATTTTTTTGCATGATCATTTCTTCTTTTTCTTCTTTAAAAAATACGTATTGTTGATTTTCTTCATGAACGTTTAGACGTTTTATAGTATGTGAAATAACATGTAAAGGATATTCTCATAATCTGTGCATTACTTGAGGTGGACATTAATATCGTGTAATAATGTATTGTTGGGTTTCATCATATTCATATTTAACATTTTCACGATTGTCATTTTGGAAAGTGTCTTTATTTTCTGATTGAAAATCCACACTTACTTGATGTATTTTAATGTATGCACAATCATGACCCTTATAACAGTATTTGAATGAATATTTAATGCAGTGTACAGTGGAACAAACTTCTACATTTATGTATGCATTAAATTTCAATGATAAGTAAGGACTATAAGAAACAACAAATCCATTATCAAAATCCATCACAAATGCAATTCTTTCTGTAAATTTATTTGTGATAATTATTTTAACGCCATCATTTTTACGTTTGTATAGTAAATATTCATTGAATTTAAAAGTTGTTGTATTATTGAATTTTCTTGGAAAATTTTCAGTACATTGTTTCGTATTTTTATCCATACACGAACAATTTATATTTTGCATACCACGGGGACCGCGTATTATAAATTGTTTAACAATACTATATAATTTTGGATAAATATCTCTATTTGGGATTTCTGCACTTATTATTTCATCAACTTTTTCGGAAATATCAAATTTATCATTTTTATCCAAGAGTAAGTTGTTACTAACATATGCATATGCGGTAATCTTCGTTTTTGAAATTCAATTACATAACTATATGTAATACATTTTCCTAATATTCCCTTTTTTATTACTAAATTTTTGAATTCTTCAAATTTTTGATAAAATACTTTTGTTATAATATCTGGTATATCTATTGCATTTTCATAAATTTCCAAGTTTTCAGTTATTTCTTTCCAATGTGGGTTACAGGTCATACTTGCAAAAAGTTCAGGTTTACCACGATAATTTACAAGTGTCATTGAGTCAATGTAATTTTGTTTTAAAAATCGTGGACTTTCTGTAAAGCTTGACGGTAATATTACTATTTTTCCAATTTTTAAAGAATCTATTTTTTTTTGTTATGTGAATAGTCCATAACACCTTTGTAACAATCACTTCTTAATACGTTTTGGTTTTCTCGTATGAAATATAATCTGAAGGTTTCAACTTTTTCAAACGTATCAACAATGAATTGTTAAAATAATTTTCCCAAATTAAGGAATAGATTAAATTCATTTCTAACATTTATCTTATAATTATAAAATTTCAAATTTGAAATATTAGATTTTCCAAATTTACTTTTCATATTTGGCATCCATCCAAAACCACCATTAGGATGAATAAGCGGATATGTCATAGGATCTGTATGTTTCTTAATTGTCGGTATACTAATTGGTTTATTATACTTAGAGTTAATGACAATATCACGTTTAATAGGATAACGTGAAGACGATGAACAATAGGATCACATTTAATAGGATAACGAGAAGACGATCTTCCAGCAAGATCGTCTTCTCCAACATATACTATTACAAGGTGGGTAGATTATATCTATTTTTATTCAAATCATCATTGCGGACAATAGACATAGTACCAGTTCTTGGTGGAAAATAGATTTTTGCACATCGTTGTAGTTCTTCTTCTTCTACTTTATGCGTCATTTTATAGGCTTTAGCATTAAGGTTAATGTCTCTTATCAAGATATCCAAATGTTTTAATAATGTTAAATTTATATTAAACTTATTCCGTTCAATCGTTGCCATTTCATTATCTAAAATATATAATTGTCCATATTTACGTGCTTCATCTTTATTAGGATGTAACGCATATACATTATGGTAAATTTGTCCACATATTCTAATAACTTGTGGCCCTATACCCGATAATGTAAAAAGCGCGGTGGCGTAATGGATAGAGCTCTTTCCTTCAACGCGGAGGGCATGGGTTCGAATCCTGGCCAGGTACCTCTAACTTTTTTTTCGAAAGAAAATAAGTGTATGTGCCATTTATATCGCGACTTCTTAAAAAATACGACCTCATTGGGTATCGGTTGATTGTTGGTTACAAAAGTGGCTGACCATCCATCGGTAGTCAAAGTTTTCGGTATGGTGGGTCTGACAGTCCTAGCCTGATGTAATGTGTTAAACAGATGCCGGGCGGGGGACTTCCTCGACTTCACCATATAAAAAAGGTTAATCATATAGAGGACAATATCCTTTATATATTGATTTAAAAAAAAAAAAAAAAAAAAAAAAAATACCCGATAATGTATCAAAATTGGCACCAAAATTTGCGAATGCTGAAGCATTATTGTACAACCTAACATTCTGTCGAAAATCAATAATTTCTTCTGTAAATTTAGTTGCTAAAAACTTTGATTGTTCTGGGTACGGAGGAATTTCTAACAATTCTACTTTACCTTCATGACAACAATTGGAGAAATCGTTACTTTTAGTATATTTGAAAGCAAAATGTTGCGCATCACAATAAACATATGTATTTGTCATAGAAACAATGTTATTTTCAGATATGAGATTTTCATCGAAATATATATTTGCTATACAACCAATCAGTTTCAAATTAATTTTTTTTGTTGATAATTTTTTCATTTAATTCCTTCAATTCTTTTTTCTACTTTGCCCTTTATTGTTTTATCAATAACTTTGTTCAATACAATATTATGATTGTTATTATAATTATTATTATTCTAATTTTCATTATAATTATTGTCTTTAATTTTTAATCGTTTACGCTTAATAAATAATATCTTTGATTGATAATAATCATATTTATGTTTTTGCTTTTTTTTATCTATTGGTTTACTTATTGTAGTATCATTATTAACATGTTTATTGTCATCAATTTTTATTTGTTTACACCTTGTGCGTGATTCTTTTCATTGGTAACAATCATTTTTCACTTGTGTTTCTTTAATAATATCGGCATTTTCCAATTTTTGATTTTTGATTTGTATCATTCTCTCATATTCATTGTATTGTTTACTAATAAGTTTTCTATAAGTCTCTTTTTTGCGTAATTTTTCTTTTTCATGCAATTTTTTCAATTTATTAGTATCTCTATTTTTAATTGAATTTATTTTTTATATCTTAATATCTTCAATTTTCTTATATTTATTTGGTTGTTCTTCTTTTATTTTTATGTAAGCTTTTTTCTTACAAGTAGCTTTATTTGTACGTATTTGTTTCATTTTATCAGTACCCTTTTTTATCTTTGATTTTATTTTTGTTATTTTAGTATTTTTTAATTTTTCTTTATATTTATTGGGTTGTATTTCTTTAATTTTTATATAATCTTTTTTTTTCACGTAAAGCCTCATTTGCACGTATTTGTTCTAATTTATCAATACTCATTTTTTCTTTGAATTTCAATTCTGTTATCTTGGTATTTTCTAATTTTTCTTCATATTATTTTAGTTTTTTTTCTTTAATTTTTATGTAAGCTTCTTTCTTATGTAAAGCCTCATTCGCACGTATTTGTTCCTATCTATCAGTACTCATTTTTTCCTTAAATTTCAATTTTGTTATCTTAGTATTTTCTTATTTTTCTTGATATTATTTTGGTTTTTTTCTTCAATTTTTATATAAGCTTCTTTTTTACGTAAAGCTTTATTTGCACGTATTTGTAACAATTAATCAATACTCATTTTTTCCTTGAATTTCAATTTTTTTATCTTAGTATTTTCTAATTTTTCTTCAAATTTTTTGGTTGTTTTTTTTTAATTTTTATATTAGTATATAATTTTTATATAAGTTTTTATATATTATCTTCCCGCCTGCACGTAAGTAGCGCTAAACGTCTTTCGTGACGCTCTCTGTTTTAGATATTTTTTCTGCCGCAAGGCTGCCTTCGGACTTTTTGTTACAGATCTCTTGCAAGCGCCTTAATGCAAGACAGTGTCCATATTATAATTAGATGGTGTGATGCTGTACTTGCATGGATATTGGAAGTTTTTTTGGAGTTGCTGAGATTTCGAGGCTAGTTGAAACTGGCTGTTTTTACGGGACTTTGTGGAACTATCAGAAAGACGTAATTTTTAAATTTTACCACAAGAGGGTGCCATAATGGATTTGTGTGCTATATGAAAGTTACCACCCACAGATACTCGAGGCACGATAACGTTTTATTGCTGTAGTAATTGCTGTCAACGTTGTCATGCGAAATGTATGTCTCGCACAAAGAATAGCACAAATTATATCTGCAGTAGATGTGTCGAAACAAAGACAGAATGGCGCCTCTACCACCAATCATAATTATAATCTTGGCTCTAACAGTCAGCTGTCGCAAGGTATCAATAAGAACGTTAAGAAGCTGTCCCTAAGTACCTTTACGCCATCAAGAAACGGCACGCAGTCAACACTGGTCACCGACATACAGGGGCAACCACCAAGTAACTTGGATGTTGATTTTTCTCGACTTGCTGGTTTTCCTGCCACCAAGAATTTTCAAATTTTTATTAATGAATACCTTTAAAAAGATATTTATAAGAATTTCAAAGACCTTAAAAAATACGCGAAGGACAAAGGTTTTAGTTTTGTCTGGCATCGTCGTGGTAGGTTTCTGGCAAGAAGAAAAAGAGCGGAGAGAGCCTTTGCCTTTACCTCTAAAAATGATATTGACAGAAATTAATGTAACAAAAACGATAAGGATGCTGTTAAGGTAGCCACAAAAGATTGTAATGTTAACGATACTAAAAAAAGTAATGCATCTTCTGAAAAAGGCTCTCCCCAATGACTAGGCCAGGACTCCTTGAGGGGTCGTTTAGGGAAAAGAGGTGAACTGCGGGCGGGCTTTCTTAATGTGACCTCCTTAAGGGTTCATGTCGAGCCGGTTCGTAAACTCTTGTGTGGCTCTTCTTACGATTTATTTGGTGTGGCTGAGACCTGGCTAGGTCCGATTGTCTCGGATAACGTCATTCGGATCAAGGGGTATAAATTTTTTAGACAGGACAGAAATCTTCATGGTGGAGGAGTTGTCCTCTACGTTAAAGAGAATTTAAAATGTAACATATTATCATGTTCAAATACCACAACGAGTGAAAACAATGGTAAGCTGGAGGTACCAGAATTTATTTTTTGCCCTCTTCAAGCTGACAGCTCTGAACCTGTGTTGGTTTTTGTCATTTATCGTCCTTCAGCAATTTCATTTACCAAAGATAGTGATTTATTAGATTCTTCGAGAAAACTTACTCTTGATTTTTCACATAAAATTATAACGGGAGATCTGAATGCCGATCTCCTACGAGAAAGCAGTGACGCCAAGTTTCTAAGTAAGCTGTTGGCAGAGCTTTCGTTTCAATTGGTCCAGCACGGTGCGACACATTACATATAGACTTCTCACACATGGATTGACCTGATTCTTGTTGACGAGAACGATACTGTACTTGACGCACGTAACTTACCAGCAAATTTTCATAGGCGGCACAATTTAATTGATGTTCGTATTGCTTATAATGCTTGCATTGTGGACCATAAACATATTAGGTATAGAAATTATAAAAAAAATTGTCCAAATTTATTGTTATCGAAGTTGGCCGGCTATGATTGGACGCCATTTACGGTTGATACAGTTGACCCAGAGACTGCACTTAGCTGCATTTGTGACAATCTTATCACTACAATAGTGGATTTAGCACCTGAACGTTCATTAAAATTTTCGAAAAATAGATCTCCATGGATTGATGAGAAATTGTCACAGATGCGGCGCAAAAGAGACGCCACGTATCGCAGATACAAAAGGACGAATGAGAATCAGAACCTCACTGAATTTTTACATCTCCGAAAAACAGTGGACGAACAGACTGAACAAGCTAGAACTACTTATTACCATAACAGACTGTTCGAAGCTCTTGCAGGCGGTAATGTCTGGAAGGAGTTAGAGACCTGGAACTATTATCCGGACCTCAAGGAGACTTGAATACATTTACGCCTGATGAGCTTAATGAGCACTATGCTATGGTGTCAGTCTCGCCACATGATGATGTAGGAGAATGCGAAAAAATTCTTGCTGACTGTAGTAAAAATGGTTTCACTTTTAAAAAAGTTAATATTAACGATGTCATTCTCGCAATTTCACATTTTTTATCGCAGGCTCGTGGCGAGGATGGCATTCCGCAAAGTGTAATACTTAAAGCCTTGCCATTTATTGGTGACCATCTTGTGGTTCTATGCAATTCCTCTTTTGCGCGGGGGATCTTTCTTTGCCTTTGGAAGTGGGTACGTATCTTGCCGTTGAAGAAGTGCTCTGCACCTAAGTTACCTAAAGATTTTAGGCCGATAGCTATTTTGTGTTTTCCTTCAAAGGTCCTTAAGAAGATCGCCCATGACCAATTGCAGGAGTATATTATGACAAATAAAATACTTGATCCTATGCAGACTGGTTTTAGAAAACATCACTCGACGCAGACAGCTGTAATTAAGCTAACAGACGATATAAGAAGGGATCTAAACAAGAAATTAGTAACATTGCTTCTGCTTTTTGACTTTAGTAAGGCATTCGACACGATCTTACCTTCGAGGTTACTTTCGAAGCTTAGATCGATAGAGTTCTCCGGGGCCGCACTCAAGTGGATCAGCTCCTACATTTCAGGGAGGGAACAAATGGTTTCTACACAATTAAAGGAGGAATCAAGTTGGTTAACTACCAACTTAGGAGTTCCACAGGGTTCGGTGCTGGGGCCTCTGTTGTTTTACCTTTACATTAATGACACACGTGACGCTCTTGACTCCAGTAATGTTGAGTACCTACTGTATGCAGATGATCTGCAAATTTATACGCAAGTTCCCTGCGAGAATGTGGACGAGGGTATTATTATCCTGCAGAGAGCGACAAAAGCGGTGTCGGAGTGGGCTGCGGGCGCTTCTCTCACTTCGAATGCTAATAAAACTAAGGCGATTATCTTCGGTAGTAGTCGTTTTGTTAACTCTTTTTATGCTGGAGAGACCAGGTTGATCGACCTTGGGGGAGGCGTCGGCATACCTTTCTCTGGCTCCGTAGTAAGCTTTGGTGTTGTGCTTGACTCTAAACTTTGTTGGGGATGCTCTACGGTTTTTCCGTTAGTACACCACGGAGGTGCTGCGTAAACAGCTCGCAACCGCTCTACTGTTTCCACATCTCGATTACTGCTCAGTGGTTCTGCTCGATGCTTCTCAGGAGTTGAGAAGATGGATACAAAGACTGCAGAATGCATGTGTGAGATACGTGATGGGTGTGAGAATGAGCGATCACGTCTCTCCTTATAGAGTTGCACTGATTCGAGGAGACAGTATTTTTGGCTGTACTTATGTACAAAATCGTGCACATGAATTCACCGGAGCATCTAGTGTGTCTCTTCACTAGATGTGTACCTAGGGCGGCTACTAGAGGAGAGATTAAGGATTAAGCGGTGCCCTATATGCGCACTGAGACTGGCAGGAATTCCTCTCAAGTTCAAGGTGCGCATTTCTGGAATTCCCTACCTGCTGAGATTAAACATCGACCATCTTCTAGTAGGTTTAAGACTGCAGTGAGGAGGTATTTGATCGACCTCGATTAATATTTTAAAAATGCAATTTATTGTAAATTAATTTTTGTGTAGTCCCGTATATAGGTTTAAGGTATGTCTGTATTTATTGTATGAATGCTGATTGGATAGTTTTCGAGTGAATGTGCTTTTTATTAAATTGACTGCGTTTATCATCATATCAAACGCTTTGCTGGATTTTATTGTATAAGATTTTATTTTATTTTAACGAAGTTAAATTATTTAAATATATTATTCTATTTTAGTATTATTTTATTTTTATTGTATTGTATTTGTTTTATTGATTTGACTTCTTAATGTATAGTTTATTTTAATGAAATTATGACTGATAGATATTGACCGCCTGCTTTGAATTTATATTATTTTTTTGCATGTATTATTTTACTATTATTAATCTGTGATATCACTTTTAAATTGTTGACTTATGTATTCAGTATTATTATTTTTAAGTTTGAATGACTGTGATATCAACTGTAATTGCAATATTTTTATTTATATTAGTAATAAGCTTTATGTGATATATTATGTGTTTTACACGCCTTTTTGTATCTTATTACAAAATAAATGAATATCTATCTATCTATACATAAGCTTCTTTCTTGCGTAAAGCCTCATTTGCACGTATTTGTTCCAATTTATCAGTACTCATTGTTTCCTTGAATTGCCATTTTGTTATCTTAGTATTTTCTAATTTCTGTTTATATTTATTAGGTTGTCCTTTTTTCATTTTGATGTAAGCTTTTTTCGTACGTAGAGTTTCTTGAACACGTCTTAGTTCTAATTTATCATTACTTTTTTTTTCTTACATTTTCATAATAATGTCTTTTTCTGAAATTCTCTTTATATTTATGTGATTGTTCTGTTACCATTTTCCTATTAACGAGATTTTGGAGCTGCAGCAATTGAGTTTTGCTTTTTTTATTTTATCAATATCTTTTTAGATCCATAAATAAAACAAATATAATGACTTGTCCGCACTAAAGCTATATTAATACAATCATTTTTGTTAAAATAAAAAATCATTTGGACTTGTTATTTTTTTATGAGCTTGGATTGGAAATTAGATATGAAACTCGATAAACCTAACCTTAAAATACGATACATTGAAAGTTTTTATTATAACTTTATATTTATAATATTTTGGTGGATTTCTTGAGTTGTCCACACTAGAGTTCAATCTTACAAATTTTTACTTTGTAGCAAAAAAACTCGATTAATCGAATCCTTTTTCATGAGTTCGGATTGAAAATATTATTAGAAGGCGGGCAGCTTCGTCACGCTCTTAAGTCCTGTTTTTTTCTAATAGTTCAAGCTCGGCGAAATCTAAATTTAATGGTATTTGATTTAGACGCTGCTTATGACAAAAACTCCTCCCTATCATGTCCAGTGGATTATTGTAATTAATAATTGCATTATTATAATTTTGTAAAACTGGAAACATTCTTATTTGTTGCGTTTTAAAAATTCTTGATAGACGTAATCGCATTTGAGAAACATCATATTTTAAACAACATGGACCTAAATTATAAAGTATTTCAATAGCAAAAACAATTGCAAAAACGCCACAATCATAATTATCTGTTAATTGTTCTGTTTCAAATACTATGCTCAATTCTGATTTGTTTGGAAATAATCTGTTTATATAAATCTTATGCTCATCTTGTAAATATTTAAGATTGAAACTGTCATATATATATGAATTACCTTATTATCATAATACAAACAAATCCGGTGCCCTTTTCTAAATTTCCGGAAAATAATAACTGTATAAATTCTCCATTAATCGGTACTGATTTAATAAATTGTGGTCTTCGAATTAGTGAAGTTAATTGCATGTTGAATGAGGTGTACCAGTTCGAAATATTATCAAATTCTCATATATGAATATCAGTTAACATGAAAGCAATTCCACTATACGATCCCTATCCTTTAACAATCAATTTATCTTTCTCAGTCAAAACCATTATTGAAAATTAAAATTCTTTTCAGAATTTTCAATGAACTTTTTTTAAAGATATTTACAAAAGAATTGCTTTTATATTAACTAATTGAATTTACTGCCTTTTTACTTTGAAAGCTGAAAAATGAAAGAAATTATGAAAAATGCTATGAATTAATTATTATATGATAAATAAATAATAATAAAATTTTTAAAAATGATATAACGATGAAAAATGGTTATTTTCAGCAATTAAACATTTATATATATATATATATATATATATATATATATATATATATATATATATATATGGGACATTTCACACCAACTAGAAGAGCAAAAAAATAAAAATCGCTGAAACTCTAAGGATATATTCTGTTTGTTACCCAAAACGTGTAAAAAAATTTTTAAGGATTTAGATTGGAAGGATCAAGAGCCATAGATCCTTAAAATTTGGAAATTTCTCAAAATTTTTGGAAAAGTACCAACTTTATGATTTTTCTTCTAAAAATCCTGATGTTTTAGAAAGAAATTCATTTAAATACTTTTTGTTGTGAATGAAGAGGAGAATCAGAATGATTTTTTATAGACCTAAATTTTAAAGTTTTCTATTGGTTCTTACATGTATTACATGGTAATTGAAATTACTCATTGCTTGCTACTTCAGAAATTGCTTTCCGAGGGCTTATTTTCTTTTATTTTTTATCAACTTAAAAATAAATTTTTGATTGTGTAAGAAAGAGCCACCAACAAGGAGTTATGACAGTTTGAATTATATATTTTAATGTATGATTTATTTTTCATATTGAATATAAATATATATTTTCATGTATGATGAATTTTTATATTGAAAATAAATTATACATGAAAATATATATTTCAAACTGTCATAACTCCTTATTGATGGCTCTGACTTACATGATTAAAAATTCATTGTAAAGTTCATGTAAAATAGGAAAAAGTAAGCCCACGAAAAGAAATTTCTGAAGTGGCGAACAATCAGTAATTTCAATTACCATGTAATACATATAAGAACCAATGGAAAACTTTAAAATTCAGGTTTCTACAGAATCATGCTAACTCTGCTCTTCATTTAAAACAAGAAGTATTCTTATGAATTTCTCTCTAAAACATCAGGATTTTCAGGAAAAAAATGGTTAAGTTGAGACTTTTACAAAAATTTTGAAAAATTTTCTAAATTTTAAGGATTTATAGTTCTTGATCTTTCTAATTTAAATCTTTGAAAATTTTTTCACATATTTTGAGTAATAAAAAGAATATATTCTTAGAGTTTGAGAGATTTTTATTCTTCTGCTCTTCCAATTGGTGTCAAATGTCCCACATATATATATATATATATATATATATAATTATTCATTAAAAAAAGTTTGTTGTAAAAAGAACTAAAATGAAAATTATTTTGCGTTATTTCTAATGATTGTATTCTTCGATTTACTTACAGTTATTACAGATATTTGCAGTATTGTAACGGTATTCTACCGTGTTTGAATCTTGCGCGCTTAGGTATTAAAATAGGATGAACGCTCGGTCATATATCTCGTCTAAGACGAGTAAAGAAGTGCGTATCTTGACGACTGGCACGCGAGAGAGAAGCTCGCCGGCCGTGAGGCGCTTCAGAGAGTTTCCTGCTACCGTTGCGTTAGCACGAAACCTAAGCCGCGCTGTGCTCATTAGAGAATTTCGCCACGTGATCGTATAATACGTTGGACTAAGTTCGCAACTGATAGCGCGGAACGTTGTCTTAAATAAAAGTCGTTAATTTATATCGACTAGCGTATTATATCAGATTGGCTAGCTGCAACTCTCAGAAATTCTTTCTGTAGAGTTTTGCTTGACCGCTTTTCGCGCGTCTTAGCGGTCAGCCATTAAGCGCCAACAAATACGTTGATCGGCGTGCATAGGATTCCACTGATCTACGTCCAGGCAACCACGTTGGTAGAGCTCAGAGGATGTCAAGGATCGGGAAGAGACGTGTTCCACCGATCTACTCCAGAGCATTTACGTATTGGTTACGTACAGGGGAGAAGCTTCGATAACGGGCGAGCGGCGTCTACGTGCACGTAGGTAATTAGTGTAAGCTGGCCAGTGCGTTATTGTAAGTATAATTATACTGTGCGATATCCAAGTATCTCTTCCTCGAGAGATACTTGTTCAGGTATATTGTATCATCGGTTATATAACCGATCAGCGTCATAACCGAGTATCATTTAGTTCGCGACGTGCCCTCCCTTTGCTCACTCTCTCAGTAGACGCGTACATTACTTTTTATATATTATTCAATTTCATTCTCATTTAGTTTACGTTTTATCTTTGTATTTATATTTTTCTTATAATAAATTGATTCCGTTTTTCTATTAAATCGTGCTTCATATTAATTATATTGCCTGACTATATATAACATAAAATATATATTTCCCGTTGCTTACTCCGACGCCTCCGCGGTCCTTATGAGCAGTTATAAATTATTTAATAACGTAATATCATATATTTTAATATAACGTATTTTGGAACCTGCCTCACGAAGGAAAACTGCGCTACCGGCCACGCGTCTCTCGATCAGGTAAGAGAGAGAGAGAGAGAGAGAGAGAGAGACGCAGTGCGTGCAGCAAGCGACGAGTATATCAGATATGATTTTGTCGTTTATCAATAGGATTGATTAGCTAGCACAATCAGAGTTCGCTGTATAATATTTAGTGAAATTCTTACAAATTTCAGCAACTCTGCATATAGTAAAATTTAAGGACTTAGCTAAAGTTTACATTAAATTAAAAGCTAATTCTTTTTTTTGTAACGGGCAAAATTACCGTTACAGTATCTACATTTAAAAAATGTATAAATGATAATAATCAATCATTATTTATCTCCAGCCTAACGCTTTTTTATTGTTATTTACAGTTTTCAATATTTTCTTATAATCATTTGTTTATTCACAGTATTATTACACTTTTAAAAAATAATTTTCATACAAGGTGATAAAATATTTTACCATAAGATAATATATACATATATATATATATATATATATATATATATATATATATATATATATGTGTGTTGCATATCACAAGAAAATTTCAACATCAAAACTAATTCTCTAATGTAAAGAATAAAAAAATAAATTATTAGAATTTTGAGATTTTGATATAAGAACCCTGTCAAAAAAAACTACGTGGAATCCCACGTGGGTACCCACGTGGGAACCTACGTGGGAACCTACGTGGAGCCCACGTGGGGGCACACGTGGGAACATAGATGAGTACCCACGTAAATACCCACGTGGGTACCCACGTAGGATTCCACGTAGTTTTTTTTGACAGGGAATACTTTTTATAAATAACTTTTTAATTAAATTTAGTTTTTACATGAAAATAATTATTCAAGTTGGAAATGTATTTAATGAAATAATATAACTATTTATAAGTTATCACTTAATAATAATTTTTTAAATTTTTATTCATAGTTTAAAATAATATTAAATATATGATTATCATTTTAATAGTTTTTATAAAATATTATGTAAATTTTATAATTATATATTATTTAAGGAGATGTAAAATGGACAGTACACTTGCGCCAATAAATATTGACTACATTTCCATTGTATTTCAAAATTTTGAATAAAGACATGCATTAACATATAATATGTATCACAAAGATTATAATGGATAATTATTCAGTTAAATTTTTAAATAAATCTATTTATTACTTATTGAGGAGTTTGGGTTCCAATATTATTTACTAATATTTTTCTATTTGGAATCAGAAATCTAAATATCTTGAAAACTAATGATTAGAATAATTTGAAAATTCAAATAAATAATCATCACGAGACATACTACAAATTAATACATTCCTTTTATGGAAATTCAGCAATAGAATGGAAAGACAGTTAATTTTTATATCTTCTTATAGTGAAATATAATCAAACTTTGACAACAAATTCAACATAATGAAATAATGGTACTTTCAATGATCATATTCAATACAAATTTTAGAGTGATATTACAGAATATTATATTTCCCGCATCTATAATAAGTGTTTTGCAAGTAATAAGTAAATTTTCTTTTGAAATGTTAACATTTTTAGGAAAAATTTTACTTCTATTTAGACAGTTCATAAATATAAATTGATAATTATAGACATAATCAGAAAAATTTATTCATATTTCATATATTTTCCTACCTTTATAATTGACTATTAAAAAAAATTTAATATCTTTTTATTATTGTATTTCATAAAATTTATGTTCAAACGATATTAGAAAAAATATTTCTATATCATGTAATGATAATTTTTCAAATGAGGTAATTTGATGTATTTTTAGAAGTAATGTTTCTCTTATTAAAAATATTATTGCTTTAATGAAATGAATTTTGATATATTTAATTGTTAACAATTTTTATATAAATGACAATTCATTAAAATACAAACACGTGTACAAATGAAAATGTAATTAAGGTAAATATAATTTTAATATATTAAAATGTAATTTCAACTAAATACTAGCTTAATTTACCTCGCTCCTAACGTCGCTCGGTTGAATTTTCATATATTATATTATTATGTATTAATTAGCCAATTTTAATATGAAAAAGAATTGAACTTATGAATTTTGATATTGAAGTTTTGTACTAAATTAAAATTTTACATTTTTATAAAAAAGGATGAATTAATGTTACAATTATTTCACAAGATTGCATTTAAATCAATGAAAAAATATGATAGGAATTCATTCTTTTTAATCACGTGTTTTAATCACGAACCATGAAATAATCGAAAACAGTATTTGACGTTTTCTAGAACTAACAACTACACGGAGAAAGGAAAGTACTGTCAAAGAAGATAGACGCTTATAAAAGGATTGTTCTGGGTTAAATTTTTCGTCCGAAAACTCGGGTAACACTTTAACATGGTTTGTATATGTATACATATGAAAAATTTGATATATATGGATATAAAAATACATGGGATCTAGTGGCGCCCTCAGTACCTGGGTAACTTATTTTTGGCAGAAATTTCCCATTTAAGAGTACGCTTTTATAAGCGTCTATATTCGTTGGTACTGTTGAAATAGGTACTAAATCTAGTATATCTAATTTATGTACTTAGGTATTTGAAATAAAAGTGACAGTATAATTTCAATTTGTACATAGCTTGAATTTTAGGGACGAATGTTGGTACTATTATATTATTAAGCAAGAGCAAAAATTTTCGATGCTTAGTGTCTTTTTTTCCAGTACTAACAAGGAGAGTGTTTCACCTTCGGGTCACCAATTTTGCTTAAATTTTGAGAATGTTTTTTGGATGCAGAAACATGAAGAAAGCTAAAATTTTAGAGGCCAACAGTCAATATTTCCTTAATTACAGGCTATTGAAGAAAATCACTAAAAAAGTCACTAGATTTTAAAACGCTTGTAGTCTCTCATCATTGTTAGCTAGAAGCTTATACCTTTTTTAAATTAAAGCTGAGCTAAAATCCTTTCTAAATAGCACCTATAGCATCTTAAAATATTATTTTTTTCTTAAAGTTCGAGCGTAATAAAGATTGTACCTGAATTTGTTGTTTAAAACATTAATTGATAATAAAAGCTAAAATTGGGTTTAATCTTTATTATGCTATAACTTTGGGAAAAAACAATATTTTGATATGCTATAACTACTATTTCGAAAGGACTTTAGCTCAGCTTTCATTTAAAAAAAGGTATAAACTTCCAGCTAATACTGCTGAGGAACTATAAGCGTTTGAAAATCTAGTATTTTTTAGTGATTTTCTTCAATGGCCTGTAACTAGGAAAATATTGAGCGTTGGCCTCTAAAATTTTGGCTACCTTCATATTTCTGCATCCGGAAAACATCCTCAAAATTTGAGCAAAAACGGTGACCCGAAGGTGAAACACTCTCCTTATAAGACTGACATTTCAGCTACTTAATTCAAGGGCAATATTTTCCAGAAAATGTGATTGTTATTCTCTTTTGGTGCGGCTTTTTTTATTATTAAAAGTAAAAATTGATAAATATAGAATTATTGTTATAATATATAACACCTTTAATTTATTAATAATTAATTTTCCAATTCGTGATATTTGAGGAATAGAACGATACATAATTTTAATAGATTTAATTGTTAACAATTTTTATATTAATGACAATTCATTTAAATACTAACACGTGTACGAATGAAAATGTAATTAAGGTTAAATGTATGTTATTTATAAAATATTGTTAACAAGTAACTTTTTAAATGATATGTTTTCATGAAAACTAATTTAAATACTTTATTCTCTGAATGATAACTGAATAAAATTTTAATTTAATAAATTTAGTTAAACAATTAAAAATATATAATATTTATATAACTGTTCATTAAATAAAATTATTATTTTTTTAATATATATGTATTAAAAAAATGATTATTACAATAGATTGTAGTTAAATAAAAATATTTATTTTAATAATTATAGCGTTGAAATTTATTTTGATGAAAATGTTATTCGATTGACATTTACAGTATTATTTCAACTATATTTGAAAAGTTACTTATCATCAATGAAAAAATATTTAATTTTTAAAATTTATAATCTATTAATATCAAGAATTTTCTAAAAATTATAATATTTATGATATGCAAACCTTACTTGTGATGCATACACTTTCTAATATTTGTATCTCATTAAAATTTTTCATTAGATGCAAAAAGGAGTGTTAAGTAATTACAAATGGTTATTTTATTATTATGAAATATTCAAATTTAAAATTAACCAAAAATGTGTATTTTAATCTTATGGTTTTTTTATTTAAATTTTGTATTTCATATATATAAAATACATTTGTGAAGATATTTTTATTAGAAATCAACACAAAATTTTTTTAAGCGTGTTTCACGTAAAAATTAATTTCATAATTCAAATTCATAGTCATATATTAAGGTCTGGAAATAATAGTTGTTACTCAGTTTTCAGTTCTTAATTTATCTTTATCAAATGTCGTACTATCTTTATTTTTCTTATGGAAGTAGAGTGAGAAATAGTCACTTGATGGAATAAATTATACGCTTTTTTACTTTAAGCACATGTGTACATATATTTTTATATTATGTTTCATCAAATTATTTTTAATTTCATTTAGTACTCAAAATGAACTTAAATTAATTAATTCTTATTAACTTTAAATTAGTCATTTATACATAATAATATAATAAAAGAAAATTCAACTGAGCGACGTTAGGAGTGAAAAACTTCAATATAATTAATACCTATTAACGTAAAACCCATTAAATTGTGTAACAATTTTCAACAGTTGATGAATATAATATAAATTATATAATATATATATACATCAATTTTAAATACCAATAATTAATTTAAAACTCAAAAGTAACTATTTTAAAACGGAATGTGGAAGATAAACATGTATCGTTTTATTCCTTAAACATCACGAATTATTAATCATTAGTAATTTTAAAGTGTTATATATTATGTAAATAATTCTATATTTAATAATTTCTAATTTCGATAACGCCCGAAAAGAGATTAATAATTACATTTGCTGCGAAATATTGCCCTTGAATCGAGTAGGTGAAATATCAGTCTTAGTACAAAAAAAAAGACTCTAAGCATCGCAAATTTATGCTCTTACTTCATAATATAATAGTACCAACATTGGTCTCTAAAATTCAAGCTATAGTACTAATTGAAATTATATCGCCACTTTTTTTTAATACCTTAGTACATAAATTAGATATACTTGATTTAGAACCTATTTTAACAATACTTTCCTTTCTCCGTGCAGTTGTTAGTTCTAGTAAACGTCAAATACTGTTTTTGATTATTTCATGGTTTGTGATTGAAAAACGTAATTAAAAAGAATGAATTCCTATTATATTTTTTCATTGATTCTAATGCAATTCTGTAGAACAAATTCGTAATTCATCATGATATAATTTGTATTAAAACAATTTTTATGCATATTGTAACTTCAATTAATCTTTTTATAAACATATGAAAATTTAATTTAGTACAAAACTACAATATCTATCTATCTTTGGGGTTTAACCACCTACAGCCTATTTGGCCTAGTAAGTGACATCTCGACCACCTTTGTGTTCCGGTGTTTTCGCCTTCGAAACCATACCTCAATTTTCCCTATCTTCGGTAGGTGGTGCTCGATCGTGCAGGCCTACTTAGGCGGGGAGCATTGCTCAACCCATCCTTTTTAGCGCATCGGGAGCTCAGCACCTACCCGGCAGAACGGTCCGGCTCAACTATAATAGTGGAACAGACGCGTTCTGCCTTACCGGCCCTCGAGTGACTTTTGTCGGTTTTTGTTAAATCCGAAAAAAGTCTCTCGGGGGTGGTCTACCACGGTGTCAGTGAGCTCGGAACATCCTCCACTTTCAATATTCAAATTAAAAAATGGAGAAAAAATCCCGACCTCACCGGGATTCGAACCCCGGCCCTCTGCGTGGGAGTCGGATGCTCTAGCCTCTGAGCCACCGCGGCTCTTAGTACAAAACTACAATATCAAAATTCATAAGTTGCAGCAATTCTTTTTTATTTTAAAATCGGCTAATTTATACATTATAATTAATATATGAAAATTCAACCGAGCGACGTTAGGAGCGAGGTATTTTTTTGCTAGTTTTAAATATAAAATTAAATTTTTCTAACTCAATGAGCTCTATGAGAAAGCATTGCGCCAAAGCACTTGGCAGCGTTTCTCAGATTCTTGCAATAACTTTTAGAATAATTTTAAATGTTTTGTTTCTTTTCTTTGCTAGTAAAGTTTATTTTCTTTTTTACAAGTATAATTTTAAACATATTTTATATAGGAAAACTGTTAAGTTTTTACGTACATACAGTTATATTCTATTTATGAGGTAGTGGGTATCTTTCATATCACAACTATGCTTGGTAATCACAAATAGTCAGTTTGCGTGATAAATAAAATAAGCAATCAATAATTAAAGTACAAATATAAGTTTATTATACGTTCGTTAAGAGAGAGAGATATCTTATACTGATTTTATATTGTCGCCTAATACGTCCTTACTGCGTTCTTCGTTCTGACGTACTCTCATCGTTTGCAAGGTAATTCTTGATTTTGACTAACTACATCTCTTTATTGACTGGCTCCTTGTAAGATTTCCAACTGTATTTATATTCACCGAATTCATTGTTCCCACCTTCACATCTTCCTGGAATATTCTTATTGTTTTGTTATAAATTGCAATCTGCTAATCTATCCATCAGCGATTTCTTTGTTAGTCGCTATACTTTTTCCCTATACCTCATCTACTGGTCTCGACATGTTGCTGGGTTGTAAGCACTTTTCTTTGGTGCGCATCGTTGTTTGACGCTTTCAGACAAGTCATAATTTGATGATCCACTTGTCAGCTTTTTCCGTCTTAACTGGTCGATTCGTGTATTTATTCCATTCTTTGTATGTAACTAATACTTCCTTATTGATAATTTTATAGAATATGGTATCCGTAACACGTCTGAAGTCGTGGTATCGTCATTCTTGACGATTAATACCCTTGAAAAAAAATTTTTTTGTCGATGTAATACAATAGGAATCATCTAAGCTGATCTATTGTGGATGCTACAATTATTTTTGTCTAGTAGTGTTGTGTACCTAATAGTTACATTCTATCTTGACTATATATCTCTCTCTTCGTGTACATTAAAATTCACATAATATTATGTTTTTAAAATTAAATTTTTTTTTTCATGTTTTCTTTGTATTTATCGTTGGATTAATTAATATCAATGTTGTTAAATATATGCTTTATTCTTGGCCTCTCTGGATATGATTTTCATTTTTTTTTATTATGTACACTCCTTAGAAACTGGATTGGTACCCGAAAATATTCTTTAAAGATTAATTATAAAGGAGCCCTCTAATGGCCAAAGATTTCCGATTTTTAATATAAATTTTAAGTCAGTTATTATTGTTACAATCTTAATTTTTAATTTCACGAGCTAAAGACTCTTGGGTTTTTATACTATGGGTAAAAGACAGTTGCATTCTTTCGTATGTATGATATTATTGATACTTTTATAATTTCGGGGAAAGATTGATTGAATTTTGCATGTGATGCAGTTCAGAGTTCGATCGCCTCTTGTGCGTCGCATTCTTGTGTGTCGCATTCTCGCGAATGTATAACGTTATTGTTTGCTATCGCATTCTCAAGATAGAAGACTTGACATATGATGCGTACGGAGTTCAATCACCCTTGAGTGAAATGTGCAAGATGAATATAAGTATAAATGTGTTATGAATGTTTGTCTTTGTTTACACGCTCTTCCTTAAAATTTTTCGTCCCGAAAAATTATAGTGAATTGTCATATGATGGAGGAATCAGGTGAGTTTTAGGTGTATAAGAAGAGGATACTGTAGGTTGTATTGAGGAAACGTTTGCAGCGGTGGTAATGTTGGCACAATGGTTGTAAGTTACTGTAGGTTCGAGTCGTTTAGTGTGACAACAGCAAAAATTATTTAATCTTGCCCAAAGATAAGAACTCATTATTATTATTACTTTGTGTATGTTGAACTTATACCCGATAAAGGCAGCAATCATAGAGAGAGAGAGAGCTACGTATCCCGAATAATGAAGATAGTCTATCGCAGTTGAAATAAAATAATGGTTTCGTCTTTGTGAAGTTAGTCTTTCAATTTCGTCTTGTATTTATCCTAGGTTATAAGCATGACTCCTTAGACTACCGAGGTCACGTTTCGAAAATGCCAATAAAGGAAGGGTTATATTTAAGTTGTCTTTATATGGTTTACTAAGTGTTAAGTTTAAGAGTGTGGTTGTATATGTAGTAGAGTCATGTGATGTATGTAAATAATACGCAGTGTATGATATAAAACATTTATCATCAAGCTTTACAATACTGGCTTGTGATATTGTTATGTCTTTTTTGTAATTTTTACAAAATACGCTGAATAACATTTCCTTTATAGGTACAATATAAAATTTATCATTTTCTATACGTTTTACAAAATCATGAGTTAAAGAGAAATAATGTTCTTTACATTTGCTTGTGTTATTTAATAATATTCTATCGCAAGCGGATAATGAGTCTATTAGCCTAGGTGAAATTTGTAGTTCACATATTTTTGTATTGCCAAGTTGATTACAATCATTTATACTCGATAAGGTCGTATATTTTGATATATCATACGTTGTTAATACATATTGGTTAGTTACATCTAATATTGCTGTGTTTCCAAAACGTCTTTCAATAGGTAAAGGTTCAAACTTAAGGATTTCGTACGGGTCATTGTGGATAATGGGATATTTAGTAACTATTACGAATCCGTCTGTTTTAGTGTAGGATGTGAATGTCATAACTTGTAATATTGAAAAATAATTTTTCATTGTCGGTGCTAATAACATGTCATCGTATTGCTGTTTTTTATATAAGCTTTGTAGACCATTTATTAGAATTTCAGGTTTCAATAATGCAGGTGATAATATTCCGTTTTTTGCTATATTTATAGAATTGAATAAATCCGTTATATAAGCTTCATATTCTTCTAGCGATGCATCAATTTCTTGCAAACTAAGTAATACAATTTGGTTGCCTTGATAATTGTTGAGCATTACTGATATTTCAAGACTCCAGTTTATTAATTTATCTTCATTTTCTTTAAATATATAGAACTCCTTTGTAAATGAATCGAAGGTCTCTTTCATAAACAATGTTTGATTTTTAATTGCTATTAACGAATCTTCTGTATGTTTGTATAGTTTGTCTATCTCTTGATTTATAGAGTCGGCATCATCAGAATTTAAGGTACCAAATAAAAATTTACTCGCTGTTCCTACAAAGTTGAATAATCCTCTCTTCTTTCTGTTGCCTTCTGAGTGTAAAAATAAAGATAATCTTGCGAATAATTCATGTAGTCTTTTTTCTTGATGCATTATGATATCTTTTGCAGTACAGTGAACATTATTACATACTTCTTTGATTTTTGTTAATCGATTTTGCATGTCTATTTTATTTTGTATAAGGGCTGTAAGATTTATATAATTAACAATAGTCCAAGTATCTTCGAACACATAAGCAGTTCCGTAATTTTTCTGTAGTATTGGTATATTAGCTGGTGTAATTTCTATATCTGCTTTGCAGTGATGAAACATGTCAATTAGAATGACTGTTAATATTATCATTGTCACCTTCATCTGTAACAAAGAAGGGATTCGAGATAAGCGTAATCTCATTAAAATGTCGTCTGAGAATTTTTGTTTTAAATAAAAGCTGAACTGTATGACTTTCATTATTGACTGTGAGAATTGTTGCTGGCCCCATAAATCCACGTGATGTTCTAAAATTTACCCTATCCCCTGGTTGTGGGTTGATTCTTGAAGTTTGTCTATTATCTACTGTGTTTTTATTAATTTCCTTTTGTCTTTGTATATTTTCTCTTGCTTCTTTTGCTTCCTTTGTATTTTCTTCCAATCGCTTATTTAATGAATTTAACTTGTCAGAGTTAAAATTTTCTTTAGGTAGGATTCGTGCAAAGAATAATTCATAAGGTATATATTTTGTTGTAGGATGTATTGTTCTATTATAAGCAGTAATAATTGGGCAAAAGCTTTTATTGTTTGAAACTGCTCCAATTATTCTTTTCTTCAAAGTTCCTGTAAGTCTTTCTACTATACCATTCGATTGCGGATGTAATGGAGTTGTTGGTATATATTCTATATTATGTTTTTCTAATAAATTTTGAAACGCCCTTGATGTAAACGTAGCTGCATTGTCACTGATTATTTTCTTTGGTGTTCCCCATTCACTCATTAAATCTTCCATAGATTGCGTAGTTTGATCTAGATTTTTCAATTGATAAACTTTAGCATATCTTGCAAGCGCTTTTATAATAAAAAGTAATTTTATTCCTTTTTCTTCGGCATGATCTATGTACCATAATTCGTCGATTTCTTTTGGCGCATTAATAATAGTACCTGGAGCTTTGAATCTATTATTAAAATTTCTTTCTGCACAGTATTCGCAAGTATCGATCCAATTTTTAACCTCTTCTGCTTTTGTTTCCCAACAATATTTACGAAGTTGAAACATAGTTTTATCATAAGCCCAATGAGCTTCGCTGTGGGCTCTTGCTATTAATGTTTTTCTAGTCTTTTCACAATCCACATGAGTCTGTGCTAGACTCTGAATTCGTATTCTTCTTGGAAAACGAGCAAGTTTTGATAATAAATCTTGAGCCAAAGCGTCGTCAAAATTTCTTAATTCTATAATTTCTCCTTTATAATTAGGTTAATGACTACGTAAATAATTTATTGGTGATCGTATTAATTCTTCATTTGGAGTTAGTATAATGTCTCCTTTACATGCTTGTTTTATTTCTATCATTCCATATTTAGGTTTCTTTTCTGTCCGAAAATATACAAGTGTAATTTCCTTTATACCGCTTTTGGCTGCTATGGCCTTTAAATGATCTGTAGCATCGAAGAATTTTTTCCTGTTAAAACCTCTGAGCTCCAATATTTGTCCCTCTGTGTATTTAGACAATATTTCTTTTAAAACTTGTTTTATGTCCTGATTATCAGTATTGTTGTATATTATGTCACCTTCTATAGCATTAACGTACTTTATTCGTGGGTTTTCTCTTTTTGCTACAAATGCTCGGCTAAGAGCATCGGCATTAGTATTCAATTTACCCTTTTTATATTCTACTATAGGTTGGAAATCTGTAATTTTTAATAAAAGTTTAAAAATTCTAGATCTGATTTCTGGTGATTTTGATTTGATGAGACCTGCTAATGGTGCATGATCTGTTATTAAAATGAAAGGTTTCCCATATAGAAAATGTTTAAAATGACGCATTGCCCATACTGCTGCTAATAATTCCTTTTCGGTAGTCGAATAATTCTTTTCAGCTTGATTGAGTGTTCTTGAAGCATAGGCGCAAGGTAAATCTTTTCCTTTCTTGTAATCACCTTGACTAAGAATTGCACCAAGTCCTTCATTACTCGCATCTGTTGTCAGTATGAACATCTCTTCTAAATTAGGGTATTTTAATATCGGTGACGATGTTAATTTTTGCTTTAATATTTCAAAAGCATTTTTACATTTATCGTCGAAATTAAACGTGACATTTTTACTCATTAGTTTAGTAAGAGGTGCTGTAATTTTACCGTAATTTTTAATAAATTTCCTATGGTATCCGCATAATCCTAGAAATTGTCTGATTTCCTTTTGATTGGAAGGTTGTTTATAATTTCTTATACATTCTAATTTGTTTGGATTAGGATTATGAGTAGAAAATGCAGTACACATTCTGTGTTCTGGAAAAACCGGTACTTGATAAAAGCCTGAGGCCAAGTCAAATGCAGAGAAGTATCTCATACCTCCCAATTGGTCAAGGATTTCATTTATTGACGGCAATGGGTAATTGTCTTGAAGTGTGTATTTCTTTAATTTCCTGAAATCTATTACAACTCTATATTTTTGTATTCCTGATGCATCCATTTTCTTTGGAACACACCAAACAGATGATACAAAAGGCGAATTTGACTTTGTTATAATACCTTCATTTTCAAATTTTTCTATTTGTCTGTCTATTTCCTTATGTAAAGATAATGGGTGTCGATATTATTTTGAAACAAGTAGTTGATTTATTGTCATATCTATACGATAATACATATTCTTGAGCGATGGTGCATTATCTCCTTATAATTGAAAAATATCATTGTATTCTTTGACTAATGTTTGTATTGCTAATGCCTGTTCTCTCGGCAAATGCGATGTGCGTGTATTATCTATAATAAGTTTATCACGATGATATTTTTCTGTCATGAACGTTTGTTTATTATATACTTGTTTCTGTAGGAAAATTGTTTCATAAACATTTTGTTTTTGTTCTTGAAATTCTTCTATCTTTATTTCAGTATCTATTTTCATTTCCTTTACTGACTCATTAATGATGTTGAGTGTTGTACTTTTATTTTGTACTGTATATATTGCTAGTGTTATTATATTTCTCGGATCGGTTATTATGTACTCTCCATCTGGTATATCTATATCTATTTTTATAAGATTGATTCCTTGATTTACATAAACAGGTTTTTCATTGAATGTGAATTGTAAAGGGTTGTCTTGTGCATCAAAAATTTTTATATTTTGTTTTTCTGTATCAATTAATGCTTTATAATGTTGTAGCTATCCTCGGCCCAATAACCCATCGGCATCGAGAGGTATTTTATTGCTTGCAACATGATATATAAAGTCCTTTCCAAAAACATTCAATTTACATTTGCCAAGCATTGTGTGATTTCCGTTAACTGTCTGTATTGTTTGTCTCTCTTCTGGTTTTTGTCTTATAGGATTGCAGGTATTAAGATCCAACACTTTGTCTTTAATGAATGTTATGCCTGCTCCTGTGTCCACTAAGAATTTTAATAATTTTCCTTCTGTTCCTGAGGGTCGCATCCAGAGATGCCAGTGCTTTCCATCTGTTGGAAAGATTGTGTCTGGTAATCCTGGTTTTCCCAATAATCCTGATGATCGGGTGGGGTCTTCGACCATGGTGCCGGATACTCTAAATAAGTTTTGCTTTTTGAGGCATTGAGGCGAAAATTTACTCTTTGTGCATTTTGATGTTTAAAACAATGCTCTTTGTCATGACCGTATTTATTACAGTGGGAGCATGTAGGTTTATCCTCCTTTTTATCTGATCGATAATTTTCTTGTCGATCTCGTGAAAAGCTTCTATCACGTGTGTAATTTTTATCCGGTGTTGAATGTTTCTCACGATTTCTTGAATCGTATCTAGAATGACTCCTTTCTCTTGAATGTTTTTCATATCTATCTCTTCTAGATCTCTCCTCATGTTTATTATAATTTCTATTTCAAAGTTCTTCATCTTCTTTTCGGAGTTTTTCTTCGTATAAAGCTTGTTGATACGCTATCGGTAAAGTGTGTGGTCGATTTCGTTGTACGGCTAAACGTAAGCCTTCTGGATACAATCTTCTTATAAATTTCAAAATCGCGTTTTTATTTTCATAATTCCGGTGCATATCTCTAAAATCGTCGTTTAAGCCATTTATTGAAATCTGTATTCGATGATTTATGTTATTATATCTTTGTATATAGTCCGCCACCTTTTCATTTGTTCTCTGTCTCATAGATTTACGCATTTCAGCTAATTGATCGTATTCAAGCTCTAGTTTTCCAAAGTGTGTGTTTAAAAATTCTTTGAGTTGCACTGCCGTAGTCACTTGATTTCTTTCAACTACTTCTTGTGCCTTTCCCTTTAGCTTAACTACTATTACCTTCCGTATAAGCGCTGATATTTCCTGCTCAGAGCTAAGTTATCGAGAGGCGTGAATGATTTGATCAATAAATGCGCTAACATCTGTTGATCAATCATATTCCCTTATCTCTGTTAAGAGTTCACGTATTATTAAATGATGTTCTCTCGCTAATCCCGGGAGAACATTTAATCTAGGGTTGTTGTCTCTAACTGCAGGTGGTATACTTGGGATTGGTGGTGGATTTTTATTTTCTGTCATCTGAGTATTTAAAATTTGTAATTGTTCTATCAATAATATTAATTGCTTTTCTAATGCGTCGGCTTTTTCCTTTTGACGTTGCAATTCTTGCACTAACTTTTCGTTCGTCTTGATCGCATTGCGTTATGTCTTCATTGGATTTAAATTTCTTTAGTAAACTGTCCATCTTACTGGGTTTTAAATTTATTTTTAATTTATAAAGACCGTCTATAGTGTTGTAGAAATTGTTAGAAACGTCAGAAAGGGAAGTAGGTGATCGTGGGGTATTTTCCGATCTTACACTATCGTTATCGTCTTCACGATAATCACAATACATACGCGGGTGATGTTCCTATGTGTCAACCTCTCAAGCGTGTGTGCTCCGGCTTGAGACGTTGCATGTCTTATAAATAACTTATGACTAAAATGAATGTTACAGAAAGTTAGACACGCCTTTATTTTTCGACTTGTCCCGCTGTGTGCTTAAAATTATTGTACGACTTACTTGAAGGTTTTTAAGAGATGATGTTTTTGAAGATCTGGTTGGCTGCGTCTCTTTAACCGCTGGCGGTGCAGAAGTCCTCTTTTATTGTATAGATGATTCTCTCTTTATCCCTGGGGATGCAGACGTAGCTTGATGAACCCTTCAACTACTGGTAGTCAACTCCTGAGAGTGTGGGCTATAAAGATAAGTTTTCTTGATTTTTAAAACTCTCTGTTTCCTCCTGAGAGAAGATATCCTGAGATATCGGAGTTTTGTTTAATTGTCTTTTATCACTTGGCTTCTTTTAATTTTTAAACTCCTCCGTTTTCTCCTGAGAGAAAATATTTTAAGAAATCGGAGTTTTATTTAATCACTTTTATCACTTGACTTCACTATCCCACCGCTGCCACCAATTAAGGTTAACCGATAGAACTGTATTTATTAATTTGTAAAGTTTAATTTATTAAACTTTATATAAAATACTTGATTTATTAATTTTTTATAAATTTTTAATTATTATTATAACTTATTTTTGTAATTTAGGACGTTGGTTCTTTAGAATAGGTATCCAAGAATAAAAGAATATTTATATATATATGTATATATGTGTTGAATTGAACTTATCATTATTTCTCCTTCTTAACCTTTAGTACAATAATTTTAGGCGAAGCGTAGCCTTAGACGGTAAGTATAAAATTAAGCTCGCGAGCTAAAGACTTTTGGGTTTTTATACTATGGGCAAAAGACAGTTGCATTTTTTCGTATGTATGATATTATTGATACTTTTATAATTTCGGGGAAAGATTGATTGAATTTTGCATGTGATGCAGTTCAGAGTTCGATCGCCTCTTGTGCGTCGCATTCTTGTGTGTCGCATTCTCGCGAATGTATAACGTTATTGTTTGCTATCGCATTCTCAAGGTAGAAGACTTGACATATGATGCGTACGGAGTTCAATCACCCTAAGTGAAATGTGCAAGATCAATATAAGTATAAATTTGTTATGAATGTTTGTCTTTGTTTACAGATGTACTACCATCTATTTTAGATTTTAAGACTTTTGAGAACAATTCCCAATGATCAATACACGTGTCAAATCACAAATTATTTTTTATATTTTTGACTACCAAAAGAAATAATATGAGCTTTCCTAAAAAAAGAAACTGAATACTGAAATCGTAATATGAGCTTTTCTAAAATACTTATTTTCTAGAAGAATTTTTCTAGAAAAGCTGATATTACTATTTTTATCGATCATGTATGTATTCTTATTAAATATGTGAATAAAAATCGACCGTGTTAAAATGACGTAGTGACAGTGCCGTCTTTACGCATAGGCCGGTAAGGCCTCGGCCTAGGGCCCCAAGATGTTTTAGGGCCTCCAATTAACAGAAAATTTGAAAAATTATAACGAAAAAATGAATACGTTTGATTAACAATTATTAATTACAGTGAATAAAATATATGTGTGATATGAATATTAATTACATTTTAATAATTTCTTAAGTTTAGATTGAACTTATTATCGTTTATTAAATAAATTTTTGGTGTTCACCAATTAGAAATAATTAGGGTTATATTATCTTGTTAAATTATTAAATCAAAATAAAGTTATTTATTTTAATAAATTTATATTTTTAGAAAATATATTTAAAAAATAAGTAATTTTAAACAAGTAACTATTACTTAAAATTCATAAATTTTCGAAAAATAAAAGTAATAAAATTATGATTATTTATATCAGTATCATTTTAACATTTTTATCAAATAATTTCTTTATCAACTGTAAAGAAATATTTTTTATGTACATTAAATATTGAAATATAATTGATATAACAAAATCGATAAGTTATCATTAATATAATTAATTATAAAATTATTATGAAATTATTATATTAAAAAAATTGTAATAATATCATATATTAATATTAATATATTAGTATTAATAAAATTAATATTAGTATTAGTGCCCACAGACAGATTTTCATACTTGTCGATGTTTGTGAATCTCTTAAACTTTATAGATAGTAAAATGCTATTTGACTCTCGATTACAATCTCAATATATCTCGCTGACAGAGTCCGTCGCAAATTTACGTATAAACAGAAGCGCTTATGATTTTTATTCGGCATCTCGTTGTAAAAGTTTGATGTATCAAAAAACTAATTAAAATTATTACAATTAGAGCACTAGTAAGTGTGAAGACAGGTATTTTATTTTTAATAAAATATAATTGGTTTTATAAATGTATTAATCAGTTATGAACATTTTTTATAAAAATTATTTAAATATTTTTTTTTCTTGTCAAGTCCTGATTAAATTCGACGGTTAATGCTGAATCGAACTATTGGTGACTTATTCATAAAGAATTGTATTAAAAAACTGATTCATGTATCGTATTAATAAGATTTGCGTCGCCTTAAGAGGGCCCCAAGCCCATTAGGCCTAGGGCCCCATGACCTTTAAAGACGGCACTGCGTAGTGATATAATTAAATTGTACATGTTTTTAATTCTGTAAGAAAAAAGATTTTATACACCACGAGGAAAAAAAGCATGTCGTGATAAGCTACCATAAAATAAGTGTCAGAGGCGTAGCTAAGAAAAATAACGTTCTATTAAGACTTAGCTAAACTTTTTATGTGTGATTTTTCACCCAACGTAAAGATTGCTTCATGCCTCAGTATTTCTATTTAAAAATTTTGATACTCTTGAATGCGTAAAGTTCAAAATTACAAGACCATGTTTCAAGTAGTTTGTTTTCAATTTGCAAGAAAACCCCTTGCTAGCCTTTAAAGGAGGTTATCTTTAAAGTGGTATACACTCTACGATCAGTTTCAAAAGTACAGCGTATTGATAAAAAAAAGTATATATGTACTTCTACCGTTCTAAATAAAACTTTTTAGATAGTCAGCTAACACACTTTAAAACTCTTTGTGTATGTTTATACTGAGATGTCCGCGTAAGATAATATAAATGTGGCAACGTAGCTTTGTACATCTAGAAAAGAATAATGGAGACAGAACAGAAAGAAAGTTTGTGCCTCACATTCCCATGTCTAAACTTGTGCAATGTTGCCATCTTTTTTCAATGCATAACCCAGTATTATAAATACTTAGCACATTCATTTACAATTACTCAAAAACTGTTTGGCTAAACTTCACCAGTTTAAAATATAATATTTTTAATGGTATTGAAGTTATTATTTTAGTTTTTAATAGTTTTTCAATAATATCGCTAAAGGTACTAAGGTGCTGTTAAAAACAAAAGATAAATTTAGACATTCACATGAAAGCCCATGTTAATATGTGCAGCTTTCGGGTTTAACATCTCAAAAATAGTGTGACTGATGATTTTAAAATTTTCACATTTTATGTATCAAGCCTATATCTATCTCTAGTTAAATTTTTAAGAAATATAAAAATGATATACACGGTGATTCTAGGCTACTGTATTTCCCGTCACAGGGTAATAGAGCACATTATTCTGAACAACTTTTATATTGTAAATTTTTTTTTAATCTCTTATAGTTTTTAAACTACGGCACTTTAAAGTTACGCTTTTTCATCCAATCAGAGAACGCTATCTTGAACGTTCAAAAAGAGAAACAAGTGTGTTTCATTTTGCCCCGGGGTAGCAACGAACTCATCATATTGATCGCTTGCATAGTTACCGAATAAATAAATAAGAATCATATGTTTGTTATTGTATACAACACATAACCAAAATGTTTGACTAAACTGCTAATGTTTACAAGCGAAGTTTTTAATGTTGAATAATAGATGGCAATGTTAGTCATAATGACGATACTATTTGTTCTTTTATTTTATAATTTACATAATTAATATCGAATATAAGAATAATTATTTAGAATTATTTATTACATTAATTATTTTATAAATAACAATTTAATAAATTAATAATTGATAATTAATTAATAATTTATTGGTTATTTGATTTTAAAAATTGACGTTATTTTGAAAGTTAATCATAAATAAGATTGTAATTTAAAACATTATAGTAAGAAAGATGAGGAATCATGGAAATATTTAAAAAATATTTATTAATGTTCAAATATTTGTGGAAATCGGTATTAGTATTTATGTAAATAAAAATTTTATTTTCAACCCATGTTGACATGATATTCTTCTGAATATTATTCTTAGATTAATAATTCCAAAAGTTATAATTGCATAAGTATAAATAATGATACAATAATCATATCTTTTTAACTATAAGATATACTTTTGCTTTTTTGAATTGCTTTATTAAAAATAAACAAAGTCAGGTAATAATTATTGAGATTGAGTAGTTGTTGTTTTGTAAAGTATACTAATTTTTAAATAATCTTTCTGGTTTTTAAAAAACGCATGAAATCAGTTAATCTTATTTTACAAAACATATTTCAATTTGTTTGAGCTTGTATGCGATAAAAATAAATTTAAACTATGAAGTATTTATGCATCACAAATATTCATTTTGAGAAAGCAGAATATTTATTGATTATCTACTAATCATTAATATTTATTAATTATTTATTATAACTATAACGCTATTCAAAAAACAGGATGCAAAAGCATGATGATAACTTTCGAGAGAAATATCGTATAAAAATTTACTTCAAGCATTTTAATGTACTCGCTAAAGCCTTTCAAAGCCAATATATGAAAGCTTATTTATCATGTTTTAAGTCTGGTTAAACGTTAAATTAAATATTTTTTTGATATAAAATAATATCTTCTAATGCCTACCTCGAATACGGTGTTTGCAATAGAACATGATTGAAATCATTGTTTAAAAAATATGAAATTATGATCGTTGTATAGATTGTTAGTTGCTCATAATAGTACTGCGAACTAATAATGGTATATTCGTCATGTTAAGTCACTTTGTTGACACGTGGTACGGAACAACAACGCCAATAAATACGTGTAAAATCAAATGCAGTGTCAGAAAGAGGAACTAAAAAGAAAGAAAATTCGAATTTTTTTAACTTTTTTGTTCTTCTTTTCGACACTACATTTAATTTTACACGTAATTATTGACGTTGTTGACACTTGACATGACGAATTATAGTTTCACTATAATAATTAGAATGATTGTCAATTTTTTAGTATTATAAATTATGAATTTAAATTAAGATTATTATTTTAAGGGTTTATGACGACAAGGAATCCAATGACGAGATCATTTTTATCAAAAAGTTGATATTTTAAAGAATGAAAAATTTATTTTTTGAAATATTTCACCGATTTTGGTTTTCTTTTAGAATTCTAAAAGCTAATTAAATTTACGATATGACTTTTTTTTTATATTAAATGTTAAGTATTTTTAATTAAATTTTACATAAATTATTGATTTCCTGTACAAAGGAACGGAATAGAACGTGATAGATCGCTCAGCAACTTCACAGCGATCGATGTCAAACATTTAAATAATTCTATTGCTAGAGATGCAGGCTATATTTATGTGATTATTTACAAGTGCTTATACTTAGTTTTCAATTATTGATTGCAGTATAAGTTCAATTTGACCTATCATTGTTGAACGTTTTTAATAAGCTATAAATAATAGAAAAGGATAAAATGTAAACACAATAATTGAAATATGATAAATTTATAAATTTGACGACTTGATCTTTTCAGTTATCACTATAGTTATGTAGTTATTACTATAGTGGTGTTGTTGTTACTGTTGTAATGTAGTAATGTCTATAGTTATGTGGTTGTCGCTATAATTATGTCACCATCACTATAGTTTGAAGTAATTACTATAGCTATGCAGTGATTACTATAGTTATGTAGAAATCACTACAGTTATAGAGTATTTTCTACAGGTATGTAGTAATAACTATAGTTATGTAGTAATTACTATATTTATGTAGTAACTATTATAGTAATGTAGTGATTACTATATTTATGTAGTTATTATTATAATTATATAGTAAATTTAATAGTTAATTATTGATTACTATAGTTATGTAGTGACGACTATAGTTATAGAGTAATCATTATTGTGATGTAGTTAAAATTATAGTTATATTGTAACAATGATAGTTGAGTAGTACTATATTTTTGTAATAATTACTATAGTAATGGAGTAATTACTAAAGTTTTGTAGTATTTACTGTAGTTATGTAGTGATCACTATAGCCATATAGTAATTACTACGGTTACGTAGTAATTACTATAGTTATGTAGTGATTACTATAATTATGTAGTGACAACTATAGCTTTATAGTTATCGTTATTGTTATGCTGTCATTATTATAGTTTTGTACTATTTACTATAGTTTTGTAGTATAAGCTATAGTTATGTTGTGATTATAATAGTTATGTAGTGATAACTATAGCCTTATAGTTATCGCGATTGTTATGCAGTCATTACTATAGTTTTGTACTATTTACTATAGTTTTGTAGTATAAGCTATAGTTATGTAGTGATTACTATAGTTATGTAGTGACAACTATAGCTTTATAGTTATCGCTATTGTTCTCCAGTCATTACTATAGTTTTGTAGTATTAACTATAGTTATCAAGTGACTACTATGGTTATGTAGTATCGACTATAGCTATACAGTAATCACTATAATTATGTAGTGTTCACTATAGTTAATTAGAAGCGACTATAGCTATGTCGTAATTACTATAATTATGTAGTGATGACATTTAGATTCATGTAGTACTTACTATAGTTATGTAGTAATTACTATATTTATGTATTAATTACTATAGTAATGTAGTAATTATTATAGTTATGTAGTAAATACTTGCGTTATTTAGTGATTACTATAGTTATGTAGTGACGACTTGTGCTTTTAAGTTATGGCTATAGTTATATAGTCATTACTATAGTGATGTTGTTGTTACTGTTGTAATGTAGTAATCACTATAGTTATTTGGTTATCGCTATGATTATATTGCCACCACTATAGTTTGAAGTAATCACTATAGCTATGTAGTATCGACTATAGCCATATAGTAATTACTACGGTAACGTAGTAATTACTATATGGCTATAATCGATACTAACTATAGTTTTATAGTAATAACTATAGTTATATAGTGATTATTATAGTTATATAGTGATTACTATAGTTATATAGTGATTACTATAGTTATATAGTGATGACTATGGTTATGTAGTATCGACTCTAGCTATACAGTAATTACTATAATCATGTAGTGTTCACTAAAGTTAATTAGAAACGACTATAGCTGTGTAGTAATCACTATAGTGCTGTAGTAATCACTATAATTATGTTGTGATTGCATTTAGATTCATTTAGTACGTACTATATGTATGTAGTAATTACTATATTTATGTAGTAATTATTATAGTCGTGTAGTGATTACTATAGCTATGTAGTAATCGCTACAGTCATAAAGTGATTGCTACAGTTATGTAGTAATCACTATAGTTATGTAGTTATTACTTTACTAATGAAATAATGATTATAGTTATGTTGTGATCACTATAAATATGTAGTAATTACTCTATCTATTTAGAAATCATTATAGTTATATTGTAACTAATATGGTTATATATGATTCATAATAGTTATGTAGTGACGACTATAGTTATGTAGTAATAACTATACTGATGCAGTCATTTTTATAGATATGCAGTAGGTACTATATTTGAGAAGTGATCACTATATTTATGTAATAAGTACTGTAGATGTGTTATAATTACTATTGTTATGTGGTATCGACTATAGCTTAATAGTAATTACTATAGCTATGTAGTGATTACTAGATTTATGTAGTATTTATTATAATTATATAGTTACGAAAATAGTTATGTAGCAGTTACTGTAGCGATGTAATCATCAATATAGTTATGTAGTAATCTCTTTGTTTATGTAGTTATTACTATTATTGTGTAGTGATTACTATATTTCTGTGGTATTTACTATAGTTATGTAATCATTACTATAGATATATAGTGACGATTAAAGCTTGATTGTAATCCCTATAGTTATTTTAGATGTAATTTATAGTAATTTAAAAAGTTATGTAGTATTCACTACAGTTATGTAATAATTACAATAATCTTTCAGTCATTATTATAGTTATGTAATTATTATTATAGTGTTGTAATTATTACTGTAGCTATATAGTCGTTACCATAGTTTGTTAGTATTTACTATAGTTATGTAGTGACAACTATAGCCTTATAGTTATCGCTATTGTTATGAAGTCATTACTACAGTTTTGTAGTATTCACTATAGTCATATAGTAATAACTATGCTTATGAAGTATCGACTATAGCTATACAGTAATCACTATAATTATGTAGTGTTTACTATATTTTATTAGAAGCAACTATCGATATGTAGTAATTACTATAGTGATGTAGTAATCACTATAATTATGTAGTTATGACATTTAGATTCATCTAATAGTTATGTAGTAGTTACTACATTCATGTATTAATTACTATAGTAACGTAGTAATTATTATAGTTATGTAGTAAATACTAGCGTTATTTAGTGATTACTATAGTTATGTAGTGACGACTTGAGCTTTTATTGTTATATACATAACTATAATAATTACTATATTACTATAGTAATTAATACATAAATATAGTAATTACTACATAACTATAGTAAGTACTACATGAATCTAAATGTCATCACTACATAATTATAATGATAACTACATAGCTAAAGTCGTTTCTAATTAATTATAGTGAACACTACATAGTTATAGTGATGACTTTATAGCTATAGTCAATACTACATAACCATAGTAGTCACTAGATAACTATAGTTAATATTACAAAACTATAGTAATGACTGCATAAAAATAGCGATAACTATAAAGCTATAGTTGTCACAACATAACTATAGTAATCACTACATAACTATAGCTTATACTAAAAAACTATAGTAAATAGTACAAAACTATAGTAATGACTGCATAACAATAGCGGTAACTATAAAGCTATAGTTGTCACTACATAACTATAGTAATCACAACATAATTATAGCTTATACTACAAAACTATAGTAAATAGTACAAAACTATAGTAATGACTGCATAACAATAGCGGTGACTATAAAGCTATGGTTGTCACTACATAACTATAGTAATCACTACGGAACTATAGCTTATACTACAAAACTATAGTAAAAAGTACAAAACTATAGTAATGACTGCATAACAATAGCGATAACTATAAAGCTATAGTTGTCACTACATAACTATAGTAATCACAATATAATTATAGCTTATACTAGAAAACTATAGTATATAGTACAAAACTATAGTAATGACTGCATATTAATAGCGATAACTATAAAGCTATAGTTGTCACTACATAACTATAGTAATCACTACATAACTAAAGCTTATACTACAAAACTTTAGTAAAAAGTACAAAACTATAGTAATGACTGCATAACAATAGCGATAACTATAAAGCTATAGTTGTCACTACATAACTATAGTAATCAGTACATAACTATAGCTTATACTACAAAACCATAGTGAATAGTTCAAAACTATAGTAATGACTGCATAACAATAGCGATAACTATAAGGCTATAGTTGTCACTACATAACTATAGTAATCACTACATAACTATAGCTTATACTACAAAACTTTAGTAAAAAGTTCAAAACTATAGTAATGACTGCATAACAATAGAGATAACTATAAAGCTATAGTTGTCACTACATAACTATAGTAATCACTACATAACTATAGCTCATACTACAAAACTATAGTGAATAGTACAAAACTATAGTAATGACTGCATAACAATAGCGACAGGGTTGCGAAAAAAGTAATTAAAAATTATTTGAATCACGAATCATTTTTGAATTTGTAATTAAAGTCTTATTTAATTAACAATTCCTTTTAGATTAATAATTAAAAATATTTTAATTAACAAATCAAAATCTAATCGTGAATTGAAAAGGCTTTAATTAAAAAATCAAAAGGAATTTTTAATTAAATAAGTTTCAATTAAGAAATCAAAATTTAATCGTGAATTGAAAGGGCTTTAATTCCAAAATCAAAAGGAATTCTTAATTAAATAAATTTCAATTAAGAAATCAAAATTTAATCGTGAATTGAAAGGGCTTTAATTCCAAAATCAAAAGGAATCCTTAATTAAATAAATTTCAATTAAGAAATCAAAATGTAATCGTGAATTGAAAGGGCTTTAATTCCAAAATTAAAAGGAATTCTTAATTAAATAAATTTCAATTAAGAAATCAAAATTTAATCGTGAATTGAAAGGGCTTTAATTCCAAAATCAAAAGGAATCCTTGATTAAATAAATTTCAATTAAGAAATCAAAATGTAATCGTGAATTGAAAGAGCGTCAGTTATGATTATGATTTGTGAATTCGAGGGCTTTAATTAAAAATTTCACAATTCCTTTTTAATTAAACGTACTAAGGAATTTGTATCATATATATGTATATAGAAAAACATATGTGGACGCGCACATACATACGCACCTAGGCTCATATATATGCAACATTTCATGTCGACCCACACGCACACATACGAACAAGTTGATATATATATATATACATGGTCCGTTTCATGTCAACTTGCACCCGTTGACCCGTATATATTTTGGTTTATATATATGTATATATATATACATACATACAAACATACATGGGATATTTCATGTCGGTTAGCACGTACTCATAAGTACAGGTTTTCTTTATATGTGGTACATTTCATGACAACACGCACACACCCATTCGGGTACCCTTAGATTGACATATATGGGACATTTCATGTCGATTCGCATGCATGCACACGCACGTTAATAAACATAGGATTTTTCACGTCAATTCGAAAGCACACACACAGGTTTATATATATGGGACATTTCATGTCTATTCGCATGCATGCACACAGAGTTTAATAAACATGGGATTTTTCACGTCAATTGGAACGCACGCACTTACAGGTTTAGATATATGGGACATTTCATGCCAATGCGCACGCACACACACACACACACACACACAGGATTATATATGGGACATTTCATGTCAACTCGTACATACTCATAATGACAGGCTTTTTTATGTATGTGAGACATTTTATGACAACACGCACACACCCATCCTAGTAACCTTAGGTTTATATATATATATATGGGACATTTCATGTCAATTCGCATGCATGCACACGCACGTTAATATATATAGGATTTTTCACGTCAATTCGAACGCACACACACACACAGGTTTACATATATATGGGAAATTTCATGTCAATTCGCATGCATGCACACAAACTTTAATAAATATTGGATTTTTCACGTCAATTGGAACGTACGCACATACAGGTATATATATATATGAGATATTTCATGTCGTTTACAGGTTTATATATATATATATATATATATATATATATATATATATATATATATATATATATGGGACAGTACATGTCGTTGTGCATGCATGCACACACACGTTAATATACATGGGATTTTTAATGTCAATTCAAACGCATACAAACACACAGGTTTATATATATTGGACATTTCATGTCGATTCGCATGCATGCACACGTACGTTAATATACATGGCATTTTACATGTCAATTCGAACGCACGCACACACACACAGGTTTATACATATGGTACATTTCATATCGATTTGCATGCATGCACACGTTAATATACATAGGATTTTTCACGTCAATTATTACCCACGCCTATACAGGTTTATACATATGGGACATTTCATGACAACTCTAACACACCTATTCAAGCGCCCTTAGGTTCACATATATGGGACGTATCATGTCAACACGCACGCACCGGTTTTTATATATTTGACATATCTTGTCAACTTGAACACGCAAACACATCTAAACATGTATTTGAAATTTGTATTTAAATATATGGGACCGTTTCTGTCAATTCGCATGTACGCACACACATGGGCTTATGAATATATATATATATATATATATATATATATATATACACATATATATGTGTGTATATCTGTGTACACATATACATGGGATATTTAATGTTAATTCACACGCGCACATACACACAGGTTTATATACACGGGACGTTTCATGTCAATTTACATGCATAACACACGTACTTGAGTTTGTATATATTTTTCTTTATATATATATATATATATATATATATATATATATGGGGCTGTTCCTGTCAAGGCACATGCACGCACACACATGGGCTTATGAATATATGTATATACATATACATGGGATATTTTATGTCAATTCACATGCATGCACACACACACACACACAGGTATATATATATATATATATATATATATATATATATATATATATATATGAGTGCCACCAGATTTTTTTTAAACAAGTGAGCAGTTTTTAATCAGTTACACAAACAGGTTATTTTTTCTATGTTACTTAAAATAAAAAAAATTCTAATTTAGGAAAAATTGCTAATATTAATACTGATAAAAATCTTAAAGATTTTTAAGGAATAGTTTTACTTTTTGATTGATAATTTGATTATATGATTTTATTTTCAAAAAAGTTTTTCCCATAATAGTTATCTGTAATGAAAAAATTCTTTTACAATGTTAATTACTTTTTCCTGACATTCGTTTTGAAAGTTTATGCTTAGCAATTTTAAAATTTGGTTGTGACACTGATGATGCTGCTATAAATTATTTTGGATGTGTTATAATTAGTGTGCTGCCTCAATTTTCAACTGAAGGATTATAAATTAAGGATATTTTGGATTGAATTGCGGAAATAAAATAAATGATTAAAGAATTACAATCAACAAATCAATAAATTCAATTATTAATAGTTAAAAAAAAATGTTACCATGTCAGTGAGTTTTTTCAACAGGGTTATACATAAATTAAATTAATTAAAATTAATATTTTCAATCAATCATATACCTATTTTTTTTATTAAAAAGATATATTTTTACAAAATATGTAACAGTAAAAGAGTAGTTCACAGAAAAAAATTGTACTTCGTTAAAAAATTTTATAAATTATAAAAACACAAGTTTTTTAAACTTCATAAAATAATGAATAGCGTACTGTACATATTGTTTTTGTAGCAAAAATTCTACATGTAAAAAATGTAATAAGATTAAAATACAAATAACGATTAATTAAACGTATTTATAAATTATAACATAAATTTAGCTAATGAAATAAAATTTTAGGAAATCCTATTCTAATCTCTGCTGCACTGTAACAATAGTCTCATTCTAATATGAAAAATTGAAAAAAATTATAAAACTTATTCTTTTTTATAACTTTGGCATGAAAATTGCATGAAATAAGCGACAAAATGTTTTTTATTTGAAAAATAGACTTTTCAAATTTTTGGAAATTATATCATACAAATTTTCCTGGACATTTTCCGACTTCACCCCCTTTAAATTAATGTTTAGTGACAAAATATATAAAAAAAATTTTTGGAACCGTGGACTTCTATAGCAATCTTCCCTATTTTCCGACCTGACTTTTTCATGTGAGCACCGTTGCGCGGTACTTTCTGAATAAGCGGTTCAATTATTCGTGAAAAATTAAAGGAAGACCGCAACCAGCCTAAACCATTCTTTTTTTATCAACAGTTGGTGGATTAAAGAATAATTTTAGCTAATTAAAATGTCAAAATTCTTAATTATATTGGTCACCAATGATTAGTGTAATAAAATTAAAAAAATCATTAAAAATGGCAAAATGAGTTTTTTTTATATTTATGATGTTTTTACAGAGAAATGGTGCAATGTACGGCAAAATTGATAAGAATATTTTCGACTTAATATTTGATGAAAAACACGAAAAATTATGTTTTTCTGCGAAGAATTAACAACCAGAAAATTTACTTTAGAGATTTTCCTAACTATTTTCCAGCTATCCACCCTCGAAATTCGTGTTCAAGGCACCAAAATACATAGAAAAAACTTTGGTGGAGCCGTGGATCTCTATCGGCTACGGAAACTCTCCTAGCTACCTATATTAGTTATAAATGTCCTCCGTATTCAGGTGAAATACCCCGGTGAACATGTACATTAAGGTTTGGAAAGATTCTGATGTAAAAGAACCTTTCTAATTTTTTGCGGTTTTTGGTACCAGTCCATAATACAACTTTGTGAACTCTTATGACAAAAATTGTCATGATTTTCGTTGATACCTTCTGAACTTTTTTGATTCATTAAGTTTTACTAAGGAATAGTAACCTTAATTTTATCGTATTCACAATTAATGAACAATTAAGATCGCTTTAGAATTGAACAGCACTGTAAAGTTTTCAGGAGAATCCTTCTAGATTGTATTTTAAAAAATTCTTCAGAAATATTTTTCACGTTTTATCATCGTATGAATATATTTATTAAATTATTAGTAAATAAATAATTATAAATCTGTGAGATCATTTTTTTTTTTTTTTTTTTAACGTCGCTATATTTATGCTATGCTATTATTGCTATGCTAATCAGCGACGGAGCTCGTAAGTGTATTTGTGAACAAAGCACATGTAACGTACAGTGGTGCTTGTATCAATCGGCCGAGAGCGGGATTCGAACTCGGAACCTCGAGATTACGAATCCAACGCTCTACCGAATGAGCCACAGACCGACTCCTATGAGATCATTTAAGAATACGGATGAATCTTTATATTTTCTGTATATTGATTGAAAGGTTAATAAAACTTCACGAACTCTGTAGAAGTAAATCGAGATGAATTATTACAATCTTGTAAAGAGTTTAATAGCTATTAAAGATCCTTAAGAGGAGGTCGAGTATATATGTCCTATTGTAATCAAAAAATTGATTTTTTTACAAAAACTAATAATTTTAGCAAAAAATAAAGAGAAAGCCCCATCTTGTATCATAAAAAGCAATATTTTCTTTGATTAGGAAAAAATTTTTTTATCGATTCCTTTTGAAAAAAACCTTGAAAAACATAAAATATCGAGGTTTGGATGGACAATTCAGTTTTTCAAAGTTTTCTTTGAAACGAAGCAATAAAAATATTTTTTTCTCATAAGAGAAAATATTGCTTTTAGTATACGAGATGGGGCTTTCTTCTTATTTTTGCTACAATCATAAGGTTTTGCAGAAAATTGAATTTTTTTATTATAAAAGGATAGAGATGTACGACCTGCTATTAATAAAATACCGTGAAAATTATTTATGATTCTCAGTAACGATCTTGAAGTTATAAAAAATATACATATTATTAAATTTTTTTACTCTTGAAATAGTTAAGCATACCATGGAATTGTTTGATAGTGGAAATAAAGCCATTTTACACGACTAAGCTGTAAATTTTTTTTGTGAATAAATACAATAAATCGCACTAATTTATTAATACTAGGCAATTATTCAGTTTATTAATAAGTTAATTTAATTAATACTATGATATGCCCTTCAAAAATCACTATTCAATATATTAGAAATTCATAAAGAATCTGAAGAAGTCATAATCATATTTTTTGATATATGGGGATATCCACAAAACTTTTAATTGTCTAGTAACAGGTCATATTACAGCTGTTACTGGGTTACCGCATGATGCACATTGTTTAAACTAGGTTCAAATCTCTTGTGCTATCCTGTAACTCTATTTCTGATGTATTTTGTAAATGTTTAACAAACGGCGCAGTAGATATTTCTATGAAACATTCATTTTTACACATAAAAAATTACCGTAATTTATCTTATGTGTAAATTTACTTTTTATAGAATTATCTGCTGCGCCGTTTGTGGCACATTTACAAAATACATCAGAAATAGAGTTACAGGATAGCACAAAAGATTATAACCTAGTTTAAATAATGACCTGATACTAGAGAATTTAAAGTTGGATGGATATCCGTATATAATACCATAGTGGTACACATGAAATTGGAAAGGTTCTAAAAATATATAAATTACAATAACTTTTCTGATGAGGATATATTATTCAGATTAATATTATTTTTAAAATTAGATAACATTATTTTTATTTTTAAGAGCATGACGACGCTTCCAGTCTTCTAATAATATTTCCAATCCCAAGTTATGAATAAACAATGCGTTTAATAACATTTTTTTGCGACAAAGAAAAAATTTGTAAGATTCAACTCGAGTGCGGACAACTCAAGAAACCCACGAAAATACTACATAAAAAGTAATAATACAAACTTTCAATGTAACGTATTTTAAGATTAGATTTGTCGAGCTTGATATAATTTCCAATCCAAGTTCATAAAAAATTTACAAGTTTAAATGATTTTTTATTTTAACAAAAATTATTGTATTAACATAGCTTTAGTGCGGACAAGTCATTATATTGGTTTTTCTCATCCGTGCTGAGTAAGCGGCCTATAGCGCATGCGTTTTCGGGGTAGTAAGTAGCTAATAGCGCGCGCTGCGTGTGTTGTTTTTTGAGGGCGTGTGTTTCACAGCTATGTATAATATTATTTTGTATTAAATCACGTAAATACGTTACATTCTGTAAAATAATGTCACGCAAAAGCGTTAATTAATGTAAAATCGCAAAGGTTTATACAAGCGCAGCGCCCTTATACTGTATCTCATTGACCATATGATGAATTTTATACTCTATCTCGCTTTAACCTCTGACAAAGTAAATCGTATCATCTATTCTTGTATTATTTTTACATTAACGAAATCGTAATTATTCCGTATGAACGTGAAATTGGTGAACTAAAAGTATGTAATTTAATTACAAATAATAGTACCAAAAAGTATCGAAATATACTATTGCGAGTCAGTCGTACGGCAGATATGAGAGAGAGAGAGAGTCTCGGGCAATGGCGCTATTCGCTACGCTCGTGCGCCAACTTGCCCTCGTGCGCAATAGTCAACTAAACCTTACTCGTTACACAATATACTATTAATTTACGAATTTAAAATGATATTAACGAAATAAAAAAAGCAAAACTTGATTGCTGTAGCTCCAACATCAGATAAATATTACGGAAAGAAACATAATGAATCACCCAAATTCACAATTTTATAAATTACAACTGAATCACTGGAAAAATAGTTGCATACAATAGACTTTTCCAAATTTTATGAGTAATGGCTTATAATTGAAATTTCAATGTCGGAACGATTCGGAAAACTTGAAACATTTATCAATTTTCATTTCATAATAGTTCTTAAACATTCTTTAAAGACCGGAAAAATATTTGTTCCGATTCTTTAAGAAATTTTCGGGTCATTTTAACGAGGATATAACTGATGATGATGTAACAAAATTCAACTGCAATAATCACAAATTTTCCAATCGAAAACGTTTCCATAAATAATTTCCATAACTTTATAATTTCCGCGAAAATAATCATAATCTTCATAATTCTGCAAAAATGACGATTTATATTGACTTTTTCATAAATTTAAGTAACTTATAGAAATTTTCTCAAATTCAATTTACTTGTTTTTGTCATAAAAACGAAAGATAATTAGTCTCAAAGCAGACTTAACGTAGGTAAATATTATTTTTTTATATACGCTTTTCTTATATTCGCCTTCATGTCTGTTTGCATGTTTGTCTGTCTGTAATCAAATCTTGCGCGCTCGATTTCAGGCACTTTTTGACAGATATAAATTCTGACAATTGGCATAGACTTTGGTCTTGGATGACAATACAATAATCAGTTGTCATTTTGGTACCTGGACATCCAGGTCGATGATAATGGGTGTGAAAAGTCATCTCCGAGGAAGTATAAATGGGGAGGCTTTCTTTGGGTCAAGGCGAGTTTCTCGGGGGTTTTCAGGGTTGCTAAAACCGAATTTGAGATCAAACAATTGCCACAAAGTGATGCACGTTGTCCAGAATACGCATGCACGTCGTCTCCGAGGAAGTACAAGTGGGGAGGCTTTCTCTGGGTCGAGGTGGGTTCCCCGGGGGATTTCGGGGCTGCTAAAACCTAATTCAAGGTTTGAAAGTGAATCTATAATGCATAATAATGATTTAGGATGAAGAGGTCGAACTGGAGTACCGAGTCGCCGATAACGGATGTACCTGAGTGTAATCTTCGAAAAGTCTGGTTGCAATGTAACTCTAAATGATAATTAAAACAATTTTAACTTAAAAATAGAAAATACAAAATTTTAAAAACATGCTTTAAAAATAAAATACAATAATTGAATAAATAGACTAAAAAGTATAAAATAAATAAGTTAACTTTTTTTAAATTTTTTAAATAATAGCGCTTATTACCTGTATATCGGAATGATGTTTGATGAAAAAATGTTAAAATTATTCACTAATTACAATAGTAATATGCTTTCTCGAAGTTAAATTTCGCTGGCATTATTCGAACGGAAAATTCATAAATTAGTAGGGATACTACCGCAAATTTATATGCGAGATGATTTGTATGAATGATCTTTATAAATGGGTATCGACTACGAGTAAATCAACATATTTCATGGAACTTGCATGAATCTTAAACAATTGTTCTTTTAAAATCTTTTTATTTCCGAGTATTCTCCGACCTAATCAAACAACCTTAGAATCGAAATCTAAAAGAATCTCCAAGTTTCATTTGACATAGTCCCTGCAAATATCTGTAAACTTCATAATCGGTATGGAAAATTTCAAAATTCATTCATATAGACGATTTCCAGGTAGCCAGGATCACCTGGATATTGTGAGATGTCATCTCGGGAAACGTACATGTTATTAATAAATAATGGTTAAATTTCAAAAGATATTCTTGTAGACAATGTTTATCTTACTCGGAACATCCATGTTTGGCTAGATAACATTTGAAACAACTTCAAAGTAGTTATTAAACTATAAGTTGAATTTCAAAAGTTTTAGCTGTAGATGATGTTTAAGTTGTCATTAACACCTAGGTATCCAAAGACGGCGATCGTGGGTACCACAGCATAATAAATAACTATTTTTTAAATATTGTCTACATCGATAAGGTAAAGTATGTATATACACGGTGATTCTAAACTACTGTATTTCCCTTGACAGGGTGATAGAGGACATCATTCTGAACAAACTTTATATTGTAATTTTATTTCTATCTCGTATAGTTTTTAAACTACAGCACTTTAAAGTTACGCTTTTTCAGCCAATCAGAGAGCGTCATTCTAAACGTTCGAAAACAGCAACAAGTGTGTGCCCATTCTGCCCCGGTAGCAACGAGCTCATCGATCACTTGCATAGTTACCAAATAAATAAACATTTGTTTGTTATTGTCCCTGACATATAACCCAAAAATAAAAATTTGAGTATTCTAATGTTTATAATCGAAGTACGTAATGTTAAATAATAGATGGCAATGCTAGTCTTATAATGAAAATTCAATTTGTTGTTTTATTTTATTTTATAATTAAATAAATAATATTTAATAAAAACGATAATTTAATATTCCAAAAATATCAAATTACTAATTGAATAAATTATTGTTTAAACGTAAATATTCAACAAAATTATGATTGATTATTAAATAATTATAATAATTACTAATGAATTATAAAGAATAATTTATTTTTGAAATATCATTAAAAGTAAGTTTTTGGTTAATATCATTATCGTAAAAATGATATAAAAATATTTAAATAACTACTCGTCAATCGATATTAGTAAAAATTTAATTTTATAATAGTTCTATTCGAACAGTATTGTTGGAAGTATGATAATTCTTTAAGTAGCAGGCAAATAAGTAACAATAATTATTAAATATTCATTTCTTTCAACTATTTAATAAGATATACTTTGTCTTCTAATAACTTAATAAAATCAGGTAACTTTATGATAAAATTGTTGTTTTGTGAAGCAAAAACATTTTTTGTATGGTTATTCTTATTTTAAAATTGGGCGCTATCAGATAATTCTATTTAACAAAACATATTTCAAAATGCTTAAACTTGGCAGCGTTATAATAAAGTAATTTTTTTATAATTAGAGTTTCTTAAGGTGATATAAAACGGACACTTCACCAGTACTTTGGAATTTTTTATTTTACTCCGAAATTTCAGAAAAAGAAATACATTAGTTTGTAGTAAATATAGTGATTATTATTGAAATTAATTTCGAAGTAAATTCATTTATCAATTATTAAATATTTTGGGTTCCAATAATAATTATTATTTTCATAACCTTGAATATTAAAATCCAAAATTCTCAATAATTAATCAATCACTTTATTTAATTTAATTGAACAATTCCCATGATACACACTAGAAGCTAATGTATCTCGTTTTTCAAAACTTTGCAATCAAACAAGAAAACGGTAAATATTTCTGAGTGCAGGTGTAGTCTATTTTACATCACCTTAAGCTTCATAAATATTCATTTTTAGAAAGAATATTTTTTATCAGTAATAATCTATAAATTTTTAAATTAATGTGCTTATAATATACAACAAATACTAGTATTCATGCAATTTAAAGCCACATTCTATAATTGATGGTTCACAAGACTTTTTAAGATTGATTTTTCTACGCTTTTACTTATGCAATGATTTTTGTTTTTAAAATAATAATAGTTATAATTGAGATGTATAGAGTATATTCATTTATAAAAATGTGCAATAATACAAATATTACCCAGAGATCCAAAACATGATACGGTCCTAGGCGGATGAGCGACCTTAATATTAAACAATCTATATTTAAAAAGTTATTCTAACGTTGCATTAAAAATTGCACTGTGAGGTAGATGTGCTATTCCTATACGATTAATATTGAACAACAGTTACATATGTTTAATAAACTGGTACAGTATTGGGAACTTAGGGAGAATCAGTATTGGTTTAATTATTACTATATTATGATACAAATATTTTTAATAGCATTTTCAGGCTCGTCGTAGTTAGCGACTGAGCGAAATAAAAGTTTTTTCGCCCCGAATAAGCATACATAGTGAGCAGATTTCAGACGCGCAGTGCTTAAATCTTTCTATAATAATAAATAATTATAACAATAACAATAATATTAATAACTTATCATCAATAATTACAAACTATTATTGGTGATATTTTATAATGACGTAAGTCCAAAAATTTTTATACTTTTTTTCTTCTTTAACGTCGCTATATTTATGCTACTTGTGATGTTAATCAGCAACGGAGCTTGTAAGTGTGTTTGTGAACAAAGCACATGTAACGTAAAATGGTGCCTTTATCAATCGGTTGCCGAGAGCGGGATTCGAACACAGAACCCCACGACTACGAATCCAACGCTCTACCGACTGAGCCACTAACCGGCTCTATTTCTATGGCATACTCATATTAAAAAATGATCGGCTCTTTTCGGAATCACTTGTTTACGTTCGCCTTTAAACAACAATGTTATATTATCAAATAAGATTAGTTTGTTTATGATTTTATTGATCCACGCCAACATCCATCATTTTATCCTTTTTCTTATATTTTTTATCTCTCTTCTTTTTAAATATATTAACAGAAAGAAATACAAGAAAGTCATTATTTACTATCTAATCATCATTTCAACCATTATATTTTAACACAAATAAATTTGAAAATTTACAAATTTTATTATTCAAAATTTTATATTATTCATGAATTATGTTATAATTTTAACTTCGTCAATTACAGAAATAAAATTTGTAAATTTTAACACAAAAATTTGTGGTTTATCTGTAATACTTATGTGTGTTAAAATTAAAAATTTTTTTCCACTTTGTACATAAGTGATAATATTTTTTAAATAAAATTCAAGAATCTGTTGAGTGGTAATATATTATTTATACGATTAAATATTTACTATTTAGATAGTATTTTAATTTCCAAAAAGTATACATTTAAGAAGTCATTTGAATGTAAAAATAGACATTCTTAGTGTATTTATTAGAAATCATAATATTCTTAATATCAGAATAATTTGTTTGGCATTCTAACCCCAAAATCGCAACTTCGTTGCTCTTTCTTGGCTCTCATGGTAAAAAATACGATTTGCAACTGGTATAAAAAGGCTTTTTTACCGTTACAAAATGTACTAATTATTAATTGAGAGTCTAAAAAAAGAAAGCAGACCACGCTAGATTCTATATAAGGTTTTTCAATAACTTTTTATGATATTATTTTCAAATTTTTTAACCTTTTTGTTTGTCTGATTATTTGCTACATTAGTTACCATTTTATTTGCCGAATTCTTATTCTTTCTAGCGTCACGAATTGTAACTTATTATAATATTATAAGCACGACAAACCTAACCTCAAAGTATGATACATTAAAAGTTTGTATTATAAATTTTTATGTATAGTATTATAATGGGATCTTTGAGTTTTCCGCACTAGTCTTACAAATTTTATTGTAACGATAAAACTATTAAGTAGGATCTCAGACAGATATTTTGTTATAATTTTAGCCATGATTGTAGCAAGACTTTTTTCCAGAATTCTAGCAAGATATTTCACCGAGGTTTTTGCCAGACTTATCGCCAAAGTTTTCGCCAGACCTTTTCCCAGACGTTTCGACAGACTTTTCGCAACACTTTTCACCAGACTTTTTGAGAAACTTTTCGCCAGACTTTTTTCTAGACTCATGGCTAGATCTTTTGCCAGACGTTTCGACAAACTTTTAGCAACACTTTTCACCATACTTTTTGAAAAACATTTTGCCAGACTTCCCGCAAGACTTTTTGCCAGACTATTCGCCAGACTCTACGCAAGACGTTTTGCCAGACTTCCTGCAAGACTTTCTACAAGACTTTTTGCTAGACTTTTCGCCAGACTTTTTCTTAGACTCATCGCCAGACCTTTTGCCAGACGTTTCTACAGACTTTCCGCAACACTCTTTATTAGACTTTTTGGAAAACTTTTTGCCAGACTTTACGCAAGACTTTTTGGCAGACTCTACGCAAGACTTTTTGCCAGACTTTTTGAAAAACTTTACTCCAGACTTTACGCAAGACTTCCATCCAGACTTTTTGCTAGACTTTTCGCCAGACTTTTACCTAGACTCATAGCTAGATCTTTTGCCAGACGTTTCGATAAACTTTTAGCAACACTTTTCACCATACTTTTTGAAAAACATTTTGCCAGACTTTCCGCAAGACTTTTTGCCAGACTTCCTGCAAGACTTTCTACCAGACATTTTGCTAGGCTTTTCGCCAGACTTTTACCTAGACTCATCACGAGACCTTTTGCCAGACGTTTCAACAGAACTTTTAACAACACTTTTCACCAGACCTTTTTAAAACCTTTTTGCCAGACTTTACGCAAAATTTTTTGCCAGACTATTCGCAAAACATTTTGCCAGACTTCCTGCGAGACTTTTCCCCAGACTTTTTGTTAGAATTTTCGCCAGACTTTTTCCTAGACTTATCGCTAGATCTTTTGCCAGACGTTTTGACGAACTTTTCGCAAAACTTTTCACCGAACTTTTTAAAAAACTTTTTGCCAGACTTTACGCAAGACTTTTTGCCAAACTATTCGCCAGACTTTTCGCCAGACTTCCTGCAAGACTTTCTACCAGACTTTTTGCTAGGCTTTTCGCCAGACTTTTACCTAGACTTATCACGAGACCTTTTGCCAAACGTTTCAACAGAACTTTTAGCAACACTTTTCACCAGACCTTTTTAAAAACTTTTTGCCAGACTTTACGCAAGACTTTTTGCTATTCTATTCGCAAAACATTTTGCTAGACTTTTCGCAACACTTTTCTCCAGACTTTTTTAAAAACTTTTTGCCAGACTATACGCAGGACTTTTTGCCAGACTATCCGTAAGAAATTCTGCTAGACTTTATGCAAGACTTTTTGCCAGACTTCCTGCAAGACTTTCTACCTGACTTTTTGTTAGACTTTTCGCCAGACTGTTACCTAGACGTATCACGAGACCTTTTGCCAGACGTTTCAACAGAACTTTTAGCAACACTTTTCACCAGACCTTTTTAAAAACTTTTTGCCAGACTTTACGCAAGACTTTTTGCCAGACTATTCGCAAGACATTTTATTAGACTTTTTGCAAGACATTTTGTCAGACTTCCTGCGAGACTTTTCCCTAGACTTTATGTTAGAATTTTCGCCAGACTTTTTCCTAGACTCATCGCTAGATCTGTTTGCCAGACTTTACGCAAGACTTTTTGCCAGACTATTCGCCAGACTCTACGCAAGACGTTTTGCCAGACTTCCTGCAAGACTTTCTACAAGACTTTTTGCTAGACTTTCCACCATAATTTTTAAGAACTTTTAGCTAGACTTTACGCAAGAGTTTTTGCCTGACTTTACGCAAGACTTTTTCCAGACTATTCGCAAGACGTTTTGCTAGACTTTTTGCAAGACATTTTGCCAGACTTCCTAGAGACTTTTTACCAGATATTTAGTTAGAATTTTGCCAGACTTTATGCAAGACTTTTTGCCAGACTTTTTGCTAGACTTTTCGCCAGACTTTTTCCTAGACCCATGGCTAGATCTTTTGCCAAACGTTTCGACAAACTTTTAGCAACACTTTTTACCATACTTTTTAAAAAACATTTTGCCAGACTTTCCGCAAGATTTTTTGTCAGACTATTCGCCAGACTCTACGCAAGACGTTTGGCTAGACTTCCTGCAAGACTTTCTACAAGACTTTATGCTAGACTTTCCGTTAGACTTTTTCTTAGACTCATCGCCCGACCTTTTGCCAGATATTTTAACAGACTTTTCGCAAAACTTTCCACCAGACTTTTTGAAAAACTTTTTGCCAGACTTTACGCAAGACATTTTGCCAGACTTTCTGGAGGCTTTTCACCAGACTTTTTGTTAGAATTTTGCCAGACTTTCCGCAAGACTTTTTGCTAGACTTTTCGCCAGACTTTTTCCTAGACTCATGGCTAGATCTTTTGCTAGACGTTTCGACAAACTTTTAGCAACACTTTTACCATACTTTTTGAAAAACTTTTTGCAAGACTTTACGCAAGACTTTTTGCCAGACTATTCGCCAGACTCTACACAAGATGTTTTGCCAGACTTCCTGCAAGACTTTCTACAAGACTTTTTGCTAGACTTTCCGTCAGACTTTTTTTTAGACTCATCGCCCGACCTTTTGCCAGATATTTTAACAGACTCTTCGCAAAACTTTCCACCAGACTTTTTAAAAAAAGTTTTGCTAGACTTCACGCAAGACTTTTTCTAGACTATTTGCAAGACGTTTTGCTAGACTTATTGCAAGATATTTTGCCAGACTTCCTGAAGACTTTTCACCAGACTTTTTGTTAGAATTTTCGTGTGACTTTTTTCTAGACTCATCATCAGACCTTTTTCCCTACGTTTGGACAGACTTTCCGCAACACTCTTTATTAGACTGATTGAAAAAATTATCGCCAGACTTTATGCAAGACTTGTTGCCAGACTGTTCACCAGACTTTTTATTAGGCACTTATCAAATTAGACTTTCATCAAACATTTTGCCAGACTATTCGCAAGACGTTCTGCTAGACTTTTTGCTAGACTTTTCGCCAGACTTTTTCCTAGACTCATGGCTAGATCTTTTGCCAGTCGTTTCGACAATTTTTTAGCAACACTTTTCACCATACTTTTTGAAAAACATTTTGCAAGACTTTACGCAAGAATTTTTGCCAGACTATTCGCCAGACTCTACGCAAGATGTTTTGCCAGACTTCCTGCAAGACTTTCTACAAGACTTTTTGCTAGACTTTCCGTTAGACTTTTTCTTAGACTCATCGCCCGACCTTTTGCCAGATATTTTAACAGACTTTTCGCAAAACTTTCCACCAGACTTTTTGAAAAACTTTTTGCCAGACTTTACGCAAGACATTTCGCCAGACTTTCTGGAGGCTTTTCACCAGACTTTTGGTTAGAATTTTGCCAGACTTTCCGCAAGACTTTTTCCTAGACTTTTCGCCAGACTTTTTCCTAGACTCATGGCTAGATCTTTTGCTAGACGTTTCGACAAACTTTTAGCAACACTTTTCACCATACTTTTTAAAAAACATTTTGCAAGACTTTCCGCAAGACTTTTTGCCAGACTCTTCGCCAGACTCTACGCAAGATGTTTTGCCAGACTTCCTGCAAGACTTTCTACAAGACTTTTTGCTAGACTTTCCGTTAGAATTTTTCTTAGACTCATCGCCCAACCTTCTGCCAGATATTTTAATAGACTTCGCAAAACTTTTTCCAGACTATTCGCAAGACGTTTTGCTAGATTTATTGCAAGATATTTTGCCAGACTTTCTGAAGACTTTTCACCAGACTTTTTGTTAGAATTTTCGTGTGACTTTTTTCTAGACTCATCGCCAGACCTTTTGCCCTACGTTTGGACAGACTTTCCGCAATACTCTTTATTAGACTGATTGAAAAAATTATCGCCAGACTCTACGCAAGACTTGTTGCTCGACTATTCGCCAGACTTTTTATTAGGCACTTATCAAATTAGACTTTTATCAAACATTTTGCCAGACTATTCGCAAGACGTTCTGCTAGACTTTTTGCTAGACTTTTCGCCAGACTTTTTCCTAGACTCATGGCTAGATCTTTTGCCAGACGTTTCGACAAACTTTTGCAACACTTTTACCATACTTTTTGAAAAACTTTTTGCAAGACTTTACGCAAGACTTTTTGCCAGACTATTCGCCAGACTCTACGCAAGATGTTTTGCCAGACTTCCTGCAAGACTTTCTACAAGACTTTTTGCTAGACTTTCCGTCAGACTTTTTTTTAGACTCATCGCCCGACCTTTTGCCAGATATTTTAACAGACTCTTCGCAAAACTTTCCACCAGACTTTTTAAAAAAAGTTTTGCCAGACTTCACGCAAGACTTTTTCTAGACTATTCGCAAGACGTTTTGCTAGACTTATTGCAAGATATTTCGCCAGACTTCCTGAAGACTTTTCACCAGACTTTTTGTTAGAATTTTCGTGTGACTTTTTTCTAGACTCATCATCAGACCTTTTTCCCTACGTTTGGACAGACTTTCCGCAACACTCTTTATTAGACTGATTGAAAAAATTATCGCCAGACTTTATGCAAGACTTGTTGCCAGACTATTCGCCAGACTTTTTATTAGGCACTTATCAAATTAGACTTTCATCAAACATTTTGCCAGACTATTCAAAAGACGTTCTGCTAGACTTTTTGCTAGACTTTTCGCCAGACTTTTTCCTAGACTCATGGCTAGATCTTTTGCCAGACGTTTCGACAAACTTTTAGCAACACTTTTCACCATACTTTTTGAAAAACATTTTGCAAGACTTTACGCAAGAATTTTTGCCAGACTATTCGCAAAACATTTTGCCAGACTTCCTGCGAGACTTTTTCCCAGACTTTTTGTTAGAATTTTCGCCAGACTTTTTCCTAGACTCATCGCTAGATCTTTTGCCAGACGTTTTGACGAACTTGTCGCAAAACTTTTCACCAAACTTTTTAAAAAACTTTTTGCCAGACTTTACGCAGGCCTTTTTTGCCAGACTTTACGCAAGACTTTTTGCCAAACTATTCGCCAGACTTTTTGCCAGACTTCCTGCAAGACTTTCTACCAGACTTTTTGCTAGGCTTTTCGCCAGACTTTTACCTAGACTTATCACGAGACCTTTTGCCAAACGTTTCAACAGAACTTTTAGCAACACTTTTCACCAGACCTTTTTAAAAACTTTTTGCCAGACTTTACGCAAGACTTTTTGCCATTCTATTCGCAAAACATTTTGCTAGACTTTTCGCAACACTTTTCTCCGGACTTTTTAAAAAACTTTTTGCCAGACTTTACGCAGGACTTTTTGCCAGACTATCCGTAAGAAATTCTGCTAGACTTTGTGCAAGACTTTTTGCCAGACTTTCTGCAAGACTTTCTACCTGACTTTTTGTTAGACTTTTCGCCAGACTTTTACCTAGACTTATCACGAGACCTTTTGCCAAACGTTTCAACAGAACTTTTAGCAACACTTTTCACCAGGCCTTTTCAAAAACTTTTTGCCAGACTTTACGCAAGACTTTTTGCCAAACTATTCGCCAGACTTTTCGCCAGACTTCCTGCAAGACTTTCTACCAGACTTTTTGCTAGGCTTTTCGCCAGACTTTTACCTAGACTTATCACGAGACCTTTTGCCAAACGTTTCAACAGAACTTTTAGCAACACTTTTCACCAGACCTTTTTAAAAACTTTTTGCCAGACTTTACGCAAGACTTTTTGCCATTCTATTCGCAAAACATTTTGCTAGACTTTTCGCAACACTTTTCTCCAGACTTTTTTAAAAACTTTTTGCCAGACTATACGCAGGACTTTTTGCCAGACTATCCGTAAGAAATTCTGCTAGACTTTATGCAAGACTTTTTGCCAGACTTCCTGCAAGACTTTCTACCTGACTTTTTGTTAGACTTTTCGCCAGACTGTTACCTAGACGTACCACGAGACCTTTTGCCAGACGTTTCAACAGAACTTTTAGCAACACTTTCCACCAGACTTTTTGAAAAACTTTTTGCCAGACTTTACGCAAGACATTTTGCCAGACTTTCTGGAGGCTTTTCACCAGACTTTTTGTTAGAATTTTGCCAGACTTTCCGCAAGACTTTTTGCTAGACTTTTCGCCAGACTTTTTCCTAGACTCATGGCTAGATCTTTTGCTAGACGTTTCGACAAACTTTTAGCAACACTTTTCACCATACTTTTTAAAAAACATTTTGCAAGACTTTCCGCAAGACTTTTTGCCAGACTATTCGCCAGACTCTACGCAAGATGTTTTGCCAGACTTCCTGCAAGACTTTCTACAAGACTTTTTGCTAGACTTTCCGTTAGACTTTTTCTTAGACTCATCGCCCAACCTTCTGCCAGATATTTTAAGAGACTTCGCAAAACTTTTTCCAGACTATTCGCAAGACGTTTTGCTAGATTTATTGCAAGATATTTTGCCAGACTTTCTGAAGACTTTTCACCAGACTTTTTGTTAGAATTTTCGTGTGACTTTTTTCTAGACTCATCGCCAGACCTTTTGCCCTACGTTTGGACAGACTTTCCGCAATACTCTTTATTAGACTGATCGAAAAAATTATCGCCAGACTCTACGCAAGACTTGTTGCTCGACTATTCGCCAGACTTTTTATTAGGCACTTATCAAATTAGACTTTTATCAAACATTTTGCCAGACTATTCGCAAGACGTTCTGCTAGACTTTTTGCTAGACTTTTCGCCAGACTTTTTCCTAGACTCATGGCTAGATCTTTTGCCAGACGTTTCGACAAACTTTTAGCAACACTTTTCACCATACTTTTTGAAAAACATTTTGCAAGACTTTACGCAAGAATTTTTGCCAGACTATTCGCAAAACATTTTGCCAGACTTCCTGCGAGACTTTTTCCCAGACTTTTTGTTAGAATTTTCGCCAGACTTTTTCCTAGACTCATCGCTAGATCTTTTGCCAGACGTTTTGACGAACTTGTCGCAAAACTTTTCACCAAACTTTTTAAAAAACTTTTTGCCAGACTTTACGCAGGCCTTTTTTGCCAGACTTTACGCAAGACTTTTTGCCAAACTATTCGCCAGACTTTTTGCCAGACTTCCTGCAAGACTTTCTACCAGACTTTTTGCTAGGCTTTTCGCCAGACTTTTACCTAGACTTATCACGAGACCTTTTGCCAAACGTTTCAACAGAACTTTTAGCAACACTTTTCACCAGACCTTTTTAAAAACTTTTTGCCAGACTTTACGCAAGACTTTTTGCCATTCTATTCGCAAAACATTTCGCTAGACTTTTCGCAACACTTTTCTCCAGACTTTTTTAAAAACTTTTTGCCAGACTTTACGCAGGACTTTTTGCCAGACTATCCGTAAGAAATTCTGCTAGACTTTGTGCAAGACTTTTTGCCAGACTTCCTGCAAGACTTTCTACCTGACTTTTTGTTAGACTTTTTGCCAGACTTTTACCTAGACTTATCACGAGACCTTTTGCCAAACGTTTCAACAGAACTTTTAGCAACACTTTTCACCAGGCCTTTTCAAAAACTTTTTGCCAGACTTTACGCAGGACTTTTTGCCAAACTATCCGTAAGAAATTCTGCTAGACTTTTTGCAAGACATTTCGTAAGCCGTCCTGCGAGACTTTTTCCCAGACTTTTTGTTAGAATTTTCGCCAGACTTTTTCCTAGACTCATCGCTAGATCTGTTTGCCAGACTTTACGCAAGACTTTTTGCCAGACTATTCGCCAGACTCTACGCAAGACGTTTTGCCAGACTTTCTGCAAGACTTTCTACAAGACTTTTTGCTAGACTTTCCACTATAATTTTTAAGAACTTTTAGCTAGACTTTACGCAAGAGTTTTTGCCAGACTTTACGCAAGACTTTTTCCAGACAATTCACAAGACTTTTTATTAGGCACTTATCAAATTAAACTTTCATCAAACATTTTGCCAGACTATTCGCAAGACGTTCTGCTAGACTTTTTGCTAGACTTTTCGCTAGACTTTTTCCTAGACTCATAGCTAGATCTTTTGCCAGACGTTTCGACAATTTTTTAGCAACACTTTTCACCATACTTTTTGAAAAACATTTTGCAAGACTTTACGCAAGACTTTTTGCCAGACTATTCGCCAGACTCTACGCAAGATGTTTTGCCAGACTTCCTGCAAGACTTTCTACAAGACTTTTTGCTAGACTTTCCGTTAGACTTTTTCTTAGACTTATCGCCCGACCTTTTGCCAGATATTTTAACAGACTTTTCGCAAAACTTTCCACCAGACTTTTCGAAAAACTTTTTGCCAGACTTTACGCAAGACATTTTGCCAGACTTTCTGGAGGCTTTTCACCAGACTTTTTGTTAGAATTTTGCCAGACTTTCCGCAAGACTTTTTGCCAGACTTTTTGCTAGACTTTTCGCCAGACTTTTTCCTAGACTCATGGCTAGATCTTTTGCTAGACGTTTGGACAAACTTTTAGCAACACTTTTCACCATACTTTTTGAAAAACATTTTGCAAGACTTTCCGCAAGACTTTTTGCCAGACTATTCGCCAGACTCTACGCAAGATGTTTTGCCAGACTTCCTGCAAGACTTTCTACAAGACTTTTTGCTAGACTTTCCGTTAGACTTTTTCTTAGACTCATCGCCCGACCTTTTGCCAGATATTTTAACAGACTTCGCAAAACTTTTTCCAGACTATTCGCAAGACGTTTTGCTAGACTTATTGCAAGATATTTTGCCAGACTTCCTGAAGACTTTTCACCAGACTTTTTGTTAGAATTTTTGTGTGACTTTTTTCTAGACTCATCGCCAGACCTTTTTCCCTACGTTTGGACAGACTTTCCGCAACACTCTTTATTAGACTGATTGAAAAAATTATCGCCAGACTTTACGCTAGACTTGTTGCCAAACTATTCGCCAGACTTTTTATTAGGCACTTATCAAATTAGACTTTCATCAAACATTTTGCCAGACTATTCGCAAGACGTTCTGCTAGACTTTTTGCTAGACTTTCCGCCAGACTTGTTCTTAGACTTATTGCCCGACCTTTTGCCAGATATTTTGACAGATTTTCGTAAAACTTTCCACCAGACTTTTTGAAAAACTTTTGCCAGACTTCACGCAAGACTTTTTGCCAGACTATTCGCAAGACGTTCTCCTAAATTTTTTGCGCGACGTTTTGCCAGACTTTCTGCAAGACTTCACCAGACTTTTTGTTAGAATTTTCGCTAGACTTTTTCCTAGACTTATTGCCAGACCTTTTGCCAGACGTTTCGACAGTCTTTTTGCAACACTCTTCATTAGACTTTTTGAAAAACTTTTTGCCAAACTTTACGCAAGACTTGTTGCCAGACTATTCGCAAGACGTTCTGCTAGACTTTTTGCGAGATTTTTGCCAGACTTTCTGCTAAACTTTCTGCAAGACTTTCTATCAGACTTTTTGCAAGACTTTCCGTTAGACTTTTTCCTAGACTTATCGCAAAACTTTTAGGCAGGATTTCAGACAGATATTTTGTTATACATTCAGCCATGATTGTCGCAAGACTTTTTTCCAGAATCCTGGCAAGACATTTCATCTAGGTTTTTTCCAGACTTATTGCTAAACTTCACTCAAAACTTTTTGCCATACTTTATGCAATAATTTTCAATAGACACTTAGTAAACAAATTTGCCCGACTTAACGCAAGACTTTTTACCATACTTTTCGTTAGACTTTTGCTAGACTTTTTTCTAGACTCATCCCTTATGGAAATAATTTCTGTAAATAACTATTAATAACTGTGTCAAAATGTGAAAAAATGTGAATGACTGTTAATAACTATAATAAACTACCGCAATTGAGACATTAATAACAGTAAATAACAGTTGATAACAGTTAATAATTGTTACGAATAGATAATAATAATGATTAACTGTAAATAATAATAATTAACTGTTATTTATAGTTATTTACAAATATTTATAATTTTTCACATTTATTCACATTTATTAACAGTTATTAACAGTTTTTCACACTTTCAAAAATTTTCACACGTATAATCGTTTTTTTTTATACATAGGCGAAAAATTTTGTAAATGTGAAAAACTGTTAATAACTGTTAATAAATGTGAAAAACTGTAAATATCTGTAAGAAAGTGTTAATAACTATAATTCATTGTAACTAATTGCAAATAAATATAAATAATTATAAATAAGTATAAATAATAATAAATTATTCACCATTTCTAAAATTTCGGAAAATGTGAGTAACTGTTAATAAATGTGTATAAATGTGAATAAATGTGAATAACTATAAATAATTATTAATAATCATGACTTTCAGTTAATAATTGTTATTTAGTGTTCATAACTATTATTAATTATTATTAATTGTTATTAACTGTTTTTTACTGTTATTAATTCTTATTAATGTCTCAATTGCGGTAGTTTATTACAATTATTAACAGTTATTCACAATTTCTCACAAAAATTATTTTCATATGGGATCCCTAGATTTTTTGCCAGACGTTTTGACAGATTTTTTGAAACTCTCTTCACCAGACTTTTTGAGAAACTGATTTATAGCTTGTCTGTAGTAACATCTGTAGAAATTTTCTCGTTGTCCTGGCGAGTTTTAGGACACTTGCAGGTTTCCATAGGGTTCATTGGGTCTTCTGTTTATTATATTTTATAAAATAGAAATAATTAAAAAATTAGAAATATATAAAAATTAAAAAAATATTTCCGAGATAAAATTGGAACCTAGAACCCTTGGCTCCCTCGTCTTTCTCACTATCATCTGAGCTATTGTTTTGTTAAAAACGAGAAAGACAATGAAAAAAGGAAAAGAGGAAAATAGTAACACACGTTAAGATAATACGGTAATGGATGTGGCTACTATTCTTGACTCGTATAGTAGGGATACTTACTAAGAAACTTCCTCTTCTACAACCCCGTCTAACCTGTTATTTTAAGCTTATACTGTAATTTTTTTTCACTAGCATGTGATAAAAAGCATGATTAAATATTTGCGATTATTTAGACCTCTTAGTTATAACCGAATTATTATCAAGTCAGTATAACGAAACAATAGCTCAGATGATAGTGACACAGGCCAGAGCAAAGAGTACTATGTTAAAATCACGTTTCGATAATTTCATTTATACAAATTTATTAATATTTTCAAAATTATAATAATAAGAAAATCTAAAAAACTTTATAATATACCTACAGGCTGCCACAAATTCTACAGGGAAATGAAGAAATTTCATCAGATACTTCTGCAGAGAACATGCAGATAAAGTGCAGGTTTTTTGTAAGGGCATATACATATAAGCAAAAAATTAAAATATTTTAATACCTGCATAGATATGTGATATAGACTTATAAAAATTATGATTTATTTACTTAATCCTCTTAAGACTATAAAAATGAACGAATTCATACATTATTTTCAGATCCATTATTGTATATACAATCAGCTTTCAAAATTTTAAATTCAAGGTTTACCGATTTTTTCATAAATAAATTATTTTTATAAATATTATTTCGACGATGAGAATCAACGTTCGATACCTTTTCATCGAAAACCCTTTATATCATTGTGGTAGTTAATAAATTAATTATTTATAATACTAAAAACTTAACTTTGACTCAAAAAAAAAAACTGAATTTTTTTGAGTCAAAGTTAAGTTTTTAGTATAATTCACAAATATCTATATTTAATCTTGGAGCTTTTAACATAAGTAATATTTTATTATAAAAATTGCCAACATCGAACTTCCGATGATGACGTATCGTATTACATACAAAAAATTATTTCAAGTGTTTCAACATTAAAAAGTTTTGTTAACCATTATTTGTAGAATGTGGCTTTAAATTTCATGAATCCTAGTATTTGTTGTATTTTATTAGCACATTAATTTAGAAATTTATAGATATATTACTGATAAAAAATATTCTTTATAAAAATGAAAATTTGTGAAACTTAAGGTAGCTCCCTTGGGTTATACACGTGATGCAGAGCATAATTGGAAAATTATTTTTAATTAGCTTTTTCATAAACATTATGCATTGAACGTACAATTACCTAAGAAAGAGATACTTTAGGGTGCAGAAAAAAATTATTTCATAACAATTGCAACTCTAGTCGCGAAAATATTAATAATTCAAAAAGAGATACAAAATATTTCCTAAAAACACAAGAAACTTTTTTATTTTTCATGTGATTGGGACGTAATAAAGCTCATTTTGTGCATTAAAAAATTTCAAAGGAAGATTCAAATTCACCCATGGAATTCCAGTGATAGTGCTTACAATTTAAACGTAAATTACAATTGTTTGAAAAAATTATAAAGTGTATTAAGGCGACTACCGAAGTTCGGTTTGATTTCATTTTGTAGTTTACAAATTACTCTTTCAGTTCATAAATTTTTGGATTTTTTAATTTTCCACCATTTACTATAAGCCGTAGAATGGTGAAAAATTAAAAAATCTGAACAATTTTATATATTGAAAGAGTAATTTGTAAACTCAAAAATAAAACCTAACCTAAAATCCGAAGTCGCCTTAATAAACAATTGTAATTTACGTTTCAACTGTAAGAACTATCACTGAAATTACGTGGGTAACTCCCTCTGATATTTTTTAAGGCACAAAATGAGCTTTATTGCGTTCTAATCACTTTAAAAATAAAAAAGTTTCTTGTGTTTTTAGAACATTTTTTGTATTCCTTTTTGAATTATTAATATCTCCACGACTAGGGTTGCAATTGTTATGAAATACTTTTTATTTGCACCCCAAAGTATCTCTTTCTTAGGTAATTGTACGTTCAATGCATAAAATTTATGAAAAAGCTAATTAAAAATAATTTTCTAATTATGTTCTGCATGACGTGTATAATCCAAGGGAGCTACCTTAAGAAACTGTCATTATAAACAAAAAACTCTTTATAACGCTGTCAAGCTTAAGCATATTGAAACATGTTCTGTTAAATAGAATTATCTGATTGTACCCATTTTTAAAATAAGAGTAATCATAAAAAAATTATTTTGCACAAAACAACGATATTATCATGAAGTTACTTAACTTTTTTAAGTAATTAGAAGAAAAAGTATATCTTATTAAATATTCGAAAGAAATGAATATTTAATTATTATCGTTACTTCTACGCCTGCTATTTTAAGAATTATCATATTTGCAACACGCTTACGAAAAAAAATCAAACATCGGTGTTATTTCGTACACCGAACGAATTTTTCGTATGAATCGAAGTATCATAGTAGTCAACAAAACGGTTCGGTATACGAAATAACACCGAAGTTGAATGCTTTTTTTCTTTTAGGCAATATTGCTCAAAAGACTATTTTCACAGAAATATTTCAAAATAAAATTATTCATTATAATCCATTAGTAATTATAATAATTATTTATTAATAATTAATCATTATCACCAATAATTTATTTAATTAGTAATTTGATATTTTGAAATTTTAAATTATTATTTTTATTGAATTTATTAGTTTTAAAATAAAATCATTTATTTAGTTATAAAATAGAACAACAAATTGTATCTTCATTATAAGACTAGCATTGCCATCTATTATTCAACATTACGTACTTCGATTTTAAACATTAGAATACTCAAATTTTTATTTTTGGGTTATATGTCAGGGACAGTAACAAACAAATGTTTATTTATTTGGTAACTATGCAGGCGATTAATGAGCTCGTTGCTACCGGGGCAGAATGGGCACACACTTGTTGCTGTTTTCGAACGTTTAGAATGACGCTCTCTGATTGGCTGAAAAAGCGTAACTTTAAAGTGCCGTAGTTTAAAAACTATACGAGATAGAAAAAAAATTACAATATAAAATTTGTTCAGAATGATGTCCTCTATCACCCTGTCAAGGGAAATACAGTAGTATAGAATCACCGTGTATATATATATATATATATATATATATAAAGTTAAATATGTGTTTGTATGTGTGAGCGTGTGCGTGTGCGTATGAGTTGAAATTAAATGTTCCATATAAACTTGAATTAACCTGTGTGTGTACGTGCGATTCTACATGAAATGTCCCTTATGTATATATATATATATATATATGTTTATATCATGCTTGTAAGTCGACATGAAAAGTCCCACGTACATGAACGCGTGTGTGCATGCATGCGAATTGACATGAAACGTCTCATATATATAAACCTAAGGGTACTTAGATAGGTGTGTACAAGTTGTCATGAAATGTCCCATATATATATATAGAAAAACCTGTGCTTGCGAGTACGTGCAAGTTGACATGAAATGTCCCATATATATATATATACTATGGGGGGTACCCCCCTGCTCGCACTGCTCGCCAACCCCCAGTTGTGCTATAAATATAATTATATATTAAACATTTCAATCATTTTTAAATTTTTAAATCATTTTTTTTTTAGTTTCGTTGATAATTTAGTATATTATTTGATATATCGTAATGATTTTGAGTTTTATAAGATTTATAGGATTATTTTGTTATAATTCCTATTTTATATCTTTTTTCTCATTTTAAACATTTTATGAGATATATCAAAAATTCATACTAAAATTTATAAATTTATTATGATATTGTAAATGAAATTATTACATGATCATTATATCATATTTTATTTAAAATTTAGTTATTTATATAACAAATGAATAAATAAAATAATTTTAAATTATTTTATACTTACTTATATTACATTTACCTGTATAAAAGTTATGAATATGTTTTTTTTATTTATTGTTGTTAGTAGTTAAATTATTTATTTATTAAAATTTCGATTTATAAATTTTAAATAATCATAACTTTTAAATACTTTAGTTAATTTTTAAATATTTTATTTTTTTTTATTTTTAATAATATTGATAATGTTTAAAAATTTTTTTAAATTTATTATTATATATTGAAATATTTATGATTTATTTTAATTTTTCATATTTTATTAATAATGTTAGCTAATCTTAATAAATATTTAGAATAAATTTCATGACTTTGATTAAAGTAATATTCTGCTATTGGTTCGCGTATATTTATTTTATATTTTATAATTTCATTCGCATAATATTTATAATACTCTGGTACTTCATTCCAATTTTTAAATTCAAATTGTTCATTATTTTCCTCTATATATGAATTAATAATGTTATTTAATTCAGAAATTATTGTATTGTTTATTGAACTATTATTATCTAGACTTTCTAAATAATATTCATATTCTTCTTAAAAATTTAAATGTTCTTCAATTTGATCATTTAAATTTTCCATCAAAATGGATTTCATTCAATCATTTGTTGATCATTATCATTGTCAATTTCAACATTATTGATTGGATTCCATTCCATTTTTTTTTTCTATTTATATATTATTAAAAATTTTTAATGTTTATAATTAATATAAATATAACCTGAAAAAAAATAAAGTTTAATTAATAAAATAATTTATAAAAAATTTATTTAAATAACATTAAATTTTTGTTAAATTATAATAAAATTATTTTTTTAATATTTCTTTCCAAACTATGTTAGGTACAATATCTCTGTTTTTCGATTCATTTTGAATATATATTTTATTTACATTTTTACAACGTGAAAGAGTTATTTGTGCTTCTATGTTATATTTGAATAATTTAGTTATTTTTAATCGCGTTTCATTACATAATCCATTTTTTATACTTAAATTTCGAATTAACATAATTATGGTATTTACTTTTAATTTCAGTTCCTGTGGAGGTAATCCTTCTCTTATGTTATTTAACATTTCTATTGAATAATTCAAATGAATATTATCATCCGTTTGATCTACACCTTTGTAAAACAAATATAAATAGTTATTAATCTTGAAAGTTATATAAATTTAAACATAAATATTAATATCAATTAATTTTAAAAGTTGTATAAATCAATACTATTAAAGGTTTATAATGTAAGATGGTGTGGAAATCTGAATCCTCAACACTATATGCTTATTTTTATTTTAATACAATAAAATATTTATAATATGAACAAATTATTAAAAATCATTATGTTTTCAACAAATGAATTAATTATAGTGTTGAGGAATTGTAATAGAATTAATTTAAATTTATATTTATTAATTTCAGATAAACTATGTAAAAAATGGTAATAAGCTATCTGATGAGGCACATGTTTTTCATTTTAAATATTATAAATTGTAATTTTATTCAACTACTTTCGAGTTTTCAACAAAAAAGAAATTTTAATTTTTATATTTTTATGTAATATTATACATAAATAGAATATAATAAAAAAATATAAAACTATATTATCCAGTATTTGATGGTTCTAAAAGGTTGTAAGGGGGATTGTGGGGGGGATTGTGGGGGGGTTCGTGGGGGTCTGTGGGGGGGTAATGATCGATAACATAAAATAACGTAAATTTACGTTATTTAATTAATAAAAATCATGTGGGGGGCTGTGGGGGGCTGTGGGGGGGCGTGGGAAGGATGTGGGGGGGGGCACCGACTGAATTTTGGTTCATTTAACTATATAATATAGGGAGATATATATATATATATAGAAACAAAAAAATTGCGGGTGAATGTGAGCAATTTGATATGAAATGGACCATATATACATATGCAAAAACCTGTCAGTAAGGTCGTACATGAGTTGACATGAAGAGTCGCATGTATATAAAAGCGTGTATGCATGAATGCGAATTGACATGAAACGTCGCATATATGTAAACCTGAAGGAACTCGGATAGGTGTGTGAGAGTTGTCATGAAATGTTCCATATATATAGAAAAGCCTGTGATTATGAGTTCATACGAGTTGACATGAAATGTCCTATATATATATGTATATATATATATATATATATATAATCCTGTGTGTGTGCATGCGCATTGGCATGAAATGTCCCATATATATAAACCTGTATGTGCGTGCGTTGAAATTTACAGAAAAAATCCCATGTATATCAACGTGTGTGTGCATGAATGAAAATTGACACGAAACGTCCCATGTATGAAAACTTGAGAATTTGGATAGGTGTGTGAGAGTTGTCATGAAATGTTCCATATATATAGATAAGCCTGTGATTATGAGTATGTACAAGTTGACATAAAATGTCCCATATATATATATAATGCTGTGTGTGTGTATGTGTGCGTGCGCCTTGGCATGAAATGTCCCATATATATAAACCTGTATGTGTTTGCGTTGAAATTTACATAAAAAATCCCATGTATATCAACGTGTGTGTGCATGAATAAAAATTGACATGAAACGTCCCATATATGCGAACCTGAAGGAACTCGGATAGGTATGTGAGAGTTGTCATGAAATGTTCCATATATATATAGAGAAGCCTGTGATCATGAGTACGTACGAGTTGACCTGAAATGTCCTATGTTATATATATATATATATATATATATATATATATATATATATATATATATGTAAATATATAATCCTGTGTGTGTGCATGCGCATTGGCATGAAATGTCCCATATATATAAACCTGTCTGTGGGTGCGTTCTAATTGACGTGGAATGTCCCACGTATGTATGTATGTATGTATGTATATATACATATATATATATATATATATATATATATATATATATATATATATATATATATATATATATATCAACTTGTCTGTATGTGTGCGTTTGGGTCGACACGAAATGTTGCATATATATGAGCCCAGGTGCGTATGTATGTGCGCGTCCACATCTGTTTTTCAATATACATATATATGATGAAAATTCCTTCAAAACGTTTAATTAAAAAGGAATTATGGAATTTTTAATTAAAGCCCTCGAATTCACAAATCATAATCATAACTGACGCTCTTTCAATTCACGATTACATTTTGATTTCTTAATTGAAATTTATTTAATTAAGGATTTCTTTCGATTTTGGAATTAAAGCCCTTTCAATTCACGATTAAATTTTGATTTCTTAATTGAAATTTATTCAATTAAGAATTCCTTTTGATTTTGGAATTAAAGCCCTTTCAATTCACGATTACATTTTGATTTCTTAATTGAAATTTATTTAATTAAGAATTCCTTTTGATTTTGGAATTAAAGCCCTTTCAATTCACGATTAAATTTTGATTTCTTAATTGAAATTCATTTAATTAAGAATTCCTTTTGATTTTGTAATTAAAGCCCTTTCAATTCACGATTACATTTTGATTTCTTAATTGAAATTTATTTAATTAAGAATTCCTTTTGATTTTTTAGTTAAAACCTTTTCAATTCACGATTAGATTTCGATTTGTTAACTAAAATATTTTTAATTATTAATTTAAAAGGAATTGTTAATTAAATAAAACTCTAATTACGAATTCAAAAAGGATTTGTGAATTAAAATTTATTGAAAGCCCAAAATGATTTAAATATTTGCAACCCTGAATAGCGATAACTATAAGGCTATAGTTGTCACTACATAACTATAGTTGTCACTACATTACTATAGTAATCACTACATAACTATAGTAATCACTACATAACTATAGTAATCACTACATAACCATAGCTTATACTACAAAACTTTAGTAAAAAGTTCAAAACTATAGTAATGACTGCATAACAATAGAGATAACTATAAAGCTATAGTTGTCACTACATAACTATAGTAATCACTACATAACTATAGTAATCACTACATAACTATAGCTCATACTACAAAACTATAGTAAATAGTACAAAACTATAGTAATGCCTGCATAACAATAGCTATAACTATAAAGCTATAGTTGTCACTACATAACTATAGTAATCACTACATAACTATAGCTTATACTACAAAACTATAGTAAATAGTACAAAACTATAGTAATGACTGCATAACAATAGCGATAACTATAAAGCTATAGTAGTCACCACAAAACCATAGTAATCACTACATAGCTCTAGTAATTACTCCAAACAATAGTGGTGGCGATTTTTTTTTTTTTTTTTTTTTTTTTGGTGGTGAAAAAACGGGTAAATCTCCTATCAGACCTACAGCGACGTGGACTGCAGCTGGATCACCCCAACTGCAGTGCGCGTCACTGGTGTGACGGGATTCTGACGCTGCGTCAGCCTGGAGGGAGAAAGAAACCTGGTAGGTTCGCATTCGCCCTCGAGGCATCCACCGGCAGAGACCGTCTAAACCCCCTTCACCCTGGCCACGGAAGAGAACCAAGAAAATGCCTCACTTACACAGGGAGAGATCCGTAACGTCCACCGTTCAGAGCCGCAGCGTGGGACTGCGTTAGCATTACTTCACGCTGCGGTCTTGTCCATTGTCACTCGTCTCGTCCGTCCGTCCAGGCACTAGGCCGTGTCCATTCATACGTCCAAACATGCATACATTTGCCTGTCATCCTTCCTTTCACTCCTCCATTCGCACTTAGCTCGGGTGCGTGGAGTCGCTAAGCCCAAGGACTTTTTAGTCCCCCTGCGTATTCACACATTTCCATCCTCTCATTCACCCACACATCCAGTATATCACTCACTCGCTCAGCTCGGGCACGTGGGGTTGCTAGGCCCATGGACTGTGCAGTCCCCCTGCGTATTCGTACATTCTTTCGCACGCTTCCATCCACACATTCAGTATACCATTCACTCACTCAGCTCGGGTACGTGGGTTCGCTAGGCCCAAGGACTGTGCAGTCCCCCTGCGTGTGCAAACATCTCCATCTTCTCCTTTATCCACACACTCAATTCACCACTCACTTAGCTCGGGTGCGGGGGGTCGCTGAGCCCAAGGACTTTTCAGTCCCCCTGCGTATTCACACATTTTTATCCATACTTTCATCCACACATCCAATTTATCATTCATTCAGCTCGGGTACGTGGGGTTGCTAGGCCCATTGACTGTGTAGTCCCCCTGCGTATTGAAACATTACCACCCTCACTTCCATCCACATGCTCCGTATACCATTCACTCAGCTCGGGTACGTAGGGTCGCTAGGCCCAAAGACATTTGTCTCCCTGCGTATTTGTATTCTTCATCCATTCACTCATTCATTCATTCACATTAAACATCCATCCTCTTTCTTCGCTTTAAGGACGACTGTGACAAAGGTCACCATCGAAGCCCAGTTTTGGACGTCCTCCAGCATCCAGTCCACAACATTGTCCGGTGTGAGGTCTCCAGTCTGTCTCCGTAGCGTTCGTCTGTCAAAGTTCCAACGTGAGCATTCGAAGAACGTATGCTCAGCGTCGTCCATGTCATGTCCGCAGTAGGTACAGCCCGCATGCTGTACCTTCCCTCTCAGATGCAGGTACCGTCTGAAGTAGCCGTGTCCGGTCAAGAATTGGGTAAGGTAAAAATCCACCTCCCCAAAAGTCCGTTGCGTCCACTGTCTCAGGTCCCCGATCAGACGTCTGGTCCATGCTCCCGTTCCGTCTCTCGTCCAACGTTCGCTCCATAGCGTCATTGTCAGGTCTCTTTCCCGAACTGCCGCTTCTGTCCGTCCTGTTTCAGCGCTTCTTTCATAGATCCGCTTGCGCTCCAGCGCAAGGGGATCTATAGGGATTACGCTTGCAACCACCATTACGGCCTCTGCGGAGACCGTCCGGTAGGCGCAAGCTATCCGAAGCGCTCCCCGTCTCTGTACGTCCGTCAGTCGCTTTCGGTACTTACGAACGCGAAGCGCGTCGGCCCATATTTCCGCCCCATACATGATCGAGTGGGTCGTCGTCATCAGGAGCAGTCTCTTGCTCTGTCTCGGTCCGTACGTATTTGCCATGAAACGGCCCAGCGAGGACGTCAGTCTAGTCGCTTTGTCGGCCACCCTCTGGATATGTGGCCAAAAAGTAAGCCTGGTATCCAGGGTGACTCCTAGGTATTTGAGGAATCCTATCGTCTCCGTTCTTTCTGTACCTACTGTCATGGGAATAAGCGTCGGTATACGCCTTCCCGTCAGTAACATCAGTTCCGTCTTGTTCAGTGCCAGTGACAGTCCGTGTTCTGTCATCCACCTTTCGACTCGCCTCATGACTCTGTTCAGTGTCAGTTGTGCTAATTCTGTAGTCCTTTGGACGATCACTACCGCCACGTCGTCTGCGTAAGCGACGTGACGCCCTCGGGCATCTCCAGTCTTAGCAAGCTGTCATAGTCCACGTTCCAAAAGTCTGGTCCCAGTATCGAACCCTGCGCGACCCCCGCGGTTATTGGTCTGCGTATCTGTCCTTCCGTCCTCTCGTACGTTATGCATCTGTTACGCAAATAATCTTCCACCATCCTCATCAGGTAATCCGGCACCCCGAAAGACCTATAGGCCTCGAGGATATCGGAGAACCTAGCGCTGTTGAAGGCGTTCTTTGCGTCCAGCGTGCCAAGCAGTACCACCGGTCTTTGTCTGTGGTCCATCAATGCCGTCCTTCTAGAAGGCTCAAGAACTTCCCGCACGGCATCCACCGTCGATCGGCCTTTGCGGAAGCCATACTGGCTGTCCGAGAGTCCTCCTGCCCTGCCCACTGCTTTCGTCAGTCTGTTTTTCAGTAGAAGTTCCAATGTCTTTCCTGCCGTGTCTAAGAGGCACAATGGCCTGTAGGAATCAGGCGCATTTGTCTCTCCCTTTCCTTTGTAGAGGAGAACCAGTCTGGCCTTTTTCCAACGCGTGCTGAAGATCCCCGTCCGTGAACATTCGTTGTACATGTCCAGGAGAAGACGTGGCCTGCCCAAGGCGATCTGCCGGAGAATCTCTCCTGGAATGCCGTCCGGTCCTGGCGCTTTTCCGGGTCTCAAAGAGGCAGTAGCTTCCAGCAATTCTGCCTCCGTGAACTCCGGAACTGCTTGGCTCCAGTAGTCGACTGGCCCCTCCGTAACCGGATGGTTTGGCAACAGCCCGTCCACTATCGTCGCTATCAATTGTCCGTCTTTGTGTTTCGGAGGACCAAGAGCCCCCAGTTTCTGGGTAACCAGCTTGCAGCCCATACCCCAGGGGTCGCGGTCAACCTCTTCACACAACCGTCTCCAGCATCGCCTCTTACTGTATTTTATGGCGTTTGTCAGGGTCTTTTTAGCGTCTTTGTACGTCTGTGCAAGCCTCATTGCATCATCCTGTCCTCTTTTACGTGCTCTGTACAGTACTCGTCTGTGTTTTATGCACGTCCGTCGTAGGGAACTTATTTCGTCCGTCCACCAGTATGCTGCCGGTTTATTATGTCGAGGCACGATGCGTGGCATAGTAGCCTCACAGAGGCGAACTATAGCGGTCATCGTCCTGTCCACAATCAACTCCGTTCTCTGTTCGTCAGTCAGGTCCGTCGGGATGTTTTCAGAAGGCGCAACCGTTTCCAGCAGCGTTCTCCGAAACAGAGCCCTGTCCTGTTTGTTAAGGTTCCACCGCGAGGGTCTCACCGAAACGTTTTGTGACGTATCGTTCCGTTCCGTAACTTCAAAGGCGATGCACTGGTGATCGCTGGCCGTAAAGTCCTCGAGCACCCGCCATCACCTTATCCGCGTCTCCAGGTCTTCCGTTGTCAGCGTCACGTCAGGTATCGAGTTACCGTAACCCGGTCGTCTGTACGTAAAAATCTGTCCTCTGTTTGCTACTGTTAGTTCCAGCCTCGCAGCCATCTCTAACACCAGCCGTCTGCGTCTGTCTGTGGTCGTCATGCCCCACTTGATCGCCCTGGAATTAAAGTCGCCGGCAACGACAAGATTCCCCGGTAAATCTCTGAAGCAGTCCTCTAGAGCCGCGATTTTACCTTCAAATTCTCCGGCCGTACAGTTTGGTGAGAGATATATACTAACATAAGTAACATCTCCCACCCTCGCCCACACGTAGTCCTCTCCCGCACCGGAAACTATAAGACCCCTTGAGCGCGCGCCTCTAACCCAGATGGCCGACGAGTTTGACGCGTTCGAAAGCCATGTCTGTTGGCGTAAGTCACGGTACTGTTCACTTATTATAAGTACGTCTGCGTTCCGTTCCGTCGCGATTTGGTCCAGCAAAAGCTGAGCCGCTTCGCACCTGTTCAGGTTAACTTGTAGCGTCAAAGTCATGTCGTTGTCTGCCTTTTCCGCTTTTCCAGCTCAGCCCAGAAGACGGCGCATGCTCCGGAACCCAGTGGTGGCGATATATTCATAGCGATAACTACATAACTATAGTGATTACTCCATTACAACAGTAACAACAACATCAATATAGTAATGACTACATAACTATAGCGATAACCTAAAAGCACAAGTCGTCACTACATAACTATAGTAATCGCTAAATAACGCAAGTATTTACTACATAACTATAATAATTACTACATTACTATAGTAATTAATACATAAATATAGTAATTACTACATAACTATAGTAAGTACTACATGAATCTAAATGCCATCACTGCATAATTATAGTGATTACGACATAGCTATAGTCGCTTCTAATTAACTATAGTGAGCACTACATAATTATAGTGATTACTGTATAGCTATAGTCGATACTACATAACCATAGTAGTCACTTGATAACTATAGTGAATACTACAAAACTATAGTAATGACTGCAGAACAATAGCGATAACTATGAAACTATAGTTGTCACTACATAACTATAGTAATCACTACATAACTATAGCTTATACCACAAAACTATAGTAAATAATACAAAACTATAGTAATGACAGCATAACAATAACGATAACTATAAAGCTATAGTTGTCACTACATAACTATAGTAATCACTACATAACTATAGTAATCACTACGTAACCGTAGTAATTACTATATGGCTATAGTGATCACTACATAACTACATTAAATACTACAAAACTTTAGTAATTACTCCATTACTATAGTAATTATTACAAAAATTCAGTACTACTTGACTATCATTATTACAATATAACTATAATTTTAACTACATCACAATAATGATTACTCTATAACTATAGTCGTCACTACATAACTATAATATTCAATAATTAACCATTAAATTCACTATATAATTATAATAATTACTACATAAATATAGTAATTACTACATTAATATAATAATTACTACATAAATATAATAATTACTACATAACTATAGTTATTACTACATACCTGTAGAAAATACTCTATAACTGTAGTGATTTCTACATAAATACAGTAATCACTACATAGCTATAGTCATTACTTCAAACTATAGTGTTGATGACATAATTATAGCGACAACCACATAACTATAGTCATTACTACATTACAACAGTAACAACAACACAACTATAGTAATATTTATAAATTTATTATATTTTAATTATTGTGTTTACATTTTATTCTTTTCTATTATTTACAGCTTATTGAAAACGTTCAACAATGATAGGTCAAATTAAACTTATACTGCAATCAATAATTGAAAACTAAGTATAAGCACTTGTAAATAATCACATAAATATAGCCTGCATCTCTAGCAACAGAATTATTTAAATGTTTGACATCGATCGCTGTGAAGTTCCTGAGTAATCTATCACGTTCTATTCCGTTCCTTTGTACAGAAAATCAATAATTTATGTGAAATTTATTTAAAAATTAATTTGTAATAATTAATTAAAAATACTTAACATTTAATATAAAAAAGAGTCATATCGTTAATTTATTCAGCTTTCAGAATTCTAAAAGAAAACCAAAATTGGTGAAATATTTCAAAAAATAAATTTTTTATTCTTTAAAATATCAACTTCTTGATAAAAATGATCTCGTCATTGGATTCCTTGTCGTCAAAAACCCTTAAAATAATAATCTTAATTTAAATTCATAATTTATAATACTAAAAAATTGACAATCATTCTAATTATTATAGTAAAACTATAATCCGTCATGTTGAGTGTCAACAACTTCAATAATTACGTGTAAAATTAAATGTAGTGTCGAAAAGAAGAACTAAAAAGGTAAAAAAATTCGAATTTTCTTTCTTTTTAGTTCCTCTTTCTGACACTGTATTTGATTTTACACGTATTTATTGGCGTTGTTGTTTCGTACCACGTGACAACAAAGTGACTTAACATGACGAATATACCATTATGAATTCGCAGTACTATTATGAGCAACTAACAATCTATACAACGATCATAATTTCATATTTTTTAAACAATGATTTTAATCACGTTCTATTGCAAACACCGTATTCGAGGTAGGCATTAGAAGATATTATTTTATATCAAAAAAATATTTAATTAAACGTTCAACCAGACTTAAAACATGATAAATAAGCTTTCATATATTGGCTTTGAAAGGCTTTAGCGAGTACATTAAAATGCTTGAAGTAAATTTTTATACGATATTTCTTTCGAAAATTATCATCATGCTTTTGCATCCTGTTTTTTGAATAGCGTTATAGTTATAATAAATAATTAATAAATATTAATGATTAGTAGATAATCAATAAATATTCTGCTTTCTCAAAATGAATATTTGTGATGCATAAATACTTCATAGTTTAAATTTATTTTTATCGCAAACAAGCTCAAACAAATTGAAATATGTTTTGTAAAATAAGATTAACTCATTTCATGCGTTTTTTAAAAACCAGAAAGATTATTTAAAAATTAGTATATTTTACAAAACAACAACTACTCAATCTCAATAATTATTACCTGACTTTGTTTATTTTTAATAAAGCAATTCAAAAAAGCAAAAGTATATCTTATAGTTAAAAAGATATGATTATTGTATCATCATTTATACTTATGCAATTATAACTTTTGGAATTATTAATCTAAGAATAATATTCAGAAGAATATCATGTCAACATGGTTTGAAAATAAAATTTTTATTTACATAAATATCAATACCGATTTCCACAAATATTTAAACATTAATAAATATTTTTCAATTATTTTCATGATTTCTCATCTTTCTTACTATAATGTTTTAAATTACAATCTTATTTATGATTAACTTTCAAAATAACGTCAATTTTTAAAATCAAATAACCAATAAATTATTAATTAATCATCAATTATTAATTTATTAAATTGTTGTTTATAAAATAATTAATGTAATAAATAATTCGAAATAATTATTTTTATATTTGATATGAATTATGTAAATTATAAAATAAAAGAACAAATAGTATCGTCATTATGACTAACATTGCCATCTATTATTCAACATTAAAAACTTCGCTTGTAAACATTAGCAGTTTAGTCAAACATTTTGGTTATGTGTTGTATACAATAACAAACATATGATTCTTATTTATTTATTCGGTAACTATGCAAGCGATCAATGTGATGAGTTCGTTGCTACCCCGGGGCAAAATGAAACACACTTGTTTCTCTTTTCGAACGTTCAAGATAGCGTTCTCTGATTGGCTGAAAAAGCGTAACTTTAAAGTGCCGTAGCTTAAAAATTATAAGAGATAAAAAAAAATTTACAATAAAAAAGTTGTTCAGAATAATGTGCTCTATTACCCTGTGACGGGAAATACAGTAGCCTAGAATCACCGTGTATGTGTATATATATATATATATATATAGGTTATATATATATATATATATATATATATATATATATATATATATATATATAACCTTGATAAATAAAAAAAACTTTGTGTTTTATTTTAAGATGAAAAATTTTCAAAAAGCGGCTCTAGTTGAATATAAAATTTAGTTATAGTTAGTAAATTTAATATTCTTATACAAGAGTGAAAGTTGTTCTCGATAGATTTAAGAACAAGCAAACGATTCTATTTTATGAAAAAATATAAAATTGTCATTGGTTATTGAGTAAAGTATAAAACGAGAAAAAAACAGTTGAACTCAACTTCAATTTTTCTTGTTTCATACTTCTCCCGGAAGCTTATACAAATTTTATATTTATTCTCAGAATTGAATTGTTTGCTCATTCTTGAATTTATGATAAACAACTCTTACTTTTGTATAAAAATATTTATTTTATCAACTGTAACGAAAATTTAGTTTGAACAAGGACAGAGCTATACGGTCGCCTCTCAAGTTATTTTTTAATTATGTTTTAAGATATAATTAATTATGATGTATTAAACAATCATAAGGATGTAAGTATTGTTCGACTTTGATTATAAAATATTGTGTAGATTTTGTTTACAGTAAATTTTTTCAACATTTATTTAACACTATTTTACAAAATTAATTCAATTTTCAATTACTTTTGCGGAAAAAAGTAAAAATTTTGATAAATGTTTTTAAGCATATAAGTAGATAAAAATGATTGATTTTACTATATTCTTATTAATTATTAGTAATTTGACTATAAGACCGATAATAGTACATTATCTACTAAGGGGGCGAGATCGGGAATTTTAGCCCGAGTGTGAGTTTGCCAAATTTACACGAAGGACATAACTTTCCGTCACGCCCTGGGTGCATGTACTATTTTCGAACCCCATGCAAGCGAAGAAACACTTTCCCGCCCGTTAAAGCGGTCGGAGGGTTAAAAAAATATTGTTTATAACGAAGTGTGCGTGACTCGTTTTCTTGTGCTTGTTTTGCATTTGCCAAGTGGTTAAACACGGGGTGTGCAAAGTGAACTACTTCGCATACGTGGTATGCGAATTAAATTACTATACGCACACTATGCGCGAATGAAACTACTTTACATGTGCAAGAGAATAAAAGATTTTTTTATTTTGTCCTGCTTGACTCGTATGATTATTGCCCGAGTAAAATATGAAATTTTACTCTCGTTGAGGACTTTGCTATGCGAATATCACGCAATCTGTCAAAAAAATTGCTTTTAATATAACTGTGCAACGTAAGACATAGCTGCACGGGTATTTTCATCACCTTTTTTTTACTTAGTAGCAAACTAAACCCATGCAAGAATCGCCTACCTCACACACTTATACACGGATATATGTCTTAGCGGAGTGCCTGCTGAGAGAGGGGGTGTGCAGTCTGCTTATACTTAACGGTAAACAGCATTAAAAATTTTGGCGTTTTGAATGTCAATAGTTACTTGTAAGCTGCACACGCGCAGTCCACTTACATCGTTTGACATTCAGTTTGCCAAAACTTATATTTCTGCCTACTATGAGCAGAAGTATAGAAGTATATCTAGTTTACTGCGTACTCACACTTTGACATGCAGCATACAAAATAGTACATTATGTACCAAGGGCGCAGGATCGGAAATTTTGCATATACTATTTTTTAACCCGACGGAAGCGAAACAACACTCTCCCGCCCACTTAAGATGATACTGGATCTCTCTATCCTCTTCTAATTGCAAAATGTAGGTTTTGGAAAAACTAGTGATTATTGATATAAATAAAGAGTCGTCCGCAACTTTCATAGTAAAAAGCAATATTTTTTTTGATGAGGACAAATTAATTTTGATGCTTTGTTCTCATGAAAAGTTTGACATACTTACAAAGTCATTAGTTAGGCTAGAGAATATGATGTTTAAGAATGTCAAACTTTTCTTCAAAACAAAGCCACAAAATTGATCTGTCCTCATCAGAGAAACTATTGCTTTTTACTATACAAGTTGCGGACAATTCTTAAGAGAAGGTCACATATCTCTGTCCTTTTCTAATCGAAGAATTGAGTTTTTTACAGAAACTAATAACTTTAGCAAAAAATGAAGAGAAAGCCGCATCTCGTAATAAAAAAAGCAATATTTTCTTTGATAAGAAAGAATTAATTTTATGGCTTCGTTTTCAAGAAAACCTTGAAAAACTTAAATCATAGAGGTCAGGGTGAACAATTTGGTTTTTCAAGGTTTTCTTGAGAATGAAGCAATAAAATTAATTTTTTCTTATCAAAGAAAATATTGCTTTTTTTGATACAAGATGCGGCTTTCTCTTCATTTTTTAATAAAGTAATAAGTTTTTGTAAAAAAATCATTTCTTTGATTAGAAAAGGACAGAGATACGTGACCTCCTCTTAATTTATATCAATAATCACTAGTTTTTCAAAAATCTAGATTTTTCAATTAGAAAAGGATAGAGAGATTTAACGTCCTCTTAAGCGGTTGGGAAAGTGCTTCTTTGTGCCTGGAGGATTAAAAAGTTCTTCCTGTATATCGATATATACTATTAATCTAACTTTATTTCGGTGAATAGTGTCACAAAGATTTGGAACGAAGTTAAAAGTTAAATGTATTTAATAATTTAATTGTTTCAGAGGACTCGAGATGTTACAAGTCGATAAACGAACGTCAATCTTTTTCCAGAATGTTAATCTCAACGAAATGGTGATGTGTCTTGAGGATCTTATTAATTACTTTGCGCAACCTGAAGATGAAATGGGTAATATTGGTATTTTTTTCTGTTTTCGTACATAAAATTAATAATGATTCCTAAAACTTGATCATTCAAACACAAAAAAAGATTAAAACTTTTAAAATTTATTTAAAAAATAACATGTTATCTCCTATCGAAGTATATCTGATACAAGACTTTTGGACACTTATTACACAGAAATGTATATCTACAGCTTAACGAAATAATTAGGTTCTGCTAGTTAGATAAGTGCCAAGTGTATATTTTTATAGCATGATTAGAAAAAATGAAATAATAATACACATATTGTACACAAGGGTAGTAACTACTCCATATTCTAATATAATTGTTTTGCCAAATGCAAGAACAAATATCATATTCATGTAGTTCGAGACTTGACAATGTTTTTTTCTCAAAAAGATATCCATTGATATGTAATCTATGATCTCTTACTTCCATCTGAAAAATTTATTATTATTCAATGTATAATAGCCAAGAACTTTAAAGTTCAAAAAAAGTCTAGATGAAATTATCTAATTAGCGGAGATTAAAGAAGGCAGTAAAAATAGTCTTACGTGCATTTGCTATATCATCTTAAAGATTTTCTTTCGTAAAATAAATTCGTTGGTTAGCAATAAGAAACAGATTTGATAAAAATTTATTGCTGAAGAATTGTACACAATATCTTAGTGGAATTAATACTTCCAATGTGCTTATCTTCTATCGTGAATACCAAAACTAGTCGTCACTAATTATACGGTCAAGGGTTGTGGAAAAATTATTTTTTACGGTTTAGTTTATACGCGTTTAAATGGCAACCAGCTCCTTCTGTCTTTGTCTAATCCGAATTTTTGTCAAAATTAATAAATGAAATATTTTTATACAAGATTAAGAGTTGTCTCACCAGATCTAAGGACTAGAAAATCATTTTACTCTATGTAAGAACAAAAAATTTCTATTAGTTTTCTGTTTCGTATAAAACCAGAAAAATTGAATTTGAGATCAACTGTTTTTTTCTTTCATATTATTCTTAAAAACTAATAAAGATTAATTTTTTTTTATAGAATGAAATCGTTTGCTGGTTCTTAGGTATCAGGACTGAGTTTTTTGGCTCAAAAATTAAAAAAATTTTTTATTTGTTATTTTAAAATAAATTTAATGTAGATTCATGTACCGTTCATAATTTTTCATTATCTGATTCAGATAAAGAAATATAAATAAAATTATAAAAAAAAAATTTCGAAAAATGATGAATTTTCCATATTTAATATTTTAAGTTGTATTTTATATTAATATTGAATTATTGATTTAGAAAGGTATTTTGCATTTAAAATGTATAGGATTGATAATTTCAAACCATAAAGCAAAATTATAAATAATTATTTATTGTTAAATTTTGTTATAAATTATCGAAATTATAGCTATTTAATTATTGTAAATATATTGTCATTTTTTTATTGTTATGGTATTTATCATTATTGTTGTTGTCATCAATTATTTAATTTAATTACTTATTGGATTCATGTAGAGCGAAATTTAAAAAAATATTTTTTTGTCCTCAGGCCGCAAAATAAATTTTTGTGTCCTGTATACGGAGCACAAAATAGTGTATTCTTGTCCTAGGCCGCAAAAGAAAAATGTATACATCCAATGTATTATTTTAATAAAAAGTCGCAGAAAAACGTTCTCGACGTCGCTGATTCTTGGAAATAAACTTAATGAACTGCTCGCTTCCCTTAATATCACTATCTTTTTTTCACATATACTATACTTTGTATACGTTAACGAATAACTTAGACTCAATATATGTATATTATGAAAGAAAAGGAAAGAGCAAGAGAAAGACATAGTTACAAGTTTCACGTGTTAAAACTTTTTTTTCTTTTTCAAATAATATTTTTTAATTATAATTTTTATAGTTTAGTTTTCGTTTTATATTTTGTTGTATCTTTGTTTAATTTTAATGTTATATTTTAACAATTATTAGTTGTTTTTATAATCGATTTTTTTTAAATTCTATTTTTTTAAAACTTTTTCTTACTTTTTTTAAATAATATTTTTTAATTATAATTTTTATAGTTTAGCTTTATTTATATTTTATTGTATTTTTGTTTAATTTTAATTTTATATTTTAACAATTATTAGTGGTTTTTATAATCAAATTCTTTTTATTAAATTTTTTTATTGTATTTTAAGAATTATTAGTTATTTATTATTTATGATTGAATTTTTTTATTAAAATCTTTCATATTTTAAGAATTATAAATTATTTTTTTTATAGGCGGGGGGGCTCCGCCCCAGCTTCCGCTTAGCGGCCTTCGGGCAAAAAAAAAGTATATGCAGTCACGGCCACAAACGTATCATTCTTGCTCGTGTAGCTGGAGCGGTCTCGCTACGCTCAGCCCCTCAGCATGCACTCGCCAAGAATGATACGTTTTGCGGCCTTGACGCATAATATACTATTTTTGCCCTAGGCCGCAAAATGATCATTTTGCGTCCTACGGAAAAACTTTAAATGTCTCGGCCTCGGGACAAAAAAATAGTATATTAGACCATGAATGCATATTGATCATCCTAGCTCGTGCAACTTTTGAGGCCTCGCTACGCTCGGCCCCAAAACTTTGCACTCGCCAAGAATGATCAATATGCATCCTTGGTCAATAATGTACTATTCATCAAATATTCAAGTAGATTAACAAGTCGATAACGTAGTTATCTACTACGTTATCTAGTTATCTCCTGTACAACCGAAAGCTTTTGAAAATTTTGAATGTTTCTAAATTATTGTCCTGATTGTTATTAATAACTGTCAGCAAAGTATTTAATTAATTTTAATCAGTGTATCAGTGAATTATTTCATCAGTGTAACAGTTAATTAGTGTATTAGTTTATTTTAATCCGTTTATGGTAGTTTATAATCAATTGTTCAAGTAATAAATTATTTGAAAGTTGATATAATAAAATTGAAATATTTTAAAATAAAAACTAGTGTTGAATAAAAACTGAAATATTTTTTGTAAAAACTAGTGTTATTAAAAAACTTAATTTATTTTTTAAAATTTAGTGTGTGTGTATATAGTAAATAAACAAATAATTTATTTGAGAAAATGCCAAAAAAAAGCCGGCATTAGATTAAAGATTAAGCTTTCAGGATACTCTGCACATGGAAAGCGAAAACTCGGTAGAAAGAAGAAAAGACATTTTCAGAAAAAAAGATCACCAAGCCCAAATGATAATAATATAAAATTTATATTTAATAGTAAAATGAATAAAGACAATGTTGATCCGAGTGAAGTGAAAAATAGAATCATGGACATATCTATTCTATTTCCTCAACTGCAACAGTTTTTAGTGTGTCGTGCTTGTAATGGTGATATATATCTTCAAGAAGTAGATAATTATGCTCTTGGATTCAAAATAGCTGTCACTTGTACTTCATGTCACAAAGTAGATTTCATTGATTCAAGTCAAAAAAAAGGTACAAATTCCAATGCCTATGACATCAATAAAAGAAGCATTTCAGCTACTCGAGTACTTGGACATGGCTTGACTGCTTTAAAAACTTTCTGCGGAGTAATGGATTTACCACAGCCTATTGCTCACAGCGCTTATGACAAAATCAATGGAGAATTAAGAAAAATCTCTGAAACTGTTGCTGTAGAATTAATGAAAACTGCTGCCAAAAAAGAACCTAATGTTGAAGCACAAAAATCTGTCTAGTTGACTATTTCTGGTGATAGAACATAGAGGAAGCGTGGCTACTCATTACTTCAAGGTTATAACAGCTGATATCAATTTCGAATGAAATTAATAAATTTTAGAGAAATAATTTATAACTCATTTCATATTATTTAAAACGTAGAAAAATTTAAATAATCTTCTGTAAGAATAAATTTAAATTATAATTGAAATATGAATAATTAACATAGTCAAAAGTATAAAATTAAAAGAACAGATCTATATTTATCGATAGTGGCTGATAATGAAGAAAACTTCCAAGGTCTGTATATATAGAAATAGTAAAATGAATATAGAAATGAAATGTTCTATTTCTTTGAATGAAAAAGTATTATTAATATTTGATTGTTAATAATAAAATATATTAGATGTAACTTTTCAATATAATTTTTTATACATAAATAGAACATTCGATTCTTATAACAAATGAAAGTATGATTATTCTATTTTAAGTTTAAAGATAAAAATAAAAAATATAAAACATTAGCTTTTTTAGTTATTAAATAGTAAAATAAATTATTAAAAATAGTCTTTTGGAATGTAAAAGAAATAGAATGTTTTTTTACAAATATATTTATCTTAAGAGCAGGCCGGATTCGCTGTCCTTGTCTAATTGGCATTTTTGTTATTTACTCAAGTATTAATCAGTGTATCTGCAAATTGAAGGTTAAGCGCAATAGATATTATTATTACAAATATTTATGCACAAGAAAAAAAAAATCTATCGCTTTGTTTTTGAGAAAAGTAAGGAACGCGAAAATATTATAAACATAATCTTTTACTTCGGCGTTCCTTACTTTTCTCAAAAACAAATCGGTAGATTTTTTTTTTCTTGTGCATAGATATTCATAATAATAATATCTATTGCGATCAACCTTTATTTTGAAGATACACCGATTAATACTTGAGTAAATAACAAACAACTCAATTGTTACTCGGTCGGTATCAGGTTCTACTCCGGCCTGCTGTTAAGGGCATGCATACGCTCTACTATACCGGCCGGTATAGCAGAAAGTAGACCCAATTTCTAGAATCGAAGAATTCACTTTGTAAAAAAACTAATTATTAGAATGAATTTTCCTTTTACAGGTCACTCTATTGTAAGATAATAAAGGGCGGAAAATAGAAAACCTCAGAAAAATAGTGAATTTTTCGAAAATAGAGATGATAGTATAGCAGAGCGTAGGCCGAATTTCTAGAATCAAAGAATTCACTTTATAAAAAACTAATCATCAGAATAAATTTTTCTCCAGTAGGTCACTCTATTTTGAGATAAAAAAGTGCGGAAAGTAGAAAAAACCTCAGGAATTCAGAAAAAAAGAAATTATTTTTTTCAAAATAATTTGTAAATAATTATCATACTAGAAAGTGTAATGTTGTCACGTTGGCAATACCTGACTCTGACGCGATACATGTTGACGTTTTTTTACGCTGTGACACGAACTTCGAAATTAGAAATATATTAAATATTGTCATTATATGCAAATGATAACTCATAATCATTCTTCATTCTTCTGTGAGGTGATGAAGGCAATGATGTTTTATTTTTTTTGGCATAAATAATATTTTTGTTGTATATGTGTGAGGTATAGCGAATAAAGTAGAAAGGAAAAGACAATACAAACGTGTGCGTACAAAGAAGAAGAAGATAGAAGACCCTCCTTACATTGTTTACCGTATCTCACACATGTAAAAAAGAAAGTATTTTTTTATTATTTTTTTTCTAATGAAAAATCATAAAAATTTCCTACGTATAGAAATAAACATTTGCAATGTGTACAATAATAGCTAATTCATTTTCGAATACATCATCACTAAAACGAAAAAGAAAAAAAAGATAAACAAAGCAACAGAATACCTAAAAATTTGACTTCATATGTGTGCGTGTCTTATACCCGTACGCACATGCGTTTGTTTTATCTTTTCCTTTCTACTTTGTTTGCTATAGTTCACACATATACAACAAAAATATTATTTATGTCAAAAAAAAATAAAACATCATTGCTTTCATCACCTCACGAAAAAATAAAGAATGATCATGAGTTATCATTTTCATAAAGTGACAATATTCAATATATCTCAAATTTTGAAGTTCGCGCCACAGCGTAAGAAAAACGCCAACATTTATCGTATAAGAGTTAGGTATTGCCAACCTGACAACATTACACTTTCTAGTATAATAATTATTATCATATTATTTTGAGAAAAATAATTTTTTTTTCTGAATTCCTCAGGTTTTTCTATTTTCCGCCCTTTATTATCTCAAAATAGAGTGACCTATAAAAGGAAAATTCATTCTGATGATTAGTTTTTTTACAAAGTGAATTCTTCGATTCTAGAAATTGGGCCTACGCTCTGCTATATCGGCCAGTATAGCAGAGCGTATGCATGCCCTTAATCAAATGTTTCTTTGGCAAATATATAAAACAAATTCGATTGAACATTCTATTTCCTAATGTATTGTTATGTCCAGGAGTTATTCTCTCTATAACATGCGTGTTTTGGCTAAATTTTAACCAGGTGCGGCGTTGCTTATGGTAAAGCCGAGTTTTCTTTACAATTACCGATTCTAATCGTCAAAAAGTGTTTCTAAAATTTAAATAAATTTTGGATAGGGGTGACATCGATCTTAACATTGACGCGGACACGGTGATCATAAATTTATGTTTTTATTAAATTTTATACCGGAAAGGTCATACGGTCGTACCACATTCCGTAAGCGATACGGTCGAGTTTTTAAACGCCAACACCATAACTTAAACGGTGCTGTAATGCGTATGTATGTTTTAAGCTGTAAGAAGAGTGTAATTAAGCATGCACAAAATTTTAAAATGAAAATAATTGTTAGGGATAACTAGTAAAAATAAAAAGAAATTTTAATCTAAAGTTAATTTTGAAATTTATCAAAACAAATGAAATAATATATAATGTTAGTTCGATTGAATTCTTTTCTAATCTTATAGTTATATTTTGAGTTAATGAGATTTCGTGTTATAAAAATATACGTTATAGAAGTTTAACATATTAAGTTTAGAAAAAATAAGAACAATAATAAAAGTAAAATTATAAATTTGAACGTTAAAGATGTAGTAGTATTAAAATAAACTTACTCTTGGAGAGAGACTGGAGTTGAAAAATGTTGAAACTTCCTTGAATACTTCTGAATGAAATGCAAAAAATGTTGAATAAACTTGGAATAGAAAATTTTAGAAATCCTTGAAGAAGTTAGCAGTGAGAATAGAACTTGATGAGAACTTGTGGTAAAAGTTTTTGAAATGAGCTTGTTGAGGCTCTGAAGAGAACTAAATTGTTTTCCAGCTGCAATTCATGAGCTGGATTTTTGGGGTTGAAGGACCTTTGAAGTGGGAGTATTTAGGACCATCCCTTTTGAGATTGAGGTCAAGAAAATTTGAGAAGTGGCAAGCTGGGTAGAGCATGTAAAGGTGCTGAATCGAAAAAATTGAGTTTTCTTTAAAGATGTGGGCAGGCTAATTAGTTGGACTAAAGTTTTTCGCTTTGAAAATTGTAATTTTGTTAAAGTAAAAGAAAAATGTGAAAAATAGAATAGATCTCGCACGCATTGTATATTAGTAATAAAAATGTATACTTAATCATAAATAATTAATAATTATATGATCTATTATAATTTAGAACTAACGCATATAAATGTAAGTTTTCATTAAATTTTATTACTTTTTTTATTGTAATTATTAAGATTAATATGGTGAGACTTGATTACTAATAGGAAAATAATATAATCGTATATGTTACTTAAAATTAATTAAAATATGCTGAAATTATCATGCAAATTTTTAGGAAATTAATTTTGAGATATAAAGAAAATATAAGGTTAATTACATTTTTAATAAAGAGATGTTTATTTATGTGTAAAAGTTTGCAATACAATTTCTATATCTTAAATATAACGTACGTATTTTTTTTCCACTACTGATATATTATTAATGAAAAATAATAATAAAAAGAATATGTTAAATGTATTGTTAATGTTATTAAAATGTTAATAATAAAATAGAATATAAATTTTAAATGAAAAGAAGAAAAGGAAAAATTATAAATCTGTAAATCTGTAAACTTTTCATGAATATTTTTGCAAACTCGAGAATAAAATAGTATAATACTATAAAAAGCGAGATATATTCGAGTTCGCGAAAATAATCATGTTGATTAATAGAAAAATTATTATTATTTTCTCTTCCCAGTACTTCCTTCTACGCTCTAAGCATACTAAGCAGTCATAACCAAAACGTCCTGGGCGACCATGTATTAAGCACACACAACTTGCGCGCAGTTTCCTCCTAGCATAAACAGTAAGCGGCTTGGGTTCAATTTTATTATCGTCTTGACATTGACGAACACTCACGAAGAATTTGCCTTGACTTTCGTATTCTCTTCTGAGTTTTTTCGCGTAAGCCTTCTTCTAGTTTCTTGTGTATTTCTGTCACGGATTTACTGGCGTTGAGCTTTCGTTTTCCACTAAAACAATTCAAAGTTATAATTTTAGTAAGTTTTTATTATTATTTTTTATTGAATTGTTAATTTACTAAATTCCACGGTTAATGTATTTATTTGCTTTTCTAATTTTTGCGTTTTGATTTCCAGAGCAGTTAGTCTTTTTGTTGAGTGACTTACGAAGGTTCCTAAAAAAGAGGAAATATTATCCTTCTTTTTATTTATGCGGCTGATAACACTACAAATTACTGTTTGCTACAGTTAGTTCACTAATATTTGCCTGTTGTAGGTCTGCGATCGCTTTCAGATTTCTATTTTGTTCTCGCAAAATCTGCGTTCTTCGCAATAATTTTTCTTGTGTAAATTAAAACTCTTTCGGTTATACTATTAACCCTAATGAAAAAATCTACCTGGATTCCCACGTGGATTGCCCATGTGGAAATCCACGTGGATTTCACATGGATTCCTTGTGGATTTGCATAGGAATCCACGTGGATTACCCACGTGGATTTCCACGTAAAAAATCCATGTGGATTTTATGAAAGCCATGTTGATTTTATAAAGCCCTTGTGGACTGTTAAAGAATCCATATGGATTATATGAAATCTATGTGGACTTTCAAGGAACCCGCATGGATTTTATAAAATCTGTGTTAATTTTATGTACTTCTCGTGGATTTAAAAAAAATCCATATGGGTTTTGTGAAACCCATGTGGATATTTAGTAATCTATGTAGATCTTTGGATATCTATGTTGATATTTAGAAAAATCCATGTGGATATTTAGAAATCTATGTAGATATTTAGAAATCCATGTGGATTTTTAGGTAATCTACGTAGATTTTTTACTTGGATATCCACGTGGATTTAAATGAAAATCTACGTGGAAATCCACTTGGATATTTTGAATAGGAAATAGCTCAATATTTATTTCGCATTTAAAGTAAAAACCAAAAACGAGGTTAACCTCGTAGTTTCAGCTCTTTGAACATCAAAGAGCTTCTACGAACTAACTAAGAGTATTCTGGCCTTATATATCTGCGTCTTTGAAATTTGTATCAGGGATCACAAAACTTAGAAAAACGCCACCTATAGATTCAAAATAAAATCGACGAAATCAATCATCAATTCGACAGTAAGTCACAAGGTGGCGTTTCTCTAAATTTTGTGATCCATCATATGAATTTCGAAGTCACAGATATATAAGACCAGAATACTCTCAGTTGAATCATAGAAGCTCTCTGATCTTCAAAGAGCTGAAATTACGAGGTTTACCTCGTTTTTGGTTTTTACTTTGAATGCGAAATAAACATCGAGTTATTTCCTATTTCAAACATCTATGTGGATTTCCACGTGGATTTTCATTTAAATCCACGTGGATATCCGATTAAGAAATCTACGTAGATTACCTAAAAATCCACATGGATTTCATAAAATTTATATGGATTTCTTAAAAATCCACGAGAAATACATAAAATTATCACAGATTTTATATAATCCATGGGGATTCCTTGAAAATCCACATAGATTTCATAAAATTCATATGGATTCTTCAACAGTCCACAAGGGTTTTATAAAGTCAACATAGCTTTCATGAAATCCACATGGATTTTTTCACGTGGAAATCCACGTGGGTAATCCGTATGGATTCTTATGCAAATCCACAAGGAATCCATGTGAAATCCACGTGGATTTCCACATGGGTATTCCACGTGGAAATCCAGGTGGATTTTTTCAACAGGGAAGTCTTGCGAGAGTATGAAACTCTGTTGTGTTATTAGTAGGTTTCATTAAAATATGGTGTATTGTAATTAGAATAAGATTAAATCATTATTTAACTAATACAAACTGAATTCATGCAAAAACAAAAATGAAAAGGAAATCAGGATTAAAAGTTTAATCAGTTTTGTAATAATAAAAAAAAGTTATTTATTTTATAATGTTTATAAGACAAATATTTGATTTGAAGAAAGTTATTGATTAATCGAATAAAGTTGATTTAGTATTAGATGCAAAATAAAAGAAAAGGAACAAAAGTTTATTTGAAGAGCAATTAACAATTCCAATGCACAATCGAAAAAGAAATCATATGCTGTGTTCATTAATAAAGAAAAGAAAGAAAAATAAATAATATTAAAATTATTTATAATTGTTATTATTAAACTGTTTGTATTTGATTCTAAAACGAAAGAAAAAAGAAAATGCAAAAATAAAAGAGAATTTATTCAAAAGAAAAATAAAACAAAAAGGACTTAAATATTTAATATTTGTTAAATTGTTAAATGAGCAAATTAAATCACTTGGTAGTTCTATTGGTTTTTCACTTTTCTATAGAATTTTTTGAAATTGAAATATGTTGTAAATTAAGATTCATGCTTTCCAATGGTATTTTGATTTGGGTGGATATTCACCTTCATCTTTTAAATATTTTAGTTTAAACTTTGCTGAATTTAACATGAGAGTATATGGGCGAAGCGCTTGAAACGTAACATTTTATAAGATTGTGCAAAAAGTTTTCTATAGATTTCAAAGAAATAAAAATATATTATACTTCAGATATCAAGGATTAAAATGGTACCTTGTAGATTATAGCAATCGACCCTCAATTCCGAAATAAAAAGAAAATAATGTCCTTACTCTATATTAATTTACACGTAAACATGCTGTATTACGATTCGCATTGTGTATACTTACAGAACTTTGTACAAAAATTGTGTATACTTAACATGTTTTTGAATTATTGTGCAAACACAGAACTCAACTAATTTCTCTTTCGTATAGTGTGAATTTGTAAGAAACATATTACTTCACAATGAGAATCACTGGACCAATAAAACTACCTTAAAGAGCAGTTATTATTTTAATTGAGCAAAACAATTTTAAAAACAGCAATTGATTTATTCGAAAGCGAAGGGTTTACTAACTAAGAGCAAAAATTAGTTATTTAAATAATAAAGTTATTATTGTTTATACTAATTATTTAAATAATACCTATTAATAGCAATCACTATTTAATAAAATGTAAAGTGTTATTTTCAAAAAGTTACTATACGCGGTTATATGATGCTAGCGCCACTAAGCTTTTTAAGACTCAGTTCTGCAAAATATGCTTTCACTAGCGGTAATTTGTCAGTTGGCGTGTATTATTAAAAAAAAGATTTTCTTTTATTATGTAAGTAACCATTGATATATTCTGTTTGTTTTATTTAATATTTATGCTAACTTGTGGAAAGAACGTTTAGAAGCAAAAAGAAAAGAATCACGTACATACACACGTACTAACGTGTTCACACGCGATTTATTAATTAATTAACTCAATGTAATCTATTTAATATACTTCGCAAATATTTAGTTTAATTATACATAAAAAGAAAATTGGTTGAATTGAAACAAGCAAAATTATTTTTAAATTGTGTGAAAAGAACTGCATACAGAGTAATTTCTATTCTTATTTTACAAAGAAGAAAAAAATGGTTTGTGACGTCCTACTAACTGACGGCTAGTAGGTCACGCCTTTAATCGACTCTATTGAGTCTTTGCTTGCAATTATGCAAGACTTGTGAGTGTAATGCCGTTAACCAGACAAGTCGCTATGCCGTCTGGTGCGGGCTCAAGTGTGTCAGTGTGTAGTGTGTGTGGTTATTTCAAGTGTTAATAAAGGATTAGTTTTGCTATGGGTAATGCCCGTTAATACTAAAGACCAAGTGTCTCAGTATGCGGGACTTTACCCTTTAGGATAGGATAAGGTACAGGTGTTGCTCGCCATAACTCTTTATTAAACAAAATCTTACAATAAATTCGAGTTAAAATATCTTTAATACACGTGAGCATGGAAGAATCATCAACGACGTTGATGATTCTTCAATCTCCATCATGCTTGAAAAACTAAGATAGAATCAAAGGTAGAGCTGAGGCGAGAGAGAGCCTTTCTCTCTGCTTGCCCGCTTTTATAGGCGCTGGACTCCAGTCCCCTCTTCTCTAGTAGCTTGGCACCACTGGCTTTCGCGTGCGTGGTCCTGCTTTTCGTGTACGCTTTGAGCCAATATGAGGCCTAAGTGTGCTCTCAATGTATAATATACACACATGTACAGCTTTGAGTGTGTGTGCGAGAGCCGGTCTGTGGCACAGTCGGTAGGAGCGTTGGATTCGTATTCTTGGGGAACCAGGATCGAGTCCCGCTCTCGATTGTTTTTCAAACGAGCACCTCTGTTTCATGTGCTTTGTACATAGAACACACTTACGAGCTCCGTTGCTAAGAGATGAAAAAGTGCAGTTGTAAAAATCAACTGACCTTGCGTCCCAGTGGGCCGGGGTTTGATTCCCTAGGAAAATTTAGAGAAAATAATTTTCGAAGTTTTTCCGAGGGAATAAACCCGAAAAACACAAAAATATATACAAAAAAGTCCCAATGGGCAAAATACAAAAATTATAAAAAGTCCCACTGGGAAAACTAAAATATCAAAATAATGAAACCTGGTGATGGCCTAAGATTGTACTCATCTAATCAAGAGGCCAACAAAATATTAAGAAGAAGAAGAAGAGTGTGTATGCGTTTCAGGAGCGTATATACTTTTCACGCTTATGATTTTTTTCTTTTATCATTCTTTTTAACTATATTAATTTTTATTGATAGATTATTATTTGATTACGCTATTCGTTGCGTGTAATTATAATATATATGGGACGTTTCACGTCAACTCACCTAACAAAAAAATAGAATTTGTCGAAAATCTGTGAAAATGTTCTATTTGATACCCAAAATATACAAAAAAAATTTTAGAGGTCCAGATCAAAGGGGTCAGGATTTAAACGTGATGGAATTTTTCGAATTTTCCAAATTTTTTGCTCAATAAATATTTTAATGAATTTTTTCCTCAAAAACTATCAATTTTTCGTTAAAACTTAATAGAATACTTTTTCTTGGAAATTAGATGTAGAATTTATCTGAATTTTTGCAAATTATAATATACTGATTTTTATGCTTACTTGATCGATTTAAACATACTATTTAGTATATCTAAAAATCGAGCAGGTTAAATTGGCTTTTTAAAGTCTTATTTTTTTTTGTTTTTTTATGAGGAAAAAATATACGAAGCCTCCAGTTGGGCAGCCTTCCTAAAGTTACTTAATTGTGCAAAAATGTCTGAAAAAATCGTTATTTTGGATCAATGATGAGATTCGTGATTTTTTTTCTGAAAAAGTATTGATTTTTGGGACAAATGTATGGAAATGTTTTTTATTGGAAATCATGTGTAGAATATAAACATATTTTTACAAATTGTAATTTAAGACATTATGAACCATATATACTAAAAATTTAACAAAAAATAAATTTTAAAATTTCAAAATTTCATTTATAATTTGTGATGTTTAGCAAATAATGGTTTACAAAAATTTAAATACATTTTACATACAATTTCCAATAAAAAACATTTCCATACATTTGTCCCAAAAATCAATACTTTTTCAGAAAAAAAATCACGAATCTCATCATTGATCCAAAATAACGATTTATTCAGACTTTTTTGCACAATCAAGTAACTTTGAGAAGGCTGCCCAACTGGAGGCTTTGTATATTTTTTTCTTATTAAAAAACGAAAAAAATAAGACTTTAAAAAGCCAATTTAACCTGCTCGATTTTTAGATATACTAAATAGTATGTTTAAATCGATCAAGTAAGCATAAAAATCAGTATATTATAATTTGCAAAAATTCAGGTGAATTCTACATCTAATTTCCAAGAAAAAATATTCTATTAAGTTTTAACGAAAAATTGATAGTTTTTGAGGAAAAAATTCATTAAAATATTTATTGAGCAAAAAATTTGGAAAATTCGAAAAATTCCATCACGTTTAAATCCTGACCCCTTTGACCTCGACCTCTAAAATTTTTTTTGTATATTTTGAGTATCAAATAGAACATTTTCACAGATTTTCGACAAATTCTATTTTTTTGTTAGGTGAGTTGACGTGAAACGTCCCATATATATATATATATTAAACTTAGAAATAAAAAGTCTATAATATGACTGGGTGCTCACAGGTTTTAATTTAGAATGAAATAAAATAATAAAAATAAAATTTTATTCAAAAGCAAAAGATTACAACAAAATTACAAAAAAAGGAAAGAAAATAAAGACAAAGATTTTACTGAATTATTAGTTAAATAAATTATTTAATTCTAAGGTTGTATTAATTTTATTATTATAGAATGAAAGCTAATTATTTGCTCGTCGCAATAAACAACAATAATTAATTAATTTAAAAGTCGTTGTTATTTCACAACAATATTACGTAACTCACTAAAAATAGAAAAAGGAAAAAGGTAGTAAATTTAAATCAAAGATAAAAGAAATTTTTAGATTACAATAAAATATAAAATAAAATAAAATTTTTTGAAAAAAAAAATATTTATTTTGAAAAAGTCAATTGAATCTTGTTATTCAATATATTAAAAATATATTAACTAATTATTCATAATAAAAAGAAAATTAAAAAAAAAAATATTTAAATAAGTTTATTTTGTTTTATTAAAAAAAAATTAATGTTGTACTGATATATTATTAATTAAAAATAATAATAAAAACAATATGTTAAATGTATTGTTAATGTTAATAATAAAATAGAATATAAATTTTAAATGAAAAGAAGAAAAGAAAAAATTATAAATCTGTAAATCTGTAAACTTTTCATGAATATTTTTGCAAACTCGAACATGAAATAGTATAATATTATAAAAAGCGAGATATATTCGAGTTCGCAAAAATAACCATGATAATTAATAGAAAAATTATTATTATTTGGAAAAATGTATGGGAAAATTTTACTTTAGTCCCTAACGGTACTTGAGACAAATTTTGTTCATCGGTTTGTCAATAAGGGATTATCCCTTATTGCATATTATAAAGATAATTGTGGGGCTGTTTTCGATAGAAAAATTTTGAGTTTAGGTAGACAGACGTGAATGAGAAAGAAAGAAAAGAGAAGAAAAAAAAAATTGTTTTGTCGTAATCATAAAAATATAACATACTTACGTCTAGACTTAAGCCTATGTAAAAGAAAACATAGACGCAGGCAGATAAAATAGAAAAAAATCTGAAACGTGAGAAAATAAAGAAAAATTTTTTAGGTATATTGAAAGATATCGTATGGGTCAAAGCGCGAAAATTTCTAAAAATTTGACTAAAAAAATTTGTAGTAATTTTATGGCGACAACAGTATGATTCTTTAGTGAGAAATAAAACTTCATAGAAGGTTGATGAGATAATATAAAAGAGCATAAATCCATCCAAGTTCTCTTATTTCTCTCTTAGATGTTCTATCATGTAACATCTAAGATAGATTCTATCGGATTCTTGATCCGATTCTCTACACGGTAACATGTAGAGATTAGCTTACTATAAGATTCTCATTTCGTTTAATTGTTTATTTAAATAAATTATTATATATAATATTTGTAATTTATTTAAAAAAGATTGATTATATTAAATAAAGTCAATAATATAAAATAGAGAAAAATGACTTTGAATTTATTAAATTAAATGTGTTTTTAGATAAAAAAATTAAAAAAGCATCTTATCTTCAAAGTACACATTATCGCACGTTCAATGGTAAAGTATTCAGCGAACATCGTCAATTATTGTACTTTCATAAGTTGCATTTATGACAAGGATATAATATCGCATTTCCAATAATAAAGTACCTGGCGGAAGGCGTCGATTGCATATCCTTGCATAATTATTAAAATATCAATTATCGCATCTCTGATAGTAAAGCATCTAGAGGAGATCGTCGATTCTGGTGTTTTAATCCATCCTGCTGTATGGATTGTGTAACTAATGAAAGTCAAGAACTTATTAATGTATCTCTAATCTATATTTTGATAATTTATAATTTAAATTATCTGACGACCGTGCATCCTGCGAAACGCGCCTGTTACAAGGTGTTATAAGTTTTGTTCGAAACGAAACTGGAAAAGTTGTCGAAGCGTCCATCAAACAGAGGTATTGTAAGGCTTGTGACATATATAAAGAAGAATATTCAGAATCATACAGAGACTGATTTAAACAACACAAACCTCATTGCTCAGCCAACCATGAAGGTAGTTCAGGCAAGATGGAAGTCGATAACATTGTGGAAATGTTTAAAAGATCGGAGTCACTCCATGGTGTGCTGTATAAAAACTACATTAGCGGTGGAGACTCTTAAGTGTGTAAGGCTATTTGTGATGCACAGTTTTATGGTAAAGACTCTACAATTACCAAAAAAGAGTGTGTAGACCATGTACAAAAAAGAATGGGACCACTTCTCAGAAATTTAAAATCATGTTTTGCAAAAACTAAGCTTTCCTATGGTAACATTATTTAAGTTATAGGTAGATACAGAAGAAACAATGTTAGATTCTATATGGGCTACATTCCATCACAAAAGATCAACTGACGAAGAACCACAACATCATCTGTGTCCTTCCGAGCCAATAGTTGGTGCAAGTGGTAGATAACTAAAGCACATAAAAATCTTGGAACCTTTAGACATACTTAACAATATTCCTGTAGCAATCATGAATACGATTAAGCCAATTTATGAAGACCTGACAGCATTAGACTTGCTTGAAAGATGTCTCGAAGGATATACCCAGAATACTAATGAGTCTTTTATCAACTCTATTTGGAAACAGGTTCCTAAGACATCTTTCAGTGTCTTGATAGTTCTGGTAATCGGTGTTTATATTGCTGTTGTCTATTTTAACGATGGTAAAACAGCTTTCCTTGACATCATGAACAACTTCAATACTACACCAGTAACTGCTGCTGTTGATTAGGCCTCAACTGTAGATAAAAAGTGTCTCTTTTGGGCTGAGGCACGAACAGAAGCTGCTCACGGTTCACCTGAAGGAAGTTTAAATAAAAATGTGTTGTTGCCTCAAAATTCATTTTGATTATGATCTATATACATCTTAAACATGTTTTAACATACTTTTTAAAATTACTTTACGTGGCAGATTGATAGAAACTTGGGTTTAAATGAAAATATATCATTTTATTGGATACCAACATTTAATATTTAAATATAATAGCAAATGAAAAAATACCGATCGCGTAAATAAATAAGAGTTTAATGAACAATAACACGTTAACAGTAAACAAAAAAATACATTTTTTAACAAACAAATATGAAAATGTTCAATTTCATTTTCATATACATTAATTATTCAACTTTAAATAAGTTTATACAAATCTATATATGTGCACTATTGTAGCTACGTACAGCTCGAAGTAATTTTGTAGTATAATTTTCATTCTGTTTTGATACTTTATAATCCATCCACTTTTTATTAAAATCATAATGCACTGATTCTGTAGCTTGCTCTCCGAAAAATCCTAAGCCCATCTGGTGTTTTGAACAAAATTGTGCTACGTGATTAAAAATTGTATGCACTTTTGGTGTTATTGAGATTCCTAAGACTTCGTAACTTTTTTTGAATTCTTTAATATTTTGTTCAAAATCTAGCTTCAAATTTAGAGAAAAGCAGTCGTCAACGACTATTTTAAATTTTCTAAAAGTATCTACATATGCCATGGAACCTGCTAGACCTCCAATGTTAACTTCACATATCTGTCGAAGTTTATCAACATTATTCAGTAAAACGTTACATGCATTTCCTGCAAACGAAAAGTTACCACCATTACTGTAACTTCTTTCTACGTTACTTTGATGCGCCCATTTTGTAGCAATATCGGGATATAACTTAAACATATTACTAAAAAGTGTGTTAACACAGCCTAATAGAAGATGTGATTCTGGAGGAGGAATCATATCTAAAATTAGTTTATCATCATCTGAATAAAACAAAGGTGGATTGATACAATTTTTGAAATCTTTAACTTTTTTTTTACCTTTCCATGATCACACCAGTTATTATAATTAGACATACAGCTAGTTGTTGTCCTCAAAGTACCACACAAACCTAAATTAGTTTTCGTGACATCACACCAAATACATGGACAATAACTTGCGCTATTCGTTAAACCCGTAATTATGTTTGAAAGTTTCAAGTCAGTTGTAATTGTTCCTGGATATTCAATCAAACAATCATTAATTTTTAGTTTTGACCACAAAAGTTTTACATTGTTATAATTTTCTTGTGTATCTGGAGCAAGAGCAATAATAAATATCTTCTTTACTCCAGTGTCCTTCCATTTTTTAGGATTCTTTGAAGTATTTTTTTCAATATTATTATCTTCATTTTTAGATTGAATAGATAAGGTGAATTTTAAAGAACCTCCGCCACCATCAATACCAAAATTCAAGTGAAAATAAAAAATATTTCTATTATGAATAATATGTTGTATAAAAAAAATCAAATCGGTGCAAATAACAGCAGAGCTTGGAATTTTCGTAACAACCTCATTTTTTACAATTTCGAAATCCAATGAATGCACTTCAAAAAATTCATCCAAACTATGAGACTTTTGAAAATTTTTTTCTCGAGTATAAGGCTCAATAATATTTCGTGGAAATGTTTTTTCTCTTATAAATTTAGAAAAATCACGTATCTGACGATCAGATAAATTTGAATCATTCTGCAAATCACATAAATCATTAGACGATATTTGGTGTATTTGTTTTTTTTCTTTTGCATTTACGATAATATTTAATGGTTTACCACGCTGTTGTGATAGAGATAGTGCAACATTCGTCCTTTCTGCTTTGTCATTTAATTTATTTTCAACTTTCCTTTTGACTAATGATTTAGAAATCAAATGTTCACTTTGCTTTGGAGTTTTGATGCCTTCTTGAACATTTTTTAGGAATGTTGTTAAAGTACATTTATGACTTATACCTTTACCTATTAAAGTTAAACAATTCGAACATCGCCTACTAGTCTTCTTCAGTGGTTTGCGAGATTCCTTTTTTTTAGTATTAACAATTTCAAAACTTCTTTGTCTGGATCTAATTTCATTACATAAAGTACAGCCACACTCTTTTTCTGACTTTGATGTACTGCGCGTTTTCATTTTTAAATGATATTTTGAGTAGTCTGGCATCTGAAGTGAACTTTTTAAACTTGTATTCATATTAGCTCTTGTAATTTTAAGCCTACAAGCACCACAAACTACAGCAGGTAAACGCGAATCCATCTCATTAAAATCAGGAAATAACAATTTGATTTGAGTTCCTATTTTACCTGTAGTTTTATAATGCTTTTTTTCGGCTTCCTTTTACACATCAAACACATATTATGCCGATTTTGTTCGTGAGTTCTGGCCGAATTACTTTGCAAGTTCATAATTGACAATCACTATTTTTAAATTGAATGAAATTAAATAAATTGAACGAACGTTGCTGCGCGAAGTCAAATGCTATACTAAATTTTCTTTAAGATTATATATCACTTTAAATTCCACAAATTGTATTTACATATGATCTTTATATTATAAATAATAAATAGTATCGAGTACTGTTAGCTGTAACCTTTTCAATGTTTATTTTATTTGTATACAATGAATTAGGTGAGAATATAACGAACTTTAAGATTGTAGTTATGGAAAAATTTTCTAGCTTTGTATATATTATTTCTCATTTCTTAAGTAATTATATATATCAGTCGTTTTATAATTATAGATTTAATGCATATTAATACCGTAAATAAATGTTTTTACATACAGGTGATATAAAATAAATGGGGGATAGTTATTTACTTATTTGTTATTTCTATTTATATATATTCTATTTATAATAATGTTGCCTAATAAAACAATATTTGTTCATTCAAACTTAACTTTTTATGAATCGGCCACGTAAATTGATTTTAAAAAGTATGTCAAAATGTGTTTAAGATATCTAAAAATCATAATCAAAATGAATTTTGAGGCAACAAAACATTTTCATTTAAACTTCCTTTAGGCGAACCGTGTGCTACCTTTGAATCTCGTCGAACAAGAAGGAAAAGAAGCCAGTCAGATGATGATTTTTATTCAGCTGATGTCTATTGAAAAGGTAACTTTACACTTCTATTGTTTATATTTCACTTCGCTTTATTTTTATAATCACTTATATTTTATAAAAACATTTACTATCTACCACTTATTTCATTTTTAATAATAAAACGTAATCATTTTTCAGGTTACTTTTCAAGAGTATGTTTTCTTATTGGACCAGCTTGCATTGCTTACAACATCTGATTTCAAATCAGGTGATGTAAGTAAGTCACTATTGATATTTGTAGACTGCTTCTTTACTAGACTATACAGTTGTTTATAATCTCCAAAACCTGTTTATGATCTTCTTTTTGAATATTGGGACTTAAAAAAATTTTTCAATTCTTCATGTAAGTTTTTTCAAAATTTATTCATTTTTCTTGCATTTATAATAAATTTAATTTAAAATTCAATAATATTTCATGATATTTTTCATTGAAGTATTTCCTATTCGTTTACAAGAAAAAATTATAATTCAATATATGGTCAATGTCCCAATCGCTACTCACGAACCTATTACTAACCGCTCAATGTTATTTAGATACGAAAAAAAATTTTTAACAATGTGCGGCTAGTAATAGGTTCGTTAGCAGCAATTGGGACATTGACCATATCATAACGATAATAATTTTAAAAATAAACAAAAATTTAAAATAATATACGAATATTACTGTTTTTTTTTAAATATATTTTCAAGAGAAATGTTGAACTTAAGATGGATATTCATGACAAATATTGGTGGGATCGGACTTAAAACTTAAAGAAAATCATAAAGATATATAAGTCTTTTTGAGCCAATTAATTTATATCAATTATTTATAACACATAAGATTGAATTTTTAGATAATAGTTGAATAAAAACTTTAAAGAGATTTATCTCAAAATAGGTTTTTTTGTCATTTTAGCTTCTTTGCTGCAGCTTTTCAAAATCAAGGGTCCAACTTAAGGAAAAGATTTGAAGTTCCAGGCCGGACTTTTTTTAAATTATTCATGGGTCAAAATCTGCTATTTAGTATATATATTTAAGGTAAAAAAAGATTTATTAATAGACATTATAAAAAAAAAAAAATTATAGATATATTTAAACTCCATTTTTTTAGGTTTAAGCCGAGGCGTGATACTTTAAATCTAGGGGATTAACTCTTACTTTTAAATAGAAATATTGAGACTATCAATTTTAAGAAAAATTTGAATTAGACAAAGACAGAACTAACCAGCTGCTGGTTAAGAAGAAATCGTTAATATATCGTGAAACAGACCAAATTTGGAAAAGAGACAAAATATATTTTCATGTGTTAACGCGCGCAAAAAAAATTAACCTTAGAAAGTGACAAAACATGATACACAAATACAAATTTTTTCATTATCATAATTTTTTTTTTCAAACAAAAAAATTAAAAATTTTATATCTGTCAAACTTTGTAAATATATTTAAAAAGAAGAGTATGCGACTAAAAGAAAAATAAGAAACTTCTGCTTTGCAGTCAAGGAGACTTTACTTGGTTGACTCAGATGATGCAATTTTTAACCAACTTCAAAAAGAAGGAAGTTATACAATTCTACTTGTGTGTGTTTTTTTATGTTTGTTTACGCACAACTCTTGCATGGATTGACCGATTCCAAAAAACTTTTTCTTATCTGATATAGAATGTATCCAGAAAGGTCCAATACGTATCCTATAAGCATTGGGCCAATACTCGGTCAGTACGAGCCAATTATCTTAATAAAAAAATTACTTGAGAAAAAAATTACTTCATTTGTGTAAAAAAAAAAAATTATTTATTCGTGACTAATTCTGAAAGGGATTGATGGATTTGGATAAAACTTCTTTCATATGAACGAAGATCTGTCCAAAAAAAGAGCAAAAAATTTGAATGAGTACTATGGTTCAGTGGAGGAATTCACTAAAAAGTAGGTAATTACAAATTTTCATAAAAAACCGACAACATTAAATGTAACTATAGATACAATTTCACTTATCTCATTGTTATATTTAATCATCTGATGTCTTGATACCTCAAAATATTATATTAGTACTATAGTCTTTTGGGGAAACTGAAAAAAAACCTGCAGCTGTGAAGTATATTGTTCACGATGACAACTCTACTGAAAATAGGATCTGTAACGAACTTAGCAACGGCGCGCTGTCCTGCAGGGGAGCACTAAGATGTGAGTATAATACCGTAGTGTGTCCGATGACGAGTTGATATTGTCTTTATCAGAGTCAGAAAGCTCTTATACGTAGGCCTAGAGAGATATGAGAGTTATCACCCCTAGAATGGTGGACTTACCTGCGATCGAATGAAGATTCCTAGTGTGTGGGATTGGATTTAACTTAATGGCTGGTCGTCGATGAAAAGGGTGGGTACACGGTACTCCACCTACTCGTGTGCCATCATCATGTTGCACTGGGCTGCTTTTCGCAGGGCATTCTCACGTTTCATGTAATGGTCTTAAAATTGCTCTTGGAATTCCTCGACAGCAATCTCTGTCAGCCTCAGTTCATGCTTAAATACCATGTCTCCTGTCTGCATGATACGGCGAGAGAGGTCCACCTTGATCCTTGCGACCTCTTGCATCGTTGTAGAACACAGATACACTAACACTGAGAAAGAAAGTACACTAAAGTTTATGAGAAATAAGGTCACAGAAGTTTATCTATAAAGGAGGAACTCAGTCCAGTAGGAACGCACCGAAGTTACCTGAATAAAAAAACGCTGCTAAGTGCTTTGGCGCAAAGCTTTCTCATAGAGCTCATTGAGTTAGAGTAATTTTTTTAATGGCTATTTCATTAAAACTATTCTAAGTAAACCAATTTTCAATAGCTTCCGTAAAAGTTAATCAAAAAAAATAAATTGTATGGAAAATTTGAAGCAAATCCATCGATTACTTGTCGAGATTTCATTTACTAAATAAATACAAACATTTTTTTCAAAAATTTCAAAATGCTCTGAAATTAAAACTACTCTAAGGAAATCTATTTCCAGAAGTTTATTTTATTTCGGGGATCAAAAATTATTTCCATGCAAACTTTTAAGCAAATTCCTTGAATAGTTTACAAAAAATACCAAAAAATTGAAGAATCAAAATTTTTTTTTTTTAAATGACTGAAATTGATACTGCGTTAAGTAAACCAATTCTCAATAGCTTCCTATCAAATTATACAAAAAAAAATTCTATGCAAAATTTGAAGCAGATCTATCGAGTAGTTTCCAAGATCAAATTAAAATATTTTTTTCACAAATTCAACATGTTCTAAAATTAAAACTGCGCTAAGAAAGTCAGTTTTCAAAAGTTCTTTTTATTTCAGCAATCGAAAATAATTTCCATGAAAATTTTTAAGCAAATTCATCGAGTAGTTCACATAAAATATAAAAAAAATAAAAAATATTAAATTAAAAAGATTTTTTAAATTACTATTTTATTAAAACTATACTAACTAGGAGAGTGTCACACCTCCGGATCACGGATTTTGCTCAAACTTCGGGATAAGTTTTCAGATAATAAAATATGGAAAAAGCTAAAGTTATAGTCATAAATACTCAATATTTCCCTAGTTACAGGCAATTAAAGAAAATCACTAAAAAAGTTACTAGATTTTTAAACGCATATAGTTCTTTAGCATCGATAGCTACAAGCTTGAAACTTTTTTAAAATTAAAGCTGAGCTCAAATCCTTTCGAAATAGTAGTTACAGCATGTCAAAATATTATTTTTTCCCAAAGCTAGAGCGTAATAAGGATTGGACCTAATTTCAGCTTTTATTATTAATTAATGTTTTTAAAAGAAAAATCAGGTTCAATCCTTATTACGCTCCAGCTTTGGGAAAAAATAATATTTTGATATGCTGTAACTACTATTTCGAAAGGATTTGAGCTCAGCTTTAATTTTTTTTGACTTTCTGAGACTAAATATGTACAAATTAATAAAAAAATAGAAAATAATTTTTTTTGCCGATACAATGCTTTCTCTATGAGAAAGCAAAAAGAAAAAAAATGAACGATAATACACGTAATAAATAACATATATACATAAAAATTAAAAAAGGAAAAAAATGATAAATTAATATAATATAATCAGTGTTACGTCCTTACTCATACTTCAATTATTCTTTACTTTCCTACGATACTTAAACCTATTTACAAAAGCGGGCGGAGCATGGTTCCCTACATCAGCGCTAACATCTAACCTAACTACTTTTCTAGTCGCAGCCTCTTTATAATCCTTTTTAAGGATGCTGTTGGTTCTTTTTCTTCTTCTTAAAATGTTAGGCACAAATCTATCCTTCTTTGGTCTTTGTAGAACCGTACTTGGGTTTTCGATACTCCTGCCTTCGTCACTCTGTGCTATATTGGCAGTGTCTGGCTGACTGACCATTATCGGTTCATTTAAGTGACGATTTTGCTGGTCTACTTAATCCAAAACTTCATCTAACCGTTCTTCAACTGCGCTTTGCACATTTGCGCTACGGTGGACTTCCACCTCGATCAGCGCTTGTTCTTCTTGTGCTGAGTTTTGCAAGGCGTTATTATTGTGCGATGGCGGTACAAGCAGATGCTCCTTATCTGGTCCTATTCTCTTTGCACTAGCTGCTCGACCAGAGTTAACTGTTCCTAGCTTCTTAAAAAGAAAGCTGGTTTTAATCTATCGGTCGATACAACCATGTTTCTACCATTTTTTTCTATGGTATAATTCCTATCACCATCTTGCCCCGATATAACTTTGTGAGGTCCTATGTATGGATGCGTGAGGGATTCAACCACTTTTACTCTTTCGAAAACGTGGGTGCAGTGACTCAGTTCCTTAAGCATAAACGGCTTGATTGCACAATGGTGTGCAGCGGGTACTGACTTAACTTTCCTTATGTACTCCTTAAATTCCATTAGAAATTTGCCAGAATCATACGCACTAAATTCACGGAACTCGCAAAGATCGTCTGGTATTGTTAATGTTGTACCGTATAGAAATTCGGCTGGACTCGCCCCCGTATCTAATCTTAGGCGAGTGCGCAGACCAAGCATTACGGTAGACAAAACTCTAGTCCACTCTGCAGTGTCCGTATGGCACATAATTGCAGCCTTAAGATCTAGGTGACATCTCTCGACGATACCCTTGGAGGCTGGGTGGTATGGTGTTGTCCTAGCTTTCTAACACCCAATATTATTTAATAGTTGTTTAAACAATTGCGCCTCGAATTGCCTTCCTTGATCACTCATTATGATCAGCCGTGCGCTAAATCTTGCAGCGGAACTGCCTAGGGCAACCTTGAAATCTGTCTATCATTGATAGAATATACCTGTATCTTTTACATGATGGTAGTGGACCCACGAGATCCACATAAACATGAGTAAAACGAGCGTCTGGCTTGGTGAACTAAGAAGGCAAAAATTTATTCTCGCAAGTGAATTTTGATTTTTGGCAATCAATGCATGACCTGCTGCACTATGCTGCTATTTCTTGATTCATCTTGGGCCATATATATTGCTGTCTAATCAGCTTAGCTGTTACCTTGCCCAACGGATGTGAGTTTTGATTGTGAAACAGGTTAATAACATCTTACCTCAGTTTCTTGGGAATATACAGGTGGAAAACCTGGTCCAACAGCTCGACACACGAATAGGTTTTTCCGACTCCCCATTGCAGCCTAATTAGTTGGAGGATGACTCGGGTTTTCCAAGGTGGCTTTTAATTCTTCATCTTCGAGCTGCTTCCTTGCCAACTACTCCAAGGAAAAAAGTGTGGAAAACTTTACGTCCTCTATCCTTGATAAGGAGTCTGCTACTGCATTATCTTGGCTAGGTAAACAGCATATTTGCGTATTGAATTCTGCTATATGTGACAACCTTCTACTGTGGATTGCAGGACAATTTTCTGCATTCTGCGCGACAGCATATATGAGCGGCTTGTGATCAGTATGGATCTTAAACTCTTGACCATCGAGATAATGCTTGAAGTTCTTGAGCGCTTCATATATAGCTAATAATTCTTTATCTAAAACACAATAGTTTCTTTGTGCATGCGTGAATTTTGTTGAAAAAAATGCTAATGGTTGCCACGAGTCATTTACTAATTGCTCAAGGGACGCACCCATCACGAAATTTGAAGCATCCGTTACGACTCTTACTTCTGCATTTTCTGCTGGGAACGCTAAATAAGCTACTTCTGCTAATTCTTTTTTAGTTTTTTCAAATGCGTCCTCAGTTTTCTTTGTCGATACTACAGGGTGTTTATCGTTTTTCTTATTATCACTAATTAATGCATTTAAATGGCGCTGTTTTTCAGCTGCATGCGGTAAATATTTCCTATAAAACTTAATCATGCCTAAATACCTACGCATGTTATCTTTAGACTTTGGCTTTGGGAATTCCTTTATAGCTTTAACTTTACTTGGGTTCGGGCGGAACCCCTCTCCGCTCACCTGGTGTCCAAGAAATATTAACTTGGAAACACCGAACTTGCATTTGTCCACGTTCAGACGTAAATAAAACTTGGCGAGCCTCTCAAATCACCATCTTTAGATGTACCTCGTGTTCCTCTGGCGATGAAGATGCAACAAGAATATCATCTACGAACGCAAATGCAAAGTCTAAATCTCCTAGGGCAAGATTGATGTACCTCTGGAAGATTTGAGCGGTATTTCTAAACCCGAACGTCATCACAAAATACTCAAAAAGGCCGAAGGGCGTAACGACTGCAGTTTTAGGCACGTTCTCCGGAAAGATTGGTATTTGCAAAAACGCTTGCTCGAAGTCCAGCGCGGAGAATATACTTTTGTTATGCAAATTACTTGTAAAGTCATATAAATGCGGCAAGGGATACCTGTCAGGAACCGTAACCTTATTTAATTTACGATAATCGCCGCAAATTCGTCAGCTACCATCCTTCTTGGGTACCATATGGATGGGTGTAGCCCACGGACTTTTCAGAGGTCTTCAAATTCCCTCCTTGACCCATTTCTCAAAGAACAAAAAAAAATATAAAATCATCCATATTCAAACTGCCACCAAAGGTGATGCATCAGATGAAAATAATTCCACCTAGTATTGTTTAGAGCTCTGGCTCTTTCTCGTCATTTTGAAAATATCTAAATACTTATCATGTTATATCATATGATAGTAAATGCTAAGGTATTTAATTTAAGTACTAATAAAAGTTCTTAAGAAGTCTAAAACCATAATTATGTCAATTTTAAGGTCTTTTAAAAATTAATGTATCAAATCCCTGAATTCTTATTTTATTTAATTACGAAATGTGATTATATATTTCTTATACTTCAGTTTTGGGCCACAAAAATGCCGGTATCACCACGCAAATCTAAGAGTTTTAATTTTATCTCAAATGAGATATTCCTATTAATTCAGTATAATTTGGCCAACGTAATTATATTCATAAATATTACAATTTTTTTACAAAATCATTAAAACTGATCCGTTCTGAAATATTGTGATATAAACTTAATTATCTATTTATACGTAATCGTTATCTTTTGAGTGCTATGAGGTTAATATTATTAATTCGATGTAAATTCACTATAAAATTTATTAAGATGAGGTTTTTTTGTGAGTCTTTATTAGTATCAACACAGAGTTATGCCTTACCTTCATGAAGGACGTAAAATTATAGAACAAGCGTGCTGTATAATTATTGTGGTTCATAGTGTGAGAAATAAAAAACATGTGTTTCTATATTTCTCTTATATGAAAGTTAGAAAAAGAGAGAAACAAATCGTATCATATTTTTTCTCTCTTTTACGAGGGTCAAACTCATCCAGTAAGGGCACTCGGTCTATTCTCAAATGTCTATGATCTTCATTCAAGTTTCACACTTAAGAGGTGGCCGTATAGCTCTGTCTTTGTCCAATCAAATTTTCGATATTAATAAATTAAATATAGCTATACAAAAGTAAGGGTGGAGCCTAATAGATTTAAGGACAAGCAAACGATTATATTCTATGAAAAAATATAAATATTTTATTAGTTTTCAAGTGAAGTCTGAAACAGGAACACAGTCGAACTTAAAATTCAAGTTTCACTGTTTTTCCAACACGGTGGAAAACAAATAACTCTCTAATGTGCTATGAATACACGTAGCTAGAGGCCTCTTACTTCGCTTATGCTGACGGCTGCAATGGATAGGAAGCATCCTTAATACTAATTTGAAATACTTAACAATAAGACGGTAATGCGTGGGCATACCCTTAATATTACTGGTAATTTATACTTAATGTTATTGAGACAATAAGTGGAAAACATCTTTAGTATCGATTTAAAACTATATTCAATGAAAAAAAAATCCATAAGTTAATCTAATTACTATGGAAAAGGATTTGGTTGTAGGCACCCATTTGTTTCCGGCTCATAAATTTTCACCCATTGTATATTTTTTGGATTTATAGGTGTCTATAGAAAGATGAAGACCTTAGCTAACTACCAACGAAGGGACAAAATCGATTCCGTCAAATAGAATAATTTTTTTTGTTAATTTTGTAAAATACCCACATTAACAAAAAAGATTTTGGTTCGGTTGTGGACAATCATGCAAAATTGTTGATGTTAAGATATTGGTTGCAATCCATATTGCATCATAAAGTAGGAATAAATTCCTACTGAATAAATGTGCATTACACTCAGCTTCATTGATTCACTTCGATTTGTAATTCTTTTGAAAAAGTATACATAAATATAAATAAATTTTTTTGTTTTTTTTTCAAGCACAGAAAAATTAATTTACCTACAGCACGAAGTACACGCGCTTATTCGCTTCGATATTTGGCATAAAAAAACGTGCTGCCATAATACATAAATGACATTTGTCAGAAAAACCTAATATGCTTTTTGTCAATAGAAACGCAGGCATGTTCAAAACCAAACCATACCCACAACCGAACCTCTTTCCCTACTATGTACAAGATAAGAAATGACGTGGTTGGTACGACAGTACGGTGGTACAACGGGACCGCGATGAGGCGGTGTAGATGTGCACGTGTGTGCTCACTAGACGTAGCTCTAATGCATCCAGCATATGCACTGTAGTTCGGACCAGTGTGCACACTCGATCGACTCTAATGTGCAATAGAGAGAGCAAGTCTGCCTAAGCTGAGGTGCGCCTCAAGCCAAGACAGCCTACTATTATCGGTCTCCCTCCCTTTAGCCTGATATGCTTACTCATCTAGGAGAGAGGAAAGATTATAGTCCACACGGCTTGCCCTTGCTTGGTTCTCGGCTCCTTATATCTCCTGAGCCTTATTTTTTTCGTTGCGCGAAACGACGCGCGTAGTGGCCAAGCTCGGAACTACGACTCAGTAACAGCTCAGCTGTTACGTGGTATATTTAAATTGTGCGAGTTTTGTGGAGGCGGGTCTTCGTATCTGTAACAAATTTCAGTAAGTTGTTTTATCATACAAGATAAGTATACGGTAAAAATTTCAGCCCCAGAACCGCAGATATAGGCCCAAAAGGGTAAAAAACAGTCTTTTTTAGCCTACTTTAAAACTTTCATAACTCGTCACCCGATAAACCGATTTTAATCCACAATCTCTCGTGATTTCATATTTTTGTTAAGTATTCATGAAATTTCTTTAAAATTATTGATTGTTTAACTTCTTTTCACGGAAAAATTGAGTAAACTAAAAAAATTAAAAACTATCAATATTGAAACTGCTGCTGAAGGCAATGCTGTTAATAAGAATACTTCCAGCATGTCACGTTTGAAAAGTATTACCAGAAGCTTTAAAATAAGCTGTCAAACGTTAATATCGGTTATCATGGAGCCGAGATACAACTTTAAATGTTACAATTGCATAAATATTGCAATTTTCGTAAAAATCGCGTTTTTACCATTTTTAAAGTGACGCACAGTGGCCCAAATCGAAAAAAACGATCACGGCTTTTTCACGTTAATCGCATGTTTCAAAGTGAAAATAAAAGGTCTCTATCCATATTTTACGATACCAAGTCCCAGAGAGATGGCAAATATCCAGCTATAATAGGATTTTCGCTCCAAATTGTACAATTTAACATTATGAATATTACCCATTAGAAAGATATCTATAAGAAAAAATTAATGGGCTTGTAAACTCATATAAAACATAAATTATGTGCAAACACACACACACACATACATGTTCGTAGACACAGACACAGACACAGACAAAGACACAGTCATAGATTAAGACATAGACACACACACGCGCATGCACCATTAAGTACATGTACACAGATCTATATTATCATTCTCCTAGAAATACATATATGCATAGATACATATGTGTGTGTGTATATATATGAGCAGTTCTCCTAGAAATCAAATGTCAAAAATTTTTTGTCTCTAAAAACTTTTTTACGCGTTTTTATCCATGTTAGGAATTACCCTGAACTTCTTCATATTTTTTCAGGACTTATTTTAGGAGTTGTCAAACATCAAATTTGGATACGTTCCTGATCTTTGAAAATTTGGACCACTTTCATCCATAACGAAGCATTTTTCACTATAGTCTGTTATGTGGTTTTTTTTGAGGAAATTTAATTAATTTAGAAAAATAAATACAGTGCATCTTATAACTGTAGAAACACCCAATCATCATATGTTATAGGCACTTTATGTGTTGCAAAAAGGCGTATATCCGGGTAAAACTTGTTTTTCTATCTTATAAATGAACAACTTTGATAAATTTTATTGGAATGAAGCTTTATAAAGCATAAGGAAAGGCATTTATATAAAATAATACAAATTCCACTGTTTACAAGATTATTTCACTAGTTCAAAAGACAAAATTTTATTTACTTTAATGAGTTCAATAATTTATTGTTAATTATGCATTTAGGATATCTCACTTAACTAATCATAAAATATTTTTTTATAGTTGCAATCGTTATGCAATTTTTATGTAAGAAATTATTAACCAGTAAAATATTTTCATTAAATTTAAAATTTTCATGCGTGCCTATACTTTAAATTTCCTGCCCTCTATGCTCAATTCATACTAGTAACTGATCTGGAACTTGTGATAGAGTCCGATAGAGTACCCTTGAGTAGCAAACTGTAACGGAAGCTAATTTGAATGACTGATTAGTTCTCCACCAATAGAATTTTTTTTGACAGACGATAGTTTATTTATGAAAATGAACAAATACAAAATGCCCGGAGGCAAGTATTTAACTGATAACGAAAAAGGACAAATTCAAGCATATCGCGTGTCTGAATTAAGTCTTAGAAAAATATTGAAAAAACTCAAAATATCTGTAAAAGTTATATATGGCTGATTCCATTCAGATTCATGCAAGCCGTCAAGGATCGATTTTTTTTTGGCTGAAAACTATGTGAATGTGTTCTTATACTCAAGAGAAGATGTGGAGACTCCAAAATACAACTTAAAAAAATTTTTTCACCACACTATAGCCTATTTTCTGTTAAATGTTAAAATGAAAGGTAAAAAAATGGAAATGGACCTCCGTATTCAAAATGCTCTATCTCCGTGAATTTTTGACTTTTCAAGACTAATTTTTTCATTTAATTTGAGAAATACGGTTAGTTTTTAATGCTGTTCCGTTTTTTGCGATGCGAGTTGATCCCTCCAAGTTATTCATAAAAAACCTAGAAAAAACGATTTTTTTTTAATGCGATTTTCTCAAAAACTATATATATATATATATATATATTTATTCTTATATGTTTTCATACGTAAAAAATGCTAACTTTTAGGGTAGGTGAGAATATGCTATTCTGCTTTGATTTTTTAAGAGTCCTTTTCTAATCAAAGAATTGAGTTTTTTTACAGAAACTAATGACTTTAGCAAAAAATGAAGAAAAAGCCGCATCTCGTATAAAAAAAGCAATATTTTCTTTGATAAAAAAAATTCATTATTGCTTTGTTTTCAAGAAAACCTTGAAAAACTTAAATCATAAAGGTTAGGGTGGACAATTTGGTTTTTCAAGGTCTTCTTGAGAACGAAGTAATAAAATTAATTTTTTCTTATCAAAGAAAATATTGCTTTTTTTGATATAAGATGCGGCTTTCTTTTCATTTTTTGCTAAAGTTATTAATTTTTGTAAAAAACTCATTTCTTCGATTAGAAAAGGACAGAGATACGTGACCTCCTCTTAAACAGATTTTCGAACGTTTTTTTTTTTATATTTTCTATTTTAAAGCATTGATACCATGGCACATCGTGCCATTTTTTCAACGACTACGTCTTCTTACTATTCATTTATGCTTTTATTTATTAATGTGATAAAAATATTAACAAAAATCTTAAAAATAAACCTTTGATCAAGTTTTTGGATCAATTCGAACCAAAGTTATGACGATTTTAAGTTTATAAAATAGATGAATTTTTAAAATTTTTTTCAATTATAGAATATTAAGACCATGTACTCTTCCATTAATTATGCTCTTTCACTATTCGTTCACTGTTTTATTCATAAGTATATTGTTAGTGTTTGCAAAAACTTTCAGAATGAGCCATTACTCAACTTTTTTGGTCAATTAGAGCAAAAATTATAGCAATTTTAAGTTTAAAAATGTGTTCAAAAATAAATAATCATTTATTCAGTTTGAATTTATGAATGCATATTTTCTCATTCATGCAATAAAGTTCTAGAAGTAAACACAAGATCTTATTTAGCTTTCCAGTAGTGAATTTGTTTTATTCCCTTGACTTCTTTTGCTTTTTCTTGCCATTCAACTTTTTTTGTTTGTCGAAAAACTTCTAGTTCTTCTTTGCTTAAAAGGAGAATGTTGATGGATGGAGTGTATAGTGACACGTGAGCTGCAAAATCTTCTGCATTTATAATAAATTCTGCACTTTGCTTGGACAAATTGTGTACTGCAGCATAATATTCAACTATACCTCCTATTCCATCACATACACCTTTTCCATGCCCGGTTGCAGAAAATAACCATTTTCTTTTTTCTTTTGAATTTCTAAACTCGTAAAATTGGTATCTATTTTTGAAATGACTGGCGGCTCCATCCGAAATGATTATGATTTCTTCTAATTCTTTCAGAGTGTGTTTTTGTTTTATATTCTCGATATATCCTATATAGATTTTTAGAGAAATGGTACATAGCTTCCATGTGTCTTATTTATAAGTCCTTCCTCTCTATCTTGGCCAGTGATGATGCTATTGTAATTAACTCAAAATCTTTTCATAAAGCAAAAAAAAAAAAAAATTATAAAAGTTACACGATTTTTTTTTCAATTCGATCTCTTCTTATCTACTGCGATGCGCTATATTGCTAATGAATACGCTTGGAACGCAACTTTGCTACCTGGTGGCGGCATGCACCAACTACTCTCAAACTAAATTTTACTTGCAGGCGCTAAATTCAACCTGAATAAATAATTATTTATTTTTTAACTCATTATTAAAATTGCTATAACTTTTGTTCTAATTAACCAAAAAAGTTGAGTGATGGCTCATTCTGAAAGTTTTTGCAAACACTAATAATATACTTATGAATAAAACAGTGAACGAATAGTGAAAGAGCATAATTAATGGAAGAGTACATGGTCTTAATATTCTAAAATTGAAAAAAATTTTTAAAATTCATCTATTTTATAAACTTAAAATCGTAATAACTTTGGTTCAAATTGATCCAAAAACTTGATCAAAGGTTTATTTTAAAGATCTTTGTTAATATTTTTATTACATTAATAAATAAAAGCATAAATGAATCGTAAGAAGACGTAGTAGTTGAAAAAATGGCACGATGTGCCATAGTATCAATGCTTAAAATAGAAAATATTAAAAAAAAACGTTCGAAAACCTGTCTAAAAAATCAAGGCAGAATAGCATATTCTCACCTACCCTAAAAGTTAGCATTTTTTACGTATAAAAACATATGAGAATAAAAAACTATATATATATATATAGTTTTTGAGAAAATCGCATTAAAAAAAATCGTTTTTTTTTAAGGTTTTTCATGAATAACTCGGAGGGATCAACTCGCATCGCAAAAAGCGGAACAGCATTAAAAACTAACCGTATTTCTCAAATTAAATAAAAAAATTCGTCTTGAAAAGTCAAAAATTGACAGAGATAGAGCATTTTAAATATGGAGGTCCATTTCCATTTTTTCACCTTTTATTTTAACATTCAACACAAAATAGGCTATAGCGTCGTGAAAAAATTTTCTTAAGCCGTATTTCGGGGTCTCCACATCTTCTCTTGAGTATAAGAACTCATTCATATAGTTTTCAGCCAAAAAAAAATTCGATCCTTGACGGCTTGCATGAATCTGAATGGAATCAGCCATATAGTTTTTTTTTTAAATAGTCTCTTATGTGGTTTTTTTTAGGGAATTTTATTAATTCATAAAAATAAATATTTCCCAAGTCATAGAAGTTTCTTGTAAAAGTTACAGGTGATTGAAATATGCTAACAAAATAGCGTAAAAAATTGATATGTTACACGCTAAAAATATTAACAAATATTTTGTAATTTTCAATAAGGCAAAACATTCGAAACACGAAAGTTTTTTAGGAAAATAAAGCTTAAATTAAAGCATTTAATATGTACTATATTTTATTATTACTACATGTTTTTGTAAGAGTCTTAGTTGTTTGGTTATTCAAGATTTTATAAATGTTCCTTTTTATTATATTTTTGAAAAAATGTCTATATCTTCGTCTATGGGACCTATTCAAAGAAAAGACAAAACACGGGTTAATTTTTTTCATCAAAAGATCATATCCTGAAGTTTTAGCAAAATCCATTTCTCGAAGGTCGGGTACTCTCCTTGTGAGTGAATTTCTAGATTTTGATTAATTAAGAGGTGGTCGCGACTATTTGCCGCATTAGAGCGCTCCGGTCAGGTGAGAGAAAAATATAAAATATTTTTTACATTTAAGTAGTTAAGCCAAGATGGTTTGTATCACCTGATCTAGAAACGGTTGCCGTTTCTATATCACTTGATTTAGAAGCGGCAGTTGTTTCTGTGTCATTGATACATAACCGGCTTAGGATTTTTTGGGGGGTGGGGGAATCATTTCTGCATCACCTGAGCTAAACCTGTTATAGAGTTTCATGGTGGTGAAACTGATTGTAGCTCAATGAGCTGGGATTGGCGTTGTATTTTTCGGGAAAGTCCCGGAGTGAGTCGCTGGACTTCCAAGCACTGTTCTTATTCTTATCTACTTAGTTAAAAACTTTATAGCTTTTTATATTTTATATCTTTAGATGGCATTTGTGATTTATATTTTTCATAGTGCTCTACCCATCCCACACAGCATGAAAGATTGCTGCAAGGTTGCTGCAAGGTTTCATGAAAGTTTCGAAACTTCGCAGCAACCTTTCATGAAAGATTGCAGCAACATTTATATGTCCGCGCTAGAACCCGGTTGAAATATTTCTAAAAACCTCGCAGCAATCTTTCAGAAAACCTCGCAGCAACCTTTCATGAAAACCTCACAGCAATATTTCAGGAAATGTAACCGAAATATTTCAAGAAACCTTGCAGGAATCTTTTAGAACACCTCGCCGCAACCTTGCAGGAAACCTCGCAGCAATCTTTCAGGAAATGTAACAGAAACATTTCAAGAAACCTCACAGGAATCTTGCGGGAAAAATAGCAAAAACATTTCAAGCAACCACACAGAAATTTTTCAGAAAATCTCGCCGTAACCTTGCAGAAAACCTCGTAGCAACCTTTTATGAGATATTGCAGCAACATTTATATGTCCGCGCTAGAACCCGGTTCAAATATTTCTAAAAACCTCGCAGCAACCTTTCATGAAAACCTCGCAGCAACATTTCAAGAAACCTTGCAGCAATCTTTCATGAAAGGTTTCTCGTAATATTTCATGAAATTTTTCCCAAATTTTGCCGTGAACAACGCTCATACCTTTCCGTATGGTTTCCTGCAATATTTTGTAAAATATTTCTTAAATCTTGCCAAAAGCTTACTGCAGTAATATTTACTAGTAGGCAGGATTTTCTATCCTTGTGTGATAAAGTTTTTCTTATTTGCTTAAGTATCAATCGTTCTATCTATAAATTACTCGTTGAGCGCAATAGTATTGTTATCAATATTTGTGCACAAGAAGAAAAAATTCCTCAGCATCGTTTTTGAGAAAAGTAGAGAATATTGAAATAAAAGGTTTTGTTTCTAATATTTATGCGTTCTTTACTTTTTTCAATAACATTTCGATGGATTTTTTTACCCTACGCATAAATATTTATAATAATAGCATACTTATTGCGCTCAACTTCCCGTTTACAATACAACTACAGCAATAAATACTTGAGTAAATAACAGCAAACCAAATACAAGGCAAGAACAGCGAATCTGGACTGCTCTTAGAATCTTTTATAAAAACTTGTGGAATGATTGCTGAAACTGTTTATGAAAGGTTTGCTGCAATTTCATTTTGAAATTATTCATGAAACTTTGCTGATACTTTTGATGAAACGGTTTTCTGGAATATTTTATAAAGATTGCCAAAAATATGGTAATAACCATTGGCGAAATGTACATAGCAATATTTTTTGTGATATCTTAGAAATCTTGTCAAAAACCTTGCAGAAATCTTACTGTAACATTTAACAAAAGATACCTCGTAATATTTCATAAAATATTCATCAAATTTTGCTGGAAACCTCGTTGAAACCTTTCATAAAAGGTATCTTGCAATATTTCGTAAAATGTTTCTAAAATCTTGCACCAACCTTGCCGCAACCTTTCATCAAAGGTCTCTTGCGATATTTCGTAAAATGTTCCCCAAATCTTGCTAGGAACCTCACTGAAACCTTTCATGAAAGGTTTTTTGCAATATTTCATAAAATGTTTCTAAAATCTTGCAGGAATCTCGCTGCAATCTTTCATGAAAGGTTTCTTGCAATATTCCATGAAAAGTTCCCCAAATCTTGCTGGAAAACTCGCTGAAACCTTTCGTGAAAGGTTTCTTGCAATATTTCATGAAATGTTTTTATAATCTTGCAGAAACCTCGCTGCAACCTTTCGTGAAAGGTTTCTTGCAATATTTCATGAAATGTTTCTAAAATCTTGCAGAAAGCTCGCTGCAATCTTTCATGGAAAGTTCGATGCAATATTTCATCAAAATGTTGTCTAAATCTTGCTGAAAATCCCGCTTAAACATGTAATAAAAGTTTTCTTGCAATATTTCATGAAATGTTTTTAAAGTCTTACAGAAACCGCGCTGCAACCTTTCATGAAAGGTTTCTTACAATATTTCATGAAATATTTCCAAAATCTTGCAGAAAACTTGCTGCAACCTTCCATGAAAGGTCCCTTGCAATATTCCATGAAATGTTTTATAAATTTTGCTGAAAACCTCGCTGAAACATGTCGTGAAAGTTTTCGTCCAATATTTCATGAAATGTTTCGAAAATCTTGCAGAAACCTCGCTGCAACCTTCCATGAAAGGTTTCTAGCAATATTTCATGAAATATTTCTAAAATCTTGTAGAAACCTCGCTGCAACCTTTCATGAAAGGTTCCTTGCAATATTCCATGGAACAATTTCTAAATCGTGCCGAAAACCTCCCTGCAACCTTTCGTGAAAGTTTTCTTGCAATATTTCATGAAATATTTCTAAAATCTTACAGAAACCTCGCTGCAACCTTTCATGAAAGGTTTCTTGCGAAATTTCATGAAATATTTCTAAAATCTTGCAGAAACCTTGCTGCAACCTTTCATGAAAGGTTTCTTGCAATATTTTATGAAATGTTTTCTAAATTTTGCTGGAGACCTCTATGCAACCTTTTATAAAAGGTTTCTTGCAATATTTCATGAAATATTCCTAAAATCTTTCAAAAACCTCGCTGCAACCTTTCATGAAAGGTTTCTTGCAATATTCTATGAAATGTTTTCTCAATCTTGCTGGAAACCTCGCTGAAACATGTCATGAAAGTTTTCTTGCAATATATCATGAATTGTTTCTAAAATCTTGCAGAAACCTTGCTGCAACCTTTCATGAAAGGTTCCTTGCAATATTGCTTGAATTATTTTCTGTAACCTTGTAGCAAGTTGGCAGCAATATCACACTGAAATGTTTCATGAAACCTCTTAGCAATGTTAAGACAAGATTGCTGCAATCTTGTGAAAATATTTCAGCACAATATTTTAGTGAAAGTTTCACTGCAATATTTTATGCTGTGTGGGATGTTGTTTTCACATTCTTCACCTTTTTATCAGGTAGGAGAAAAGGCGTGTACTCTACACAATTTTGAGTTGTATGACATAGTGTCTGTTCCATGATGAAATAAATGTGAATCACGATGTGTTTGCTTTTTATTGGGAGTGATGCGAGCCCGAACCATCGCACTCCACCTGTAAGATACATCCATTAGCCATCATCCCTCCTTTGTACTTCCTATGGTAGCATAAATCAATTTAGCTGTTTTTAGTAAAGTATCTCTTTATAAGTCGGACATTGTGCAGAGCTCAACGAGCTTTGTATGTATCATTTTGATTGAAGCAAACAGTCTTAAGCTTTATTTTATCAGCTGGTGAAAAACCAATTTTTGTGACGTCATAAACTTTAAACTTGAAGCGTTCTAGCCACTTTTTTCTTATACTACTCACGACAAAAATGTTGGTCGCATCATTTAGGGTATGTCTTAGAATGTTGCCTAAGTCAGTATAGGGAATGGTACCAGAGCTCCATGATAATCTATGATAGTAATATTTTAACCATGTATTTTCTTCATTGTACTCGTCCGAAAGTCTACGCCAAGAATATGGCTTCTTGAAAAGGAGTACTAGAGGCTCGGTATCATCGTTGAGCGGCATTACAGCCAACTTTTTGAGTAGATAGTCATCACTAGACTGTTTGAAACCTTGCATATCCACCAAGTACTCTATGCTGATTAATAACCTTTTCAAAGTACTAATTCACTGTCAGTATTTGCACGAGTGTCTTCCCAGTCCATAATCCAATCACTGAAATCACTGAAATACAACTTTCGTATTGATTGAACGTTGTTAACAGCACAAGAATTTTTATACATGCAATTATGATGTGAACAAGAGTCTGTTTTAGTTAGCCGTTGATCAAAATAAGGAATACCCAGTTTACTGATATCTACAACTTCAGAATCAAACTTCTCTAACCAATCTTTTTTCACTTTACCAATCACAAAAACTTGTGTAGCGTTCTGTAGAGTTCATCGGAAAACTTTTTCCATTTAAGCATAGTCGAGATCTCCAGAACTCCAAGCTAATTCATAATAGCAAAGCTCGAGCCAGAGATTTTCACGCTTGTATTTCGAAGTTAACTTTTTCCGAGGAAAAGGTGGTTTGAAAAGATGCACCGTTGGTTCAGCCAACTCAAATAGAGGAACGGTAGCCAACTCTTTTAAAACATACTCTTTACCTGGCTTTTTAAACCTTGTAAGCCCACTGCGTATTCCATCTTGTTGGAGAATAAAATCTCAGCTAACTCTCGCTTTCTTATATCCTACCATTCCCACTTTTTTGCAGACTATCACCACTTCTTTAGACTGATTTTCTGACATCACCGCTTATGGCGTTGTGTTCTATAATTCGATCATGTAAGATTAGACAGTAAGCTGGCGTTCCAGCTGGAAAGTTTTGTTCGGTCTCGAATTCAAGACGAACATTAACTGGAGCACTCTTCAGAGAATCATTTTGTTTTAAACATTCGATGGCTATCAGTGGCATGTGATTGATATAATCTGATATTTTCAGCATTAGTTCAAGCTTCTCTCCATAGTATGCATATTGGAAATTAGAATACATATCATATAATATTGCATACTGATTATTGACAATATCAAGATTCATATTTCCGTAAGGATAGTGCTGAGAATTGAGAAATAGTTTTACATTGCTCAAATCACAGTGATCGAACTGACTAGCGTTAGCAGTTTTTTGTCATTTTAATTTGTCTGGAAACCAAGAATGATAAAACAAGGCTTCTCTAGCTGATTAGATGTTTTGACAGTCCATACATGTTTCGTTAATGCAGGTAATAATCGATATTCTTACAATTTCCAGGAATGGAAGCTCATTAAGATAGGTTTATTTTTCTCGATTTTTCGAAGCATGCAAATTTTACATTTATTGGATAACTGTATGTGAGGCATAAGCCACTCGATCCTTAAAAGATCAATTTTGAAATTTTCGAAAGCATTACTAGCATTCGGTGTTTTTATTACTGCGTTAATAATGTTACTGGATCTCGTAAGAATAAGTTCATGTGTAACATTGACTATGATTTGCGATAATCTTCAGCAAAGTCTAAAATCATACTGAAAATTATGAAAATATCAAAATAGGCATTGTTATTAATGATTTTTCGAGTTTCTGCTATATCAATCCAACTGGATCGATCTCGATAGCATTCATTTCATAGCAAAATTTCTCGAATAGATGGCAGATGCCATTATTAACTAAGTTAGTTCTTGCTACAGCAGTGCAATCTTGTTGCAAGTTTATCACTATTATTGAAATTTGACGAAGTATAAGGCTGATACGCGTGCATCTCACAGTGAGCTATTGACTCATCCAATGTTACTCCGGTCCTTATGTTTAAAATTTTCTCCATTTCTTTGAAAATAGCAAAAAATCAAACATTTAATTTTCCACCAGGAGCTCTTATTTTTAAGCCTTGGCTTTTCAAAAACTGAATGTTCTGCCGTGTTAATACTTTGACTTGTCGATAATGACTGATGTTTGAATGCCATCTTGATTTACTTTTATACCATTTGTTATTTTTATTGTTAAAAACTACTCCCATTTTTTTATACAGGTTTAATATGAAGTCCAATTGTAATAGTTTCTCCACAAAAGTTAATTAAATTCTCGTCTTAATTGAGTATACGCACTTATAAATAATCTATGCCCTTGACGATGACTGGAAGATAAATGGCTTGTGATAGCACTTTCATATCTTATATCCTGGTGGGACTGCAGGAAAGAATTCATATATCGTGTGCACTTGTCGACCGTTTATATAGGCACCAGAGACGATATTGCACTTGACTCGAAGAGCGTTGACCTTCAGGATAGCTACAGGTAAATCTGAATGATTCGTGACGTCAGTGAGAAGAACGCGTTTTGCAAAGTCTAATGAAGGTCCTATCGAATGTTCTGGTCGAAAATCAATGAGACAGTTGCATTTTATTTTACTGCGAAGTGTATTATTGTTTGATTTAATACTGATTGATATACTTTTTGCCGTCAATGTTTCACTAAGATAGTTCTTTATATCCTCAATTTCATAACTACCAGTCAATAAAACAATTTCTCCCTGTCCAACGTGGAATAGATTACTACCCTTGTCAATACTAGGTATAGAATTGAATGTCATAAAAGCAACTAATCTGAGAACATAATTCTTGTCAGGTAAAAATTCGATTGTTGGAAAATACTGCTCTTCCAGTACAGACAATGTACCCGAAAGACTCAAAGTCAATTAATCTTCCATGATTGTTGAACGCATGATGAACAAATACTCATCATTCTTTTCTTTATATATCAAGAGTATTACTCAAGAATCTTAGACAAAGATGACCGCAATTTATAGTATCAAAGTCTTGATATCTCTCAGGATTGTATTTGATGTTGTCTACTCCCAAATATGTCACTAAATTCAAGGGAGGTTGAAGGTCACCAAAGCTATCAAAATACACAACATTGTTCCCCCTTTTGCGATATGCTACCAATGCGTTCCAGGCCCATCTGCATCATCGAGATTAACAATAGCTGATTCTCTATAGTGCGGTCCATTAATAGGCATAGCATTCCTCATAAATACTCCTCGAAAATTTGAGATTTTTAGGATTTTTGCATACTTGATGAGATCAGCATCGGTGCGTGCTCTTTGAGGTAATTTTACTTTGAAGATCTTTTTTTTTCAAAGAATTCTTTGGTTTCATACGAAGACCAAGACAAGTTTTATATAGTTTTGAGTGAAGATTTTTACCGAGAGCTATTTCTTTCATCTTTATATTATGTCTCTTATTTTCTTCTAATTATTATTTAGCAGCTTTGGAATTGTTTACCGCTTTAGTAATTCCAGCGGCACCTCCAGCTATACCACCGACAGTTCTCAAATCTGCAAAGATTAGTATAAGAAATGGTAAGATACCTCCTACTTTCTTTGGAACTGGTAAAGTATGTGGAATTTTTATATTCTTTTTACCACCTGCTTTTTCAACAGCATTATGGGCACCTTTTAGAGCTGACAGAATGGCTTTTCGAACACATTTTGTAGAAACAATTGATTGTGATGCAGCCTTTACTATTGTATTGAAAGTAGTAGTAGAAGGCTTCCTCCTCCTCCTCCTATGCTTCTTCTTCATACTTATTTCAAATTTAGACTTTACTTTTATAATGTTTTTAATTGCAAATGCAGCTGCTTTTTCTCCAAAGCTAGCGTCTTTTGATGAAATTCTTTGATTAGCTTTTTCTGCTAAAATTCTATCAGAAGCGTTTCTGGCTTCTACGTTTTCACGATTCTGTGAATAAACAATGTCGTGCCCTTTACAAGCTCTATCGAGAGGATTAATTCCTGGATTACCTCTAGCTAAACGTTTAGCTAATCTTGTACAGGGTCCACAGGATTGGTATCCTGGTATATGAAGTTCGATTGGAAGACTATGAAGAAGCTTGTTGACAAAATCGCGACCACGTCGTCGTTGTCTATATACGATCATCACACTTCAAAGACTAAATGAAGACTTAGGGATTGGGTATAAAAGCCTTGTATTTATAGCTGGTCAAGCATTCGTAGGTTAGACGTGCTGTCATAATGAATTTTAAAGAACAATCCGTTAAGATACCGATAGAAAATTTCGACACTATCGTGGAGCACGAGAAGAAAATAAAGAGGCATGGAGACTTACTTTCAAACAGTATTCGAGCTGTATTTTGCGGTCCATCAAATCGTGGTAAAACCAATAGTCTCTTAGCACTAATAACGCATCCTAATAGCCTCAGGTTTGAAAACGTTTATGTGTACTCCAAGTCTTTGAATCAACCAAAGTACAAGTTTTTGAAGGACCTCCTAGAGCCTTTAGAAGGTGTACAATACTTTTCCTTTTGTGAGCACGAATCTGTTGTAGCCCCTGATAATGCGCTTCCAAATTCTGTCATGATTTTTGATGATGTAGCCTGCGAAAAAAAAGATAATATCAGAGCTCACTTCTGTATGGGTAGACACAAAGATGTTGATTGTTTCTATCTCTGTCAATCTTATGCTCGAATTCCAAAACATCTAATCGGAGACAATGTCAATTTGTTGGTGATTTTTCGACAAGATGGCGTCAATTTGAGACACTTATACGACGATCACGTCAATTCTGATATGACTTACGCGTGATTCAAAGAATTGTGCTCAAAGTGTTGGACTGATGATAAATACGGATTTTTAATGATCGACAAAGATAGTTCGATTAGTCCTGGTAGATATAGAAATAGCTTTGATTGTTTTGCTATAAATATAGCGCGCACATAGTCCTGAGAAAACAATCCATCATTGTACGCTGAAGCGTCAACATGATTCACATTCGACGAAAGAAAGATGTTCTAGTGAGCAAGAATTAGAAAAAAAAGAAGGTGATGATTTATTGCTTGATAATAAGTACGTTTATATGCTCAATGAGAAACAATGAAAACAATTGGATAAAGTTTAAAGAGTGTGCAAGGAAGGTAATAGTCACTTAATTGGTGACTTACCTCTATTTTTTGAGAGTAAAAACATTCGTATGAAAAATAAAAAATATCCGAAAACTAAAGAATTGTTAGAATTGTTAATTACGAAAAATCCTAATAGAGGTCACATAAATAATAATGATATGGAAAAATTAAAAAAAGATTCTTGAAATTACTAATGCTCACAAACGACGCTACAGAAGTGATGAGTCTATTTGTACGTACAAAAGTAAGAAATTTTACAGTATCATTAGTCCTTTGTTTTCAGTTTAAAAAAGAGGAGGATCGTCACCTTGATATAAAATTGCAAGAAGAGATATGAGAATGGATTACATATACTGGGATGATCCAAACGAACTCGTTGATAGACTTCGATTACTCATTGCTGAAAGAGAAGCTGGACACCCTAGCTATAGAAATGAGATACATTCAATTATAGAAGAGTTACGTGAAGGTGGCTGTATATATTAAGGCGTAGACACCTATACCATACATTATTAAAATGAGCGTCGATGTATTCGGACGTAATCTTAAACAAAGCAAGGGTAGTCGAGGACCTCTAGGTGTTGGATATAAAATCATATCTGATGGTCAGTATGACTTGGAGAATAAGAGACTTTGTAATCTCGCATCACCTAATCAACTCAATGAAGCTGTAAATTTAGATATTTTACAGCGTTTCGTACGTTTGGAAGTTCAAAGATTATTAGATTCAATATTTAGTTAAAAGTGAATTGTGGAGGTGCATAGAAATGGGCTAGATAAGAAATTCGTACAAAGCTAGATGAAAATTGAGACTATAAACGAGGTATTATCACTGTTAATGCAAAACAGTCAATCGATGACCATCGATAGAACAACGTCAAAGAGTGGTAGAAGAGCTTCACAAGCCAGCACGTCGTAATTATCTTTGTCGAAAGTTTGATGTGCGAGGTTTGGACGAGACATGGCAGGCTGATCTAGTAGAGATGCAACCTTATTCTCGAAAGAACAAAGGATACAAATACATGCTTACAGTTATAGACGTTTTTTCCAAATATGAATTAGCTGTTCCTGTGAAAAAAAAACTGGCGTAGATGTTTCTAGTGCTATAAAGTCTGTATCGCGTCAAGGTCAAATACCAAGAGATTTACAAACAGATAAGGGAAAGAAATTTTATAATACCAATTTCTAGAATCTCATGCAACAATATAAAATCAATCTCTACTCAACGTATAGTAATCTCAAGGCGTCTATTTGCGAATGCTTTCATCGCACGCTCAAAAATAAAATTTGGAAACAGTTTAGTTTACGTGGTAACTACAAATGGATTGATATTATTTCCAATTTGATTGACAAGTACAATGATGAGAAGCATCAGACTATTGATATGAAACCGAAAGATGTTACAGCTGAAAACGAAGCGGAAATTCTTCGACGATTCAAGCGTACTGTTAATTCAATAGAAAAGAAACCAAAGTTCGAAGTTCGTGATAAAGTATGAGTAAACAAGTTGAAACAAGTATTCGAAAAAGGATACACGCCCAACTGATCTACTGAAATACTTACTGTACACCAAGTTCGAATAACAGAACCAGTTACTTTACTCTTGCAGGATTACAAAGATCAACCAATAGCTGGAGGTTTTTATGAACAAGAATTTCAAATTGTTGAATATCCTGATTACTATCTTGTAGAGAAGATTCTTAGAAGACGTGGAAATGAAGTATTGGTGAAGTGGCTTGGTTTCGACAATACTCGCAATAGTTGAATTAATAAAGCAGATGCCCAATAAATATTTTGTCGGAATACGATAGTTAATTTATAAAGAATAAAAACTTACAAATAATTTAACGTGATCATGTATCAAATACAACAAAACCGCCTTGGGAGTTACAAAAATTGGCCTTTGAGTTTTTCAAAACCTGAAGATTTAGCTGCAGCAGGATTTTACTACACTGGTGAAATAAATAAAGTCCGTTGCTTTGAATACTTTACAGAAATATGTAGAAGGGAAATGCATGACAATCCATTATTAGAGCACAAAAAATGGAATGACTGTTGCCATTTCATCCAAGATATACCTTATCAGAATGATTCTACTGAAGAAAATGTCAATAGATGTTAAATTTGTTTTGATAATGGAGTAGTAGTCGCATTTATACCCTGTGGACACTGTTGTAGTTGTTATCATTGTTCATCCATTGTTTGAAAATGTGTAATTTGTAGAAAAATTATTAATCAAAGAATTCGAATTCACATATCAGAATTTTTTAATTTGAATTCAAGAAAAATGTATTTAATAATGTTTACCACTATCAATTTGAAATGAAATAAGCACTTTTTAAAGTTAAACATTAAATGTATTATAATGATATTTAATTTCCATTTATACACTCATAACTATACACTGATTATATATATTTACACACATGTACGTACTAAACATTAGAAAATTCAAGGACTTGGCCACCTTTGTATACTATAAAAAGTTTTAATTAATTAGCAGCACTCTGCATTTCATTTAAAAACTTTGAGTCTTTTTCAAACATTTCAAACACTTTCTAAGGTAAGAAAATTTGTATTTCTTCATCCCATTCTGCCACAATCTTTAGTCCATATCTAGTATTCACCTGTCTTAATTTTGTGACCGTATACAGATTATCTTTTGTAAGTTCAGTCAACTTTTTCGTTGAAAGAAATCCTCCTCTAGCGATAGCGTTAAATTTAGAGATGTACATTTGATCTATAACCATAAAAAAAATTCATAGTTAAGAATAGTAGAAATTTTAATTTAAGTACTATTAATACTGTATTAATACTGTATTGATACTATTTTAATACTAAATTAATACTTTATTAATACTTCCTTTAAATACTATTAAATCAGTAAAGAAGAAATTTCTATAAATTCTATTGAAAGACTTACACAATCGACTAAGACTAAATTATCATCAAAGAAAAAATACTAACCTTAATTTAAGATTTGCTGGTAAAATCAAAGTCTGGATCTTTTACTGCCCGCTTTTTCGCTTGTTGACTGATAAGTTCTTTTGAGGACTTATTGATTATCTCTTGAGGAGACTGCAAACTGAATGATGCTAGGCCGCTCGTGCAGCCGCTCACATAGGGATCCCCCCACCTCAACAACAGCGATTTCTCCCACCACAAGTCATAGCGACTCGGTAGCAGCTACCCCCACCTCAGGTCTTGGTGGCTCGGTAGCTGCTTCCCACACCTCTAGACTTGGTAGCTTTGCTAAGTAATGATCCCAAGAAAGAGTGTCCGTAGTTTCTGACTGCAGATATCGTTTGTCGTCGTAGGCACTAAGATCGATCTTCGTTTCCTTCTCAGTGTACAGTTGGTGATTGCGAGATCTTGTGTTTTGTTGTTGACGAATCTTGATCTCTTTCGTTTTCAAACAATCGATGTTCAAAGAATCGAAACAGATGGTCGCTTTAACTACGGAACTCTTCACTTTCTTGGCTTCCTTTATCGTCTTCTGATTTTCGACTCTGACGCTGTACATCTTGCTCCTTAGTCCAACGAATTCCAGCATGATGTTTCCGTTGCATTCATCCTTCATTAAACCAACGATTTTCTTGTTGGCCGGAGGAATGTTGGTCATTTCGTACACCAAGCTATCAGTATTGGTGTACAAAAGCTTACAATTGGCTCCATTGTTTGCTACGTTGTCCAGCATGTAATCATAATGGAAGCGATATACGAGAGTTTTGAACAAATCCAGTACAGAGAACCCAATGTAGATAGGTTTCCTGATACAAATCTCCGTTCGTAAGAGCTAAATAGTTACAAGATTTTTATCAAAGATGGCACAACTACTGAAGTTAGATCTGGCAATGAGCGACTCTGCACCATAGCGTCCTTTCCATTTACTGACGAGCTTGATGTCTACATGTTTTCGCTCGTTCTCCATGGTTTTTTTCCATAAACAGCGTTGTTGAAGAGTTTAAAGGGCATTTTCTTAAACTTATTCTTAGCACTTATTCTCTTCTCGCTGTTCAAGTCGATGTATTTCTTGATCCATCGACTTTGATCAAATTGAAGAGCTCAATGGATTTCCTTTAGACGTAATCCATGGAGTAATGTCTGCTTCAATGCACGATAATGAAGCACGAAACGCTGCTTATCGTGCAAAGTTGTCATCAATTTAGTCTGTTTAGAATCTGGAGGTGCTCTGTGCTCAGCAAAAAATGACATATCCTTGTGTTTGTCGTAAAGAGATTGAGGATATCCCAAGTCCACTTCTAGTATGTAACCGAATGGATAGTCATTAAGAATATCGAGGAAGTCATATCTATCCAGGTTATCCACCCATCTGAAGCAACCACGTGGTAAGGGTTCAGTCATGGCCCAACCGTACAAGTTATTACGCCGTAGCGATTACAGCACTGACTGATCCCATCTCGTATACCTCGTTCGATAAACATAAGCATGTTGATATCAGTCAGAAGTTCTAACTTTACCTGAGTATACTTCAACATCGCATCCCACGTCAATCCAGGAGTAGTGTAATAGTGAGCAGGATTCAAGTCATATGCCTCGAGACAATTTTTCTAAAATTCTCAAAGACTTCAGCTAGAAGAAAAACATCCGTTTTGAGATACAAATCAGACTACTGTCCGAGTGTTTGAATATTGAATGTCTGCCAAGCTTGTTTTGCATGTTCATAATCTTCATCACTTATGTGGGTCTCGTACAAGCTACTGTAAAAACTCTCTTTTGATGGAAATTCAATTTCTTCCAGCTTGTCCAAAGACCTAATCCAGCCATGCGGAAAGACACTTTTCCTCTTTAAAAGCATGATTTGATCAGTAGTCAATCCATCGGTTTTCTCGAAAACTCGATCTACGATTTCGTGTTTTTCCAATTATGACGATAACTTGTCCAGCGATGAAGCCGTAAACCGAAACGAGTCAATAAAGCGCAAATTAATATCAGTTCCTTCCACAAACTTTGTAAAAGATATATCTTTTCTTTATTTGTGGAAGAAGCAATACTCGTCCTGGAAAACAAGTAGCGATCTCTTTTATAAAAATATGTGCATCATAACCACTTGGGTTATGAAAGATCACTGGTATCGTGCGTGAATCTTAATATTTGATATTGCATTCGTTGTGCATAGGTCCTCGATACGCACCAGTGAGATGACAGTGATCTCCAACTTTCTTTTCTCCAGGAGTGAAAGGTTTCTGGCAAATATAGCATAAGCGAGTACTATCGAATCTAATTATTTCCATTATTGTCAAATTTTTCATTGGCTGTGGGTTTTTATACATATCTTGTAACTTTGCAGTTAATACATGAAGATTTTTCACGAACCACTTGGCTGGTGTTTCATCTAGTTCTTCACTTTATCTGTAGCTTTTGTATTCTTATAAAGTGTCATCATAGTTACACTTTACGAAATATTCAATACTGTATGCCTCATGTAATTGGTAGGCACGTTTTTCGTTTTCCAAAGGTCGAAATATGCACTCAAAATCCGCATAAACCACAAACGGTACAGGAATATTATTCGTAAAGTTTTTAAATTGTAATACACTATCCCTTTTATCAGGAAGAGTAACCTTACATTTGTTTAAATTCACACAATCAGTTACGTGTGCTGCTAATTTTTCAGCTGTTGAAAAATAATGCAAACATCGATCACAAATGTGAGTTTTCTGACTTCTTGCGCTCGATTGTCTTCCCACCAATCTAGAAAGATTTTTTATCCAAACGTAATGATGCTTATAATCTATAGTGTCGAAAGAATCGTTGAGTTGTTGTTCTTCTTCTTCGTCTTCATCAATGTAGAACTTCTCGACTAAAATAAGATTCACGTGCTTATTCATCTTGCACGTTGTAACATGACGTGGTGAAACAACAAACTTATTTTCTGTCTTTTTCAAAAAATAAACGTTTACGGAAACATCATTCTGCTTCTCAAACTTTCCAACATCTTTTGGGTCCACTGTAAAATCTATTCCTTCAAATTTTAACTCATCTTTATACCGTTCATATGATGAAACCCTATTAGAATCATGCTTCACAGGATGTAAGTCAGATAAAATAGCCTACTTGAAACACTGATCATCCTGATTCACAACGTTTACACAAGCTTTTTTCTTTGTTATAAACTCGGGTAGTCCAACAAAAGAATTACTTCCTCTCATGGGATTATATTTATTGATATTAACTACTAAATTCAGAATTGCTCGTAGAGACCATCCTGATTCTCGTTCAGCAAATTCTTCCATATCAGTATGTTAGGCTGTTCAACGTTCAATACATACCACTCGTCGAGGTTAGTTGTAGAATAAATGTGAATAATCTTTGTATTGAAATACTTTATGTCGTAAGTTTCAAAATCATCTTTAATAACAACATACTTAGCTGCTAAGGTTGTATTAACTTTCAAAGAAGGGTGTTCTTCAAGAGACCGATTCACTTGCGCAATAAACTCACGTTCAGCATCTTTCAAAAACTGTTGAATGTCCAGATGCTTATGATTCGTAATTACACCGGTTTTAATTCGGTTCTCGAACGCACTGTCAAAGTTGTCCCAACTGACTCTTGAATTGTTATCAGAAGCAGCAGTAGCCACAGAATCAACGCCATAACCAACAATTGCGCCATGATGAGCGCTTAATAGCTGCAAAATGCTCTTGATTAGAGCTACAGAAGCTTGTAGTTTCTGCTTATCCGCGATAGCTAAATTCGTTGAATGACTTAACAAATTAGCGTTCTCCAGAGCCGTGTTACCAAGATCAAGCCATCTGCGTATATCCTTAGCATTAGCATCGTATGCTGATGTGATTCGAATAGCAAACGTGCTGTACTATACTTGAAGTACTCTGCGGTAGCCATGATGCTCGAGGTAGACGTCCTGAAACCATCCCTTTAACGTAATATATATATATATATATATATATATATATATATATATATATCTCTCTATATTATATAGTTATATGAACCAAAATTCAGTCGGTGCCCCCACATCCCCCCACAGCCCCCCACATGATTTTTATTAATTAAATAACGTGAATTTACGTTATTTTATGTTATCGATCATTACCCCCCCCCCACACGTCCCCCCACATCCCCCCATAGACCCCCACTAACCCCCCCACAATCCCCCCACAACCTTTTAGAACCATCAAATACTAGATAATATAGTTTTATATTTTTTTATTATATTCTATTTATGTATAATATTACATAAAAATATAAAAATTTTAATTTTTTTTTTTGTTGAAAACTCGAAAGTAGTTGAATAAAATTACAATTTATAATATTTAAAATGAAAAACATGTGCCTCATTAGATATCTTATTACCATTTTTTACATAGTTTATCTGAAATTAATAAATATAAATTTAAATTAATTCTATTACAATTCCTCAACACTATAATTAATTCATTTGTTGAAAACATAATGATTTTTAATAATTTGTTCATATTATAAATATTTTATTGTATTAAAATAAAAATAAGCATATAGTGTTAAGGATTCAGATTTCCACACCATCTTACATTATAAACCTTTAATAGTATTGATTTATACAACTTTTAAAATTAATTGATATTAATATTTATGTTTAAATTTATATAACTTTCAAGATTAATAACTATTTATATTTGTTTTACAAAGGTGTAGATCAAACGGATGATAATATTCATTTGAATTATTCAATAGAAATGTTAAATAACATAAGAGAAGGATTACCTCCACAGGAACTGAAATTAAAAGTAAATACCATAATTATGTTAATTCGAAATTTAAGTATAAAAATGGATTATGTAATGAAACGCGATTAAAAATAACTAAATTATTCAAATATAACATAGAAGCACAAATAACTCTTTCACGTTGTCAAAATGTAAATAAAATATATATTCAAAATGAATCAAAAAACAGAGATATTGTACCTAACATAGTTTGGAAAGAAATATTAAAAAAATAATTTTATTATAATTTAACAAAAATTTAATGTTATTTAAATAAATTTTTTATAAATTATTTTATTAATTAAACTTTTTTTTTCAGGTTATATTTATATTAATTATAAACATTAAAAATTTTTAATAATATATAAATAAAAAAAAAAATGGAATGGAATCCAATTAATAATGTTGAAATTGACAATGTTAATGATCAACAAATGATTGAATGAAATCCATTTTGATGGAAAATTTAAATGATCAAATTGAAGAACATTTAAATTTTTAAGAAGAATATGAATATTATTTAGAAAGTCTAGATAATAATAGTTCAATAAACAATACAATAATTTCTGAATTAAATAACATTATCAATTCATATATAGAGGAAAATAATGAACAATTTGAATTTAAAAATTGGAATGAAGTACCAGAGTATTATAAATATTATGCGAATGAAATTATAAAATATAAAATAAATATACGCGAACCAATAGCAGAATATTACTTTAATCAAAGTCATGAAATTTATTCTAAATATTTATTAAGATTAGCTAACATTATTAATAAAATATGAAAAATTAAAATAAATCATAAATATTTCAATATATAATAATAAATTAAAAAAAATTTTTAAACATTATCAATATTATTAAAAATAAAAAAAATAAAATATTTAAAAATTAACTAAAATATTTAAAAGTTATGATTATTTAAAATTTATAAATCGAAATTTTAATAAATAAATAATTTAACTACTAACAACAATAAATAAAAAAACATATTCATAACTTTTATACAGGTAAATGTAATATAAGTAAGTATAAAATAATTTAAAATTATTTTATTTATTTATTTGTTATATAAATAACTAAATTTTAAATAAAATATGATATAATGATCATGTAATAATTTCATTTACAATATCATAATAAATTTATAAATTTTAGTATGAATTTTTGATATATCTCATAAAATGTTTAAAATGAGAAAAAGATATAAAAAAGGAATTATAACAAAATAATCCTATAAATCTTATAAAACTCAAAATCATTACGATATATCAAATAATATACTAAATTATCAACGAAACTAAAAAAAAATGATTTAAAAATTTAAAAATGATTTAAATGTTTAATATATAATTATATTTATAGCACAACTGGGGGTTGTGAGCTGTGTGAGCAGGGGGGTACCCCTAGTATATATATATATATATATATATATATATATATATATATATATATATATATATATATATATATATATATGAATAAATAATAAAACAACACACACAAGGGAAAGTTTGGGAAAAGGACTTTTTTTTCATTCGAATATTTGTTTTAAATTTTCTTTTTTTTTAAACTTGTTCTAAAAAGAACAGATAATTAAAAAATTTGTCAATCGGTAGAGAGAGAGAGAGAGAGAGAGAGAGAGAGAGAGAGAGAGAGAGAGACGGAGAGAGAGAGAGAGAGAGAGAGATTTGACAATAAATTTTATTAATCATGGGGTAGTACCCCGTATGATCCAACAAGTACTATACGAAGAATTAACATCAAAAATAAACTTATGTATTTAAAACAATGAACAACAAAATTCCTTAATTGAAAAACAATTAAAAATAATTGAAAAAACTCATGTATATTTAAGATTTAACAAAAAAATTGATTTTAGTGAAATTAAGTTTAATTGCGTACGCCAGCTGGTAATCCCACAGCAACTAGGGCTCAGTTCAGAGCAGCTGCTTCTCTATGCCAATCCCCGCGCTTTCCATCGATTAACCAGTCGAATGCGTGCTTTTTAACCGCCCTAATAGAACTCACCTTAAAGGATATTGGAGTTATAGTCGCAGAACCTAGCTCATTAATGAAATTTGAAGCAAGGTGTGTAAATGAGTTCTGCAAGGCACTCGTACGAACAGGTGGACAGAGGAGAACTCTAGGCGGCCTCCGCATAGAAGAACGTATGTCAGAGCCAGTGTCAACTCTGATGAACCAATTTGCCAAGAAAGTCGGACTGCGACCAGAATATGCCAACGAAATTGTGAAATACTTTCTCCTCGATAGGACTGAGAGCTAGCCGAGGTTAAGCCTATGGGGAGTTACACGTTCTCAAAAAGCTATGTTACCATAAACGAACCTCACACAGGCATTGGGGGCCCTATGAAGTTTTAAGTTTTGATAATTGAAAAGATCGTTATAAACTACTCAGGCGTAGTCGAAGTGGGAAGAAATCAGCGATTCAACAAAGCTCTTCCTGAGCTTATTCGAAAGCGAGCGCCTATAAAACCTTAACGAATGAAGCACTCCATGCACTCTACCAACAATAGCATTTACTTGCCTCTCTCAGTTGAGAGTCTGATTCAACCATAAGCCCAGGCTTTTAACTTCTTTAGAGAAAGGAATAGGCTGTTCCCTCACTACGATGGGTGACACTTGAGATGCATTAAGCCTAGAGATGAACTGCTCACTAACGAGAATGAGAAGATAACGGAAATTTCCTTCTCCATGTCACAAGCAAAAAACGAGAGAGAGAGAGAGAGAGTAATATAAACAAGAGTGTAAGTTTTTGGTATTGTAGCCAAACTCATATGTAGGAAATTCAAACTAACTATGAATTTAATCGATGAAATTTCCATTATGATTATTGTTGACCTGTTTGAAATTACATTTGGCTAATTTCTGAAATCTTTACTTTGTGGTGAATGTTTTAGAATAAATTGTGCATTGAAACGTGTATTGTAGGCCATACAATTGGAATATTCGAAATTTTGAAATTTTGGTGCCAAGATCTAATTGACTAGTTGTTTCACGGGGTTGATTTCAAAGACGTACTTACGCACTTCACATACCTCGCAAGAATTTGATACATTTTCATTGTTTAAACAGTCCATACACACTTGCAGAACAACACACAAATTTGGTACATGCAGCCTTACTTTTTCAGCCTCACAGCCTAAGATGCTCTCTGATTGTTGCGTCTCGAAATCATAAAATGAACAGAGAATTGTTTTTTATTCATCATGAATTCTTTTTTATCGACAATATGCTGCATGTAACAAAGATGTTATATTGGCTTCTTATCTTTACATATTTTACAAAATATCGTAGTACAGTCATGAGGTTCTTTATCATAGATTCGCACCGTTTTATTACATGCACCACAAATTCGTATGCTGTCACATACCGACCGAGAATTATCGAAAGATTTTGAATTTTGATGATTTTAAAAACAAACAGCACTGTAAAAATCTCTGCTACAGCCAAAGTATTATATTTTTTCCTAATTTATATCACAAACATTATGCAAACTTTTATAGCATTTTTTATCACATTTATGATTTTTCTGATCTCTAAATTTTTTATTGCAAAGTATACAATAACCTCGACTCCCAACCGCTGCAAGTGAATTTAAAATTGGTTGGTAATGTCTAGAATTTTCATAATACATGATGTTTAGAGTATGTATAACGACATTACCAACGTCGTGTACGAAACGTGCACCATCGTAAAGTGGCCTATATCCACTAGAAAAATTTTGAAAAGAATAAACGACGATTGCGACTCCGAAGAGTGCATAATATTCTTGGAATAATTTAATCTTCTTTATACAGCGCATCTCGGCTATCGCAAATCTCGCAGCTCTGACAAGTTTTAATGCTTGCACTTTCTAATATTATGCTGTATGACATTTTATTTTATTTCATTTGTCACAGAAAATTCTACTACGCATTTGACCACAAATGGTATATACTTGAGCAGCGACTAGCAAACGTGGAAGATAAAGACTGTCACTATTTTGAATATTTAGGACAGATTTTTTAGGAACTGATTCGATAGTGATAGACACATGACCCCGGCCCTCTAGTTTCGTCACAGTACTGACTTCAGCATTCAAAACATCATCGAATTCGGAACCATCATTATTCTGTGCTAGGCTAGCTATTAGTTCGAGAAAATCTACCGGTTAAAAATCACTAAGTAGTCCAAAGGAAATCGATAGAGGAGCACGAAACGTTCAGAGTTTATAGTTATGCCGATATAATCTGATGGTTGTGCATATTCACACACGTGACGATATAAATCGTTTATCACGGCTTTCAACCAAGTATATACATTTGCATTAGCTGGTGGAGGTAATATCGACACTAAATTGTCGTCCTTGAAGCTTAAACTGTTTGTTATATTTTGACTTTGTAAATGGTAATGTGTTTCTGAGCAGAACTGCCATCTCCCTGCTCAGGACATTTATCTATAATACAATAATACATCAGAATTAATACGATCATAAAGTTATATACACCTCAATAGTGGAGATCTTCTGTACCTGATGACGATATTGCAGGTAATGTAGTTTTTCTGCTGCCAGAAGATTCATCGGTAATTCATCTCCACTACTGTCCTCCATCATGTTTTGCAGGTCTGAAAATTTATTAATATTATTTTCAATATTATATCTGCTAAAGTTACATTATTTTAAACAAAAAAGTCTTAACTGACAATAAATGAAAAATCTATAATTATTGATTCGATATTGAAAATAGAAATTTTTTGGTAAAACATATTTTTAGATTTATTGTTGTATTTACAACATAAAAGTATTATCTTGCTAAATTTTTCGACTGTAAATAAGTAATTTATTGAGTATTGGTCTGATGTTAGAAATCAATATTTTTTTATAAAATATATTTTTGGATTTATTATTTTATTAACAACAAAAAAGTCTTATTACGCGAAATTTCCCCCTAGTAAATGGAAAAGATATAGATTATTGAACGGTTATTGACTATTGTTTTGTGATTTTAAAATACATTTCTAGATTTGTTATTGGATTCATGATAGAAAATATGCATAACTCACCAGTAGTGACACAATGATGTAAAATGAGATGTCTGACTTGAGGTTCACCCTGCATTCCTCTGCTCTCAAAACGGCGACCAACTATATCGAGTATCTGATTATCGTTAAAAATATTTCTTAAGAGGAGGTCACGTATCTCTGTCCTTTTCTAATCAAAGAAATAAGTTTTTTACAAAAACTAATAACTTTAGCAAAAAATGAAGAGAAAGCCGCATCTCGTCTCAAAAAAAGCAATATTTTCTTTGATGAGAAAGAATTAATTTTATTGCTTCGTTTTCAAGAAAACCTTGAAAAACTTAAATCATAGAGGTTAGGTTGGACAATTTGGTTTTTCAAGATATTCTTGAGAATAAAGCAATAAAATTAATTTTTTCTTATCAAAGAAAATATTGCTTTTTTTGATACAAGATGCGGCTTTCTCTTCATTTTTTGCTAAAGTTATTAGTTTTTGTATAAAAATAATTTCTTTGATTAGAAAAGGACAGAGATACGTGACCTCCTGTTAAACGTACAGGCTAAAGTACGTAGCCCGCAAAGTCCTATGATCGGTGCCGTCTTTTCCAATAAGCATTATAGACTCATGCCTAGGACCCCCTTGTTTTAAGGGCCTTGCATAAGTGAAATTTTTTTTTAATTCTTAAGAAATATAAAATGTTGTTTTTTAAATATTTAAATATTCTTAACTAGACTCAAAATAGTTATTTTCCATACAAGTGCGAAAATGTTAAACCTTGTAAGGACGTTTGCACCTGAGAAAAGTTCAAACAAGATTAAAATCACTTTCTCTCACAAGTATCCAACAAAACTTTTTCGCACGACGTGCATAAAGCTTGTTTTTCGACACGCATTTTTATAAAAGCGTACGCCAAAACAAATTTTACACACAGAGTTCGAAAAACTAATATATGAAATTCACAGTATACATTTAAAGAAAAAACAATTAAATTGTTTAAATTATAAAGCAATATCTATTATTATTAGTAATGGTAAAGAATGAGATTATTAATCAAATAAAAAGACCTTCATTAAATTGTTGAGAATTAATTATTTATATCATAAATAAAATATTATTGAATTTTCCATCTTTCTCTTGCAGCAAATATTGCGAAGAAAAAGTTTTCTTTACAAATTTTGTAAAGAGAACGAGCGAGGAAACTAGAATGACTAATGTTATTTAGAGTATAAAAAATATACTGTAACTCAAATATATAAATTTATATAATATCTGCATCTGTAAAATTTTTCATTTTTCCATTATTCAAAGTGTATGCATTTGAATTCAAAGATCGTGTATTTTAATTTCAAATATAGTCTCATGTTTGAATATAAATAAATTTAACCAATAGTACATTATTAACCTAGGGTGGAAAGGCTGGATTTACGTAACGGGTTTCGAATAACAGCCTTTACACTAGAGGTAAATAATGATTTGTGATGTACTACTAACTGATGGCTAGTAGGTTGCACTTTTAATCGACTCTATTGAGCCTTATTCTTGTTTTTATGCAAGACTTGTGAGTGTAAAGCCGTTAACCAGACAAGTCGCTATGCCACCTGGTGCGGGCTCGAGTGTGTCAGTGTGTAGTGTGTGTGGTTATTTCAATTGTGTTAATAAAGGATTAGTTTTGTTATGGGAAATGCCCGTTAATACTGAAGACCAAGTGTCTCAGTATGCGGGGCTTTCCCGTTTAGGATAGGATAGATACAGGTGTTGCTCGCCGCAACTCTTTATTAAACAAAATCTTACAATAAAGTCGAGTAAGAACATCTTTAATACATGTGAGCATGAAAGAATCATCAACGACGTTGATGATTCTTCAATGTCCATCGTGCTTAAAAAACTAAGATAGAATCGAAGGTAGAGCTGAGGCGAGAGAGAGTCTTTCTCTCTGCTTGCCCGCTTTTATAGGGGCTGGACTCCAATTCCCTCTTCTCTAGTAGCTTGGCACCGCTGGCTTTCGCGTGTGTGGTCCTGCTTTTCGTATACGCGCTGAGCCAATATGAGGCCTAAGCGCGCTTCCAATGTATGATATACACACATGGTTAGCTTTGAGTGTGTGTGCGTTTCAGGAGTGTATGTACTTTTCGCGCTTGTGCTTTTATTATTTTATGATTCTTTTAGATTTTACTAACTTTAATTCTTAACTAGTAAACTATATTAATTTTTATTAATGGATTATTATTTAATTAAGCTATTTATTGCATGTAAATATATTATATATATTAAATTTAGCGATTGAAAGTCTATAATATGACTGGGCGCTCACATTGCCCCCCTAAATAAATTAATTTTTTCTTTTCCAAATATTAATTTAAAATTACTGATCGATAACGTAAGCAAGAAAAACGAAATAAAAAATTACATATATTTACATAGAGCGTTTACTTTAATTTAACTTGTGTTTATTATTAAACAATAAACAATAAGAAGTCAATTAAAGCGTTATTAGCTTTATTTGTCCAAGCACTTTTTAGGCAAAAGTTTTCAAAACATGCGCTCTTTGGAAACACATAAAAAACATCGATTAAAATTACTCTGATCATTTGAGAAGTCGTTAAAAACGCAGAGGGTCACGTGATGGAGCAAGCTGATTAAAAAGAGAAATCAAGACTTAAAAACTACAGCGCGCTCTAACAACGCGATTATCTCGGCTTCTAATGGTCCGATTTTGATCTTTTTTTTTTAAATCGATGTATCGGAAGTCAAGGAATTCAAATATTTTATGATTAATAATCAATTATGCGTATAATTTGTTATATCAAATGGCGCGGTAGCGCCTCGACGGCGAGTTAAGGTACGAATACAAAAACGTCGAGGCGCTGCTCTTATACTTTAAAATAGAGTTTCAAAAATTTCAAAATCGAATCCCATAAAAATACATCGATATATACACATAAATACAATTAATAATATTTATAGATTTTCATTATCTTTAATTTAAAAAAAAATTGATAACAATCGGTTCACTCAATCACGAGAAAATGGAGTTTGAAATTTCGAAATGTCGTATTCTAGTTATTTTTTTTCTTCTTCATCGTTTTCAGCCAGCATAAACTGCGCAACCGGAAATGCGCAGTATCAACGAATATAGATGCTTTATAATATATTTCAATGTTCATGGTATATGCGCATTGATACATATGTTATGTATATACATATTACATGATCCGTTTCATGTCAACTTGCACCCGTAGACCCGTATATTTTTTGGTTAATATATATGTATATACATACATGCGTACATGGGACATTTCATGTCGGCTAGCACGTACTCATAAGTACAGGTTTTCTATATATGTGGTTCATTTCATGACAACGCGCACACACCCATCCGAGTACCCTTAGGTTTATATATATGGGACATTTTATGTCTATTCGCATGCATGCACACAGCCTTTAATAAACATGGGATTTTTCACGTCAATTGGAACGCACGCACATACAGGTTCATATATATGAGACATTTCATGCCAATGCGCACGAACACACACAGGATTATATATATGTGTGTGTGTGTATATATATATATATATATGCGACATTTCATGTCAACTCGTACGTACTCATAATCACAGGCTTTTCTATATATGTAGGACATTTCATGCCGATTCGCATGCATGCGCACGCACGTTAATATACATAGGATTTTTCACGTCAATTCGAACGCACACACACAGGTTTATATATATATATATATATGGGACATTTCATGTCGATTCGCACGCATGCACACAGACTTTAATAAACATGAGATTTTTCACGTCAATTGGAACGCACGCACATACAGGTTTATATATATATGGGATATTTCGTGTCAATAGGCACGCACGCACACACAGGTTTATATATATATGGAACAGTCCATGTCGTTGCGTATGCATGCACACGCACGTTAATATACATGCGATTTTTAATGTCAATTCAAACGCATACAAACACATAGGTTTATATATATATATTGGACATTTCATGTCAATTTGCATGCATGCACACGCACGTTAATAAACATGGAATTTTCCATGTCGATTCAAACGCATGCACAGACATAAGTTCATACATATGGGACATTTCATATCGATTCGCATGCATGCACACGATTTAATATACATAGGATTTTTCACGTCAATTATAACCCACGCCCATACAGGTTTATATATATGAGACATTTCATGACAACTCTAACACACCTATCCGAGTGCCCTTGGGTTTACATATATGTGACGTATCATGTCAACACGCACGCACCGGTTTTTATATGTTTGACATTTCTTGTCAACGCGAACGCGCAAACACATTTAAACATGTACTTGAGATTTGTATTTATATATATGGAAGCGTTTTGTCAATTCGCATGCACGCACACAAATGGGCTCATGAATATATATATATATATATATATATACGTTTATATACGTGTGTGTATATCTGTGTACACATTTACATGGGATATTTAATGTTAATTCACACACGCGCGTGCACACACACAGATTTATATATACGGGACGTTTCATGTCAATTAACATGCATGACACACGTACTTGAGTTTATATATATTTTTCTTCATATATATATGGGACTGTTCCTGTCATAGCGCATGCACGCACACACATGGGCTTATGAATATATGTATATACATATACATGAGATATTTTATGTCAATTAACATGCGCGCACAACCACATACACACACAGATATATATATGTATATATATATATATATATATAGGACGTTTTATGACAATTGTTTCCATGTATATTAATATTTATTAAGAAAGTTTTGAAATCAATCAAGCAATCGTCGAATACATCTGTATTCAATTCATTCTTTTTAAAATAATATTAAATTCATAGAAATATCATTACACTATCTCTTAATTTTCGAATCTAAACTTTGCCAAATAATTTTTGAAAAAAAGGGATTATTGAGATGAAGATAGCGATGATAGTACACATCAAAATTGAAAAAAAATGATTTATCAGATCAACTTATTATTTCATTTATAAGTGAATATTACTTCTTAAACATTGATGAACTGTACTTGATCTTAGTGATACCTATTTTATTTTATTCCTGATTAAAGATTTACTTAATAAACAATTTCCGAAACGATTAACTTCAAAGTTTCGGAATAATTTTCTATTTAATATGCTACGGTTGGAGACCAAAATTGTGCAATTTTATTTCTAAAAACTTCTTGCCATCAACTTCAAAATTATTTATGCCTTTTTAAAACTTTCAGGGAAGATACCCTTTTTAATTGTAATACTTTTAATAAAATAAAATTATGCATTCTCTATCTCATCACACTATCTTTTTATTTTCAAGTGCTGTAAAATATATTAAATTTTACTAAATATCTACAAAAGAACTTGCCAGGCCCGTGGTTTAATATTTTGTTGGTGAAATGCTCAATAAATGTGAGTACTGCTTTATAATTGAATTGTTAGCTAATTCAAGTGTGTTGAATAATAAGTAAAAATATGAATCTATAAACCAATTGTGTACATGTACAATTTTTATCTGTCACAATATATTGTCAATGTAAAGGAGTAAAAAAATTTAGTCTTATAGAAAATGCTTTTCCAATTTTCTATGTTCTAACTATTTTAAATAAAAAAGGATAAATACTAACTTGTATATAGTAAAGCCCAAACGTTATGAATCAATCCGTATTTATTATTATGTAATGGTTAACATGATCTACTAATTTTTGTATTTTCCATATATATATATATATATATATATATATATATATATATATATATATATATATATATATACCTTTAAATGATTATTTACATCCGATAGATAGTAGTTTTCTGTATTCAAAGAATATTATTAAGAACATTAACATTCTGCTCAAAATATTGTACAATATATTTTTACATCATGGCGCGTGTGATTTTTTTCTGTATTCTATTGATAGAAAATATTTTATTTAATATTCAACGATAAAGAACAAAGATGCATCCTTATACAATGAACAAAATTCTATTTTGACCTCAAAAATTATTTTTTGTAATGCATGCGATGTAATACGAAAAAAAAATCCTTAGTTTTCTCTCACTTATCTTTACTATATAAACCTTTCAATTTTTAATTACACCATAAAATATTAAACCACGGGCCTGGCAAGTTCTTTTGTAGATATTTAATAGAATTTAATATATTTTACAGCACTTGAAAATAAAAAGATAGTGTGATGAGATAGAGAATGCATAATTTTATTTTATTAAAAGTATTACAATTAAAAAGGGTATCTTCCCTGAAAGTTTTAAAAAGGCATAAATAATTTTGAAGTTGATGGCAGCAAATTCTCAAATATAAGTCGTTAGAAGCTAATGGCTCTTCTGCCAAGTTTTTAGAAATAAAATTGCACAATTTTGGTCTCCAACCGTAGCATATTAAATAGAAAATTATTCCGAAACTTTGAAGTTAATCGTTTCGGAAATTGTTTATTAAGTAAATCTTTCATCAGGAATAAAATAAAATAAATATCACTAAGATCAAGTATAGTTCATCAATGTTTAAGTAGTAATATTCACTCATAAATGGAATAATAAGTTGATCTGATAAATCTTTTTTTTTCAATTTTGATGTGTACTATCATCGCTATCTTCATCTCAATAATCCCTTTTTTTCAAAAATCATTTGGCAAAGTTTTTCCAAATATTCGTCTATCAAAGAGAATATAAATTGAACATTTTATGGATTTTATATTATTAAAAAGTAAGAATTGAATACAGAAGTACTCGACGATTGCTTGATTCATTTCAAAACTTTCTTAAGCAAAAACTATAGATAAAGCTAGTGAAAGGTATAAACTTAATAATAATTACTCAATTTATTTTAGTACTCTCAAGAACTGAAATTAAAAAAAAAATATGATGTATGTAGTAAAAAAAAAAGAAATATTTAGAAAAAATGTTCTGAAGAATACTATACTGTCTAATAACTAAACTCGCCAAAAATATACTTTTTTAAAAGTAATAATAATATAATAAAATAGAGAACATAACTTTAAATCATGAGATAAAAAATTTGTATTTTTTAAAACATTTATTCGTCTATTTTACATGAAAAGTGCTCGATCTGATGTAATTTTATCTACTAAATGAGAACTTATTTGATATTAATTTTTAATATTGTTTAAACAAATTAAAAAATTGAAAAATTGTGAAAAATTGAAAAATTGTGAAAAATTGAAAAATTGTGAAAAATTGAAAAATTGTGAAAAATTGAAAAAATTGTTAAATAATTTCAAAAGTATCATCATTTCAATCGTTAATGTCTATAATAAACTAAATAAAAATTCTGTACTTATTATTAATATTTTATAAACATTATTAATTTATTAATTAAGGAAAAAATTATAAAAGTGAAAAATTTATTTGAAAATTAGGAATTTTAAACCGATAATATAAAAGAAGGAATATGATGTGAAAAATAAATAAATTTATTATTATTTATGATAAATAAAAGGAAACATCTTTCTATAATTTAAGATAACTTTGAATCAAACTAGATTAAATCATTGTTTTCATTTTCGATGTATTCATCTTTAAATTCTATATTATTTTCATTTAAAATTATTATTTCTTTAAATAGCAGAATTATAAAGTAAAAAATAAATAGAGTGACCATCGTATATGTATCAAATAAAATGTTTGAAATGTATGAAAAAGAAACATTTGTATAAAGCGAATTAAAATCAATGACCCTTGCCAAAGTCAAAGTTCAATTATGATCAAGCTTCAGCTGAGTCTTTTATTTTTATTTGTTTTCGAAATACATTGTAACCTTAACGATATCTAAGTGAATCTAAAGTAAATACTCAAGCATACAATGGTCACTTTATTTTTAATATTATAATTCTACTAGTTGAAAAAATAATAATTTTAAATGAAAATAATATCGAATTTGAAGATGAATACATCGAAAGTGAAAACAATGATTTAATCTAGTTTGATTGAAAGTTATCTTAAATTATAGAAAAATGTTTCCTTTTATTTATTATAAATAATAATAAATTTATTTATTTTTCACATCATATTTCTTCTTTTATATTATCCGTTTAAAATTCCTAATTTTCAAATAACTTTTTCACTTTTATAATTTTTTCCTTAATTAATGAATTAATTATGTTTATAAAATTTTAATAATAAGAACAGAATTCTTATTTAGTTTATTATAGACATTAACGATTAAAATGATGATACTTTTGAAATTCTTTAACAATTTTTTCAATTTTTCACAATTTTTAAATTTTCTAATTTGTTTAAACAATATTAAAAATTAATATCGAATAAGTTCTTATTTAGTAGATAAAATTACATCAGATCGAGCACTTTTCATGTAAAATAGACGAATAAATGTTTAAAAAATTACAAATTTTTTATCTCATGATTTAAAGTTATGTTAATATAACAAATTATACGCATAATTGATTATTAATCATAAAATATTTGAATTCCTTGACTTCCGATACATCGATTTAAAAAGAAAAGATCAAAATCGGACCATTAAAAGCCGCGATAATCGCATTTTTAGAGCGCGCTGTAGTTTTTAAGTCTTGATTTCACTTTTCAATAAGCTTGCTCCATCACGTGACCCTCTGCGTTTTTAACGACTTTTCGAGTGATCAGAGTAATTTTAATCGATGTTTTTTATGTGTTTCCAAAGAGCGCATATTTTGAAAACTTTTGCCTAAAAAGTGCTTGGACAAATAAAGCTAATAACACTTTAATTGACTTTCTATTGTTTATTGTTTAATAATAAACACAAGTTAACTTTGGTGAGTCATAGCTCAAAAACTATTGAGCGGAATTTGACTTTTCTTTCTTTAAAATGAGCGTCTTTCAAAGTATTTTCAAACAAAAGTTTTTGGGTTCCATTTAATTTAAAATTGAAAAATATATTCAATTTGTTTATAAGCATAAATTTGACTATATTTTTTTAAAAATTCCCAAGACTCTCCTAATTAACCGATTTTAATTTTTCAAAGTTCATTTGGAAGCATCAATAGTCTGCTATATGTAAAAAAATCAGCACCCATCTAAAAACATTATTTTATTTTCAATAAAGTTTTGAAATTTTTGCATTTTTTTGCGGGACGCTTAATTGTTAAATTATTGTGGAGCAATGAACAGACCGATTCTAATGAAATTTGCTGGGCTGTTTTATCATATCAAAAAGTTTTCTGTGGTTCCATATCAAGATCATATGATAAATTTAAATAATTAAAAAAATCATTTAACAAAACATTAATTTTTGGGCAGTTTTTTCGCAATTGTTGTCGTTTTTCTAACATAAAAAATGAAATTTTCTATTTCAAAAGTTCATAATTTTATGTAAAATTTTATCATCTAACTTTGTTTTTCTCCTACATTTTTCTCTAAAATTTATATTTAAGGAGCTATAAATAAAAAAAGAATGAAAAAAATCGTATTTTTCGAGATTTTTTCACTATTTGTTTAATAGCGAATTTAGTACAACTTTTTCAACTGGCGCATATCGAAATTATCATATCTAACATAATTTTGGAGACATTCAAGCAGAAATTAGCGACTATATACGAAACATCCAAACCAAAACAGATCCCGCCTGGACTATCTGTGTAGTTTCGTTTTTTTATGTCATTTTTAAAATAAAATTAGTTTTTTGTTTTTCACTTATATCATTTAATTTATTCGTGTTGTTTTTGATATTTTACATTTATGTTTGCCCCCCTCCGAATTGTCATACTAGCTTTTCGTTTAGCTGTGGACGTTTGGGCCTTGTCTCATTAGAATCTTTTTGCTTCACCGAGACTACTGGACTGACATATTGTACTTTAGATCTTTTAATCATACTTAAATTTAACAAATTTTCGATTATCGCGTCTAGTTTACTTTTAAATTTTGCTTTTATTATGTGTAATTTTTTTTTAATCGTTTTAAATTCATTTTTAATATTTCTAATTGATACAAGCTTTCTTTTAAATAGCGTTTTATATTTTATCATTAATTTTTTGTTTCTTCTTTATTTGATTTATTTAATCTTTTAGATTTAATTTTTTTTTAATTTTCTTTTTTCTGGCCACTTTTCTGCCATATTATTATTTGTTTTGAAGTTTGTCACTTTTTTTATTTCTTTGATCTCTATATGTAGAGTCGAGTATTCATTTTTATTTATATTTTTTGTTTTGTATGATGTTAAATCATCTTCATCCTTTACTTCATATTTTATTTTTTCATACTTTGTATCAATTAGCGTTTTAAGAGTCTTTTGGGTATCATACCCAAACATGCAGTGTTTTATTAATTTTGGTATTATTATAAATATTATTTTTTTCTCTAAATTGTTTATTTTTACTTTTGCTAGTATTTGTCTTTTAATACAAGTTGATTTTGTGCCTGTGCCTTTTTTTAAAACTTTACCTGTTAATGGCATTGTTGGACAGTGTTTAGAAATTTCATAATTATTGATGTGAAATTCCTCGGATATACAGGTTACTTCGCTTCCTGTATCTGTTAAGGCTTTTGTCTCTACATTTTTATTCCTAATTTTATTTCAGGGCATTAAGTTACTTGAGACTCTTCTCCTGATGGTTCTATATCGTGTAACAAATCTTCGCGTTCATTTGTTAACGATATTATGTTTATATTAGTATAATTTTCTTCTATTTCTTTTAATTCATATTCGTTAAAATTTACTAAGGATAAGTCATTTTTCAGCCAATCTGTGAAGTTTTTGTTTGTTATTGTTTTAATATATAAATGTTTAACGGTTTTTAACCTATCTTTTAAATTTGTTTCAATTAACTTTTCTGTATTAGTTTGATATTTCATTTCAGTTGCGTGCGTTATTTTTTCTTTATTATTAATTATATTATCATTTTCCGACTTGTTACCACGTTGTCGGTTGTTACCACGTTTTGCCAATCTCTATTAATGTTCTGATTATCTTAGACTACCTCATCTTGGATTTCTCTTATAATTTAAAACGATCTTCTACCCACCATTTTAATAAATTTTTATTTTGTATTAAAAGAAAAATTATTTTATGTTTTATAAAGAGTGCCCCCCGTTAAGATAGGTAAAATGCCCTCCCTCATATATTTTAAGACTAAAATTTTTTCTTGTTTTTATAGTAATTAAGATTAGGTTTTGTTATATTTATAGTTTCCTAACACATACCCTAACCTCAACATAACCTAAAAATCACTTTTTTTATAAAATTTTTTTTTTATCTGGAAGGATGAATGATATTAATCCCGCGAAAAACATATGACTAGGTCTTAGCACTCTCTTCAACTGTGATTTTTTGCGAGTCCTAGAAAGCAGTTTTTCTAACCTAAAAATAACATTAAAATCATAAAATCTCCGTAACTTTGCTCTGGGAGGGGCTACAAGTAATTTTCTGGGCTTAAAATTTGTATTTTTAAAAAACAAATAAAGTTTATAATAACCAAAAATTCGATTCTGGCATGGCGCCATGGCGAAAAACTCGAAAAACCATTTTTTCATAGGTTTTCTGTCGGTTATTGGTCTCTAGCAACTCACAAATCATTTTTAGAGGAAAAACATAGCTTCATTGGATTCTACGTGAAAAAATACATTGGAAATGTGCATGATTACTTAAGGAATACTTGGATGCTGTTACAAAACAATAAAAAAAAATAAAATAATTCTGAAATTATTACATATTTGCATCGTTGCTGCATTTTATGTTTTTATGACTTTGGTCATCTCTTTAGAGTCTCAAAGCTACTATTCAATGTATTCATAGGCAAATGACGTCCACTGTACGCGAAAAACAGAGACAAATACTAGACAGATAACTATAACTCCTATATATATATATATATATATATATGTGGAATAACTTGCTATCCCTCGTATATACATAAGGGATAGTGAGTTGTTCTTAGGAAACGCAAATTATTTTTCTTATACATAGATAAAAAACCAATGTTTATCTATTCCTGTAACTATTCTTTTTAGTGTTCTTTTGTAGCTTGTAAGAGACCTAACATGTTTTCTGTCCTCCATAAATCACGAACTCGATAGATTTGAACAATTAAATGATTCCAATTAAGTTCCAAATTCAAAAATTAAAAGATCATTATCTCTTTAGAGTCATAAAGCTACTATTCGATGTATTTACAGCTAAATTACGCCTATTGCACGCCAAAATAAGATTTTTAAACATAACTGAAGTAACGGTCGTATCATCTGTCTTTTTATATTACAGTAGACTCTGGATACAAGAGAATCAACGGGCCTTCAGGAGAGGAATTTTCTTGAAAATTCTCTCATACAAAGAGTCCCCAACACGCTCGAGTCAAAAGTGATACCCACACCTACTGTTTTGTTGTGTGAGTTGTATCCAACATGCGTGTATATTCTGTCTCTCTCACTTTCATAGTGGTGAGATAACGCAAATACTTAGGCTCACGCCCATATTTAGGAGAAAGAGCTCGAAATCTCTTATATCGCAATCTCTTGTATCGAGAGATCACTGAATCATTAGAGAGACAAAGACGGAATAAGGTTTTAGTAATAATATATATATATATATATATATATATATATATACAAAGAATAGTGAGCTATTGCTAGGAACTCTAGGAGCTATCGCTTCTCATATATATATATATATATATATATATATATATATATACAAAGAATAGTGAGCTGTTGCTAGAAACAACGCGCTTGATTCTCATATATGTAGAAGCAATGTATTTCTTATATCGGTTGCTACTCTATTCTTTGCGTATAATGGCCTGAAGACAAATCATAATTGTTGCAGTTCTAACAAAGAATATAAATGCTTACATAGAAGTGTACTTTCAGGCTCGAATTTATAGACCCAACACGATTGTTACTAAAACCTTATTCCGCCTTTGTCTCTCTAATGATTTAGTGATCTCTCGATACAAGAGATTGCGATATAAGAGATTTCGAGCTCTTTCTTCTAAATATGGGCGTGAGCCTAAGTATTTGCGTTATCCCACCACTATGAAAGTGAGAGAGACAGAATATACACGCATGTTGGATACAACTCACACAACAAAACAGTAGGTGTGGCTATCACTCTTGACTCAAGCGTGTTGGGGACTCTTTGTATGAAAGAATTTTCAAGAAAATTCCTCTCCTGAAGGCCCATTGATTCTCTTGTATCCAGAGTCTACTGTAATACAAAAAGACAGATGATACGACCGTCACTTCAGTTAAGTTTAAAAATCTTATTTTAGCGTGCAATAGGCGTAATTTGGCTGTAAATACATCGAATAGTAGCTTCATGACTCTAAAGAGATGATGATCTTTTAATTTTTGAATTTGGAACCTAATTAGAATCATTTAATTGTTCAAATCTACCGAGTTCGTGATTTATGGAGGACAGAAAACATGTTAGGTCTCTTACAAGCTAAAAAAGAACACTAAAAAGAATAGTTACAGGAATAGATAAACATTGGTTTTTTATCTATGTATAAGAAAAATAATTTGCGTTTCCTAAGAACAACTCACTATTCCTTATGTATATACGAGGGATAGCAAGTTATTCCACATATATATATATATATATATATAGGAGTTAAAGTTATCCGTCTAGTATTTGTCTCTGTTTTTCGGGTGTAGTGGACATAATTTGCCTATGGATACATTAAATAGTAGCTTTAAGACTCTAAAGAGATGACCAAGGTCATAAAAACATAAAATGCTGCAACGACGCAAAGTAGCTATGTAATAATTTCAGAATTATTTTATTTTTTTTATTGTTTTGTAACAGAATCCAAGTATTCCTAAAGTAATCATGCACATTTTCAATGTATTTTTTCACGTAGAATCCAATGAAGCTATGTTTTTTCCTCTAAAAATGATTTGTGAGTTGCTAGAGACCAATAACCGACAGAAAACCTATGAAAAAATGGTTTTTCGAGTTTTTCGCCATGGCGCCATGCCAGAATCGAATTTTTGGTCATTATAAACTTTATTTGTTTTTTAAAAATACAAATTTTAAGCCGAGAAAATTACTTGTAGCCCCTCCCAGAGCAAAGTTACGGAGATTTTATGATTCAAATGTTATTTTTAGGTTAGAAAAACTGCTTTCTAGGACTCGCAAAAAATCACAGTTGAAGAGAGTGCTAAGACCTAGTCATATGTTTCTCCCGGGATTAATATCATTCATCCTTCCAGATAAAAAAAAATTTTATAAAAAAAGTGATTTTTAGGTTATGTTGAGGTTAGGGTATGTGTTAGAAAACTATAAATATAACAAAACCTAATCTTAATTACTATAAAAACAAGAAAAATATTAGTTTTAAAATATATGAGGGAGGGCATTTTATCTATCTTAACGGGGGGTACTCTTTATTTTCAATTTAATTGTTTCAAAGTTTATACACAGTTACAACTGTATATAATTATACAGAGTACATACTGTATACCTCTACTTTTATCCTTAGATTATAAAATTTAAATATTATATCATTTGATGTAACGACTTGACATTTCAGAGTTTGAGTATTCTTATTCACTCGTTTATACTCTGGTATGCCTTGTCAATTTTAATCCTTTGTTTACATTTGAAGTATGTGGAATTTATTGCTGCGCTAATTTTGATTTCACGCTTTCTCTTTTGGGATTTATCTTTGTTTCTTTTATTATAACTGTGACTTTATAATTTAATTTAATTTTATTAAATGACGAATATTTTAGTTTTAACTTATTGATTTCTCGATTTTTTTCATTTAGCTGACGTGGTTTTTATGATTCATAAATTTTTGTTTTATTTTATCTTTTAGTTAACTCTTTTATTTATTGTAAATTACTGTTATTATTAGTGCTATTTTTTTTATTGTCTTATTTATTTTGTTTTTGAATGATTTTTCATTTTTGTTTATTAGTATGTTTATGAGTTGTGTGTTAATTTTGATTTGTTTTAAAGCTGTGGGTAACTGTTTGTTTAAATAGTTGAAAATTCTGTTAGTGTTTTTGTTATTAATGTTACATACTTCGCAAATATTTAGTTTAATTATACATAAAAAGGAAATTGGTTTAATTGAAACGAGCAAAATTATTTTTAAATTGTGTGAAAAGAACTGCATAAAGAGTAATTTCTATTCTTATTTTACAAAGAAGAAAAAAAAGGTTTGTGACGTCCTACTAACTGATGGCTAGTAGGTTGTACTTTTAATCGACTCTATTGAGCCTTACCCTGCTAAAAAATCTCAGGTGAGAAATCACCTGATTTCTCAGGTGAATAATCATACCAAAATCCCATGCGAGGATTTTGTTTGGTTTTTACACGTTTCAAAGCATATTTAGTCAATTGCAAACTATTTTTGAAAATTTTTGAAAAATTTGAACTTAGAATATTTTTTCAAAATTTGGTCTTAGAAAAAATTTTGACTCATTTTACAAAAAATTTTCTTAGTTCAATTTTTCAAAAATTTTCAAAAATAGTTCGCAATTGACTAAGCATGGTTTGAAACGTGTAAAAACCAAAAAAATCATCACATGAGATTTTGGCATGATTGATCACCTGAGAAATCAGGTGATTTCCGAGGGGCTATGCACTTCATGTCCTCTCAAAAAATCCTCTGAATTAAAAGTGTGTACTCTCATGTCCTCTCATGTCCTCCGATGTCCTCTGAATTTTTTTTCAATATACTCGCGATTATTTTGAAAAGTAAAAAAATTGCAGAGGACAGCAAGAGTACAGAAGAGAATGAAGAGGACAATGTGAGTACATAAGAGAACTATGGAGGACAGTGAGAGTACAAAAGAGGACTCCTCAGTTCTCTTGAGTTCTCTTTTATGTCCTTTTATATCCTCTTAAGTTTTCTTTCTTGTCCTCTCAAGTTCTCCCGAGTCCTCTCAAGTCCTCCTGAGTTCTCTCAACTTCGCCCATGTACTCTAAAAAATTAAAGAGTTTATTTGTGATCTTGTCCTCTTTAAGGTCCTCTTTAGTCTCTCAATGTACTCTTTTTTGTCGTCCCGAGAGGACAAGAAGTGCGTAGCCCCTCGGTGATTTCTCACCTGAGATTTTTTAGTAGGGTTATTCTTGTTTTTATGCAAGACTTGTGAGTGTAAAGCCGTTAACCAGACGAGTCGCTATGCCGTCTGGTGCGGGCTCGAGTGTGTCAGTGTGTAGTGTGTGTGGTTATTTCAATTTTGTTAATAAAGGATTAGTTTTGTTATGGGAAATGCCCGTCAATACTGAAGACCAAGTGCCTCAGTATGCGGGGCTTTACCGTTTAGGATAGGATAGATACAGGTGTTGCTCGCCGCAACTCTTTATTAAACAAAATCTTACAATAAAGTCAAGTGAGAATATCTTTAATACACGTGAGCATGGAATTATCAACAACGTTGATGATTCTTCAATGTCCATCGTGCTTGAAAAACTAAGATAGAATCGAAGGTAGAGCTGAGGCGAGAGAGAGTCTTTCTCTCTGCTTGCCCGCTTTTATAGGTGCTGGACTCCAGTTTCCTCTTCTCTAGTAGCTTGGCACCGCTGGCTTTCGCGTATGTGGTCCTGCTTTTCGTATACGTGCTGAGCCAATATGAGACCTAAGTGCGCTTTCAATGTATGATATACACACATGTATAGCTTTGAGTGTGTGTGCGTTTCAGGAGCGTATGTACTTTTCGCGCTTATGCTTTTATTATTTTATGATTCTTTTAGATTTCACTAACTTTAATTCTTACTAGTAAACTATATTAATTCTTATGTATAGATTATTATTTAATTAAGCTATTTATTGCATGTTATTATATTATATATATTAAATTTAGCGATTAAAAGTCTATAATATGACTGGGCGATCACAGATTTTTTTCGTATGAGAGTCGAAAATGAGAAAAGAAGTTGCGATTTTGAGGTTAAAATGCGAAAAATAATACAAGTAACGAAACATCAAAACATTAAATTTCAATAAAACAAACATGAAAGTAAAAATAAATGTGCTTTATGTTTAATATGTAATATATAAATTTGATATTCCTTTAGGTATTTTTAATTATTTGAGATTCTATCAGTCATATGGAATCAATTCTTCAGAAAATAACTTTCAAAAAGAATTTCATGATATTTTGGTTGATTTGTATCTTTGGCAGACGATGAACGAAAACCAAAAACAAAGAAATTAACTTTGGAAGGAATAATATAAAATTTAAAAACATAGGCCTCTTAGTCGAGCCTAGGACTTCTTTTCTTAACGGGATGTCGGAGTTGTTGAAAACGATTTTTGCTTTTTTAATCATTCATTATTTAAACAAGTATAATGACTTGTCCGCGCTAAAACTAAGTTGATACAATAATTCTTGTTGAAATAAAAATTCAGTAGAGCTTGTTATTTTTTTATGAACTTTGAATGAAAATTAGACATCAAGCTCGATAAACCTAACCTCAAAATACTGTACATTAGAAATTTGCTTAAAACTTTTTATTTATAGTGTTTTGGTAAATGCCTTGACTTGTCCGTACTCGGGATTAGTCTTACAAATTTTTTTAATGTGATGAAAAAACTTGATTTGACGCACCGTTTATCCATAAACTTTGAATGAAAATATTATTAAGTAAAAGTAAACCATGACATGCCGTTAAGAAGAAAATCAGGAATCAAATAATAATTCCATTTTCAATGCCCTTACATGGGCCCCCATAACTGTTGTGTCTAGGGTCCCATAGTGTTATAAGACGGTACTGCCTATGATGTCCTATTATTCTTCTTAAATCTTTGTTCTTTACATACTTTATACATGCACTTTATTTGTATATTCATTTTTGCATACATACCTAAACATTTAATAAATATTGATATTAGGTAGTATCTTTAATGTATAAATTGTGTATTATTTTACTACATACATATCTTCTGTCAAAATAATAGTTGGTATACTTCTTTCTTTTTATAATAGCCTGGTACTTTTTTGTTATTTTATATCATAAATTGTCGATTTTGATTGCGTAATGATTGATTGATAATTTATGAATAATAGTTTTCAAATAATAAATGTATTTCATATTCTTAGAATGTAATTCCTTATCTACCTAACTTTTATTTTCTCATTTTATGGATAAGTTTGAATATGTATGATTGCATAGTAAATACAGCATAGTAAAGTAAGATTCAGAATACTTGCCGATTCTACAGTAAATAACTATGAACCAGTCTTTTAGTTTTGTAATAATACGACGATAACAAAATCTGCATTCTGTTTAAGTTTGATGTGAGTTTAACATTTCTAAACAATAAAAAAAACTTCACTAGTATTTTACCTCTAACTAATAGTCATGCGAGTACACTCAAGCTTGCTATAACAAACTTCGCTATAATGAGTAATATAATAAGCATTTGAGCCTCGCTATGACAAGCGAAATGCCTTTTCTTCTTCCCCCACGATTATGCGTATTTATCTATATCTATATTTTTATTATTTTTAAACGGTGTTATTTTGATGGAAATTAAAATAATCTTTGCGAAGTCTGTGATTCTGACTTACAGAACAATCGTTAATACACTTATTCGTTATGAAAGTAGTATTAGTTTTTATATCTTGTTGCGTTACTTAACTGAAAGAGTAATATTTAGTTTAATTAGAGCTTGAAATGATTCTTTTTATTTATTTTGTGCATAGTTAGAGCATTGATGTAAGCATACGCTTAGTATGAATTATGTCTCAAATAAATGTTTTTGATTTAGGAATAGCTATTATTGCGTATCCCTGCAGTCATGCAAGAAAGTCATTAAATTTCTATTTATCACAAAATATCATGGCAGACTAAGCATAATTATTGACTGGGATTCGTATTTTTAATTATTTGTTTTAATATGAATATAATGAACATATTTAGAAATGAATTACAATAATAAAACCTTATTTAGAGCAACTATAATATTAGTTAATATTTCCTTTTATAACCATACCATCACTTTCTTATAAGATATTACTAAAAAAATTATACATTTGTTTATATTTTCATATCAAAGTGTATAATTCCAGCAATCAAGTAATGTCTATCGAGTGTGTAAAAGCTTCATTTAAATGTAAATTTAATTTTCTTACTATTGACAAATATGATACCATATATATAGCTAACCAAGAAGCATTTCTACTATATTAAATAGTATTCAACACCTTCGCTGTGCAAAATTGATAAAAATAAATAAGAATATAAATAACTAATCAATTAAATGAGAATTCGTAATTATTCAGGTTACAATTAAATAATTATATACTATAAAACCAAAATTGAGGCTGAGCAAGATCAGATGTCGATGTTATGTTTAAATAGACCGCTCACATGAACAGATTTTCTTTTATTGTGTTGGGGTTTATTCCGCGACGATACTATCTTAACCTCACTTTTTTATATTTTTCACTCCCTTATCGCAAAATATGATGTACTCAGCTTCTTAGCGTAATTTTCCTTTGTTCTTTTCGGTCCAGTCGAAAATATTAATCATTCAAAGATGAATATTCTCTCATAAACCTAATTGGTTCCATATACTACCATGTATTTGACCGATTACTCTATGCCATCTTGGTTAGCTGTATATATGGTGTTATATTTCCCAATAATTATGTTAATATGAATCTTAGCATAAGGTATATCAAATTTGAAAACAGAATTTTAAGAATATAACAATACATTCGAACTAATAATATATACAATTTTATTTTGCTATTTTATTGTTTATTATTTTATGTTGCAGAACATGAGGAGAAGCAAAATCGTTTTCGCGCATTGCGCAATCGCCAGGACCTCTTTCAAGAAGAAGGTATCTTAAATCTGATTCTTGAGGCTATTGACAAGATCAACGTGATCACATCTCAAGGACTTCTTGTTGCTTTATCCGGTGATGAAAGTGGTCAAGCCTTTGATCAAATTTCTGGTTATCTTTATCAATTGCTTGCAGCTATTATCAAAGGTAATCACACTAATTGCGCCCAATTTGCTAATAGCAATAGACTGAATTGGCTCTTCAGTAGATTGGGATCACAAGCATCTGGTGAAGGTACAGGAATGTTAGATGTTCTCCATTGTGTGCTCATAGATTCTCCCGAAGCTTTAAACATGATGAAGGTAAATTTTTTATAGTTCAAGGCACTAATAAAAGAATATGTTCATCAGAAAAATATTTAAAGCTGTTACTATATTTTCTGTTCCATACCACATTAAATTTCAAAAACGAAAATCTTAATAGAAATTATCGGTCATCATGATGTGTATAGAATTTTAGGAGAGCTCATAATTTGTTATAGTTATATATACTTGCAATATTTTACTTATACAACTTTCTACAGTTTAATAGTTAATATTTCTGTAAATATTAACTATTAAACTGTAAGCAAATACTTGATTATTTTTGTATATTTTATTGTTGATTTGACGCTCTATGATAAGATGATGAATGAGTTACAAAAACTATTTCGATTTTTTTGCCTGTTAAAAAGTTATAAGCTGTTTGAAACTTTTAACAGACTAAAAGATTGAAAAAATATTGTGTCTTCGAATTTTATTTCTAACAGCTAATATATTTTTTATGACCAAAAATGCGTCTTTTTTCTTTCTGCAGTTTTTTTCTATCTCTCTTACTTTTGTGAATATTCGCGTATAAAAAAAACGTGTTCTTTAACAAAAAATATTTTAACTTCGTGAAAAAATAACAAAAACAAATGCTCCACCCTTTATTTTAAAGCTGAAAATATCCTTTTGAACTAAGTTGGTATTTTAAATTAAGGTTACTGGATCTAAATCAGGGCTGCCGATTGAGTTCGGATTTCCAAGTATTTGAAGACTCGGATATCCGAAACCTGAATAGATTGAAATCTCATATTCGTAGGATCCGAACCTTACAGATCAAAGATCCAGATCCCTTAGTTCTTAGATATGGATCTCATGGATACTCCGTATCATTCAGCACCCACGAATACAGAATCCAAATTCATCGAGACCTCCTTTTCAAATCATGTAAAAAAAATTTTCATTTTTATTCAATTTATTAACTATTTTTTGAATATTAAGGATCCCTTTTCATTATTAAAAGATATTAAGTACTAGAATACTGATACATTAGTGCTTATGTAATATATATGGGCGACTCTCCGACAATTCGCTTGACCAAAATTTTTTTACGTATTCTTGTCAAACCCACAAACTACCCTAAATTCTTTTAGATTATTCCTGCACTTATTTTTGAAGGTATATAATATCAAAGATTGGCTGTTTTCTGATTTTTCTCGATTTTTGACACTTTTTAATTATTTCTAGCTCCACAAATAAGCATTTTTTGCTTTATGTTTATTTATACTATTTTTCAGGAAATTTTCTAAATTTCTAGAAAAAAATATTTATAAAGTCATATAACCCCATTAGAATTTAAATATGTCCAATCCAAATCTAAAAATTCAAGAATTTAAGAGTTTACTCCTTCCAACACACACCAAAAAATTCATGAAGATAGATTTGTTTAGTACAAAAGTATTTGTATGTGTCCAAGAATAGCAATTAAGACCAGGCCGGAGTAGAATCTGATACCGACCGAGTAACAATTGAGTTTTTTGTTATTTACTCAAGTATTAATCGGATTATCTTTAAATTAAAGGTTGAACGCAATAAATATCATTATCATAAACATCTATGCACAAGAAAAAAAAATGCTACCGCTTTGTTTTTGAGAAAAGTAAGGAACTTTGAAGTAAAAGTTTCTGTTTATAATATTTTCGCGTTCCTTACTTTTCTCAAAAACAAAACGGTAGATTTTTTTTTCTTGTGCATGAATATTTGTAATAATAATATCTATTGCGCTTAACCTTCAATTTGCAAATACATTGATTAATACTTGAGTAAATAAAAAAAATCTGAATTAGACAAGGACAGCGAATTCGGTCTGCTCTTAAGCCCTATTTTCAACTAAAAATGAAAGTAATTATCAAATTAAGCTAAAAATCATATAAAATGACTATATGACCCATATAATGATGTTTTGAGCCACTCGAATCATCACCAAAACTTTATACCAATACATTTTTTCAGTATAAAAGTATATACTCAGATCTTAGAATGGCTGTTCAAATTACTTTCTGCTACAAGTACGAATAGCATTCAAATTATATCAAGTCATACATTGATCATTTAGCTTTTCCAAATGACAATGCTTAATCTTAGAGAGATTTGGATAAAGATTCATGAATATACATTTTCAGTACATGAAACAAATGATTTGTTAAGAGCCTAGCGTTGATTCATATTGGAGAATTATTCAAATCTTTAATAACCCAAAATAAGTACATCGACCACTAATTAAATTCAACTGTTAGATTGCCTAAGCGGTAATCTATACAAAAGCTACGTTGAGCTTATATTTTAATAGAATAGAATCTCACAAATATCCGGAAATCTCATTAACCTTCTGATAGCCGGGATGACGATATATGGCGTCATTCCATGATCGGCGCACATATACTATTACTTAAGAAATATTTATATGGAAAATTTCGAGAAAGTTGCACTTTTTCAGTAGGAAAAATGCTGGCCGTCAAAAGGTTAATTAACGCGTTGATTTTATTTCTCATTAATTATCAAATTATTGACTGCTGAAAGCCAAGTTTATTTATAACAACAATGGTGTGCTTGACTTTTATCGATGAAAAGCCAAGTCTTTGAATGTTATAATTTGATGTATGATATCGTGCGTCGTTACTCTTATTGTTTAAGATGATGCATCAACAAATATATGCACGAGCTATATTCAATGAGTTGAAATATCTGTTTTTTACAATACAAATTAATAGCCATTACTCTTAAAATCGAAATTAGAATATATTTGGAAACTCCCGGAGTACTTTGTATGATATCTTTTTTACTGGTTCAGAATTTAAAATATATGAATTAAACTACTCACAAATGATTTATTGCATGCTACAAAGAATTGCATATAAATTCATGTAAAATGTGCGTGGTGAAGCCGTTACACGTACTTTAAAACAAAATTTAATGTATATTACACGGTCACAACCACGCGCTAATATCTAAGGTAGTACTACCGTTAAGAAGGGGCCGAACTATCTGTCTTTGTCTAATAGCGTTTTTCATCATTTATGTAAACACTATCCGGTATAACAAGAAAAAAATAGCAGCCCCCGCTAGATATTAGTATAATAAGTAAATTTTGTAATAACAACCAAATTTTTTCACTGCGTAGTTTTTGACTAATTAGAGACCTACTAGCAATCTAGAATATAACCTATCTTTTTTTGGTAGGTCTCTAATTATTCAAAAACTACGCAGTGAAAAAATTTGGTTGTTATTACAAAATTTACTTATTATACTAATATCTAGCGGGGGCTGCTATTTTTTTCTTGTTATACCGGATAGTGTTTACATAAATGATGAAAAACGCGACAAAGACGCGACAAAAAAATTAGACAAAGACAGATAGTTCGGCCCCTTCTTAAGGAATTGACGGTTCAGAAAAATCTGAAATCGGGTATACAAGTAGATTTAAGTTAAAATAAGATGGAGTTAAATTTTAGTATACTTTTGGAGCATGAGAGAAAAATGACAAAAATTTTAATTTTCACACCTTTTCACACTTTTAACACGCGCTCTTATCGTAACCACACAGAAATTCAGCTTTTGATTATAAGCTACTAATGGTTCAAAATTTCATCAAATTTAACACGTAATTAATTAAAGAACTAAAGAATAAATTTTTCAGTATCGAGTTTGAAACGATGTAAACATCTTAGACTCAATGCATGCCCGTGTATAACTATATATACCTTATATATAGATATAAAGCGCGTGTTAAAAGATGAAAATTAAAATGCTTATAATTTTTTTCTCATGCTCTGAAAGTTAACTAAAATTTAACTGTGCTTTATTTTAATTAAAATCTACTTACGTGCCCAATCTAAGATTTTTCTGAACCGTCAATCCCTTAAGTTTTTTTTTTTATTTCCTTAGGTAGTACTACCTTAAGTTTAAGTGTAATGGGTTTTGTTATGCTCATAAGTGTATGGAAAGAGCTAATCTGTTTGTAGCCAAGACGCCGTACCTGACTACTTCAGGATCTATTGCTAAGCAAAAGAAAAGGAGAAGGAAATAGGTGATTGAGTTCAGAACTTCATATTGCCTCTCAGTACCTGATTATAAATATTGAAGTTTCAAATCATTCGTTGAATGATTTGAAACTTTAATATATCAATAGATTTTAACTTTAATAAATACTTGCGAATGCTTAAAGGACAAACACCATTTTGATAATTGCATTCGTAAGTTCTCACTATTTAAACAAAAATCAACTTTTACCAACAAGATATTTCAACTTAAAAAACTATTTTTAAAAGCACTACGCGCAATAAGACTCAAAATTTATGTTATAAGCGAATAAACGGGTAAGCAGACTGATCATATGCCGATCTGCTTCGCCGTTTTAGCATTCGCTTATAACCAAGAAACACATTTCGACTCTTATTTGAATTTTAGATGACATTCATTATTTAGTAGCAGACACGAGAGTGAGCTCTCTACAATCTTAGCCTTAACTCATAGGCTCGCATTCAAGCCACTGAAGCTCATTTCGTCTCTCTTACGCTGGAGAAAGGATATTATATGTGTTAATTGTACAGAGCGTAGATAACGGTAGGAAGAATGGGCGTAGCTGCGCGCACGTAAACGCGCATTCAGTTCTCGATCGAGTACCGATTAAAGCGATGCGTCACAAAACATATATGTGTAATATACATTAGAACATTAATATTCAATCAAAAATAGTTCATTAAACTAACATTGATTACTTAATTTATTTCACATCCTTTGCACAAGTTGTACCAAATAACTTGTCAATTTCTATTTATGATCTGCATCTGATTTGAAATAATTTTTGTCAATGCTATATCCTTTCATAAGTTTAACCTGTAATTCATACAAAAATGATCACAAAGTATATAGTATTTATTCTCTAAATATCTTATCTTATATTATATTAAAGTGAAACCATTTTTTTCCGTTTCTCTGGTTCTTCAGTTCTCCGAATTTTTCAAATGTGTCTAATCTTGGTAATAAGAGTAACAATTTTTTATTGGATCCTATATAATCAGTACTCATTAGTCAAAAGCTTTTTTTGGGCCATATGTTTTTCTGGGCCTTATTTTTTTGAGTTCTATATTTTTTTGAGCCTGAAATTTTTTTAGATCCTATATTTTTTTGTGCCTTATATTTTTTGGGACCTACATTTTTCTGAGTCCTATTTTCTTAAGGCTTCATATTTTTTTGACCTCTTATTTGGTTGTACCTAATATTTTTTTTATTTTCATATTTTTTTGGGTCCTATATTTTTCCGGGCCTTATAATTTTATGTCCTATATTTTTTTTAGCATGGAATTTTTTTGGGTCCTATATTTTTTTGATTTTTATATTTTCTTGGGCTCTATATTTTTTTGGGCTTTATATTTTTTCGGGCCCTCCATTATTCTGTGACTGATTTTTTTGAGCCCAATATTTTTTTTATTTTTATATTTTCTTGGGCTCTATATTTTTCAGAGCCTTATTTTTTCGGGACCTATATTTTTCTGGGCTTTATTTTTTTGAGTTCTATATTTTTTTAGCCTGAAATTTTTTTAGGTCCTATATTTTTTTTGGGCTCTATATTTTTCTGGGCCTTATATTTTTCTCAGTCCTATTTTCTTTGGTCCTCATATTTTTTTGAGTCCTATGTTTTTCTGCACCTTATTATTTTAAGTCCTTTATTTTTTTGAACATGGAATTTTTTTGGGTCCTAATTTCTTTGATTTTTATATTTTCTCGGGATCTATGTTTTTCTGGGTCTCATATTTTTCTGGCCCTACATTTTTCTGAGTCCTTTTTACTTTGGGTTTCATATTTTTTTGGGTCCAGTATTAATAAATATTTTTATAAATAATTTTATACCTAATAGTGACAGAAAGGGTATGTACCCTAAGGCCAAATGAAGAATGTCTATGCCTATGTCTCTGTTCCTCCCTCGCCATCTCTTACTCTTTCAATTAATCAATATCATGTTTTTATCTTTAATTTTATTTTTGTTATCCTAGTATTATTTAATTTTTCTTTATATTCATTTGATTGTTTTTCTTTAATTTTTATATAAGCTTCTTTCTTATCTGAAACCTTATTCGCATGTTTTTGTTCCAACTTATCAGTACTCATTTTTTCCTTGAATTTCATTTTTGCTATCTTAGTATTCTTTAATTTTTCTTCATATTAATTTAATTGTTCTTTTTTAATTTTTATATAAGCTTCTTTCTTACCTGAAAATGCATTTACACGCATTTGTTCCAACTCATCAGTACTCTTTTCTTTCTTGAATTTTAATTTCGTTATCTTTGTATTTTCTTACTTTGTATTTTATATCTATTTGGTTGTTTTTTTTAATTTTAAATATAAGCTTTTTTTATAAAGCCTCATTTACACCTATTTATTTTCTGAAACTCAGAATCTTTTATTCAAATTTTACAAAAATCTTCAGGAACAGTTCATGAAAGATGAGAAATTACCCAAACCTTCCATTAAAATATTCTTGAAATCTTTCAAGAATATTCCATGGAATATTCCAATGTAAGAAGAATCAAGGACATACGAATATAGAAGAATATTCCGTGGAAGATTTCTGAAATATTCTAAATTTTCTATGTAAATATTCTACTAATCTTCCATGAATATTCCATAGAATATTTTACGCTGGATTTCTAAAATCTTCCACAAATATTTTATGGAATATTTCATGAGAGATTTTTTAAATCCTCCATGCATATTCCATGAAAGGTTTATAAAATGTTACAAATCTTCGATTTCAATATTTCGGAAATCTTCCATGAATGTTCCAACGGAATATTTCATAAAATATTCCTGCAAGATTTCTGAAACGTTTCAATGAAAGATCTGAGATGACCCAAATCTTTAGATAAAATATTCTTGAAATTTTTAACAATATTCCATGGAATATCCCAATGTAAGAAGAATCAAGGACATACAAATATTACAGAAATATTCCATGGAGAATTCCTGAAATTTCAAATCTTCCATGCTAACATTCCAGGAAGCTTCCATAAATATTCTATGCTGTGTGGGAGGTGATCAAAATATGCTAATTAAATAGTGTGAAAATTTATCATATGTTACATGCTAAAAATTTTAAGAAACTATGTAGTAATATTTAATTTAGCATAACTTCTGAACCACAAAAACTTTTCTAATACAATAAGGTTTAAAGTAAAGTGTTCGATTTGTACTTTTTTATCTCCCATGCAGTTTTTTGTAAAAGTTTTAGTTTTTCGGTCATTAAAGTTCTTATAAGCACTTCTTGTTATTATATTTTGGAAAAAAATAACTTAATCTCTGTCATTAGGCTGATTAAAGGAAAAGAAAGAATACGGATTCGTTCTTTTCATCAAAAAATCATAACCTGCAATATCAGCTAAATCTGTCTCCTAGAGGTATGGAAACCTCTCCTTATTAGTTGTGCAAGTTTCAAATTACTACTTAAAGTGTATATTAAAATATTTCATCGATGTGAATATCTACATTCTTTGAATACTATGTATCTTTACGTAAATAGCTGTAGAATTATTTTTTAAAATTAATTTCAATATTTGAGCTCAATAGCTCCATAACATAAGGCAGATATTCTTCAATTTTATTGTATTTTTGCTATTATACCTACGTTCCAGACACTTTTGAGCATTTTTTTTATAAATAAAATAGTTTAGTTTCAAATTTTTTTTCATTCTAACCTATTTTCCTCCAAATCGGTTATGTAAAACGATTTTAAAAATGATGCCTAAATTATGTAATGGGCCTAGAAATTATTTTCAGATAAAATTTTGAAATTACATTAAATTGTAATTAAACTTTCTCGGGAGCAGCGTGCGATATCTAAATTTAATGGTATTTTATTGAAACATGGTTTATGACAAAAACTTCTTCTCATTATGTCCAATGGATTATCGTAATCGTAATCGTAAAGTATTGCGACAGCAAAAGCTATTGCATAAAGGCCGCAATCATAATAATTTGTTTGTAATTGTACTGTTTCGAAAACTATGCTTAATTCTGATTTGTTTGGAAATAATCTGTTTATGTCATATATATGAATTATTTTATTATTATAATACATACAAAATTAGTGACCTTTTTCAAAATTTCCGGAAAACAATACTTCTTCATCAGTCGATACTAAATGAATAAATTGCGGATTTTCAACTGGTAAAGTTAATTGTATATTAAATAAGGTGCACCGATTTAAAATATTATTAAATCCTAATATATGAATTTCAGTTGACATCGAAGCCATTTCACTATATAATTCTTGTCCTTTCTTTCTCTCCCAATTCTTGACCTACCCTCTTCGCCCGTAAGTATTTACTGGCACGCTGCATCAGCTCTCCCTTTTTCCTTATTAATATTTTTTATTTCACTCTGTCGAGTGAATATTCTTTCAGAGAATAGTCCAGCTGAGGGACCTCAAGGCCTTGTTGAACCTGCTTTTACTTTTGCATCTGCATTTCTTGGACCCTGGACCTTTCTCTGAATTTGTGCATCATTTTCTTGGACATTCTCACTTTCTGTTTCTTTTGCTGTTGCTGGTAATTGGGCTGTGGTATAAGCATTGCTATATAAAATTACTGCTTAATCTAATTGCTATTTAATCTAATCGAATCTAATCCTTTGACAATCAATTTATCTTTCTCAGTTAAACTTATTAGTGAAACTTGAAGATCTTTTAAAAATTTTCATTTATTTTGAATGAACTTTTTCTAAAAATATTTACAATAGAATTGCTTTTATATTAACTAATTTAATTTAGTGTATTTTTACTTTTAGAAGCTGGAAAATATAATTATGAAAAATGCTATGAATTATTTGTAATAAGATAAAAAATTATAATCAAATTTGTAAAAATTATATATCGGTTTGAGAATGGTTATTTTCGGCAATCATATATATATGTGGAACATTTCACACCAACTGGAAGAGCAAAAAATAAAAAACGCTGAAACTCTGAAAAAATATTCTGTTTGTTATCCAAAATATGCAAAAAAAATTTCAAAGATCTAAATTGAAAGTATTGTGGGGCCTGGGACTCCAACCAAAAGCCACACAGTATAGATGAGAGAAGGTAGAGGTTTTAAGGTTAAGTTGAATGAATACACGAGAGATATGGTTAAGCGTTGTATTTGCTAAAGCCAGGGATACAGTCGGTAGTCAAGTGAGAGAGTAACGTTCGCACGCTAGCACGTTAACTCGTCTCAGAGGGGAAGGGATGCCTGCTTGTCATACGATAGGCTACTAATATATGCTCACACATACATGCCCCCACAATACTCCCCCCTTTTTTTTTTTTTTATTACATTACAATTATTACTTATACTAGTACCCTGGTTTACATTCTGTACTTGCGTACTCTTAACGTTCCGTGCGTAACTATTTTCACGAATTTAGTTATTTTATCGCATTTTTATCTGACTCCGTTTACATTCTACATTAATGTTTACTTTTATACATAGCTAACTATTTACATTTACAAAAAAAATTTTTAACAATGCTGATTTTAAACAATAGAATTATTACAAAATATGCTACTCGCACGTAAATGTACGCTTAATTACTCGTGCTTACTCGCACTTTATACTTATTTACACTCCGTGCTTAATTGCACTTATTCATAGAGCTGTGCTTAATGCACTTACATTACATAACTGTACTTATAGTACTTGCTCACGCACATTACTTTGTGCTCGCTTGCACTTATGCGTTTTATATATTATTGCGTGCATGAATGCACTTACTATGCTATATATTGCATCTCAAAACTTACTGAATTTACATATTTAATTAGTTTTAACCATTTTATAACAATCTTTACATTATCTTTATGCTTTTATTTTATACAACCGTATTAAATTATCTTTGAAACTAAACAAGTTAATTTTTATGTTTTACAATACATATTTTTAAGATTTCATACAATCAATATAACATTCTAATTTTTATCACATTTTATGCGTCTAATACGCTCAGTCTTTAAAACTATCACATTCATGCGTTTACTACGCTCAGTCTTTAAAATTATCACATTTATGCGTTTAATACGCTAAGTTTTTACAATGATTATCATACATTGTGCAACCATATGTTACTCGCGCTTAACGCGCTGAATGATAAAGAACTTGCATTATTGCCAACCATAAAAAACGTCATTTCACATTAAATATATAATAATATATAACATATGCTTGCACGTCATACATTCTTGACATAAGTCACATTTACTCTAGCATTCTCACACACATACGCACTATCACTACACTGAGTTCATAGTCTTGTCTTCTCCTGTGTTCTTTGGCAGATTGAAAACAAAAACTCTTTGACTGGCTGGTCCTCGATAAATAGGGTGGGCACGCGGTATTCCACCCGTTCGTGCGCCACCATCATGTTGCGTTGGGCTGCCCTTCGTAGGGCGTTCGCGCGGTTGTAAAATAACTCCGAAATTGCTCCTCGAACTCCCAAAAAGCAATCTCCGCCATCCTCATTTCATGCTTGAAAGTTATGTCAGTTGTTTGCGCAATACGGCGAGAGAGGTCCGTCTTGATTCTTGACACTTCTTCCATCGCTGCAGAACACAGGTACACTAACACTGAGAAAGGAAGCACACTCAAGTTTATTAGAAATAAGGTCACAGTGGTGTTCCTATAAAAGTGGAACGCAGTCCAGTAGGAACGAGCCAAAGCTTCCTAAATGAAAGAAAAAGAAAAGAAAAAAAAATTATTAATACACATAATAAACACATATATACATAAAAAAACATAATAAATTAATATAATACAATCAGTGTAACATCCTTACTCATATTTCAATCATTCTTTACTTTCTTACGATACTTAAAACTATTGACAAAAGCGGGCGGAGCATGGTTCTCTACGTTGACGCTAACATCAAACCTAACTGTTTTTTTAATAGCGGTTTCTTTACAATCTCTTTTAAGGATGCTATCAGTTCTTTTTCTCCTTTTTAAAATGTTAGGCACAAATCTTTCCTTTTTTTGCCTTTGGGGAACCGTACTTGCATCTTCAATGCTCCTGCCTTCGTCATTCTGTACACTATTGGCAGTATCCGGCCGACTGACCATTGTCAGTTGATCGTAATCTTGCTGGCCAACTTCAGCTGGGTTTGCCTCGTCTACTGGACCAATCTCGTCAGAGACTTCCTCTAACCGCTCTTCGACGGCGCTCCACGCATCTTCTGCGTTACGGTGGACTTCCACCTCAACCGACGTTTGATTGTGTACAGAGGTTTGCGAGGTATTTTTGGTTTGTGACGATGGCGTGGGTGGTTGCTCTTCGTCTAGAGCATCTTCCTGCACTCGTTGTTCGACTGGTGTAAGCTGTTCCTTACTTCTCAGGAAAAAAGCTGGTTTTAATCTATCAGCCGTTACCACCACATTCCTGCCGTTTTTCTCGATTGTATAGTTTCTACCACCGTCATGCCTCGCTATAACCTTGTGCGGTCCCGTATATGGATGCGTAAGTGGCGGTTTAGCCACCTTCACCCTTTCGAAAACGTGGGTGCAGTGACTCAATTCTTTAAAAACAAAAGGTTTTATTGCACAGTTGTGCGTGGCAGGCGCTGGCTTAATTTGCCTTATGTAATCTTTGAATTCAACAAGGAATTCGCCTGCATCATGCGCATTGATCTCACGAAATTCACAGAGATCACCTGGTACAGTCAGCGTCGTACCGTATAAAAATTCGGCTGGGCTTGCCCCCGTATCCAGTCTCAAGCGCGTGCGCAGACCAAGCATTACGGTAGGCAGGACCCTGGTCCATTTAGCGGTCTCTGTGTGGCACATGATTGCGGCTTTAAGAACACGGTGCCATCTCTCGACAATACCGTTGGAGGCTGGATGATATGGTGTCGTCCTGACCTTCTTACACCCGATATAATTTAACAGCTGTTTGAACAACTGCGCCTCAAATTACCTCCCTTGATCGCTCGTAATAATCACCGGTGCGCCAAATCTCACCACCCAATTATCATAAAAAGCGCGTGCAACTGTGGGAGCGGATACATCTTGCAGCGGAACTGCCTCTGGCCACCTTGAAAATCTATCTATCATTGATAAGATATATCTGTACCCTTCACATGATGGAAGTGGGCCCACGAGATCCACATGAACATGGGTGAAACGAGCATCTGGCTCGGCGAATTTCGATGGTAAAAATTTATTCTCGCGAGAGATTTTGGATTTTTGGCAATTAATACATGCCTTGCACCATGCAGCTATCTCCTGGTTCATCTTGGGCCATACATTTTGCTGTCTAATCAGCTTAGCTGTTACTTTGCCCGACGGATGCGAGTTTTGATTGTGAAACAGGTTAATAATATCCTGTCTTAATTCTTTAGGGACGTAAGGGCGGAAAACCTGATTTACTAATTCTACGTACACGAAGGTCTTACCGGCTCCCCATTGCAGCTTGATTAATTTAAGGGGATGACTGGGGTTATCTAAAATCGCCGTTAATTCCTCATCCTCTAGCTGCTTTTCTGCTAGCTCCTCTAAAGAAAAAAACGTAGGAAATCTTACGTCCTCGATCCTTTATAAGGAATCTGCTACTGCATTATCCTGTCCAGGAAGATAGCATATTTCCGTATTAAATTCTGCTATATACGATAGCCTTCTACCACGAATTGCTGGGCAATCTTCTACGTTCTGCGCAAGTGCGTGAATGAGCGGCTTATGATCGGTATAAATTTTAAACTCCCGACCCTCAAGATAGTATCTAAAATATTTAAGCGCTTCATAAATAGTTGACAATTCTTTGACTAAAACACAATAATTCCTTTGCGCAGGTGTGAATTTTTTAGAAAAAAATGCTAATGGTTGCCACGAGTCACCTACTAATTGCTCTAACGACGCGCCCATCGCGAAGTTCGAAGCGTCCGTTACGACTCTAACTTCCGCGTTTTCTGCTGGGAACGCTAAATAAGCTACCTCTGCTAATTCTTTTTTAGTTTTTTCGAACGCGTCTTCGGCTTCTTTTGTCCATACTACAGGACGTTTATCTTTTTTCTTAATATCACTAATTAATGCATTTAAATGGCGCTGCGTCTCAGCTGCATACGGTAAGCATTTTCTATAAAAATTAATCATACCTAAATATCTACGCATATCATCTTTAGTCTCTGGCTTAGGGAATTCTACTATAGCTTTAACTCTACTTGGGTACGGGCGGAATCATTCTCCGCTTACCTGGTGTCCAAGGAATATTAAGTACGACACGCCAAACTTGCATTTATCCACGTTCAAACGTAAGTGAAACTTGGCGAGCCGTTCAAATACGATTTTAAGGAGTTCCTCGTGCTCCTCTGGCGATGAAGATGCAACGAGAATATCATCCACGAACGCGAATGCAAAGTCTAAATCTCCCAGGGCTAGATTGACGTACCGCTGGAAGGTTTAAGCGGCATTTCTGAACCCGAACGTCATTACAGAATGCTCAAAGAGACCGAAAGGCGTGACAACCGCAGTTTTGGGTATGTCTTCCGGAAAAATTGGTATTTGCAAGAACGCTTGTTCAAGGTCCAGAGCAGAGAATATACTTTTGTTGTGTAAGTTGCTCGTAAAATCGTATAAATGCGGCAAGGGATACCTGTCAGGAACCGTAACGTTATTTAGTTTACGATAATCACCGCAAATACGCCAGCTTCCGTCCTTCTTGGGTACCATATGGATGGGTGTAGCCCACGGACTTTTTGAAGGTCTACAAATACCCTCCTCGACCCATTTCTCGAACGCCTTCTTGGCGGCTCTGAGCTTCTCTGGTGGGAGTCTACGTGGCCTTTGTGCGACGGGAGGCCCCATTGTTTCAATGTAGTGGTATACGCCCCTATGTTTTGCCGGCAAGGGATCTTCTATACCAACTATTGAAGGATACTGGCTTAACAACTTTGCGTATTTATAACCCGGGTCAACGATCGATACTTGAACTAATGCGGCGGTTTTGTTGAATCCTTTGACGGACTCTTGCGTCTTACCATCCACCAGTCTTCTTCTCGTAAGATCTGGTAGTAGATGGTATTGTTTCAGCATATCTCCGCCTAAAATCGCGTATGGCACGTCTGCCACGATAAATGTCCACCCGAATCGTTTATTTTTAAAACCCAGGTCTAATTGCATATGGATTGTACCGTATGTGCTTATTCGCGTATTATTAGCGGCATATAATTGGAACTTGACAGGTTGCTCGCGTTGACTTTCGCTTTTTGGAACAAGCGAAACCTCTGCGTCCGAATCAATTAAAAATGTTTTACCCGAGACTTTATCTTTAATATGGAGACGTATTGACTCGATACCAGACGCGCACGCCTCATCTACGCGTCGGTTTGGGGGTTTAAAGACTTGATAACGTCTTCTCTCCTATTCGGACTTCTCGCGCTATTAGTCGGTCTAAAACTGTTACTTCTTCTGAAATTTTTATTTTTTACGTCCGAATTTTTCCACGCACAGGGTTTTATGCATCTATAAGCTTTATTTCCGTATTTAGCATGATATTTACAAAATTTATTCGCGGATCTACTTCTATTTCTATCTTTAATATCGCGACTACGAGATCTTGTTCGTCTCTCACTGACATAGTCGCGTTTTTTATTTAATTGATCTTGCACGACTGCTTCTATTCTCGCTATTTCTTCCGCGTTATCTTTACTTTTTTCGACCGCGTTTGTCTCCTTTTAACTTTCGAGCAGATTTTTATATACTTCATCCGCGTGTCTAACGAGTGTCGCTTCATCCGCATCTGCACCGTATCCTGCCATATAATATTTAATACTAGGGATGAGATTATGCCTCCATGCCTCGAGCACCATCTGCTGAGGGATCCGTCCTCTTGCTATATTCAGCATCTCGTTTAGGAACATCGAGGGTTTTTTATCGCCCATTTTATACCCAGTAAAAAGGATTTTAGATTCACTTTCGGCGGATCTTCCGTATTTTTCTAGTAAGTGACTTTTTAATCCTTCGTATCTTTGTGCTGGTAGCAATAATTTAGTAATCTCGGCCGCCTCATAAATTACGCTTTTATCGAGATTAGTTATCAACGCGTAAAATCTTGCGTCATCGTCCATCGGCCTAGGAAAGTTAATTTGGCTCTCGAAAATGCTAAACCACGTATCCGGGTCGTGCTGCCAAAATGGCAAGTTAACATTTCGCGTACCGTAATGGTAACTGCCGCCCCCTACGCCCGGAGTAGGTATGGGAACTTCTTGATTAGTATTTGCGGCGTCGATACGCCTTTGATTATCTAGCGTCGGTATGGGGTCTACTGGTGGTACCTTGCCTCCTGTCGGTATATTACCGACCGCGTTATTATTACCGACCATAGCTACTGGTTTACCTACACTCGCTTTAACGCATCGATCTCCTCACGCATTTTCTCTACTAATTTGTCGCGTTCTTCTAGCTTTGCGAACCAAACTTTATAATCTTCTGTATATTTATCGCGTAGCTGATGCATTCTCTCGCGGTGCGTTCTCTCTTGGGCTTTTACAAACTCCTCGAACCTATTTCCTATTGGTGCTTTCTTTGCACCATTTTCCGTGATGCCCCCGGCAGCCTCCAGCGGACTACTTTGCGGATTTTTTAACCCTATTCTTCGACTATCTACTTGTTCTTTAAATTTATCGTAAGAATTCGGTGTCTGTTGAAGGTCTAAATTATCGTTTATAACCTTATTCACCCTAGCAATTTCCGTGATATTAAACGCGCTGTCATTGTCGACTTCCATGTTAGTACTCGTTTTGCGCGTGTTAACAATTAGAAAAGGAAAAATATTCGTTAATTAAGATACGCAATGCGCTCCGAAAACGGTCTGTCTAAAATAATTGATCGGTCCAATAATAATTGACTAAATACACAATTGCAGTACGAGCGGTTAAAATAATAATTCACGCTACACGACTTTAATAAATTAAACAATATAACAAAAATTATATACAATATAAAAAAAAAATAATACATAAATTATTTACAATTTGAAAACAATTTATGACATAATGAATTAATACGACACGAATTTACATAAATTATATACAATTGAATAAATAAATAAATAAACAACGATACACGAATAAATAAATTAATAACAACACGAATAAATAAATGATCACGACACGCTCGCATATACAACTGAATATTTATTACAATAAATAATCTAGAATACGAATAATATTATAAAATAAAATAATTCTATTCCCCGGTACAAAATTCTCGCTTTGTTTACGAGATAACTTTGGGTCTAAACGCGCCTTGTTTATGTTACTCGACTAACTACTATGCTTTTCAAAACATAAAAGGTCGCGTTCTAACGGCTTTTTGTCACCTATCAACCTTGAACGGTCACCTCGAGTTCGTTCGAATATTCTAGAATTTTCGATTTTAATATTAAAATTTACCTCGCGAATTTTCTTTGTTCTTGAAATTTTTCGCGAATTTTCTCTCTCCTCGATACACTAACATCAATTTTTGGCATTTACTTATATTTTGCACTTTTAATATTTCGTGCGTGCAATGGCTTACAATTTTTTACATTTTCTTCCCTACTTGTTATTTATTAATGCGTGGAAAATAGGATATTAATTGCTATTAATTTTGATATTTTAAGAATAAATATCTTGTTTGGCCAAGTAAACCCTAGTAGCTTGTACCTATAAAAGAGGCGAAAAGCCAGTAGGCACAGAACTCCAGGACGTCCTTAGCTGCGCAAGATAACATATATGCATTAATTTGCTGCTCTGATAGACTCAGATGCCCCAGAAGCACGTGCCTATAAAAGTGGCAAAAAGCCAGTAGGAAACGTACCCCAAGACTCTTTGCCGCACAACAGCATTGAATATTTAAGAAAAAAACTAAATATTTTATGCTTTCCACTTATTATATATATATATATATATATGTATATATTTTATATGTGTATCAATTAAATGAGAAAAGAGAAAAAACTCTACGAACTGACCGCTAAGGCGAATTTTACTTTAACTTATAATATATTTTACGCTTATTTCGCGTTTACCATGCTCCGCCCGCACACGCAATACAATTTTTACGTAGAACGTGCGCGCAGTACTTATGTCGCACTTGCTTTCGGAGCTGTGTACAATTCTCTCTTATGACACCTGTGCGCGAATTAATTGCACGTTACAGGATATCATATACTCTATGTATTCTAAACTTTCTGTGCACTGTACACGACTTAGAATGCGCCTGACAGTACACAGAGTTCAAGACTATTTGCGACTTATGTAGAAGAAAAGATTGATGCTTTTCTCTGCGCTGCTAAATAGCTTCCTTTTCTTTAAAAAGAAAATAAAATAACCTCGTTTTATCACCTTTGATATCTCCAAAAGGGGCAGCGTGCTGCTTCTCTTTCTCTCTTTACCCTGCCGGTCGGTGGCGATGATGCTCGATGAGAGATGATGCTTCACGACGCGGCTTGAATCCTGCAGAACGTGTCCTGAAGACTAAGTGTCATGAATTGTGGGGCCTGGGACTCCAACCAAAAGCCACACAGTATAGATGAGAGAAGGTAGAGGTTTTAAGGTTAAGTTGAATGAATACACGAGAGATATGGTTAAGCGTTGTATTTGCTAAAGCCAGGGATACAGTCGGTAGTCAAGTGAGAGAGTAACGTTCGCACGCTAGCACGTTAACTCGTCTTAGAGGGGAAGGGATGCCTGTTTGTCATACGATAGGCTACTAATATATGTTCACACATACATGCCCCCACAGTATTAATAGCTATAGATCCTTGAAATTTGAAAATTTTTCAAAATGTTTGGATAAGTCCCAACTTTATCATTTTTATTCTGAAAATCCTGATGTTTTAGAGGAAAATTAATTAAGAATACTTCTTGTTGAAAGATGGCATGATTTTTTATAGATCTGAATTCTAAAGTTTTCTATTGGTTCTTATATGTATTACATGGTAATTGAAATTATTCATTGTTCGCCACTTCGTAAATTGCTTTTCGCAAGCTTATTTTGTTCTATTTTACATAGACGTTGAAATAAATTTTTGATCACATAAAGAAATCATTTATTTTTCATATTGAAAATAAATCACACATGAAAATATATATTTTAAACCGCCATAACTCCTTATTGATGGCTCTGACTTACATAATAAAAATTTATTTTAAAGTTCATGTAAAATAGAACAAAATATCATTCGCCTGTAGGTGGCGCAAGCAAGGTGCATTTTACAAAGAGTTGCTCTTGATTTAATTGCAATTTTATAAGATTATTTGAGTTAATTATAGGATATATTGGTGAATTAGTATTCTATTGCATATTATCTTTCAAATGTGATAAGAATTGGCTGTTTTTGTAGAGTGATTCAAGGGATTTTTTATGATTGTGGATCTACTCATACCACGCGATGGGCGGACATGTTGTTAGCCACGTAGCTTGTTAAAGTGCTTGGCCGTTACGAATTTATTTTGGAGATACAGTGTTTTCTTTTTAATTAATTAATTTAACCTATTATATGCATTGACATTTTATTTATATGGATTGATACTTTGATTGTATTATTCTTAAAAAGTGGGGTTTTTGTGCAGTTTTCAGTGCCGGTATATATATATATATATATATATATATGTACAGTTGAAGCTAAATAGCATTGGAATAGTGTAAATTGTTGGTACTATACATAAGATATATTGCATGGGTATTTTACGTGTATATGCAAATGTATCCTTCTCATTGTGTATAAGTGAACAGTCAACTGTGAATACTGGTGTGAACACGATATATTTTAAAGGATAGTTGAATTTAATTGTGTTGGAGCATATAGGCATTTACGTAATGCCTGTTCACTCTAAAGGGAAAAATTTGAGTGGTTCTCAGCATGGATCAGATGCTTCTGGCGCTGTATCGAACATTGCTCATGATAATGGGAATAAAGTTTTTTGTGTTATGTGCCCTAAGAAAAGTGAATCTTTGGATATTAATAATGCAGTTTCTTGTCCTTCGTGCAATGTATTCTTTCATTCATCGTGTTCTGCAAGGGCTGCCAAAAATCAAGATGGGTCATTTGTGAAATGTTGTGGGAAAAAAAAGGAGTGTTACTTATGATCCTTTTGATATTGATGATGAGGAGGATAGGGAGAATGACATGGAGTCGTGTACATTGAACTCTGAACAAATGAATTAGTGGAATTTAATGAAGGTTGAATTTAATAAATTGCACAAGGAAATTAAGCATAATCAAGGTAATAATGATAGAAGATTTGAGAAGATTGAAAATAAAATTGTGAATATTAAAGAGAGTATTGAAAGGAATTTTGAAGAATATTTTTCAGAATGGAATGATAGAAAGAATCGTGAGAATAATATTATATTGTTCGATGTTGTTGATTCCACTGATGCTGCCAAAACTGATCTTGTAAATGTGAAGAGATATCTTACTGACTCAGAGTTAAAATTGCCATTTGATATTGATTATATTACTGTTGATAGACTTGGTGAGAATTTCTCACATGATTATAATAGGCTGGTAAGAATTCACCTGGAGTCTAAGGAATATGTACTATGGACTTTGTATAATTAAAAGAAAATTTTTGGTGAAGACACAAATGCTCGTGCTGATTTATCGAAAAGACAACAGGCTTTTATAAAGAAGCTAATAATTGAATTAAATCAACGTACTGAGGCAGGTGAAAATGATATCTATATTAAATATATTAATGGTACGCCAAGAATTGTTAAAAAGTCAGAATCTGATGCAAATAAATAGCAGTTAACTGATCATCAGCTTACTATATTATATCAGAATGTACATAGTGTTGTTGGAAGACTAGCTATCTCTCAAGCTGCTGCTGCCATCTCATTGTTTCAAGATATTATTGTATTTACTGAAACTTGGTTACATGATGATGTGAAGAATGGTGAACTGGGTTTAAAAGATCATAATGTTGTGAGATGTGACAAATCTATATTTACTAGCGTTAAGTCTTCAGATGGTGGAGTTATGGTGAGAGTGAAGAACAATTTGAAATTTCAAGTATTACCGTTGAAAAACAATATGTTTGAAATGTTAGCTTTGAAGGTTTATATGGGATATGAATTTTTTATTGTTGTTGCGGTTTACTTGCCACTTAATCTGGTTGGTGGCGAGTTATCTTATTTTGAAAATTTTATTGATAATTTACATGATTTATTATCAAGATTTGCTAATTATAACATGTTGCCCAAAGTTTTGATGATGGGTGATTTTAACTTACCAGGATTCAGTTGGTATAATTTTGATGGAGATGTGTGTTAAAGGTCATCAAAGCAATGTTAATATCAGGCATGCGGTTAGTTTACCTAGAGATTTTTGTAAACAGTACGGTTTTCTTCAGTATAGTAATTATAAAAATAATGCTGAAAATACTCTAGATTTGTGTTTTTCTAATTTTGAAAATTTAATTATTGATGAGTATATAGAGCCTGTGGTGGCATGTGACAGCTCTCATTGTCCGCTTGCTGTAGAGATTTCAGTTAAGCTGAGTTGTTCATTAGACTCTGATGAATATGTTTTTAATTTTAAAAAGACTGATTACAAGCGGTTAGATTTACTTTTTTGTAATTATACATTGCCTGATATTGAGCATGATGTGGTTGATCTGAATAAAGTATTGAATGATTTATATAATAAATTAAACGACTGTATTTCTGCTTGCGTACCAAAGATTCATATTAAGATCTCTAAGTTCCCGGAATGGTTTTCTTCTGAATTAAAAAGCAAAATTATATTAAAGAAAAAATATCATAAATTATTTAAGAATACTAGATCTGCTAGGTTTTATAATCTTTTTAAAGATGCTCGATCTGATTGTTGTGCTTTGATTGGTAGAGATGAAGATAATTATTTTAAAAATGCGGAAGGTGCTATTACGGACAATCCTAAGGCATTCTTCAATTATGTTAATGGTATGGATGGATTGCACTCTTATCCAGGTGTTATGCATCGGGATGATAAAGTGGGTGACGATAGAATGAAAATAGTTAATCTATTTGCAAAGAAATTTCAGTCGGTATATATTGATAAATCGTTGGATGTATTTGATGGGAGTGGTATTGTGATGGGATCTGTTAATGATATTCAGTTTTCACAGGAGGAGATTAAACTTTGTATTGATAGTTAAGATGTAAATGGCTCTCCTGTACCTGATGGTATTCATGCCTGTATTATTAAGCATATTGGTCCTAAAATTATTCCATGGTTGACTTGATTTTTTAATCTTTCTTTAAAAAAATGAAAATTATCGAATGGTCTAGAAGACGTCATATGTGACTCCTTTGTATAAAAATGGTGATAATACTTATATAATAATTATAGGCCTATTAATAAATACAATCTGTTTGCTAAATTGTTGGACAAGTTAGTTTTTAATAGATAGAGTGATTACTTTAATGCTTATTCAATTGAAGAGCAGCATGGGTTTTCAATTGGTAGATCCACGATAACTAACCTTAGTATTTACTTTAATCATATTGTAGATTGTTTCGATAGAGGAACTGCAATGGATGCATTTTATGCCAATTTGAGTCGCGCTTTTGATACTGTTAACATTGATTTATTATTGTCAAAATTAGAATTTTATGGTATAAAGGGAAATTGTTAAGATGGTATAAATCATATTTGAGTGGTAGGGCACAGAGGGTTAAAATTAAGTCGTTTATCTCTGTATTGATACAAGTGTTGTCTGGAGTGGAACAGGAAACTCATCTGGGCCCGATTTTGTTTTTGATCTTTATTAATGATGTGAAAAATGTTATTAAATATAGTAGGTTTCTTTTATTTGCATATTTGCGGATGATGCTAAAATATTCAGAGAAGTAATATCTGGTGATGATGCTGTTCTACTCCAAGATGACATTGCATCATTTTTTCAATAGTGTTCCGTTAACGGCTTATTATGTAACTTATCAAAGTGCGCTGTTATTACTTTTTCTAGGTTCAAAGGTCTTGTATATGATTATTATTTGGGTGAATTTATGTTAAATAGGGTAGATGAGAGTAAGGATTTGGGTGTAATATTTGACTCAAGGTTGCTATTTGATAAACATGTAGATCATGTTGTGAATAAGGTTTCTAAAATGATTGATTTTATTAAAAGGTTTACCACTAAATTTGAGAGAATTAAGTCATTTAGAGTGTTATACTACTCTTATATTTATTTAGTAATTAGTTATGCTTCAAATACATGGAGGCCTTATTTGCAGTATCAAGTGGCAGCTATAGAGAGTGTGGCTAGGAAATTTCTTAGGTACGCAGCATTTAAACTTAATATGCCTATGAGCTTTTATAATCATGATTACTCAAGTATTAGAGAGTTACTGATAATTCCCAATATTAAATCAAGCTCTGAAAGATGTGATTTATTATTTTCATTTAAGATTTTGAGTGGTAAAATTAGATGCAATCAGTTGTTGGAGCGTTTCTCTTTTATTGTTCCTAATCGGCAACTTAGAGGATTAACGGCAGGCCGGAGTAGAACCTGATACCGACCGAGTAACAATTGAGTTGTTTGTTATTTACTCAAGTATTAATCGGTGTATCTGCAAATTGAAGGTTATGCGCAATAGATATTATTATTACAAATATTTATGCACAAGAAAAAAAAAATCTATCGCTTTGTTTTTGAGAAAAGTAAGGAACGCGAAAATATTATAAACATAATCTTTTACTTCGGCGTTCCTTACTTTTCTCAAAAACAAATCGGTAGATTTTTTTTTTCTTGTGCATAAATATTTGTAATAATAATATCTATTGCGCATAACCTTCAATTTGCAGATACACCGATTAATACTTGAGTAAATAACAAAAATGCCAATTAGACAAGGACAGCGAATCCGGCCTGCTCTTAAAGGAATATTTCCAGATCCCTAATGCTGTTAGGAACTACTGTTTGCACTCACCTTCTCTAAGATTTGCGATGGTGTGTAATAGGTACAGAGAATGGTTCAATGTTAATAATGATTCCTGGTATCAAGTAGTGGAAAAATCAAGGCGTATTCTTTTATATAATTAGTTTGTAAGAGTTATAAATAACTATTGATGAATGAATTTGAAATTATTGTTGTGCAACCTACGACTACACTTTGTTATCAATTTTTTTGTATTAATATGGGCTTATGCCTATTGATAAATAAAATAAATAAATAAATAAATAAAATAAATGAGGTGATTTGTAACCTGATTTTTTTCACCAAGAATCTGATTGTACATGTAAATTTACGTTGAAAAATTAAATTTAAAAGGCTGTGGAGGCTGGTGTAGGTGATAAGAAAACTTCGATATAATATAAATTGAATTGAAATTCAGCTAAAAGTAAGCTGAAATCCAACCAAAATTTACCTTAAATTAATTTAAATTTAGCTCACTTTTAGCTGATGTTTAGCTAATTTCCATCTAAATTTTGTATAAATTTAGCTGTTTTTAATACCCCAAAAAACCTTTAAAAAGGTAAAATTACGGCAAGTTAGCTTTAAAAAAAAATCTTTTTTACTATCTCAAAAATAAAAAATATTTTGTCAAAAATTTAAACTAATTTAATACAATCAACTATAAAGAAATCTATTATATCTCTAAAAAAAGGCTTTAACATTATAGATAATAAAAAAGTGGGAATTTAATTATAACAAAAATACACTTGAAAAAATACTGAAATCAATAATATGTGGTCAAGTTCTAATATGATTTAAAATAATACTTACGAATGATATTCTACCTATATTTTGATGATAATAATGAATCAATAAAAAATTCCTTTGTTAAAAATAAAGTGTAAAAAAAGCCATATAAAATGTTATTGAAAATATAAAACTATCTTCAACAAAATTTAAAAAATTAATAAGTAATTAACGTAAAAGTAAGAATAAAAGTAATATTACAGCTATAAACTTGCCAGGTCCACTCTACAAAAGTTAAATATATCATTAATGTTATAAAATAAGATTATTTTTCATTGAACACTAAATTGTGAAAATAAATATATATTTTGAATTTCCTTACGAGATTCTAAAAAATAATCCTAAAAATGTTTTAAATGAATGTGTGTTCACCAAGAAATAGAACTTTTGAAGGGTGGGCCTGGCAAGTTTATAGCTGTAATATTACTTTTATTCTTACTTTTATGTTAATTACTTATTAATTTTTTAAATTTTGTTGAAGATAGTTTTATATTTTCAATAACATATATTTATATGGCTTTTTTTACACTTCATTTTTAACAAAGGAATTTTTTATTGATTCATTATTATCATCAAAATATAGGTAGAATATCATTCGTAAGTATTATTTTAAATCATATCAAAACTTGACCGCATATTATTGATTTCAGTATTTTTTCAAGTGTATTTTTGTTATAATTAAATTCCCACTTTTTTATTATCTATAATGTTAAAGCCTTTTTTTAGAAATATAATAGATTTTTTTATAGTTGATTGTAGATAGATAGATAGATAGATATTATTTTATTTGTATAAAAGTACAAAAACGTGTAATACAATTTGTAAATAGAAAAACAATATATATTGCACAAAATGCTATAAAAAAAAAAGTATCAATGTAAATATTGCACAATTAATATCACAGTCAGTCACTAAACCTAATAATACTGAATAAGTAAGTCACAAACAAAAATAAATAAAAGTGATATCACAAGGTAATCATAAAATACACGCAATATAAATAAAAATAATCATATAAATATAAATAAAAATCAGTCTTACAATATCTATCAGTCATAGTATTAAAATTTTTAAAAAAATTAAAAAAATTAAATTTAATACATAATAAAATAAAAATAACAAGCGTACGCAATAGCATGAAACGCAGTCAAAAATAAAATCAAATAAAAATTCTCAGTCACCAACCATTCAGCCAACACTCATACAATAAATACACTCGCACCTTAAACCTATATACAGGACGATACAAAAATAAATTAAATAAATTAACATAAATATATAGTAAAAAAATATTAATCTAGGTCGAGCAAGTACCCTCTCACCGCTGCTTTGAACCTGCTGAGAGATGAAAGATGTTTAATCTCAACAGGCAGGGAGTTCCAAAAATGCGCACCTTGAACTTGGGAGGAATTCCTTCCAGTCTCAGTGCGCATAAAGGGCACCGCAAGATCCTTAGTCTCTCCCCTAGTAGCCGCCCTAGGTACACGTCTAGTGAAGAGACTCACTAGATGCTCCGGAGTATTCGTGCGCACGATTTTGTACATAAGCAAAGCCAAAAAATACTGTCTCCTCGAATCAGTGCGCAGCCAACCCAACACGGTTCTATAAGGAGAGACATGATCACCCATTCTCAAACCCATTACATATCTCACACATGAATTTTGTAATCTTTGTATTCGTCTTCTCAACTCCTGAGAAGCATCGAGCAGAACTACCGAACAATAGTCAAGATGTGGAAACAGCAGGGCGGTTGCTAGCTGTTTACGCAGAGTCTCCGTGGTGTACCGACGAAGAAACCGCAGGGCATACAAAACTCTATTAAACTTTTTTGTAATCATATCAACGTGCGGTACCCATGAAAGTTTAGGGTCAAGCACAACACCAAGACTCGTCACGGAATCAGAGAAAGGTATACTAATGCCTCCCTCAAGATCAATCGTACGTGACCTATCAGCATAAAAAGAATTTATAAAACGACTATTGCCAAAGACGATTGCCTTGGTTTTATTAGAATTCAAAGTGAGAGAGACACCAGCAGCCCACTCCGACACTGCTTTGGCCGCCCTCTGTAGAGTGAGAATACCCTCTTCCACATTCTCGCGAGGTACCTGCGTGTAAATTCGCAGATCGTCTGCATAGAGTAGGTGCTCGACGCAACTAGAGTCAAGAGCGTCATGTACGTCATTAATGTAAAGGCAAAACAACAGAGGCTCCAGTACTGAACCGTGCGGAACTCCAAGGTTGGTTGTCAGCCAACTCGATTCCTCGTTTAAATGCGTGGAAACCATTTGTTTCCTTCCTGATATATAGGAGTTAATCCACAAGAGAGCAGCCCTGGAAAGCCCCATCGATCTAAGCCTAGTAAGTAACTTGAAGGGAGAGATCGTGTCGAATGCCTTACTGAAGTCAAAAAGTAATAGTAACGTGACCAGTTTTTTGTCTAGACCCGATCTTATGTCATCAGTTAATTTAAGAATAGCTGTTTGTGTCGAGTTGTGCTTTTTGAAGGCAGTCTGCATTGGGTCAAGTATTTTATTAGCAGTAATGTACTCTTGCAACTGGTCATGGGCGATCTTCTCAAGTACCTTTGAAAGAAAACATAAAATAGCAGTAGGCCTGAAGTCTTTAGGCGATTTGGGTGCAGAGCACTTCTTTAATGGCACAATACGTGCCTGCTTCCAAAGGCCAGGGAAAACCCCCCGCGCAAAAGAAGAATTGAACAGAGTCACAAGATGTTCACCAATAAATGGTAATGCTTTAAGTATCACACTTTGCGGAATGCCGTCCTCCCCACGAGCCTGCGATGAGAAGTGAGAAACTGCAAGAATAACATTGTTAATATTAATTGATTTAAAAGCGAAACCATTTTCGCTGCATTCAGAAAGAAACTTCTTACGTTCCTCACCATCATCATGTGGCGAAACCGACACCCCAGCAAAGTGCGCATTAAGCTCATCTGGAGCAAATCCATTCAGATCCCCTTGAGGTCCGGATAAGAATCCCAGCTCTCTCAACTCCTTCCAGACATTACCACCCGCAAGAGCCTCGAACAGTCTGTTATGATAATATTCACTTCTTGCACGCTCAATCTGCTCGTCCAACGTCTTACGTAAAATTAAAAATTCTGAAAAATATTTACTGTCGTTTGTCCGTTTGTATCGCCTATATGTGGCATCCCTCCTGCGCTGCATCTGTGACAACTCTCCATCCATCCATGGTGGCTTCTTTTTCGTACATTTAAATATTTTCACTGGTGCTAAGTCTTCAATAGCAGCAGTAAGATTATCACAAATGCAGTCAAGTGCAGACTCAGGATCCACTATATCAGTTGTCAATTTGGACCAATCACAGCCGGCCAATTTCTCCAATAATAATTTTCCACTAATATTTTTATAATTTCGATACTTAATTGGATCTTGCACTAAACTGCTAGCATTGTAGGCTATAGAAACTTCAATTAAATTGTGCCGACTATGAAAGTTCGCAGGTACGTTACGTGCGTCCAGTATGGTGTCATTGTCATCTACAAAAATCAGGTCAATCTATGTGCGCGACGATGGAGTTATATGCGTGGCACCGTGCTGGACCAACTGAAGCGAAAGCTTAGCGGACAGTTTACTAAGAAACTTCGCATCACTGCTTTCTCGCAGGAGATCGGCATTCAGATCTCCCATTATAATCTTAAAAGAAAAATCGGGAGTCAAACTTACTAATTTATCAATTAGATCCGAATCTTTTGTAAAGGAAATGATAGGAGGACGGTAAATGACGGAAACCAACACAGATTCAGAGTTGCCTGCTTTAACAGAACAAAAAATGTATTCAGGCACTTCAGGCTTGCCACTGGCATTTATAGTTGTGGTATTCGAAAAAGCTAATATCTCACATTTCAAACTATCTTTGACGTAAAGAGCAACCCCTCCTCCATGAAGGTTTCTATCCTGTCTAAAAATTTTATACCCTTTAACCTGAATGACGTCATCCGAGACAGTCGGACCCAGCCAGGTCTCAGCCACTCCAAACAGATCATAAGAATGGTCGTCACATAGGAGCTCACGCATCTGTCCAATGTGAGCCCTCAAAGAAGTCACATTCAAAAAGCCCGCTCGCAGTGCACCCCTTCTCCCTTTTCGACTCACCGAGGTGATCTGGCTTAGTCATTGGGGAGAGAGTTCATTATTATTTAACTTACTTTTAATAACAGGACATTCATCATTGGGAGCTATTTTAACAACATTGTCAACCTTATTTAAACATCCACTAATCACACACGATTTGTCAGCAATAAAATTTTTGTCTACAATAACATTATTTGAATTACTTAGAATTTGATCTATATCATCTTTAGTAGCAAATGCGTATGCTCTCTCCCCTCTCGCCCGTCTTGCCAGAAATCTGCCACTTCTATGCCAAATAAATTTAATACCTTTAACCTTAGCATAATTCTTGAGATCTTTGAAATTTTTATATGTATCTTTTTGAAGGTATTTATTAATAAAAACCTTATAATGATTTTTTATGACAGACAGACTGGCAAAACGAGAAAGATCAATGTCTGCCGTTGAGAAACTAGTGATTTTTCTTTTTTCATTTAATATTTTTTGAACCAGACTGGCCTCGGAGAGTCTGACTAGCACAGTATCATACATACATACAAAGGCTCGAACTTTTAAGATGTTACATATAAATAAATTTGTAACAGTACAGAGTCTGTGACAAAGTAAGTATATTTTAATAAAAAGTACATACTAAATGTTTCAAAATAGTTTATGCTTTTAATACGTACTATAAGTACAAACTTGAAGTTTGCACTTTGAGTCTCGAAGTTATTAACGGAACTCAAATAGCTGTTGTTACTTGATTATCGACTGTCTCTTTTTTTATCTCAAGGAAGACAAAGTCAGAATGAGGTTTGAGCAGTAGCTGTAGGCTGATTCAGCCCTGAGAACTTTCACGATGGATCGATGTGCACGCAGACTTTTGATTCTCATGCTCTAAACTAATGTTCGCTTACGTTCACAGGTTGAATGAGCCTACTGGCACTCAAGTTACGTTAACTTCAAGCTTGAGGCTTGAATTTACAAAAGTCATTCTAGTAACGGTATGTACTTGAGTATCGCTGTTTTAATATTTTCATCATGAGAGAGACAAAGTTATAGTGAATCTTGAGTAACAACCGTTATTTGAATAATGAAGACAGATACTAATAGAACAACAGATCCTATCTCCCCTGCTACTGAGCAACACATCAATGAAATTGATACTTTGATAGTAAGGTATTCGATCAATGCACCGCCTGGTAGCTGGGGAGATTACTAAATGGTTTCATTTTTCACTAAAACTTTGTTCGTCTATTTATTTTCATTGATTTTAGTTAAGTTATGTTTATAAATTTTAAGTTTTCGCTTAAAATTTTCTTACATGATTTACAGAAGATAAGGTACTTGCTCATTTAATATTTTGTGAGAGGATTGACTCTGTATACTTTATATTTATTTATGTTTTATTTTTATTAGAATACAATTTACATTTACAATTTTTCATATGTACAGTACCGGGCAATAATTCTGAGCAGATTATCAAATTTTTGCTTCGACTTTGAAAAAGCGTATCTTCTTCAATTTTGATCCTAGAAAAAATTTGAAAAAAGCATTTTAAAGTATTCTTTAAATGCTTTCTTTTGAGCTCACTTACATTTTTTTAACGATATTTAAAAAAAAAAATAATCGCTTTGGCAATTTAAAAATTTTTTTCATTCTTGCATTTTTCTTCAATCAACTGTAGTTTTTTAAATAATTGAGCTAGAAAAAATTTAAAAAAAGATTTAGTAAGGGCTCTAAAAATGTTATTTGCAGTTATTTTTACAAAAATTTTTTAATTATTTTCTGTCAAGTTTTAAGCATATAAAGTTATCGATCTAATACTTTTGCAGTTGTAAAAAACACTTGAATAGCAAGTAGAGAATAATCGCTGGTGAAGAAGTGATTTAATTTTAATAGGAAATTATAACTATTCATTATTATTAATAAAACATAATAAAGTATGAAACAACAAAAAGATTTATTTTGCAAAAATTATATCATAGAAATTAAAAGTTTTGCACCAACGATTATTTTCTACTTGCTATTCAAGTGTTTTTTACAACTGCAAAAGTATTAAATCGATAACTTTATATGCTTAAAACTTGACAGAAAATAATTAAAAAATTTTTGTAAAAATAACTGCAAATAGAATTTTTGGAGCCCTTTCCAAATCGTTTTTCAAATTTTTTTTAGCTCAATTATTTAAAAAACTACAGCTGATTGAAGAAAATGCCAAAATGAAAAAAATTTCAAAATTGCCAAAGCGATTATTTTTTTTTTAATATCGTTAAAAAAATGTAAGTGAGCTCAAAAGAAAGCATTTAAAGAATACTTTAAAATGCTTTTTTCAAATTTTTTCTAGGATCAAAATTGAAGAAGATACGCTTTTTCAAAGTCGGAGCAAAAATTTGATAACCTGCTCAGAATTATTGCCTGGTACTGTAATAATTGTTTAGAAATTTGAAATATTGATTATACTTTTTTAATAAATTAGAATTAAAATAGATTTTTACCGTTTGATAGATTTTTTTATGTTTGTTTATTTGTGGTTATTGTTGAATAATTTAAAGCTATGATTTAAATAGATTTACTTAGATTAGGTACTAAGGAGTTGTAATAAATACAGAGTATTTATAGATATAGATATTTTAATTTTATTAATTTAATTTATCTTCTTATTAACATATTTTATTATTTATAATTATTATTAAACTCTATTATTATTAATAGCAAATATTAACTCTATTATTATAAAAAATTGATGAATAACAGCTCCATTATTTTTAATAATAGAGTTTTTTAAACTAAATATTTGTTGTTGTATATTGAAAACAACAGTTGAATATTGTAAATAAATTCAATTTTTTGGGTTCTCCTAATTTCTTCTAAAAGATAGTTTTTACGATTAACGTAATATTTTTTCTAAAGAAATTTTATTTTATCTACAAGTTTTACAAATAATTTGTTAATTTTTTAATATCAATAAATTAAAAAATTTTATGGTTTTAGTTTTTACAAAAAATTTATATTACAAACTCTAATCATATCTTTCTATTCTTATAAAAATTTTCTTTTGATAATAAAAATGATAATAATAATTATGATAACAATAACAACAACAATTACAACAACAACAACAACAACAACAACGACAACGACAACGACGACGACAACGACAACGACAACAACGACAGCGACAGCGACAACCACAACGACAGCGACAACCACAACGACAACGACAACGACAAAGATAACTACAACAACAACAACAAAAACAACAATAACAACAACAACAACAACAACAACAACAACAACAACAACAACAACAACAACAACAACAACAACAATAATAATAATAATAATGATAATAATAATAATAATAAAATGTGATTTTAATATATAACTAGTGGGCATATATTTGCACTTGACTTATGTAATTCTTATCTTATTCTGGGGTAAAGTGCTGCTGCAAGGTTCTTACGGAAGACTGCTTCAATTCTGCTGCAAGTTTGCGTGTTTATTCTCGTCATATAATTCTGCTCGACTCATGTCATACTTATGTAATTCTGGGGTAAAGTGCTGCTGCAACATTCTTACGGAAGACTGCTTCGATTCTGCTGCAAATTTGTGTGTTTATTCTCGTCATATAATTGCACTTAACTTATGTCTTTCTTATGTAATTCTGTAGTAAATTGCTGCTGTAATATTCTTACGGAAGACTGCTTCGATTTTGCTGCAAGTTTGCGCGTTTATTCTTATCTTTGAATCGCATGTTTCGATTGGCAATCTGTTACAAATCTGTCGCACGTTTCAGTCGCAACTAAATTTCAGCAGATATGCATTAAAATGTAGAAACAGACCACGCAAGTTCTGCGCAATCGTGCTTACAACAGATTGTGTTACCAGGGTAAATTATCAAATTTTTTTTTTCATCTTTATCTTTTTTATCTTTATAATATTAGGCTACTAATAGCTAATAATTAATCAATTTAATTTTATGACTAAAAAAAATTATTAATAATTCCACTTAATTTGTTTATTTTCCAATAGATGGCAACCTTTTTCACTTTTTTTATTAGATTTGCACATTTGAAAGAGCTTTTTTTTTTACTTATTCAACTACGTAGATATTAATATCTGTAATTTTTTCTTCTTCAGCACTATCACTATGAATTATTATTTTATCAAGGTAATTCTTCAAACTTACAGTTCATGTTTATAGCAACTTTACAACAAATTGCTTTCAACATTGAAAGAGATTTTTTAACTAAATTTTAAATAGGTAAATGCCAATAAATGAGCATATTGACATGATGCTGCTACTCTTTCTGTATCACTAAAATTATAATTCAATAAGGTTTTGAATGTTAACCACTACATTTTTAGTATTATCATCGATAACATTATATCCTATAAATGTTACAAAACCTTTTCTGACTTACTAGAATATAATTAAAAAATTCATTTTTTCATATATAGTTACGTTTTCACATTAATGATTTATTATCTTGTGGATATCTTTTTATCACGACTAAGCCTAGTAAATCCAAGTTTTCAATTTTAGTGACGGTAATTAAATTAACAAGATGATAATTAAAATAAACTGATAGATTTATTATTACGTTAATCGCGAGAAAGAGAAATGTATTATAGATATATTTGAGTGAGCATTTTTTTTACTTGTTCAACTTCGTAATTATTAATATCTGTAATTTTTTCTTCTTCTTCTAATTTTCTTCTTCTTCTTCAAATATTTTTTCCATTCATTAAAGAACAATTTAATTTATAATATTTAATGATGATTATATTTAAATACTTTATTGAATGTATTTTAGAGCAATTCTATCGAGTACTTTACGTAAAATGGAAAAAAACTGAAATATGAAAATTTTTTAAGAAAATTTTAAAAATTTTCTTGAATTAAAACTACGCTAAAAAGATCGGTTTATGGAAGTTATCCTTCTTTTGGCAGATGCAAGTTATTCCCATGGAAATCTCAAAGCAAATTCATCAATTAACTTACGTAAAATACAAAAAAAAAAATTAAAAATCGAAAATTTTTTCAAGTTCTTAAAATGGCTCTATAAAAAAAATACACTATGAATACAAATTTTCAATAGCTTCTCGCCTAGTTATACAAAAACATATATGGTGTACGAAATTTGAAGCAAATCCATCGAGTAATTTTCGAGATCTAACTAGTTAAATAAATAACATATCCTTTTTAAAATTTCTTTTTCAAAATTTTAAAAATGCTATAAAATTAAAACTATACTATAAATATCAATTTTTGAAAATTTCCCTTCTTTTGGCAGTCGCAAATAATTTCCCTGCAATTTTTAGAACAAATCTATCGAGTACTTTACGTAGAATGAAAAGAAATAAGAAAAGAAGAATGATGATGATGATGATGATGATGATGATGATGATGATGATGATGATGATGATGATGATGATGATGATGATGATGATGATGATGATGATGATGATGATGATGATGATGATGATGATGATGATGATGATGATGATGATGATGATGATGATGATGATGATGATGATGATGATGATGATGATGATGATGATGATGATGATGATGATGATGATGATGATGATGATGATGATGATGATGATGATGATGATGATGATGATGATGATGATGATGATGATGATGATGATGATGATGATGATGATGATGATGATGATGATGATGATGATGATGATGATGATGATGATGATGATGATGATGATGATGATGATGATGATGATGATGATGATGATGATGATGATGATGATGATGATGATGATGATGATGATGATGATGATGATGATGATGATGATGATGATGATGATGATGATGATGATGATGATGATGATGATGATGATGATGATGATGATGATGATGATGATGATGATGATGATGATGATGATGATGATGATGATGATGATGATGATGATGATGATGATGATGATGATGATGATGATGATGATGATGATGATGATGATGATGATGATGATGATGATGATGATGATGATGATGATGATGATGATGATGATGATGATGATGATGATGATGATGATGATGATGATGATGATGATGATGATGATGATGATGATGATGATGATGATGATGATGATGATGATGATGATGATGATGATGATGATGATGATGATGATGATGATGATGATGATGATGATGATGATGATGATGATGATGATGATGATGATGATGATGATGATGATGATGATGATGATGATGATGATGATGATGATGATGATGATGATGATGATGATGATGATGATGATGATGATGATGATGATGATGATGATGATGATGATGATGATGATGATGATGATGATGATGATGATGATGATGATGATGATGATGATGATGATGATGATGATGATGATGATGATGATGATGATGATGATGATGATGATGATGATGATGATGATGATGATGATGATGATGATGATGATGATGATGATGATGATGATGATGATGATGATGATGATGATGATGATGATGATGATGATGATGATGATGATGATGATGATGATGATGATGATGATGATGATGATGATGATGATGATGATGATGATGATGATGATGATGATGATGATGATGATGATGATGATGATGATGATGATGATGATGATGATGATGATGATGATGATGATGATGATGATGATGATGATGATGATGATGATGATGATGATGATGATGATGATGATGATGATGATGATGATGATGATGATGATGATGATGATGATGATGATGATGATGATGATGATGATGATGATGATGATGATGATGATGATGATGATGATGATGATGATGATGATGATGATGATGATGATGATGATGATGATGATGATGATGATGATGATGATGATGATGATGATGATGATGATGATGATGATGATGATGATGATGATGATGATGATGATGATGATGATGATGATGATGATGATGATGATGATGATGATGATGATGATGATGATGATGATGATGATGATGATGATGATGATGATGATGATGATGATGATGATGATGATGATGATGATGATGATGATGATGATGATGATGATGATGATGATGATGATGATGATGATGATGATGATGATGATGATGATGATGATGATGATGATGATGATGATGATGATGATGATGATGATGATGATGATGATGATGATGATGATGATGATGATGATGATGATGATGATGATGATGATGATGATGATGATGATGATGATGATGATGATGATGATGATGATGATGATGATGATGATGATGATGATGATGATGATGATGATGATGATGATGATGATGAGGAGATGATGATGATGATGATGATGATGATGATGATGATGATGATGATGATGATGATGATGATGATGATGATGATGATGATGATGATGATGATGATGATGATGATGATGATGATGATGATGATGATGATGATGATGATGATGATGATGATGATGATGATGATGATGATGATGATGATGATGATGATGATGATGATGATGATGATGATGATGATGATGATGATGATGATGATGATGATGATGATGATGATGATGATGATGATGATGATGATGATGATGATGATGATGATGATGATGATGATGATGATGATGATGATGATGATGATGATGATGATGATGATGATGATGATGATGATGATGATGATGATGATGATGATGATGATGATGATGATGATGATGATGATGATGATGATGATGATGATGATGATGATGATGATGATGATGATGATGATGATGATGATGATGATGATGATGATGATGATGATGATGATGATGATGATGATGATGATGATGATGATGATGATGATGATGATGATGATGATGATGATGATGATGATGATGATGATGATGATGATGATGATGATGATGATGATGATGATGATGATGATGATGATGATGATGATGATGATGATGATGATGATGATGATGATGATGATGATGATGATGATGATGATGATGATGATGATGATGATGATGATGATGATGATGATGATGATGATGATGATGATGATGATGATGATGATGATGATGATGATGATGATGATGATGATGATGATGATGATGATGATGATGATGATGATGATGATGATGATGATGATGATGATGATGATGATGATGATGATGATGATGATGATGATGATGATGATGATGATGATGATGATGATGATGATGATGATGATGATGATGATGATGATGATGATGATGATGATGATGATGATGATGATGATGATGATGATGATGATGATGATGATGATGATGATGATGATGATGATGATGATGATGATGATGATGATGATGATGATGATGATGATGATGATGATGATGATGATGATGATGATGATGATGATGATGATGATGATGATGATGATGATGATGATGATGATGATGATGATGATGATGATGATGATGATGATGATGATGATGATGATGATGATGATGATGATGATGATGATGATGATGATGATGATGATGATGATGATGATGATGATGATGATGATGATGATGATGATGATGATGATGATGATGATGATGATGATGATGATGATGATGATGATGATGATGATGATGATGATGATGATGATGATGATACTATGGTTACGGAGGAACTGGGTGAGGAAATAGTTGACCTCCCCGTATTTTCTTTTGACTCATTGAGCCAGCTTCTTAATGAGCACGTGGGTCTATTGGCCTTTTTTGGCCTAGCTCCATGTTTTTTGCCAGGTTTTCATGGTTACCTGTTTCTCTTATTTCTAAACGATTGCAGTTTCTTTTTCCATTTCCTTTCGATCGTAGGTTCGCTTGCGTTCCATTGCCTGTAATTCGATCGTGATGATTCCTGCAATAACTAGCACTGCGGGTCCTGAGATAGTGCGATAGGCGCTGGTGACTTTAAGAGTCCCTTTTCTTCAAATAGAAAGTAGTACGTTTCTGTGCATCTCCTTGCTCATTGCGTCAGCTTTTATTTTAGAGCCGCACAATAAAATTGACATTGTAACTAAAATCAGAAGTCGTTGTTCGTTTGATTTTGGGCCGCTGGTATTAGCGATAGGACGACTTAGCTGCAACGTTTTCTTCATCGCTTTATTGGCCACGTATTTTGAGTGCGACGAACAAGTTAGTTTTGCATCCAGCTTTATGCTGAGATACATTACCTTTTTTGTCTGCACCACGTTTGTGACTACTGTTATAAAAAACTCGATGTTGATGTGTTTCCAGGTTAAGGGAACAATTTCTGTCCTAGCCATCGCTATTTCAAGACCATGTTTCCTCATCCATTTGGAGATTCTTCTCATCGCCGTATTTAGTATGTGCTGGGCTATGTTTCCGTTTCGCGCAGTGAAGACTAAAGCGAAATCATCGGCGTGAGCATACATTTTTGCCTCGTCTGGCATTGCGACTCTGAGCAATGCATCGTACAGGATGTTCAAGAAGTCTGGGCCAAAGATCGATCCTTGTGCCACGCCTGCGCTGAGCTCCTTTTTACACCAGCCTTCTTCCTCATTATAGTGGAGGATACAGTTTTTCAGGTAGTCGCGTATTACTCGTATAAGGTATTCTGGTATGTTAAACTCCTCCAAAGCGGAAAGAAGATCTAGCCATCGTGCTGAGTTAAAAGCGTTTCTAGTATCCAGCAAAACGAGAAAAGCGATAAGACGGGAATGATGGTTTCCAGTCCATCCTTCTCTCGCCACTTTCACTACTTTTTTTACTGCATTAACGGTAGACCGCTTTTTCTGGAGCCATACTGGTTGTCAGCAAATCGCCAGCCACCTTGACAGCTCCTTGTCATCGCGGTTTAAGCAGCCTCTTCTATAGCTTCCTTGCTTTGTCCAACATGCACAGTGGCCTGTAGGATGTTGGATGCCGGAAATTATCTTCCCTTTCTTTGTTGATCAGCACAAGACGCGCAACCTTCCAGACGGTGCTAAACACACCCGTCTGGAGGCACGCGTTGTACATGTTTAACAAGAGAGATGGCGCTTTTACCGCTACGCACTCGAGGATCTCAGATAGTATTTCGTCGGGGCCAGTTGCCTCCTTTTTCCGCATCATTCTGGCAGCAAGCTGTGATTTTCCGATTGTAAAGAGCGAGATCTCCTAGTTCTTCTGCACTCTCCTGTTTTTTGAGTGGTGGATGTGTAGGAAACAAGTGGTTAACGATGATCGCTATGGTCTCTTCTTCGAATGGCAAAGTGGGGACGGCTCGAAGCTTCTTGGCCACAATCTTGTAGGCCAAGCCCCACACCTTTCTGTTGACGTCTTCGCTCAGGTCTTTCCAGCATTGTGCTTTGCTTCTATTGATCTTCTTACGAAGCTGTTTATGCACGTCTCTGTATTGTGCGGACAAAAGATCTGCTGCTTGTGAGTTCTTCTTCCTTGTTCTCTGTGATGATCTTATGAGGCTTAGAGCTTCTGACCTGGTTCTAGCAATCTCATCGTTTCAACAATACGCTGGACGCTCAGATGTCGAGATCTCTTCCGCGGCATAAATGCATCACAGGCTCGATGAATGATACTCATCGTCTCTTTCACGAGAACCTTTGCAGCGTCGGCGTTTTCGGTAGCTGTTGTCGCATCCGGTAAATTGTTAAATCCTTGCTGCAGTACTTGGACAAGTTTTTCAGAGTCCAGCTTGGCAACGTTCCATCTGACTGGTCTAGCCACATTTCACCTCGATGATTAGAATCTATCATCGATTTGAAATGTGATGTACTGGTGGTCACTTCTATTTTATGTCTCCAGCACCTTTCCATCTGACACTTTACGTGAAAGAATTTCTGATTTGAAGGATACGTTAGGAATGGTATCATTAGCCCCTCATCTGAATGTTGGAGTGCTTCCGATGTTCAGTACTGTTAAGGGATATGTTTTTGTTCTGCAGAGTCTACTTCCCGCTCCGTACATAATATGCACTGAGCATCAGTAGCCTTGCAGGCCGATCCCTTGTGGCCCTCTTTGCCACACTTGTAGCACACCTTGCTACGATCAGGTTCCTGGCAATCGCGTACCTGGTGACCGTAGTTCAGGCATTTAAAACAGCGTTGAACCCGTTTCCAACTTCTGATACGGCAGCTATTATAGCCGACCTTTATCCTTGCTATCGAGAGCAGAAACGCTGCCAGGTCTCGTTCCATTTCTTCAATGGCCAAGCGAAGCGCTCTGCTGTTTGGATTCGTTAGCGAATCGCTGAACTCTCTCACTTTAGTGTTGGCTTTCATAAAGATAGCTTCAACAGCTGTCTTCACTTTTTATACTGAGGACAAGCAGTCGATATCTCTGATCTTGACTGCTTCCTTGGTGCACATTTCCTTGACGTTGCCCGTTTCGCCGACCGTTTTTCTCAAAGTCTCCAGTCCTTGGGATGTGCCCAACTTAATCAAGACATCTCCAGCCCTGGTTTTTTTAATCCCTCTGATGTTATTTGTTAGGCTCTCATTAATAAGATCCCGCCAGATGCTCTGCAGGACGTCACTGTAGAACTTTCCTTCTCCTGGCTCTATTAGGACGGCGGTAGACCTCTTTTTTGTCTTTCTCCTCCTCTTCTTCTTTTATGGCAGCTGCTGTGCAGACTGCTCTGTCACTTCGGCTGATGTTCTGGCCGCTGGTGGTCTGATGTTGTGCTGCTGCGATCGCTGATGCTATTGTTGCGCTTGCTGCTGTTGCTGTGTTTGTTGTTTCAGCTGCTGCTTTTCTTGCTTTTTTGCAGCCCTAACATCCTTTCGACTCTGGACGGTCTCAAAAAACTCGTCTTCTTCTTCCTCGGCTGGACCCTTCTTAAGCAGAGCTTGCGGTTCGGAATTGTTTCCTGAATCAAGCGAGTATTCTTTTCTGGGCCGCTTAGCTGCAGCACTTGCCTGAGGCGTGTCGGTCACTTCCATCTGTTCAGTGACCGTTCTTGCTTCGAGCAAGCGGGAAAACTCCATTTTAGGAGCATCCACGTTCTCAATGAGCTCTGAAAGGTTGTCCTTGACATCCAAGGAGATGCCGGGCATCGACTTGCAGGCCCGCCTCATCAGCATGATGATCTCATTTGTTCTCTGAGACCTTTTCTCGACTGTCAAGCAGACGTCCTTTACCCCTGACTTCGGTGGGAGATCAGCCTGCGTCCTCTGGTCTCCATTGTTTGTTTGGCTATTACTAGCCGCGTTAGTTTTGTTTTTGTTTTTGGTTTTTGAATTGGACATATAAAAACGGTACTTTGGTTTAAGACGGTTCGCCCATCATGAGAGCTTCAGGCGCAGTGGAGCCACTATTCCCGCCTGTGAGACGCCCTAGTTAAGGATGCCGCAGTCGAGAAGCGGTTTTCCAGTGGTCAATCCTAGCGACACCAGGTGATTCTAGAAAAGATGTTACGGGTTAGGCCAGCGCCATGTTGATGTTGAAGGTTTTACATCATCTCTATTGAGTGGGCGACGTCGGATCTGGGCCACGCTTGACCCTAAACTTCGGGCTAGACGTTTCGCAGTTTTCCTGTGCGGACTCAGTATAAGGAAATATTGACCAGGTAATCCTTAGCACCTGCGCCTGTACAGATGAATTTCAACCCCTTCATAGGCTCTGGTTACGTTAGTAGAAGTACGTAGGAGCTCCTAACCGACATGTGTTTTCACGGGACCTTTGCCCGTCGCGACTTTCGCCGAAGAAGGGACTGACTTTTCCCCTTATTACTAAACAGAGGTCAGAAAGTCACCACCGACGTACAACCCCCGTCAAAGAGATTCCTCCCTCCTTGGTTAGTCTGCCGGGAATATCAATTGACCGGCAGCCGCAGCTCATTCATACATTTAGTCATGCTGCTTCTTAGAACACGTAAATACAAACATAAAATGTTAATCGATTTTCAGTTCCGTGAAGCGGAAGTGCCTACGCGATCATCCAGATATCCTTAGGCATCACTAAGGATTGCCAGCGATATGTAGATCGTGCTTAAGCCTCCGCCCCATTAATACATCGTAGGTGGACACTTACAAGGTCAGCAATATGTCGAGAATAATAATAATAATAATAATTTTTTTTTTTTTTGATTGATTGGTTGAACGAAAAATCTGCTGCCAGACTGCCGTCAGTTTGCTGGGCCTGGATAGATATCCGGGCACATGGTAAAGACGGTGAAGAAGGGTTCTAGATGTACTAGCCAACCTCAAAAATTACGCAATTTCCTTGCCTGTCTAATAATAGCAAAAAAATGCAGTCATTGGACGTGGAGGGGATTCTTTAATCTCCACTCACGGCGTTGTTCCACCCTGGGACTGTTTATCACATTACTTCAGGGTGGCACCGTGTTCCAAGTTTTTCGGACCTTTGCTTTCTGACTTTCTTCGTAAATATACAGATTTGTAAATATATAGATCTGTGCCTTTTGTGCAACATGATTAAAAAGCTATCTTTTGCCTGTCAGTAGGCTCTCTAAAGAGTAGCATAAATCAATCGTCGTTATTTAATACAGTGTGGACTGGCTCTGTTAAAGAGCAAAATCAGTCCATGATTTCCACTTCAGTCTTGGTTTTCTTATTCTGAGATCGATCTTACGCCTCGTGTTGGGCTAACCTGTCTATCGCGTCTGACTCATACTTATACTTGATCTCGCGCTTATGTACAACGCACTCCATTCATACCACAGCTAAAGCTGACACTTTTGCTACTATCTCAAACATTCACTGGGGGTACGATTTGTTTCCGCAATTAAGACGAATCCTCGTCGTCACCCTTCTCACCCGAATCTATAGGACCGGCTACTGCCGCTAGGTAGTGGTGAGGTGTAAGCCTGAATCCCCGTGCTTCATTTGTACTTAGTTTGATTGCCCTATCTGAAAACGGTTTCTTCTGTCTTAGGACGCTTTCGACAAATAGTGCCATAGCGTCCCACTTTTCTTTAGCCGACATCATTTTACTGATGATAGTATCCGGCGTTAGTCCTTCAAATATCCTTTTAACCTGGCGTCTTTCTTTATTCAACTGATGGCAGACAAAAACATATGATACGCATCGTCGCGGTCAGCGAAACAGAAGATGCAGCCCGGGTTCTGGGTCTTTCCCATCTTACTAAGATGAGCGCAAAAATACCCGTAGTTACTAAGAAGCTGTATGAGGTAATAATAGGCCTCCCCGTATCTTCTCTCGACGAATGGAACCAGCTTCTCAATGAGCACGAGGGTCCATCGGCTATTTTTTACCTGATTCCATGTTTTTTGCCAGGTTTTCATGGTTACCTGTCTCTCTTTTTTCTGAACGATTGCAGTTTCGCCTTCTATTTTCTTCTGTTTGTAGGTTTGCTTGCGTTTCATCGCCTGTAATTTGATCGGAATGATTTCTGCGATGACTAGCACCACGGGTCCCGAGACAGTGCGATAGGCACTGGGAACTCTAGGAGCCCCTCTTCTTCAAATATTAAATAGTACGTTTCTGTGCGTATCCTTGCTTATTGCGTCAGCCCATATTTTAGAGCCGTACAATAAGATTGACATTGTAAATGACACCAAATTCGTCGTTGGCTTGATTTTGGGCCGCTGGTATTGGCCATAAGACGACTTAACTGCAACGTTTACTTCATTGCTTTATTGACGACGTATTTTAGATGCAAAAATAGAGTTAGTTTTGCATCTAGTTAGTCTGCACCACGTTTGTGCCTACTGTCATGGAAAACTCGATGTTAATGCGTTTCCAGGTCAAGGGTACAATTTCTGTCTTAGTTATCGCTATTTTGAGACCATTTTTTCTCATCCATTCGAAGATTTTTCCCATCGCCGTATTTAGTATGTGCTGGGCTATGTTTTCGTTTTGCGCGGTGATGACTAAAGTGACATCAGCGTAAGCAAACATTCTCGCCCCGTCTGGCATTGCAAGTCTTAGCAATGCATCGTACAGCATGTTCCAGAAGTCTGGGCTAAATGTCCACCCCTGTGCCACGCCTGCGCTAAGGTCCTTTTTACACCAGCTTTCTTCTGTCTTATAGCGGAGGATACGGTTTTTCAAGTACTCGCGTATCACTTGTATGAGGTATTCTGGTACATTAAACTCCTTCAACGCGGCAAGAAGATTTGGCCATTGTGCCGAGTTGAAAGCGTTTCTAGTATCTAGCAGAACGAGAAAAGTGATAAGACGAGAATGATGGTTACCAGTCCATCCACTTCTCGCCACTTTCAGTACTTCTTCTACTGCATTAACGGTAGACCGCTTTTTCCTGAAGACATACTGGTTGTCAGCGAGATCACCAGCGGCCTGTACAGCTCCTTGTAATCGCGGTTTCAGCAGCCTCTCTTAGAGCTTCCCTGCTTCGTCCAACATGCACAGTGGCCTATAGGACGATGGATGCCGAAGATCACCTCCCTTTTCTTATTTGATTAGCACAAGACGTGCAACCTTCCAGGGGGTGCTAAACACACCCATCTCGAGGCACGCGTTGTACATGTTCAACAAGAGAGATAGCGCTTTCATCGCTATACACTTGAGGACCTCGGATGGTATTCCGTTGGGGCCTTCTTGTTTTGCATCATCCTGACGGTAAACTGTAACTCTCCGCTTGTTAAAAGCGTGATCTCTTGTGATTTTTCTGCATTCTCCTGTTTTTTGAGCGTTGGTTGTGTAGGAAATAGGTGGTTAACGATGTTCGCCCTGGTCTCTTCTTTAAATGGCAACGTGAGGGTGGTGCAAAGCTTCTTCGTCATAATCATGTAGGCCAAGCCCCACACCTCCCTGTTGACGTCTTCGCTCAGGTCCTTCCAGCATTGTGCTTCGCTCTGATTAATCTTCTTACGGAGCTGTTTATGCACGTCTCTGTTTTGTGCGGACACAAGATCTGCTGCTAGTGAGTTCTTCTTTCTTGCTCTCTGTGATGATCTTCTGAGGCTGAGAGCTCCTGACCTGGTTCTAGCGATTTTGTCGTTCCAACAATACGCTGGATGCTTATCATGTCACAATCCCTTGCGCGAAATAGATGCATCACAGGCTCGGTGAATGAGACTCATCGTCTCTTTCACGAGAACCTCAGCAGTGTCGGCATTTACAGTGGCAATTGTCACATCCGGTGGATTGTCAAATCCTTGCTGCAGTACTTGGACAAGTTTCTCAGAGTCCAGCTTGGCAACGTTCCATCTGACTGACCTAGTTACATTTCACCTCGATGATTGGGATCTATCATTGATTTGAAATGTAATGTACTGTTGGTCACTTCCATTGTATGTCTCCAGCACCATCCAATCTGAGACTTTACGTGAAAGATTTTCTGATGCGAAGGATACGTCAGGAATCGTACCGCTAGCCCCTCCTCTGAATGTTGGAGTGCTTTCGATGTTGAGCACTGTTAGGCCGAGTCTGTCTGCCATCTCTATGATTTATTCTCCTCTACTGTCCTTCAGTGGCATTCCCCACTCCAACGGTTTCGCGCTAAAGTCTCCTGCAACGACGACGTCGCTTTCCATTCTACGGACAGTGTCTTCTAGCATGTCCAGATCTTGCCTAAATTTACCTATTAGTGTTAGGTGTAAAGTAGCAGCTGATGTACGTGACGATTTTGCTTTTGACCCGCCCGAAGCCGTTTCCAGCTCCGCTTTCGTTTAATCTGATGTTGTTTGGGTCCACGTAAATCGCTGCCATGCCAAGTTTCTCTTTAAGCTGTGTTTCGGCATCCCAGTTTGTGTACTGCTCGCTTATCAGTAGCACATCAGCTTTTGTCTCGAATTTAATTTGAGTCAAAAGGCTGTTGGCTACGTTGCTCCTGTGTAAGTTGGCTTGAAGGACCGTTATACCGCCCATCATTAGCGTTTCTTGATTCGGTTCAGAGTCTCGCGAAAGACTTTGCACTGACCTGACCCAGGCATGGGTTCCCGCTCTGCTAGGTCTACTTCCCGCTCGGTACATAGTATGCACTAAGCATTCGTAGCCTTGCAGGCTGATCCCTTGTGGCCTTCTTTACCATACTTATAGCACATCTTCTACGGTCAGGTCTTTGGCAATCGCGTGCCTGGTGACCGTAGTTTAGGCATTTAAAGCAATGCTGAACTCGTTGCCAACTTTTCATTCGGCAGTTGGTGTAGCCAATCTTTATTCTCATTTTTGAGAGCAGGAACGCTGCTTGGTCTTGTTCCACCTCTACAATGGCCAAGTAAAGCGCTCTGCTGTTGGAGTTTGTAAGCGAATTGCTAAACTCCCCTATTTCCTTGTTGGCTTTGGTGAAGACAGCTTTTACAGCCGTCTTTACTTCTTCTACTGAGGCTAAGCAGTGGATATCTCTGATCTCGACAGCTTCCTTGGGGCACATCTCCTTGACGTTGCCCGTTTTGCCGCTTTTCAGGAAATTGCTAAATGTCGCCAGTCCTTGAGATGCGCCCAACTCAATAAGGACATCTCAGGCCCTAGTTTCTCTGATCCCTCTGATGTTGGTCGTTGGGCTCTTATCAATAAGTTTCTGCCGGATGTTCTGCAGGACATCACTGTAGGACTTTCCTTCTCTTGGCTTAATAAGAACGGCAGCAGACCTCTTTTTTGTCTTCCTCCTCTTTTTCTTCTTCTTATTCGGCAGCTGCTGTACAGACTGCTCTGTGTTCTTGGCCGATATTCTGGCCACTGCTGGTTTGGTGTTAGGCAACTTTGACCGCTTCTGCTATTGTTGCGGCGCTCGTCATTGCTGCTGTGTTTGTTGCTGCTTCTGCTGCTTTTTTGCAGCCTTAACTTCCTTTCGACTCTGGACGGTCTAAAGGTCTGATCTTCTTCCTCAGCTTGTTCCTTCTTGAGAGGAATTCGCGGATCAGAATTGCTTTCCGAATCGATCGAGTCCTCGTCTCTAGACCGCTTAGCTGTGGTACTTGCCTGAGGCGTTTTGGTCACTTCCATCTCTTTAGTAACCGTTCTTGCCGCAAGGGAGCGGGAGTGCTCCCTCTTAAGGGCATCTACGTGCTCGATGAGCTCTGGCAGATTGGATTTGACTTTCGAATTCATGTAAGAAATAGACCTAACAGCTGCCTAAATGAGCATGAAGATCTCGTTCATTCTCTGAGACCTCTCTTTGATTGTCAGACATGTGATCTGCACTTCTGTTCCAGATTGGTTTTTCAGAGCAATTCATCGTCGCACATTATTCGAATCTACTAGCTAGCTTTATCGGAGTTCATTGCATAGTATTTAATATATCTAGTATAATTTTTAGCATTCCCGCATTTAGTAAAATTCGTAAACTTAGTTAAAAGTAAAATTGAATTAAATTCTAATATTTTTTGTAACGTGTAATAAATAATCGTTACAAAATGGCGCCCAATGAATAGTTGCGTCAACGGGATCAGGCTTTCTCGCGTTGTCTAATAAATCGAAAATTGCAAATGGCGTCGAGCGTGTAGTTATCGTCGACGCAAACAGACTTCGCATTGTTCTTAAAGGATCTTATATTAAAGATGGAGTTTTGCTATAGTTTAAATTTAATATCTGAAGTAGCACGAGTAAATTTCTTTTTTTTTAACGGTAAAATTATTCTTGTTTTTTAAATAAAAGTGATTTTAAAATTTTTTTTAGAGAATAAATTTGAGATAAAAATTTTTTTTATGTTAATAGATAAATTCAACAGATTTGAATTGAATTTGCTTTTCAAAAAATGCATCGCTAATCATCAAAATTTTTTTTCTTTTCTCTCTTTGGTAGTTCTCGATTACAACTTGCGTCCCCACTTTTCACCGCAAAATTTTTTTCCTCTCTCTGTAGGTATTGCGCAGGCGCTACTGGCATAGCTTAGCATAGATACAGAGATTAAGAAATATAACTCTGTGTGCTGTCGTTCGCTTTAAGAGAAAAAGCGAACAGGCATTTAGGATTCATTTAAAATAGAGACGTGCATTATTATATATACCCCTCTTATCGATCAGATCGCTAGTCATATTTTGTTGACTTATAGGTGAGAGAGAATATTAGTTTCAGCTGACGGGGAAGCTGAAATTAAATAAATTATTTATAACCGTTTAATGTAAAAATAATTTAATCTCAATAAAAGTAAACATTTTCATTTTTATTCAATATTAAATCTAATTGAATAAAAATCAAAATAAATTTTTTTGTATATACATTAAAGGATCAGGAAATCCTTTTTTTGTGTGGTTTAATAGAATTTATATTACATAACCTTATTTACACATAGTAAAATATTTTTTTTAATTTAAAGTTTTCTCTTACCAAAGATTGCCAGCTCGTAGCGAGGCAATTGATCGGCGCAGTGTGAGTTGTAGAGAAAATTTAGAAATTTATCAAAGATTTTATTTTAGAAAATTTTCATTATTTTTTTTACACTACACATCAAATACAAATGTAAAATAAAAAAAATTGTCCTCACACAGTTAGGTATGCGTTTTTAACTAAAGTTTAATAACGCACAGGCTTTTGGATTTAGCCGCGTATTTTAAAGATTTTATTGATAGTTTTCAACTGGTTTCCTTTTTGTAGTAAAAATTAAAACAACAGTGCTGGGAAATTTTTATATCTGTCAATTTACTAAAATATTATTAGTTGTTGCGCAATAAATGAATCCGAAAACCAAAACATAAAATATATTTTTTTAAATTATATATACATATATTTTATCGTTTCTTTTCACATCGTATGTGTGCGGCTTAGTTTCTAACCACACATACACGAACTTAAATATTATTTATTATATATATATAGCGGATACACACACATATTGCAAGCGTTAAGTAGCGTACTTGCGTGCGATCAGATTCAAGATACAGATATAGTCGAGAAAGAAGAAAAATCAATTCAAGATGGCTAACACACCGTTAACAGCAAGTGCTGACGCAGCTAAAAAATGGGTAGGATATATATCTGAGGAGGACTTAAGAACAACTCTGCAAGAGTTGGGACTAAGAACAGATGGCTTCCATTACCGAAAAACCAATCGCTCAATAAATTGGTTGATTGGAAACTATTCAGCTGAAGAATTTCAGAAAACGAATTTTAATGATGATGAATTAACAATACGTCAACACCGTCTAAGAGTAAGGAAGGAATTTATAGAAAAAACTTTATGTGAAAAGTCGAGGTCAACTATTTATGACGCTAACATACAACACGATGAGGCACATGTTCTCAGCGTGCTTGAAAAAGATCCTCAGATAAAGTTGAACCCGCAAGAGACATTGAAAGAGGGAACAAACGAATCATGTTCTGGTGGACAGGCACAAACATCCACCACCCCTCTAAATCAAGTTACTGAACAGACAACAACAGTGATGCAAACAACGGATGAAATACCGTTTGTATTGCCAACAGAAATGATGCAATATCTCTACAACATGCAGATGCAAATAAAGACACTAGCAGAATCAGTAGCTGCCTTAGTACAAAGAAGAGAGGAAACACCAAATCCAAGATCATCTAGTACACGGATAGATGAGCAGCAAAGCAACCAGCAAGAAAGAGATAACGACCTGAAGCCACCAACAAATACAAGAGTAAATTTTCAAGATACATTCAGGATATATAATAATACCAGAAATGGCACTCTGACTGACGTACAGGCAGGCTTAGCTCCTAATGAATTTCTGGGAGTAAGTACAGTCGGGGGAAGGGGGTCCCTATTACGACAAGCCCAATGCCACAAATAAACACAAATTTGCAAAATGATCGAACTAATAACGGAAACAGAACGTTAGATATTGGTCACAGAGTTCGCCGATGGAACGTAATATTCTTAGGCAAAAAAGGACAGAGCATAGATCTCTTCCTGACCAGGGTAGAAGAATGTAGAGCACTAGCAAAAATGAGCGAAAGTGATCTGCTATCCTCTCTCTCAGAACTGTTATCAGACGTAGCAGCCACATGGTACAGAAATAGTAAAAGTTCGTGGAACACGTGAGTAGAATTTAAAGAAGCTGCTATGCGTTGGTACGGTCACAGTAGACGCTTCCAACAAAGACTACGGTCTGAAGCGAACAGGCGCACGCAAGGTAAAGACGAACCTGTGCGTGATTATATAACGTGCCTACAGGCGATAATATTAAAACAAGTCCCATTACCAGATCTAGGACAACAGCTCGATCTGCTACACCGCAATCTCTTATCCGAAATTCAGCGTATGGTAAGAAAGAATGAGATTGTTGACGTAGAGTCACTTCTTGAAAAAGCAGTTGAAGCTAAATTGACAATAGATGCAGAGAGAGCATATAGGCCTCCTCCACTGCCAGAATATTCTTTATTGTCTGACGTAGCTTATCGTCCTACGTCTAAGCGAAAAAAGAATAAACACCAGGTTGCCGCAATACAAGAAAAAACATCGGCATCCGAACAGTTTAAAATAGCTAAGACGTTGATGCAGATAGTCTCTCAGCTAGATAAAATGACTGAAAGATTCAATAAACAACCGGCTGCTCTGAATATAATTCAGTCTAGACAAGCTTCGCTAAATGCATCACGTAAAAATCATCAGAGAAATCAACAGGATTTTAAGAAGCCGTCTCGTGAACCTAATCAAGGGCACGGTAACTCTGAACAAGAAAGTCAAAACCAGAAAGAAAATCGGACGGAAAACCCAAACAAAGATAATGCCAACGAAGGAAATCAAAAAGGTACGAGAAATCGAAATCCTAACCTCAGCTGTTATCGCTGTGGGCTACCTGGATATACGCAATGGTCCTATCCTCAATGTGCGGGAAAAGGACAAGGGAATAAGTAGACGAGGTACCTGCTATTCCCAGCGAAGATAACTAGACTTCAGGACTCTCTACTCAAAAGGTGCTAGACAAAAAGTAACCTGAGACCCCCGTAAAAGAGAAGATTAAGTCTCGCACTTATCAGGCCGAGACAAGTGAGCAGGAAGAGCAACTGCAGTCAGATATCGATGACGAAGCTCGATGGTGGCTCACGGTAGTGATCGAAGATTACCGTATAAAAGCATTATATGACTCAAGTGCGTCACGCACAGCTATGAATTTTACAGGTTTACAGTTGACTGCAGCCTGTAATGTACCGTTGATACCAGCTACGTGCAGATTTGCCAAAGTTGCATATGGTAGACAATGCTCGATAGTAGGTCATGTTGACTTACCTTTTACAGTAGAAGGAGTCACAAAAACAATCCGTTCTGCTATTATGCCTAGCTTGGTTGAAGAGTGTTATCTAGCGACGAGCCGACAGCTGGCCACCTAGGTCAAGATAAGACTGTAGCTCGCATGAAACAATATTATTACTGGCCATATATAGAGAAAACAGTGTCACAGTATGTCAAGAGCTGTAAGATCTGTCAGCAGTGTGAGGTAGAACAAAAATTACCTGCAGCCTTAATGGGTAAAAGAGAAGTGTCAGGCCCATGGAAGGTTCTTGCTGGTGATGTAACAAGGTCCTTTTCCAAGGAGTAAACATGGTTATGAATATGCCTTGATTTTTGAAGATCTATTTACTAAATGGGTGGAGTGCATACCTATTAGAAGAGCAAATGCACCCACGATCTTAAAAGCACTAAGAGAAAGGATTATTTTAAAGTTTGGTGCACCTGAGATCTTCTTATCTGACAATGGCTCAGAGTTCAGGAATCACGTAGTAGATAAATATCTAAATAAAACAGGTATTTGTCATAATACTACTCCCACGTATTACCCACAGGCTAATCCGGTAGAAAGGATAAACCAGAGTGTCAAAACAATGATTATTGCATTTATTTATGGAAATCATCGCTCGAGGGACGAAAAGTTACCCGAGATTATATTTGCATATAACACTGCAAAACAGAGTACAGCTGGTACAAGTCCTGCGTTGTTAAATTACGGTAGACAGCCAGTACCTCCGAACTCACTGAAAAGAGAAGAAGACAAAGCTGCTCAAGAAAACGAACAGTTACAAGAAGTAACAAACTGGCAAAAACGTGTAAGCAAATTGCCTTTGCTACACGAACAAGTAATAGATCATGCACAGTCTGCTCAACAAAAGCAAGCTGATGCATATGATATTGGTCGAAGAGAAGTAGAATATAGCATTGGAGATTTAGTTTGAAAAAAAAATAAAATACTCTCTTCGGCTGCTCAGGGTATTGCAAGTAAGCTCGCGCCTAAGTTTGCAGGCCCATATGTAATTATAGCGTAATGTGGCTCTAACACATACAGACTAATAGACCAAGATAGTAATGCTTACGACCCTATTCATGTAGAGTAACTAAAAATATACGTAGCATGGCAAGAAGAAGAATCACCATCTCAACCACCTTAGGAACAAACACATGCGAATAAGACGACGAGCGACCCGTCTCTCGCGAGCGATGCAACTCCGTGTGCCAACGGAGGCTCGGGCTCAGGTTGCGTACGACCGCCTGCAAGCGGTGATACTCCTCAACTCGAAAAACCGAATAGAAAGCGAGGTCGTCCACGTAAGACAGCCATCGTAACACGAACCGTAAAGCGAATGCGTCAAACTGAGCTCGAACCGATCAAGCGTAAACGTGGTAGGCCAAAAGTTTCTACAAATGTAAAGCGTGGCGGAAATGTAATCGATTTTTTACCAAGGAAAATGCATGCGCAACAAAAGGATACACAGTGATGAAACATCAAACGTATTAAACTTGCACAAAGCATTAGCTGCACACCTTCCACGCGCTAAGCAGAGCAGCAGAACCCGGTTATGCTGCGTCTGGGGGAGGGGTGTCACGGTATTCTACCGTGTTCGAATCTTGCGCGCTTAGGTAAAATTAAACGACACGTGCTTAGTCATATACCTCGTTTAAGTTACGTGAAGAAACACGTAACTCGACGAGCAGCGCGCGCGTGATGAGCAAGAAAGCCACGAGGCGCGTTAAAACATTTCCAGTGATTCATCAGCACACACATTGGCTTATATATTCCTGCCCTATACGGCAGACATTTTCTAACGACCTACAAGCACGTATCATAGTCATTTCTTTTGGCTTTATTTAAGTGTCAACTTAATTAATACGTTGGTGTAGTGTTGTATATAGTTTCTGTAGAAAAGGTTTGTTAACTAGAAGTTTCTTGCCTCAAAGAAACTTCTAGTGCTAAAAGAATAAGCGTGCGTTCGAACCAATAAGATATTTTAGTTCGCGTCACGTCCTTCCCTATAGCTATCTTTTTTTGGAGAGTATCTTTGCTATAATTCAATTATTGTTACATTAACTAATTATTCTTTGTTTATTACTAAAATCTAAATTCTTTACTTTGTATTTTATTTTATTATTCTTAATAAATTAAAATTTACTAAAGTTTGAAAATATAACTTTTGACAGAAAATTACACAATTCTAATGAGACTGAAATTAGTGAAGAATGTCATTGTGAATCTAAAATTCATAAAACATCAGATAATAAGGACAAATAATTGTGTTATATTGTGGTATGTCTGAATAGACAACATGTCAGTTGAATATTTAAAGAAATGGCAGTTAAACATTGGTGAAAATTAGAATTCTATGAAAATAGAGATGCAAGCTTTAACAAAAATCAGTCAACAAAGAAGGTTGTAAAAAAACAAATGAAAAACTAGAAAATTTTAAAGGAAGAAATATAGACAGACACATGCTTTGCAGATTTTAATAAAGAGGTCAAAAAAATTGACTCAAGAATACAAAGAACGTAGGGAGAGAAAATAAAATGACCAGTAGGACGACGGAGAACAGAACCTAAACAAAAATTGAAAAACCCACAAGAAATAAAAAGACAGAAAATAAAAAGACTAATTAGACGACCAACAAAAAGTCAAAACCAATACAATAAATAAGACGGATAAAGAAATTTATACATTATTGACAGAAATAAATGATTATCAAAGCAAATATATAGATGCCATGAAAAGAAAAACAGCAATAGACTGAAGCAACGAATCAAATTCTAGAATCTACGAATAAAATTAATGTTTAAAGACTGATAGTTAGATTTAACGTCAGCTGAAATGGAAAAGGATCTAATAAGATTAAATGCAAACGGATATTTAATGGAAAGATAGAAGCTAACAATAGAGAAAGATACAAAGACAGAAATATTGCCAATTTACTAGAAATCTGTGCACTTGCGTCACCACTACCTTTGATAAAGTCGATATTAGTGACGGTAAACAAATTGTATTTGAAATTATGTCAAATGGACATGAAGAGGAGGTCGAGTATATCTGTCCTGTTCTAATCAAAGAATTAATTTTTTTACAAAAAATAATAATTGTAGCGAAAATATAAGGAAATAGCCCTATCTTGTATCATAAAAAGCAATATTTTCTTTGACGAGGAAAAATTATTTTTATAGCTTCGTTTTTAAGAAAACTTTGAAAAACTGAATTGTTCATCCTAACCTCTATTTTTTAAGTTTTTCAAGGTTTTCTTAAAAACGAAGCGATAAAAATAATTTTTCCTCATAGAAGAAAATATTGCTTTTTATTATACGAGATGGGGCTATCTCCTTATTTTTTGCTACAATCATCAGGTTTTGCAGAAAAATTAATTTTCTGATTAGAAAAGGATAGAGATGTACGACCTGCTCTTTTTTTTATTTTTTTAAAAAAAAGATTAATATATAAAGGATTTTGTCCTCTATATGATTAACCTTTCTTATATGGTAAAGTCGAGGGAGTCCAGCCCAGTACCCGTTTAACACATTACATCAGGCTAGACTGTCAGACCCACCATACCGAAAACTTTGACTATCGATGGATGGTCAGCCACTTTTGTGACCAACAATCAACCGATACTCAATGAGGTCGGATTTTTTAAGAGTCGCGATATGGGTAGCACATACACTAATTTTCTTTCGAAAAAAAGTCAGAGGTGCCTGGCCAGGATTCGGGTCCACGCCCATCGCGTTGAAGGCAAGAACTCTATCCGTTACGCCACCACGCTCCTATTGTACGACCTGCTCTTAAGACAGCTTTATTGAATAGGTACTTAAATAGTGAGGTATACATATAAATACACGAATAAAAGAAATTAGGAAAACAAGAAAAAAAAATTTTCCAACAGGAAAAAGCTTTATACAGCTTGGGTAAGCACAATGTGTTAAAACGAAAGATATGAAATGGCAGTAGAAAAGTATGGGCTGCAACCATTTAAAATGAATCATGTTTATTTATTAAGTATTACCAAGACAGTGTCCTGATTCTGATTATTTATGTAGATAATATCGTATTAGTATGCAACAGCATATAAATGTTAGAAAATCATGAGATCTAGCCTAAAACAGAAATTCGAAATGATTGCTATCCATGAATAAAAAAAAACACCTAACTTTAACTTTAACTTCTCTTCAGAGCCCAAAAATATTTTTTGGCTTAGAAATTAAAAGAGACAGACAGAAAGGACTACTAACAAGGAGTGCATTGCATTTGGATTTTGGATTTTCTTCTAGCTTTAGGATCTTTTTTCTTACATAAAATCATTAAAAAAACCGCGTCCATTCGGTCCAACGCTCAATTTTTTCCAAGTTATGAGCAGTTTTGTCTATTTTGTTAAAAAAATTGCATCTGTTTATAATTTTACAGTTTTCGAACTACTTATTTTAAAAGGTTTTTACTGATTACATATTAAAGTTGAGATTAAAACCTTTTGATTAAAAAAAAACGTGTCCAGAAATCTCAAGCTGTTTACAAGTTATAAGGGAATGGAAATAGGGCAAATATTGAGTTGAAAATATGCATAGAAAATTAATGCTGTATTTTAGTCTGGATTTTATTTAAATTTTCATCCCTTCATAACATTTAAACAACTTGAGTTTTTTGGACACGTTTTTTTTTAATCGAAAGGTTTTAATCTCAACTTTAATATGCAATGAATAAAAACCTTCTAGAATAAGTAGTTCGAGAACTGTGAAATTATAAAGCAGATGCAATTTTTTCAATAAAACAGACAAAACTGCTCATAACTCGGAAAAAATCGAGCGTTGAACCAAATGGACGCAGCTTTTTGCATGATTTTATGTAAGAAAAAAGATCCCAAAGCTAGAAGAAAATCCAAGACCCAAATGCTATGCACTCCCCTTGTAAGTCTAAAGCAAGAAAATTTTGTGAACAAAATGCTGACGAAATTTCACTATGATCAAGTACATTTTTAAGAAACACCTATGGTAACACACCATGTAGCTAAGCGAAAGAGAAGACAGCAAATCAAACTGAACAGATAAGCGAGAGATCAATGACAGAAAATCAATGTAATTGACCATTATAGAGAAGACAGAAATAAATGTCATGAAGAGACATTAAATATATCTGTCTCGTAAATGGTTGAATGTGTTTTCACATAATTAAAAGGAACTAAACATCTTAAAGTTGAGTTCAAGGGATAAAATGACAGCTTATAGAGACTGATATCATTGCATTTAATTTCAAAAGAAATATTGCAACAAGAGCTGTTCCAATGATATTTTGGTACAATAATAAAGCAGCTGCATTAAATTTAACGATAGGTAGTGAAAATTAGCTAAGACATATGACAGAAATCAAAGAACTTTAAATAAAAGAATTTGTAAGACGAGGATTAACAAATGTCAGCTGGATCTTCTCTGAAATTTGAATAGCCTATATGCTTGAGAAACTATTGTTGTTTGAATTGCAAGAATGACTGTGAAAATTATCACTGAACGACTGACAAGACTGACTATATTTTTATTACATTTATATTTTTGCTATTCATTTAAATTTGTGTGCATTTTAGATTTCAAGGGAAACAATATCAAAAGGATGGCACGATCTATTAAAGAATAAAGCTAATTCAGTATTAATCAATGTATTTGTTTAAACGATTTAAGCGTGGGAGGGAATGTTAAATATATGCACGCTCAACCTAGTATATTCAGTATATAGATTAAAGTTTTGTATGATTATAATAAAAATTATGAAATTGAATTCTTCTAATAAAAGTGTACGCTTTTAATTTATTTATTACGAAATTTAAAATAATTTTATAACAATATTTTAAATGAAAGTTTTTTGTAAAGATTAGATTGTTTTTAATTACATTTAAAAAAAAAGTTTAAAGGTAGTTTTTTTACAAAATAATAAAATGCAAGAGAATGAAATAAAATAATTAAAATATAAATATTGAAATAATTGTATAGTAGGTCATTGATTGAATAAATATAATCATCAGCTAAAATCGAATTTGCAACTTATCGATAATGCATTTTCTCATGGATGCATAGCTGTTTTATTTCATGCATTTGAATTTTTAATATAACTTTGTTCAAAGAAATTTTATTTAAATTTAAACGTGCATTCACAAAGAAATAAACAAAATAAATTTTTCCTTAAGAGCAGGCCGGATTTGCTGTCCTTGCCTAATTGAGATTTTTGTTATTTACTCAAGTATTAATCGGTGTATCTGCAAATCGAAGGTTGAGCGTAATAGATATTATTATTACAAATATGTATGCACAAGAAAAAAAAATCTATCGTTTTGTTTTTGAGAAAAGTAAGGAACGCGAAAATATTATAAACAGAAACTTTTACTTCAACGTTCCTTACTTTTCTTTACAAAGCGGTAGCATTTTTTTTTTCTTGTGCATAGATGTTTATAATAATAATATCTATTGCGCTCAACCTTTGATTTGAAGATACACCGATTAATACTTGAGTAAATAACAAAAAACTCAATTTTCACGCGTTCGGTATCAGATTCTACTCCGGCCTGCTCTTAAGAGCATGACGAAGCTGCCCGCCTTCTAATAATATTTCCAATCGTAACTTATGAATAAACGATGCGTTTAATCGAGTTTTTTTGTTACAAAGAAAAAATTTGTAAGATTCAACTCTAGTGCGGACAACTCAAGAAATCCACCAAAATATTATACATCGACCTCGATTAAACAGTATTATTTTCGGACTATATCATAGGTGTTAATTTATTATGTGATGTACCTTTTATAGATTTAAGGCATGATTGTATTTATTGGTGTAATTGTAGAATGTGTGTGCATAGATAGAGTGAATGATTATATTTTTATCAGCTTGACTTGTATATTAACTGTATACTGCTGATATTTCGACTGCGCTCTTTACACGCTTGTTTTTATGTAATTCTTTTGACTGATAGATATTTGAGACTGATTTTTAATTATATTATTTATACTCTTTGCGTGTATTTATTTGTATTATCTGTGATATCACTTTTATTTAATTTATTGACTTACTATTACAGTGTTATTATCTATATTATGTTTTATGACTGTGATATCATACTGTACTATTTTAATTTTATATTTACAAGATTTTTTCAAGTATTTTATGTATTATAACTTTATTTGTAATTTTACACGTTTTTTTTGTAATTATAATACAAAATAAAACAATATCTAATCTAATCTAATCTACAAAATTACAATAAAAACTTTCAATGTATCGTACTTTAAGGTTAGGTTTGTCGAGTTTTATATCTAATTTCCAATCCAAGCTTATAAAAAAAAACAAGCTCAAATGATTTTTTATTTTAACAAAAATTATTGTATTAATATAGCTTCAGTGCGGACAAGTCATTATATTTGTTTAATTTATGAATTTAACAAAATATTGATAAAATAAAAAAAGTCAAACTCGATTGCTGCAGCATCCCGATAAAAGTTAATACAGATCGCTGATGTTTTTAAATAAATTGTTATATTTTGAAAAGATATAATAACAAAACATAGATGACTTAAATTGGTTGACTTAATTTAAGTATTTTTAAAAGATTTTATCAACACTTTTTGAAATATAATAAATTAATCTTACTGCAAACATTAGTAAATTGAAAATAATTATTTGATTTAAAACTATGAAAAAGTGTTCAAAGAATAGTATGATTTTATTGTTTGATAGAATTTTGACGTTTCTATATGAAGTAATTTTTATCTTTTTTATTCATTGATTTTTAAAAATCATTTATTTTTTAATATTCTTTAATTATAAATATTTTCAATTCGTTATCATAAAAAATTAAGTTTTCGTACAAATTCATTAAGAAACACTAAAATTTTCATAATAAACATTTGTATAGCGATATTTTTAGCAATTGAGGGTCGGAAAATAAAAAGGACACATGGCGTCGAACGCGCGAATAAGTATTATCCAACTATACTAAATTTCAAAGTTACTCATAATTGAATTTTTATGGTCTGAATTAACGAAAAATATAATTTTGCAACTTTTTTTGTGTTGGAATCATGTTACAATTTTTTTTAATTTTCAAATTATTAGCCAATAACACGATTTTTTGAAATTTATTATTTCAATGCTTTTTCACTTCAATTCATTGCGGTTTTATTTCTGTTAAATGTTTAGACTTGAAAATTATTTTATGCATTTTGCAGTATCTTCTGTGAGTTTTAGGCAGGGAACGAAGTCTTAAAATTTATTTATTTACATTTAGCGAATTTTCAAACAAATAAAGTATGTAATCATGAAGTGTTTTCTTTAAAGACAAAAGTTGAGTGACGAACTTTTGAAAACGGCAAATCTGCTAATACAGTTTAAAAAAATAATAGTTTGAGCAGTTTTTTGAAAAGTTTCAGATCTTTAACTATTATAATTGTTAAATGAGAGCATTATTAGATTTTACATGCTGAGGAACTACAAGCGTTTGAAAATCGAGTAACTTTTACAGTGATTTTTATTGCCTGTAATTATAGAAATATTGAGCGTTAGATTCTAGTAACTTGGCTTTTTTTATATTTTTATATACAAAATCATCTTCCGAAATTTTTACAAGATCTGCGTTCCAAAACCCTGACACTTTCTTTGTAAGATAGCTCCAAAAATAAAAATGAGCATAATCTTTTTTTTAATTACGTATGTTATAATAACCAAGACTTTGAAAGAAAGATTCTTTCTGATAATTTATAAAATGATATGAATTACATAAAATAGAGATAGAAGGTTTTTTTTTACTATTCAGCTTTATTTTTAAACTTAAGTTATATAAAAACCATCATTATGATATATAATTTTATGAAAATTTTTTTGCAGGATGAACATATAAAAGTAATTATATCATTGTTAGAAAAACATGGACGAGATCCAAAAGTACTAGATGTTCTTTGCTCACTTTGTGTTGGTAATGGTGTCGCTGTGCGTTCATCTCAAAATAATATTTGTGACTTTTTACTGCCAGGTAAAAATTTACTACTTCAAACACAACTGGTTGATCACGTGGCAAGTGTCCGACCGAATATATTTATTGGCCGAGTAGAAGGTTCTTCTTTATATCAGAAATGGTATTTTGAGGTTACCGTTGATCATATTGAACAAAAAACCCACATGATGCCTCATTTAAGAATTGGTTGGGCAAATACTGCTGGGTGAGTAAACTTCTAAAATAAAAAATTAATGAAAAATAAACATGGAAGATAATTATAATTTAAACTAATGTTTTATGTCCATGTCCTTTTTTTGCTTCATTGCGTTCAAAATATTCGAAATAAGCATAATTTCTGATCGAAATTGAGAAAGTGCAGGAATCTACACTGTTGAAAATAACATTAAATTTAATGTAAAATATGAAAATAGCTTCCAAACTTTTCATTAAAATTAATAGTTTTACTGTAATTTTAATATAAAATTGAATAAAAATGAATAATTTTATCATAATTTTAATATAAAATTGTATTAAATCTAAAGTAAAAATGGAAATTTTAACAATGTATTGGAAGCCAATTTCAATATTTTTAACAGTGTGGTGAATATTAAATTCTTTTTGTTAATTACAAATACTATAAGAATGTCAATAGTCGAAATCTCATTTGATTACTATAAATATCTAAAATATTTTGTAAAGATATGATTAAACTGAAAAATGAGATTAATTTTTTTAATTATTTTTTTAAATATTATCCATGTCTTTTAAAAATATTAATGTTATTTTAGTGTCTTAATGAATATTTAGAAATATTGGTTAAGAGGAGGTCGTAAATCTATGTGTTTATTGATCAAAGAGTAAATTTGTTGACAAAAACTAATGAATGTAACATAAAATTAGAGAAGAGCCCTATCTTATGTTATAATAATCAGTATTCATTTTCATGAGATTGAATTCATTTTATCAATTTGTTAAAAAAAAAGAAACTGGTGTTTCAAGGTTTGTTTGAAAACGAATCGATAATATTCAGTTTTTGTCATGAAAAGTAATATTATACTTTATGATAGGAGATGAAAAATTTTTCTTATTTTTTGTTACAATTATACATTTTTGCAGAAAAATTATTTAAATTAGAAAAATCCAGATTTATGACCTGCTCTTAACAGATAAGTTAAAGTTTTGTACATTATTTTCATACTAGCGTCATATTCCTCACTCCTAACATCACTTAGTTTTATTTTATCAATTGAGTTTTTATTTATTTCATTGTTATGTTATTCAACTACAATTAATAGAATAATAGTGATTGAACAAAAGGATAAATTCAAGAAAACTTTTGTATTGTTAATATATTTATATATGTATGTATTTTTATTTATATTACTTTATAAATATTGATTGATTCCATTCAAAGTAATGCAGGCCACCACTGATCGATTTTTTTTCGAAATGATAAAAATTCTTTTTTATATGTGTATGGAGATATAATTTACTTCGCAGAACGTTCAAAAATTTTTTTTTTTTGCTACAGCGTATTTAGTGTTGAATCTACTCTCTAAATTTGATAGAGTGATATTTGTTACCCTATAGAGGGGTGGTTTAAGAAACCTCTCTTTAAAGAGTGATTATATTAAGCAATCACTTTTTCTGAAGATGAATTGAATCACTCAAAAGAAAAATATAATAGAAATCACTTGACGTAAGAAAGATGATATTATCTTTTTCTTTTGACTGACTGATCAATAATTCAACTTAAAGTCGATAGGTGGTGTTTCTTTAAGTTTCGTGATCCTTCATACAAATTTCGAAGACGCAGATACATAAGACTCGAACAATATTAGTTATTTCGTAGTAGCTCTTCATTCTTAGAAGAGCTATAACTTCAAGGTTTACCTTGTTTTTTATTTCTCATGTGACTAGAAGTTAACTATTAAGTTATTAACTTGAAAAGTTATAATTTAAAAAATATGTGAATCTCTTTTTTAGAATGATATTTTCACTATTTCCAAAGCACACGAATCACTCCAAGCCTACTGGCTCAGTTTTTTCCAGGTGCTTAGAGTGATTTCTCACCCAAATAGAGTGAAAAATCTCTCTAGTAGATTTAGAGAGTAAAAATGAAAATTGAAATTTTTAAAATAAACCTGAATTTTTAACTTTTTATAGCTTTGGAAATTTTTTACTTTTTTTGACGTTTTTTCAACGAAAATGTGCGAAATTTAATTAAGTTTTGAATGAAAAAATTGGACCTGGATTTTTCGTTCTAAGAAATTAATAATTAAGGACTAAGATTTGCTCCCATCTTTATTATGCTATAGAAAGAATTCAAGCTCAGCATTTATTCGGAAAAAGTTTCAAGCTTCTAGCTATCAATGCCAAAAAACTATAGGTGTTTAAAAATCTAGTAACTTTTTTAGTGATTTTTTTAAATTGCTTCTAGCTAAGGAAATATTGAGTGTTGAGGTCAAATATTCTGTTTTCTTTCATATTTTGACATCTGAAAACTTATCCCAAAGTTTGAGCAAAATCCATGATCTGAAGGTCTGATACTCTCCTAGTGAGTTATTCATGAAAAATTGAAAAAAGACGATTTTTTTCAAATGCGATTTTCAAAAAACTATACATATATAGATTTTTAATTTGGATATATTTTTAAACATGAGAAATACTAACTTTTAGGATAGGTGAGAATACTCCTTATTTTAGTTTAACAAATTTTCAAGCGTTTTTTTCATATATTACGTTTAAAAGCATTGATATCATATCACATTTCCACTGAAGCTTTTTTAATGCAACCGAGCTTGAATTAAAGCATTTAATTTACACTTTATTTTATTTTCCATGAATTTTTTTATTAGTCTTAATTGTTTAGATATTCAAGTTCTTATAACGGCTCCTTTCCACTATAATTTCGAAAAAATTTCTACATTCTTGTCTAGGGAGCCTATTCGACAAAAAGAATAAACAGGGGCTGATTTTTTTCATCAAAAAATCATATTATGCAGTTTCAGCCGAATCCGTTTCCTGGAGGTGGGGACCTCTCCTTGTTAGTCAATTTACGTGAATCCTCTAAGCGAGTCGAAGGATTGACACGTGACTTGCGGTTGGTTTCAGAGTGGAGGTGAGCACAACATAAGGAGGCTCGCTCAAATTCCAAAATCATTATCTTTAATAATGGAAGAATGTGAACAACTTTTTTGTTCCGCCTCTAACAAAAAGCATCGCTCCGAAGCGCAACGCATTCTATGAAAGACGAGACATTGGCGCCCATGACCAGGCGAGAAATCTCGGTATTCCAACCCTGGCACGTTGGTTTCAACAGCTCGCACTTCAAGGTTACGTGATGCTCCCCCGACGCCTCTTGCATATTCGGTAGTTGAATCGAGATCACATTCTTATGTGATTGTAATACTGTCACGCCATCGCAGACCTGTCGTAATATCTAATAATTCTCCAATCGTGAGGATTAATCGATATAGACAGGTCGTAAGATATGATAAGAACAATTTTTTTCCATCTCTTACTGTTCCGATAAGGCAGCGGTAGTAAGGAATTCAACACTTCTTCCATCTCTCCGTCCTATTCTTCAACCAATCTTGGCCAAATTGTCGGGGAATCGAATGCAGAGGGAAGTACTACTCATGCTAAATTTGGAAAATTTCGAATGCCTTAAGCGACGAATTGTACTACCACCTTGTGGTAGAGTGGATCGTTTTATTGCTTCTTCTTCGCAGTGGAATCGGTTTGGAAGCCGACGTCGTGCGTTGAAAGAATCGAGAAAGTGACCTCAGTTTAAGTCTCCTGAGTTTAACGAGTCAATGAGGAATTAAAATAACGTTGAAATGCAAAACCATTATTTGATAAGGTTATTGAAAATACCTAAAACTAATAAGAATGCATGACGAGTAATAAAACAACAGCTAAGACTGCAATTGAAGAAGTTTGATTCTATTGATGTTCTTAGCTGATATTTATGCGTGAACAGTACACCGAGGGGCTATTCACTCCTTGAAATCAGTGACCACCCTGTTCTGTAATTAATTTCGAAGCACATGAAATCCAATGAAGTTACTGCAATATTAAGCAATTAAATGAATTAATTTCGAATTTGACAAAAATCGAAATCATTGAAATCACAAGAAATAATAAATAAAATCAAAAGAAATCAGACTTTTTGCTATTGAATTTCAATTTGAAGAATAGAACGCACTGCGCGAAAGAGAAAGAGTGTATATGTTTTCTTTGTGTTGATGTTTTGACTTTTAATAACTATAGTCGTAACCTACATACTATAAGACAAGCATATATTACTTCGACAAGCGATTGTTATTTCTTTTGCAGAAGCCTCCCCTCTCCGCCTGTAAGTATTCACTGACACGCTGCTTCGGCTCTGTTTTTTTGTCTTCTAATATTTTTTATCTCACTCTGCCGAGTGAATCTTTTTACAGAGAATCGTCCAGCTCGGGGTCCTCAAGGCTTGGTTTGACTTGCTTGCACTTGTGCATCTGCATCTCTCGGACCCTGGACGTTTTTCTGTCTTCGTGCAATACTCTACCAGCATTGTCATTTTTTTGTTGCTTGTGCTGCTGTTGCTGACAGTTGAGGAATGGCTGGAGCATTACTGGTTTGTGGTTTTGACTGTGAAGTGGGGTGTTGAGTGGTGTTGCAGTGAGGGGATGCAGTTGCATCTTTATGGTTTATGCATGTGTTGCATATAGGTTATGCATAAACTACATAACCTACAATATTTTTGGCGCCAAATTTACTGTCTCTTAGGTGAATCTTTGAAGTGCGTCATTAGTGGCTCCATCTATGGGTTACCTTGTTTACTGTCTTATCTACTCTATGGATAAGTGACAAGTAATTAACATACTTAAGGCGCGTTTCCATCTGGCCTTTTGATTTTATATATTTGATGCGCGAATTTGAAACAGCTTATTATGCTGCTTTTCTTTTACTATATAACTTATTTCTTCTATATTTAATTTTAAATGTGATATACTTAGGCGGAGAGTTTCACAGACCATCTTTATTTTTGTTTTGCTTTTATTACTATTTTTATTTCTCTGACGCTGCCCTTGCTGCTATCTTTTATTTCTTTTCTATTATATCATAAGTTCTGCTTCGTGCTTGGTTCTCTCACTTCTCTTGACATCTTAAACAGCTTGAACCATGTCACAAATTACCATCAAGGACTGCTGCGCCATCTGCGGTTTTCCCGCTGATAATATAAGAGGGTCGAAAAAATTAATACAGTGTTTTACATGCCGGCAGCGCTGCCATGTAAAATCTATGAAGCGCGTGCCTCATGATAACGATGGTAATCCGAAATATGATTATGAAAAATGTATAACTGGCCGACTTATCGCTTCTCCCACTGCCCCACTCACTGGCACTGGCGCTGGACCACGCAGTGCCACTATGCGAGATGCTCCTATAGCCCGGCCTATCGTTGCTTCTACTCCATCACGAGGATGCTCACCTGTCGCACCGATTACGAAAGCTCAAGGACACTCTGTGATTAAGAAGAAGACCAATTCGCGCTGTTCTGCGGTAGTTGGAGGGGAACATAGCGTAAGTATCAATTTAATTGATGAAAAATTTAGAGGTGGTGCTGCATTATTCACCCCGGATAACAATATTAGTGAAGGTAAAAATGGTGCTCTTAAGCAGAGTAATGATGGTGCTGATTCTTCCTCAGTAAAAGCAGCTGTGTCTGCTTTGAAGAGCGCGCTATCCTGCAGGCTCGATCTGATTCCAAATGATCTTAATCGACTTCCGGCTCTTGAGAACCATATTATAAATACTGACAAGGGTCTGCAGGATATCGTGACTAAAATGGAGAGTCAAAATGAAATTATTAAGAGTTTACATGCTGGGCAGACGCAGCTGCTAGAGGAGAATCGTAAACTCAGGGGAATGATAGGTACTTTAGAGAGGGAGTTGTTGTCTGCTCTAAATGGCATGTATGAAAAGTTTTTCAAATCTCTAACGACTAATTTTAATAATATGCAAGCATTTTTAGGCAATGAATTCAATGGAGTGGACAGCAACTTTTCTCAACTTATGACCGGGGTGGCTGAGGTGGTGCAGACCGTTAATGATCTCACGGCTCAGGACGAACACTTAGTCAACACCAACACCAACACTAACACTGATATACCTGTAAATTCGAATATAACACAATCTTTTAAACGTACAGATAGTAGCTCTCATAACACATGCACTGAAGCACCTGTTGATTCGAACGATGTACAAATAGTAAAAGCACATACAGATGGTAGCAGAGAGGCATCCTGTCATACTGTAAAAAGGTGTGGTTCTGGGAATAGTGTCTTGGGACTGCTCTGCGGCTAATGTTGGGCTGGAGGATTATGCTTGCGCTGTTCTGGGAACCATACTTCCGACTTTTGAACGTTCAAATATTGTATCTGTTACTGAGATCTCTAATTCTGAAAATAAAAATAAGGGCAGGATGTCTGCTGGGCCTAAGATCGTTGGCGGTCCGAGTATTGCGTTCTCATTGTTAGTTAGACTTTCTGGAGATGACTTGGCGCAAAAGGTATTTATGGCTAGGCGTAGATTAACGGATTTTTCGACAGCGGATCTGGATCCCTCCCTCCTTGGCAGTTTTTCTACCACCAAGCACCATTCTCAAATATTTATGAATGAGTATCTTGAAAAAGATAAATATATTAAATTTAAAAATCTTAAAAAGTATGCTAAAGGAAAAGGTTGCAAGTTTGTTTGGCATAGAGGTGGTAAATTTATGGTGAGGAGGGAGAGAGGGGAGAGAACGCACAAATTTGAAAGTGAACATGATTCGAATGAAATATTAGATAAATCTAAATGTGTTGTACAGAAAAATGTTAACGTAACTGATATTGAGAAACACGATGAAGTTCTAACAAATAATGGATCTACTGATAATGATAAATTTAAACCTCATAATAGTGAGATGAGCTCAAATCAGGAATTAATTAAAAATCATGCAATATCCTTAGATAGAGCCCCTCCCCAATGACTGTGCTGGTCCTCTTCGGAGAGTCGAATAGGGAGGTGGGGTGAACTGCGCGCGTGCTTTCTGAATGTGACCTCTTTGAGAGCTCATATTGGGCAGGTGCGTGAACTTTTAAGTGGTTATCATTCTTACGACGTATTTGGAGTTGCTAAGACCTGGCTGTATCCGTCTGTATCGGATGACGTCATTCGAGTCGGGGGGTACAAAGTGTTTAGACAGGACAGAACTTACGTGGTGGAGAAGTTGCCTTGTATATTAAGGATAATCTAAAATGCACTATTTTGGCCACTTCGGAGACGCAAACTAGTAATAGTAGCGGTAAGCCGGAGGTGCCTGAATATATTTTCTGTTCTGTGCAAGTTGGCGGCTCCGAGCCCGTGCTAGTTTCTGTCATTTATCGTCCTCCTGCTGTTTCGTTTATTAAAAACTCTAATTTGTTGATTGATTTGAAAAATTTTTGTTCGGACTTTTCCCATAAAATTATAATGGGGGACTTGAATGCCGATCTCCTTAAAGAGAGCAGTGATGCCAAGTTTCTTAGTAAGCTGTCGGCTGAGCTTTCGTTACAGTTGGTCCACCACGGTGCTACGCATCATACTCCGACGTCTCACACGTGGATTGACCTGATCTTTGTTGATGACAACGACGTGGTGCTTGATGCACGGAACCTACCGGCGAGCTTTCACAGTCGGCATAATTTGATTGACGTCTGTTTGCCTTACAACACTACAACTTTAGATCAAAAACCTATCATGTATAGAAACTATAAAAATATTTGTCCAACTGCATTGGGAGAGAAACTTGCCGGCTGTAATTGGTCGCCGCTTATGACTGACACAGTTGACCCTGAATCTGCACTTGGTTGCCTCTGTGACAATCTCACTGCTGCAATCGAGAATTTGGCGCCGTTGAAAGCGCTCAAGCCTAATAAGAATAAGTTTCCATGGGTGGATGAAGAATTGTCATGGATGCGGCGTAAGAGAGATGCTACATATCGTAGATACAAACGGACAGAGGGCAAGCAGTATCTCCTTGAATTTCTACGGTTGCGTAGGGTGGTAGACGAACGCACGGACCATGCTAAGACTGCTTATATTCACAATAGACTGTTTGATGCTCTGGCGGGTGGTAATGTCTGGAAGGAGTTGAGAGACCTGGGACTGCTATCCGGACCTCAGGGGGATTTGAATGGATTCACTCCAGATGAGCTTAATGCGCACTTTGCTGGGGTGTCAGTCTCGCCGCAGGAGGATAGTGAAGAGCGATTGAGAATTCTTTCTCAATGCAATGAAAGTGGGTTTACCTTGAAACCAATTAGTTTTAATGATGTTGTTCTTGCAATTTCACATTTTTTCTCACAGGCTTGTGGTGAGGATGGTATTCCGCAAAGCGTAATAGTTAAAGCTTTACCATTTATTAGTGAACATCTTGTGATTCTGTTCAACTCCTCTTTTGCACTGGGGGTCTTCCCTTGCCGTTAGAAGCAAGCACGTATTATACCATAGAAAAAGTGTGCTGCACCTAAGCAACCAAAAGATTTTAGGCCTATAGCCATCTTATGTTTTCTTTCAAAGGTTCTTGAGAAGATCGCCCATGACCAACTGCAGGAGTACATTACATCCAAAAAATTGCTCGATCCTATGCAGACGGGCTTCAGCAAAAACCATTCTACGCAGACTGCTGTACTTAAGCTTACAGACGATATAAGGTCAGGTCTAGACAGGAAACTTGTCTCGTTACTGCTACTTTTTGACTTTAGTAAGGCATTCGACACGATCCCTCCCTCCAAACTTCTTGCGAGGCTTAGATCGATGGGGTTCTCCAGGGCCGCACTCAAGTGGATTAACGCCTATTTATCAGGTAGTAAATAAATGGTTTCCACACATTTAAAGGAGGAATCGAATTGTCTAACAACCAATCTAGGAGTACCTCAGGGTTCGGTGTTGGGGCCTCTGTTGTTTTGCCTTTACATGAATGACGTACGTGATGCACTGGACTCTGGTTGCGTCGGGCATCTGCTGTATGCAGATGATCTTCAAATTTATACACAGGTCCCTTATGATGATGTGTACGAGGGGATTCGTATTTTACAGAGGGCGGCCAGGGCGGTGTCGAGGTGGGCTGCTGGTGTTTCTCTCACTTTGAATGCTAGTAAAACAAAAGCGATCGTCTTTGGAAGTAATCGTTTTATTAAAAATTTTTATTCGGGTGAGCCAAGGACGATTGACCTGGGGAGCGGTATCGGTATTCCTTTCTCTGACACCGTTACGAGCTTGGGTGTTGTACTCGACTCTAAACTGTCGTGGGAACCGCATATTAATGTGTTGACTAAAAAATTTAATAGAGTGATTTATAGCCTGCGGTTTTTCCGTCGGTACACCACTGAGGCTCTGCGTAAGCAGCTCGCAACCGCCCTGCTGTTCCCAAATCTTGATTACTGCTCAGTGGTTTTGCTCGATGCTTCGCAGGAGTTACGAAGACGGCTACAGACAATGCAAAATTCATGTGTGAGATATGTATCAGGCGTGAGGATGGGTGATCGCATCTCTCCCCATAGAAATGCTTTGGGTTGGCTACGTACTGATCGAGGAGACAGTATTTTATGGCTGTACTTATGTACAAAATCGTACGTATGAATACTCCCAAATATCTAGTGGGTCTCTTCACTAGATATATACCCAGAGCGACCACTAGGGGTAAGATTAAAGATCTTGCGGTGCCCTTCATGCACACTGAGACTGGAAGAAATTCCTTTCAAGTTCAAGGTGCGCATTTTTGGAACTCTCTACCTGCTGATATTGAAAATCTTTCATCAATCAGCAGGTTTAAAGCCGCTCCGAGGAGGTTTTTACTCGACCTCGATTAAACAGTATTATTTTCGGACTATATCATATGTGTTAATTTATTATGTGATGTACCCTTTATAGATTTAAGGCATGATTGTATTTATTGGCGTGAATGTAGGATGTGTGTGCATAGAGTGAATGATTATATTTTTATCAGATTGACTTGTATATTACTGTACATTCAACTTTGCTGTGATTTTAACTTACTGTATACTGCTGATATTTCGACTGCACTCTTTACACCCTTGATTTTATGTATTTCTTTTGACTGATAGATATTGAGACTGATTTTTAACTATATTATTTATACTTTTTGCGTGTATTTATTCGTGTTATCTGTGATATCACTTTTATTCAATTTATTGACTTACTATTACAGTATTATTATCTCTATTGTGTTTTATGACTGTGATATTATACTGTACTATTTTGATTTTATATATGCAAGGCTATTTAAAGTATTTTATGTATTTTTTAACTTTATTCGTAATTTTACACGCTTTTTTGTAATTATTATACAAAATAAACAATATCTAATCTAAAGCCGAGATAGAAACTTCTATATCTAGACGTCTTATTCCTTTAGAAATAAAAAGTAAGTATTTTAAATCAGCTTTAATTACAAAATATCTGTTAAAAATGTGCATTGATAGTTTTTGAAAATGATTTTAAATAACAAACGAAAATTATTTTATTGATATTTGTATATAGAATATAAAATTGTCCAGTAAAAATTAGCGCAAGAGGTTAACGCTGAATCGTGTCTCGACACGAATATGTTAATACATAGCTGATTGGAATATCAACAGTAATAATAATGAGGAAAAAATGTGTTTATTATTTATTACTTTACGAAATGAATTTATTACTTTTAAAGATGTATTTAACAATTTTTTAGATTACCATAACTTTAAAAGTATCTACAACTAGTTATTTTATTACATTATGACTAAGTGCATTTAAGTGAATTTTTAATGCATATCTTGTATAAATTAAATAATTTTACCGAGATTTTTATATATTCTGAAATCTAATTATATTAAAACATAAGTATAAAGATAGATAGCAACAATTATTCTTCAGCTAAAATTTTTATATCAAAATCATATTTATGTTTATCATTAATTTATTCTAAATAAATTATACTTTAAAATATATTTAGATTTGCTAATATGTCTTTTGTACGTAAATTTCAACACATTTTCAACATTATTATTTTGCGATTCTAAATTTATCATGGAGGCAAATACAAATTCCAGTACTGATTTGAGTACTGTTGAAGATAGCGAAAAAAACCGACGAAAAGACTATAGAAAGTAAGAAAGATAAAAATTTTTGTTTAATTTTAGAAGAAGAAAAAGGTGTGAAAATTCCTGCGTATATTAAAAACATTTTTAAGATGAATAATTTAGATAATTCCATCGCATTCAAAGGTGTTAATGAAGAAGTTCTTAAAGAAGTGGAAGTTTTTGTGCGGGAACATATGAAAAACTTATTAAATTCTAATGATAATCTTGAAAACTTTTTCGGTCTATTTTGCAAATTTTCTGAGAAATTTTACTTTTTACTAGGAGATAAGATTTTGGTAAATGATCTAGTTAATTTTGTTAAAAACTCACCGAATGAATTTTGGAAATCCAATCAATTTTTAGAGAAAAACGAAATTTCAAAAATCAACGACTTCTGCGACGACAGAAGCACCGATTTTCCACATTAATAAAGAACAAGAAGATTTACTTAAAATAATAAAAACTGCTGTTAAAAAGTTATCGTTAAGTGAAACGAATGAAGAAAAAAAAAATCCACACTTCAAAAAGTTGATATTAAATTTCAGTATCAGAAATTTATGAAGGTACGAATTTGCCTCAATCGTACACTTATGATGCTAAAATTACCTGTACTTTCTGCTCCGATATATCTTAATTGAAAAAGTGCGGCGCTATTGATAGTAAAGGATTCGGATGGGTAATCTCGAATTTTAATAGACATTTATTAAAACATAAGAATACAAGTTGCAAAGAAACACTGTCTAACAGTAAAAAAAATTTCAAAAGCTTAGTAACAACAAAAATGAAGAAAAAAATGAAACAGTGACTAAAACTAGTCTTGGATTTGATGATTTCAATAGTCAAATAACGTCTTGCTCACTCATTAATCGGAAGTACTCACCAATAAAGATTTACCTTTACAAGAAATTTCACAAAATGTATTATTGAACGAAAGTGTCTCCAGTTTATCGGTAAAATCTTGTTTAATTCGATCAACATTTGAAATTTTAGATTAAAATCAGGGGGAAAATTAAGTCGGGAAGATTGCCAAACGAATCTTTTCGACAAAAATTTAAACAATATTCGACAACTTTCAAGAAATTCATTGCGAAAGAAAAATTGCATTTAAATGAAAATTGTAAACCTTTATTAAACAAATTGTATGAAACTGCGCTTTTGAATTCTAACAAAATAAAAAGTAGTAATCGATACGATTCTGCCTTAAAACTTCTTGCTACATATTCGTATACAATAGGAGGTAGAATGTTATATGAGACGCTGTATGCAAATTTATCACTTTCTTCATAAAGTACGATTAGTCGAACCATTAGTGAATACAATTATTATATAACAGAAGGAGAGTATCGAACAAAAGAGTTAAGGAATTTTCCAATTTCTAAAAATTTACCTTCAGCTGTATGGCTTAGTGAAGATGCTACACGCATTACTGGATGCATCTCGTACGATAAAAGATCTAATAAAATAATTAATTTTTGTTTTACCTCTTGATTCAAATGCAATACCTCTTAGTTATACCTTTATAGCTACTGCCGTGAAAAAAATTTAAGAAAGTTTTGAAAACGGTACAGTAGCCAAATTGCTTGACGTCATAATTGCTTAAGCTTTAATTGATAAAGGACCTTCTTTTTGTTTATGCTTATATGGTACAGACAATAAATTTACTCATGTTGATGTGATTAAACGTTGGAATTACGTAATTGATTGTTTGAAAAGTGGAGATATTTCTGTTGTAGGTATTTCATCTGATGGAGATTCTCGCCTTTTAAAAGTGATTCGTTTACATACTAAGTTACAAAGACAATCTCTCAAATCAGTAGATCGGCCTGTACCTTATTTTTTCTCAGATGACAATATCAATACCTTTTTTACTATTCAAGATATAATTCATGTAAGTGCAAAACTTAGAACTTGTTTGCTTAAAGCGTCTATTATTTTACGATGCGGAAAATATTTAATATAAGTGAATCATTTACAGAGTATATTAAATAATATTTCAAAAGATAAACATTGTTTAAATTCAAAGGATCTATCTTTAAAAGATAAGATGAACAATGCATCAGCTCAAAAAATTAGTAACAAAAAAGTAATAGATACACTAATTAACGAAATATCAGGTAGCAAAGGGACCGTTCTTATTTGAAAATAATTAATTTATTTACTGAAGCATTTTAAAATGAATCCTACGATTCTTCAACACGAATATACAATGTATGATTTTGCGTTTTCGTACTAAGGCTTTGGCGAATATAGTTAAATAAATGTAATTATTCAATAACTAATAATTTTATATCTCAATGCTTATATTTGTATCGTAATTAATGCACATTAATCAAAGTTATCTTGAAATTAAAAGACGACAACTTTTCACATTTTTTTTACCATGGTTGTTTTCTAGTCAACCTTGTGAAAGTTTTTTTTGACGGCTAAGGTCCATGAGTACTACATACTCTACTGTTATAAATTCAAGTTTGTTAGAGAGTATACATCGTATTTAACGTATATAATTACAAACTGATATTTCTAGTAATTCTTTTGACTCAACGAAAGAATTTTGCTTTCCTAGATTTGATTTCTCTTCAAAGACTGATGCAAAAATATTTAATTTACCTGATCGTGAAAATATTATTGACATCCTTGATAAGGCAAAACAAAATGCTTTTCCAAAAGCTGTATCTCTCGAAATGGACATTTCAATAGATGATTGTGAAAATGTTCTAATCAATTCTGACGATATTGATATTTGTAAAGAATTAGATGACGATGAAATTTCAATTTCAACAGATGATGACGTTCAAATAACTCTACCAAATAATGATAATATTCATAATAAATGTGAAAGCACTGATTTAGTTAAGGATTTATCAATATTTTCGAATGTAGATGGTAATTTAGAATTAAAAAACTTTAATATTAATAAAACAAAAATTCATCCAAATAGTGAATTTATTGTAGTACACGATAAAGTAGGGAACGAGTCAATAGTTAGAAAGTCAAAGACAGCAAAGAGTTGTAGACTATTAATTAATAAAATATAAAAATAGAATTAATTCAACACAGAATATTTTTGAAAAAAATGCGATGAAATTTATGTTGGAGATTGGTGCATATTTAGTAGTGCCGATCAAAAAGTACACATTGCTAAGCACGTGGTCATGTGCTTAGCTTTGGTTACATGACTGATGCAACAAATGAAAGTTTGAAGTAATTATGCCAGAATAAATGAAAATACCAAAGAGATTGGGGCTCTATGTCATTGGTATGAACTAAAAAATATGTCTAATTGTTTTTCACTTGTACCAATGGATAGGCATAGCTATTTAAATATTAAAAATTATGTATGTGCAATTTTAGAACCTGGAATCTCGAAAGACGGTATTGTATTAAATTTAAGTATTTTTAATAAATTAAAAAACTTGCTTAAACGAATTTAATATACTATATTAGTTAATTTTTTAATTATTCAGATCATTACATAAATAAGAATTTGGGTTTTACTTATTGGACGATGAAATTAAGTTATAAATTCATAAATAAACCTCTTTAGTTGTTATTCGAATCATTGGAATCATTGATTTCGTAATCACTTGTAATCATTTAAAAAAATTAAAATCATTTTTTTTTCATGATTCGAAAATCAATAAAATGATTACCATTAGTCAATTGAAATTACTTGCAGTCTGCAATCATTTGTACCTTTTTTTCAAGTGAATTGTAAACAATAACAATTTGCAGCTATGTCACGAGAGCAACCAGGTGACCAACTACATAAGAGAGGGTCGTTTAAAACGTAGTAGATAAGAGAAATAAAGAAAATATGAAATAATAAATTTAAATGAAAATTGTTAACATAATGTTCGAAATGTATTCTTGCGGATTTGAACGAGTTACGAAATTTAAGTAAAATTAATTAAATTTGACAACAATTGTAAAAACTTCATAATATTTAGCAATACGAGAAATATTAAGAAAAAAAATCAACGAGTTAAAATGAAAGCCAAGTGTAAGGAAAGAGACTTACAAGGGAAGCAATGAAAACTTATAATCAAATGAAAAAAAAACGAGTTTTAGATATTGACATTAAAATCGATTTCAAAGCAACGTAAGTAGAATTAGTTTAGACATTGCTGACTAATATAAAAATTATTTTACTAGTTAGTGTCTTGTACGCAAATGCTCTAGCAAACAATTTATTGCATCTGCCAAAGTTTACAGATCAGTGTTCGAATATATATATACTAGGAAGGGGGGTACCCCCTGCTCGCGCTTCTCGCCAACCCCCGTGCATATTTACACTAATAAAAATATCAGTCAGTAACCAAATTTGTACTGACAAAAATTATTAATAAAATTAATTATATATTTGTTCAGAGAGATTTCCACACCACCCGAAGAGGTACTGTCAATAATACCTTACAATTATTAATTTATAATATAAGTTCAATAATAAAAAATGTATAGTATTACGGCGCGTTGGTTCTTTTTTTGTTTTATTTTAAATAACTATAAAAAATCAATAATAATAATTTTAAGTTATTATAAGATATGTTAAAATTAATTAAAATTATTCCATTTTTTTATACAATTATTAAAAATAAAACCATGGTTCCCTTCGCCTGTAGCACTATATTTAATCTACCAATGGCTATATTTTTTCTAAATTTTGATCTCTTAATCCAAGATTTAGTCTTAGAATTAAAAAAATAATATTGTGGTATATTAACATATTTAATTTTTTTAGCAAAATCATCTTTTTTATTCAATTTAAACCATGCGGTCAATGTTTTTTCGTATTTGTTTAATGCTGAATGTATATCATTTTCATAAAAAATTACTTTTTATTGATTTTCTGTATGGATATTTAATCTTATTACTGTATGACTTCTACCGCATAGTGTAAATTCTTGTAATCTCCATGCGGCCTCCATTGGACTTAAATATCTTCCATCTATGTATTGAGTTATTTTATCATAAACATTATCTTTATTATTTTCTTCAATTTCATCTTGTTTTATTTTACAGTAAGCTTGATCTACACCTTTATAAATATAATCATAAACATATTTTATACTTTGTATTGACATACAAAGTTCAGTATTGATATGGCCATAATATTTTACTAACAAAAAACTGTTGTAAGGAACTACCATTAAATTATCAACTTTTAAAATTTTTTTATTATTTTTTAAATTATACGTATGATTATCTAAAATATTATTTCTTATTTTGTATTGTGGATATTTGTTTTCTTCAACTATTGTAATTTGATTAAATGATTTTTGGAATTTTGTTTTACTTATAATTTTATTTTTATCGTAACAAGGTGATTTATCTGTATGTGGTCCATGTAACATGTGTTTAATTACTAATTTTTGTAAGTATTTTGTTAATATTATTTTCTAATGAAGGTATTTCTGCTGAAATATATTAATCAATATTTTCTGAAGTCAATATTTTATGATTATGATGTAATGTTATAATAATATACACGTGAGGTAACCCTCTTTTTTAAAATTCAATCGGAAATACATAAGCCATAACAGGACCAAAAATTTCGTTTTTTATAATATCATTCAATAACATTTTAAATTTTATATAAAATAATCTTACTGTGATATTTGGTATGTCATTGGGAGTTGTCCCTTCTGGAAAATTTTTTAAAATTTCTTTCAATTCTCTCCATTTAGGATTACATGTCATTGTTATAAATAAGTCTGGTTTTCCTACTATTCTCATTATTGCCATGGCATCTTGATAATATTGCTGCATATATCTTGAACTACCAATATATGATGAGGGTTAAATAAAAAGATTTCCAATTCTCTCCTTGTTTTCAAAATTTGTTGAAACATTTGAAACACTATTTATTACAAGATCTAATAACCCTTGATAACATTCTATGCGTAATTGTTTTTGATTATTTCTAAAAAAATTCATTCTATTACTCTCAACCGTCACATATGCATGTATTATGTATTGTTGTGTTAATCTTCCACAATATAAAATAGGGTTGAAATTTTTTAAATTTGGTCTCCAATGGATTCCATATAAATAATATTGTAATATTGTAAGACAATCATTATTTTCAATATTTTTATTTTTTACATCCTATACTCCAACCTAAATCTCCTGCTGGAAACATTAAAGGAAAAACCATTAGATCCACGTGATAGGATAATTTATTTAAATAAGTATGAGTAATTCCATCTTTAGAAGATAATTTCAGATATACACAAAGATCATAATTATCTGGAATTCCTGAATTAGATACTATGATAGCATCACATTCCGAAGTTAGTGGCTTATTATAACGATGTTGTTGTTTATCATTTTTTCGCATAAAATACAATTTACAATTTGAAATATTTTGTATATTTGATAATTGATGTAAGCTTTTGTAATTCTTAGCCATTAGATTATCATTCATTATCTCTGTTAAAATTAAGATATGTTCTTTTGTTAATTTTTTATTAGTTTTTAATCGTTTTCAATTGCTACTCTATTATCGTAAATATATAACTGTCCACATGTAGGTTTAATGTCGTTGGTAGAAATTGATGTATTAGGTGCTGTATGACAAATTCATCCTTGAATTTTTAAATTATATATAGCTTTTCCTTGGTTTTGAATGACATTTGCATTAAAAGTTGCAAAACTAAATAAATTATTATAATATCTAATTAAATTTCTAAAAACACCATCATGTGATAATAAATATTTCAATTTTTCATTATATTAAGTTAATGGTGATAAAATAACTTTTCCTTGTTGACAACAATTGACCTTTTTTATTTCTTCTTTCCGAAATAAAGCACTACAATATTTACATTCGTAATTCATTCTACCTAAATAATTTCTCAAATTTTTATTCTTGTTATTTTTATTGTTTATATTATTTTTTAAATTTAATTTTTTAACTGATTTTTTTTGTCAATTTTTTATTTTTATCTATTTTATTATAAAGCTTATTTTTACTTTAATTTTTTTCTGTTTCTGTTTTTATTTTTTTTATTATATTTGTTTTATTAAATTTTTCAAGTTTTAATTTTCTTGTAAGATTATAATTATTATTATTATTATTATTTTTATAATTGAAAATATCATAATGATGTGCATCATATGATCCAGTAAAAATTAATGATAATTAAAAATGATTAGAAAAGTTCCCAAATGTTTGTATTTTGTTTTTAATATTTACTTTAAGGAGTCTCATATGTCAGCTATAGTTTGTTGTTCATAATAATTAAAAGTTTAAAGAACTCTTCAAAATTTTGATAAAAATTAATTTATACCTAGAAAAAAATTTCTGCAAATTTTCAAGTAGTCTTATCAACTAATTTTTTATATGTGCTCACTCGAAGTCCGCGTGTTTTGTATCTCATAGTAGTAAAAAGATTAACTTTAAGTGAGCATAAATAATAAAATCAATCGATAAAGCTAACTAAAAATTTGCCGAGATTTTTTTCCAGGTATAAATTAATGTTTTTCAAAATATTAAAGAATTTTTTAAATTTTTTATTTTTATGAACAACGAACTATAGCTGGCATATGAGACTCCTTAACATATATATTATAAAATTCTACAAAATTTTGAATTTCTATTTCTGTTCCAAAAGTACCATTATTTGACATGTACCCAAAATAATTATCACTATTTATTATATTCATATAATATTTATTCCCTATTATATGTTGTTTATATTTATTCCAATTATTAACATTTCTAATTATATGGTTTCTTATAATCATATGTTGATTTTCACTTTTATATAAAAAATACGAAAAACATACGAAAAAGATCAACTCAAGACAAAAACAAAAAAACAAATTTAAGCTAACCTGAAAGAAGAATCTTTTAGATGTAGGAAATTAGCACAAAGTAAAATGTGCTTTACTTTTAGGCAAGTACAGCTTGGACACAAAAAAAAGTAAGCTTAAATGTTCGAAGTAGAAGTTTCTTATTTTTTTTTGTCTCAGTATGGGTGGTGTAGAAAGTTGTCTAAGGAACGTAAGTAAGTTGATGGTTAAAAAATAATTATATCGACAATCTATAATATTAGTAACTATGTATTAAATATATATTCCATTATATAGCCTTCATAAGTATTTCATAAATATGAAATTGAAAAATCAAAAAAATTTTTTTTCTTAATGGTTTATAATGATTATATTAAGAGTGTATGAGGGGTATGAGTGGTTATAAGTGGTGACTTGTGGAGCGAGGGGATGACTTGTGGAGCGAGGGGTGACTTGGGTAGTAGAGGGGTGACTGTGGTAGTGAGGGGTATTTTTTTTTTATAAAATAAAGACATTTCAAGAGACATTTTTACGTTATTTTGAGGGGCATCTTGTGATTTTTTGAGGAGGAGAGAAAAAAATGAGGAGTAGTAGTGAAGGGGTAGTAGTGGGAAGGGTGATAGTAATGGTATAGAAAATGAGTAACAAATACATTGGTAAAATAAGGTATATTTAGCTAAATTATCTGAGGGGGGCAAAAGTGAGTGACGTACGAGGGGTGGCAAAAGGAGTGACTTGGGTAGTAGAGGGGTGTCTTTTTTTTTTTTTTTAAAGATCATTTCTAGACAGATTTTTACGTTATTTTGAGGGGTGGATTGTGATGTTTTAAGTATACAAAATAGAGGAAGGAATAATAAGGGGTAGGAGAGGAGGTTCTTTTTTATATAACTATATAATATAGGGAGATATATGGTGATTTCTCAAAATAACATCTAATTTTGATCTTTGTCAATTTAACAATCAAATGAATCTAAACAAATATTGAATATAAAGTAAAATAAATGTAGATTATTTCTCGAATATTTCCAATGATGAACATAGATAAAGCTATGAATAAAAAACATTTTTAAACAAATAAATGACATGAGAATAATAAAATTTTCCACTCCGTCGACTTCCATTAATTAATTTCTAAAAATTAAATTAGCAGCTGTCATTTTTATATATAATAATTGATTATTTGCAACAGTACGAAATCTTTGTTATAATGGAAAGTAACCGTATGAAAACCATTCGGATCCTACTTACATAAATTACATATATTTTAGTTGTATTCTTTTCATTCTTTCATACCATAAATTTGTCGACAGAGTTTGTGATAGTTTATTCTGTTTTAATTTTTGAAAATGAAAAATATATTTTCTCAAATTTTTAAATACATTAAAATGTTCCTTGTTCTAAGTAGTTTGCGAATATAATTAGCAAATTTGTTTTTTTAATTTTACGGTAAAAAAAAAATTAAATTAATAAAAATCTAAAACGTATTTTTATTCAATTCCACTCCGTCAACACATAATTTCTTTTGATTGAAACAATAGTGAGCTTCAATAATCCATAGAATGTTTTGGAAAATAAACAATGATAAAATTGTTATATTATAAAAACATAAAAAGACATTGTCGGTATTGTAACGGTATTCTACAGTGTTTGAATCTTGCGCACTTAGGTATTAAAATAGGATAAACGTTCGGTCATATATCTCGTCTAAGACGAGTAAAGAAGTGCGTATCTTGACGACCAGCACGCGAGAAAGAAGCTCGCCGGCCGCAAGGCGCTTCAGAGAGTTTCCGGCTACTGTTGCGTTAACACGAAACCTAAGCCGCGCTGTGCTCATCAGAGAATTTCGCCATGTTATCGTATAATACGGTAAACTAAGTTTGCATTTGATAGCGCGAGTTTTTGTCTTGAGGGAATGTAAAATATCGACATGACAGTTTTCCAAATTTTATATTCTTATTCCCAAAGTTTTAAAAATATCTCTATATTATAGCCTTCCATTTTTACTAATAAAAAGTCTGATTCAGAGATATTTCGAAAAATTTTTAAATAATGATTGAGAATTTAAAAAACTGCAATGTCGGTAACTATGTATAAATCATATACCCTATTACATCCCCTTAATTAAAAGTCGTTAGTTTATACCAGTGTATTATATTATATTAGCTAGTTGTAACTCTCAAAAATTCTTTCTGCAGAGTTTTGCTTGACCGCTTTTTGCGCGTCGTAACGGTCAGTTATTAAGTGCCAGCAACACGTTGATCGGCGTGTAAAGGGTTTCACCGATCTACGTCAAGGCAACCACGTTGGCAGAGCTCAGCGGTATTCAACGATCGGAAAGAGACGTATTCCACCGATCTGCTTCAGAGCATTTACGTATTGGTTACGTACAGGGGAGAAGCTACAATAACGGGCGAGCGTCGTCTACGTGCACGTAGGTAATTAGTGTAAGCTGGCCAGTGCGTTATTGTAAGTATAATTATACAGTGCGATATCCAAGTGTCTCTTTCCCGAGAGACACTTGCTCGGGTAAATTGTATCTTCGATCATATAACTGATCAGCGTCATAAGCGAGTACTATTTAGTTCGCGACGCGTCCTCCCCTTGCTCATTCTCTCATTAGACGCGTGCATTACTTTTTATATATTATACGATTTTATTTTCGTTTAGTTAATACTTTATCTTTATTATATTTAGATTTTTCTTATAGTAAATTAATTTCGTTTCCTATCAAAACGTGCTTTCAATTCATTTATATTGGCTGACTATATTCAACATAAAATATAGGTAAAAGATAAATAGATAGATAGATAGATAACCAAATTTATCATATGTACATTATGTTGTACAATTAATTACAGTAATAGATTAGAATTAATAAAATTAATATAAAGCACAATAATTATAATAAACAGTAAAAAAGAAAACAGAAATTAAGCAAATATATAAGTAAAATAAACTTTACAGCAATAAAATCAATACAATATAAAACAGTTTTATAAATTAGCATAAAGCAGAGGTCCACTCTCCAAGGCAAGGTAGTGTGCAAATGAGAATGTCTTGAATGTCATGAACGAGGATGAGTTGCGTAAAGTCGCAGGAAGATCATTCCATAGCCGCGAGGAAGTGACCAGGAACGATCGTAGGCGATACTCAGTGAATGAAAAAGAAATGGTCAAAGGTTTCACGTCACCCCTCAAGGACCTCACCGGCCGGCTCCACTGATACATAGAATACAAATGAGATGGAGTACAAGATAAGATCTTATACAGAAACGTAGAAGAAAAATAGTTTCTTCTACCCGCAGTGGATAACCAGCTTAATGAGAACCTATAAGCAGAGATGTGTTCACGCCTACCTACACCAAAGATGTAACATATACCAGAGTTGATGATCCTCTGAAGTCTAAGGCCAAGCTCAGCCGAGAGGTCACAGTAAACCAAACGGCAGTAATTCAGAAGTGGAAACAGCAATGTTTTTATAAGATGTATACGAAGAGCAAACGTCGTGCTCTTTCTAAAAAAGTTTAGTCTGTAGAACAGAGAAAATGACCTATTACACACTTGTATAACGTGCTCTCTCCAGTTAAGCTTACTGGCCAATCAAACACCCAGACTACGAACAGAGGACTCAAATCTAATATTAGCACCGTTCAACGGAATGCCAGTTACAGATGATGAGGACAGCATATTTATATAAAAATAGGAGCCAATATTTATTGCCTTTGTTTTCTCAACATTCCATTTCACATGGTTATCAGAGGCCCAATTTGAAATGAGAACAGCATGATTACTCATAAGATTTGTATGAGCGCTAAGTTCAGAAATCGGAAAATGCACATAGACTTGCAAGTCGTCAGCATATATCAAATGCTGTACACCAGAGTGAAAGTTGGCAGCAACGTCATTAATATAAATGGAGAATAAAAGTGGTCCAAGCACAGAACCCTGGGGTACTCTTGTATTCAGAGTAACAAAGTCAGATGCATTACCATCAGAGTCAACAACAGACTGCCGTCTATCAGATAAGTAAGAGGCAAACCACCTGACAACAGTGTGCGAGACATCGAGAGAAGTTAGTTTCCGAAGCAGAGTGACATGGCACACAGAGTCAAATGCCTTGCTGAAATCCAATAATAGAAGCATAGTTACATAACGTCTGTCCATGTTGAGTCTAATATCCTCTGTTAGTTTGAGCAAAGCTGTTTGGGTACTATGTCCAGTTCTAAACCCAGTCTGATGAGAATCCAACAGATGTCTGGTGGACAAGTAATAATAAAGTTGTTGATGGACGAGACGCTCAAGGACCTTGGATATGAATGACAACAAGGAAATAGGTCGTATATCACTCATAGTGCGTGGAGAAGAGACCTTGTTGATTATGGTAATCAACGAGATCTTCCAACATGAAGGAAACACACACTCACGAAATGAATCATTAAAAATACGACATAGCAAGGGCCCAATAATTGGAAAAGCCCCATGAACAATAGACTAAGGGACCGCATCAAACCCCCTAGCCTGAGAAGTAGAATGACATATTGCCATCCTGACCTCCTCCAAAGTAACCTCATTAAACCAGATTAAAGGCTTATAAGGCTCATGTACATTAATAGTATTCACATACTCAGAAACAGAAGGGGCAAGTGGATCAAACGCAATCCCACCAAAGTATCGATTAAGTTCATTTATAGGAAATGAGTGTCGCGAGTTATTATCAGTAGAACACATACCAAGGTTACTGAGCTCTCTCCAGATCTGTCGCGAGTCCTTAATACCCGATAGTCTGTCAAAGTAATATAACAGTTTAGCTGATTCAATGAACTCATGTGCCTTGTCCCGAGCAGTTCTATAGCATAGTAAGTCAGTATACAGTCGAGTACATTTGTAGTGTCTATAAAGTCGATTTCTCTTATTGATCAAGCGACGATGTTCAGAGGTGATCCACGGACGATGAGCCCTACCCTGCCTGACCTTCCTGACAGGCACGAATCATGCAATTGCCTTTTTGAGATGGTTGTAAAGACATTCAAGGCAAGCAGTAAGAGAGGAATCACCACCACATGTAGCGCACCTTAAAGAGCGAAAATACTGAAGGAGTGCAACATCATCAACAGACTTATCATCCAGAAAGGTGAAGTCTTTAAGCGTAGGTTTAGAGAAAGAGGACTTAACAGTCGCAGCTATGAAATCGTGGCCGTTAATGAATGGTATATCAGTCTTCCAAAAGTTAAGTACAATGTCGTTCGCATCGACAAGACACAAATCAAGCCAGGTGTCAGAAGAATAAGTATGATGAGTTGTGCCATAAGGAACCAAGAAAAGTGCATTCTCAGTAATCACACCTCTAAGAAACTTAGAGTCATCAGAATCAACAAAAGAAAGAGAGAGAGACGCAGTGTGTGCATCAAGCGACAACTATATCACATAAGATTTAGTCGTTTATCAATAGCCTTACTAGCTAGCACAATTGGAGTTCGCTGTATAATATTTAATAAATTTCTTACAAGGAAAGTACCCAACCATCGGGAAACGGATTAGGCTGAAACTGCAGGATATGATTTTTTGATGAAAAAAAATGAACCCGTGTTTTTTCTTTTCTTTGAATAGGCCCCATAGATGGAGATATAGGCATTATTTCGAAAATACAATAAAAAGGAGCATTTATAAGATCTTGAATAACCAAACAACTAAGACTCTTACAAAAAAATGTATAGAAAATAAAATAAAGTACAGATTAAATGCTTCAATTTAAGCTTTGTTGCATTAAAAAAGCTTGTATGGTTCAAAAGTTGTGCCTAATTGAAAATTACTATATATTTATTAATATTTTTAGCGTGTATCAATTTTTTACGCTATTTCATTAGCATATTTTAATCGCCTGTAACTTTTTAACCACACAAGCTTTTTCAATGTAACAAAGCTTAAATTAAAGCATTTTATTTGTACTTTATTTTATTTGTTATACATTTTTTTGTAAGAGTCTTAGTTGTTTGGTTATTCAAGATCTTATAAAAGCTCCTTTTCATTATATTTTAAAAAAAATGTCTATATCTCCGTTTATGGGGCCTATTCAAAGAAAAAAAAAAACACGGGTTCATTTTTTTTTCATCAAAAAATCATATCCTGCAGTTTCAGCCAAATCCATTTCCCGAAGGTCGGGTACTCTCCTTGTTCGTTTACAGCAACTTCGCATATAATCAAGTTCATAGATTTAGCTAAAAATAATATTTAATTAAAAGCTAATCCTTTTTTGTAACGGGCACAAAATAACCGTTACAGTATGTATTTACAATGTTATTCATTAAATTTTCCACTTCGTCGACAAATAAATATATTATTTATAATGATTCTATAATGAGTTTCAACATATTATTCTTGAAAGTATACTTTTATATAATCTTTCATAGTACATAACTTGAAATCATCGATTAAGTATCTAAGCGTTATTAATTTCTGTTTTGATTCGTCGACAAAATTACCTTTAAAATATAATTCAAATAAAATTAATCTTAGTCGGTATTTTTTATATTTGTATATATATATATATCTCACAATTTTTATATATCACAAAATGGGCGATGTATATATATATATATATATATATATATATATATATATATATATATACATCGCCCATTCTCTGTGAAATCAGAGGACGAACAAATTTTTTTTGCTTAAAATTAGTAAAATGGTTCTTTTCCATATTATGAACCACACAGAATTTTTTTAGATTCCTTTAGTACATATTTTTAGAGCTACAAAGCTTCAAAGGTAGGCAAAAACAACATTTCTTACATTTTTTACTAATAATAAGCTTAAATTACTCAGTTGGGTTGCGTTTTAGGAATTTATTACAAAAAACCTTTTTTCTTCATAATATTTTAAATTTTGAGGTAAAATTAATTCAAAAGTGCTAATGTAGCCATTCGCTGAGCTAAAGTCATTTAAAACATTGAATTTCAATACCACTTTTCAAAGTTTCGAACCATGATCCGATGTCCAAAAAAATCATTGAATTAGGTAATATATGTATAAATATAGCCTATAAATTTCAGAGTGATGCGAAACGGCGGTCCCTCCTAAAAAATCGCAATGTAATTAAAAATAATGAAAATTGTGATCTTGAGCTACATTTACTCATTTTGATGTTAACTTGTACTCATCGGTTGCAGATATCCTCTCGCAAGCATCCATATAAATAGTTGTATACTTCACAAATATTAAAATATATTTAAAAATTTCTTCTAAAAAATTTAGAGTGAACCAAACCTTGAGATTTTTTTAACAAATCATGTGCCATCGTAGCAAATGAAAAATATATTCGAATACTTATTAAAAAAAAATTTTTGTTCATTTCATAGTTGAAGGTTATATAATACTGCTAATATTTTCAAAAACGCATGGTAACAGGTAACTATATGTAAAATTCTTTCCTTATAAGATTCAGAATTGATTCTTTTATTAGAAAAAAATGAAATATCATTGAATTTCTTGAAAATTATGATTGGTAACTAAAATATCCTTTGTCTATTTGATTTAAAAGCTTTGCTTTATTTTTTTCATAATTTTAACATAATCTATTTTAAGATACAATAATACCTTAAAGAATAATTAATTCAATTTTTAGTCAAGAAATAATTCTACATATTGATTAATGTTAACAGTCCAAGAGATAATAAGACACGATCCACTTTGTACTGATAATTCATCACATTTGTTATTGCATTTTCACAGTAAAAGTAGGATACAAAGAGACATGAGTTTAGTCACATATCACTGACAATAAGAAAAAATAAATTGAATATTATTATGTATCAATCTGTATTATATGTTGATTGTAATCATTTATTATTATTATTCAGACTTCTACGAAAGCTCGTAGTGAACACACGTGTTTACAACTCTCCGTATATCTTAAACGGTGCTAAGCGTTAATATAGTATAAGTGTTAATTAGTTCGATTCTAAGAATAATCACTTTATCTTTGATTGCGCTTCAGCGCAATTAAAGATGACTACCATGGGAGAACCTCCTCCCGTAAAAGAGGATATGCCAACGTTCGAAGTCAGAAAAGCAGAAAAGAACAGTTATGCAGATGTGGCCCAAAAGTTTTTGTTTCCAGAAAGAAACCAGGGATTGATACTAATGTGCGTAGATGACCTCAATTTAACAGATTACACCTGTGCGATAGGAGATATAAATGGCCCAAAAAATGTTATTGCATCAACCAAGACATCAAATAATCGTATCTGTATATATTTAGCAGCAAAAGAATTAGTCGACAAATTAACTGACAAACATGAACACATAACAATTAAAGGAAAACAAGTATTTATTAGACCGCTGATAGGTAAATATAAACGCGTGATATTCTCAAACGTTTCCCCAAACATTCCAAACTTTGTATTTGAAAACATTTTTGACAATCTAAAAATAAATCGAAATTCACTTGTCACACTACTAAAAGTAAGCATCGAAAATGAAGGGTATGAACATGTAATTAGCTCACGAAGACAAACTTATGTTAAAACAGAAGACATCAAAAAGGTACCAGAGATTTTTAGCTTAAACTACGACGATACAAGTTATTACATATATACAAGCACAGATACTCTTCAATGCTTTATATGTAAAATGGAAGGTCACATCGCGCGATATTGTGTAAACAAACCAAACCAAAACGACTCTGAGCCTCAAGAAGCCAACGACATAAACACTAATAGTAGAATAAATAATTCAAATAACACTGACAACACATTAGAAAACCAAGAGATACATATTATAGAAGAAAATACAGAAGAAATGAATATTGATGTAGAAAAAAAAAGATGAAAAACGTACACACTCACAAATCAGTTCAACTGAAACACAAAATAGCCAGAAAGAAGAATATATGCAAAACTTCTCCAGCTTACCAAAAGAAAAAAAGGAGGATCAAACAATAAAACAAACAAAAAAAAAGGTAAAACAGAAACAGAAGACAAGAAAAAAGAAACGCAGAATTCAACAATACCAAAAAATATAAAAAAAAACAAAACACCAGACAATACAAGCAACCAACAAATAGACTTAGCACCAATTGACGAGTTAGACGAAAAACTAATCAGTTTAAGAATCTATCTAAATGAAAAAAACACAATGATGAACTACATACAATTCAAAAATTTACTAGAAAACCTAATTGGAGCAAAAAACCCCTTAGAGATAGTACAACAACACACAACAAATATAGAAGACCTTATCAGATTCATTAAACAAGATATATACCCAAACGTAAGAGACAGCTCTATAAAAAGAAGATGCACCATACTATTAAAGAACATATCCGGAGCACCAACAACCCCGCAAGATACACCAACGAACTCAGACACAGAAAAAACAGACACTTAAATACAAAATAAGCAATAAACATGAAAAAAATAATACAATGGAACATTAATGGATTAAAAAATAATCAAGAAATCATGGAAAAATTGATAGATCGGCAAAACAGTAATATAATATGCATTCAAGAAACCAATTTAAACGATGATCAAAAAATCAAATTAAAAAACTGCAGCTGTTATAACAAAAATCGTACCGACTGCTCAACAGCCAGTGGCGGTGTAGCAATACTGGTAAATAACAAACTATACAGTAAAGAAAGAAAAATTACAACCGATTTAGAAGCAATAGCCATCCAAACACTAATAGGGGACAAAACAATATGCATATGCAACATTTATTTAAGCAATAGATATAAACTTAACCGCTAAACTCCACTAAACTTAACTCCACTAAATCACTTATTAAAACAATTACCCACACCATATATACTAGCAGGCGACTTCAATAGCCACAGCCAAACATGGGGCTCACACAAATTAGACAGCAGAGGAAAAATAATAGAAGAGTTCATCACCAGCAATGACTTAATACTACTCAACAATCTTTCTCCAACCCACTACAACGTACACAACAAGAAAACAAGTGCAACAGACCTAAGCTTATGCTCAAATAGCACAGCACATCAGATTGATTAAGAAACAAGCAACGATATATACGGCAGCGACCATTTCCCCATATTCATAACAATAACTAACTCCAACCCACCGCAAAGTATCAATCAACCCAGATGGAAATATCACAAAGCAGACTGGCCTAAATACCAAGATATAGTCTCTCAAAAGATCAAACCTCTATATGACTACATTCAAAACAACAAACACCATAACATAGACATAAATCATATAACAACAACACTCACAGATATAATCACAGAAGCAGCTCAAGAAAGCATCCCGAAAACAACAGGCTTAATTCAAAATAAATACACACCGTGGTAGAATGAAGAATGCGAAACAGCAATTAAAGAATCAAAAAAAGCATTCTACAAATACAAAAAAAAGCTACATACGAAGATAAAATAGAACATCAGAGACGTAAAGCAGTAGCGAAGAAAACTATTTAACACAGTAAACGCAAATCCTGGCTAGAATACCTTAACTCAATCAATCACCAAACATCAACTGAAGAAATATGGAAAAAGATACAAGCGATAAGTGGACGACATAAACAACTACAAATACTAACCTTAATAGATAACAATGAGTCAAACTTTCTGAAGTGGGCCACTAAAAATCGAGTAGTTGAATTTAATATAATTTTTCACAGATAATTGAAGGTTTATATGTCAAAATCAATGTCTTAAAATATTTTTGGAAAATTTTAATTTTTGAAATATTTATAAACGAATGAATTTTTTTTCGCTATTTTGATAAAATAGTGATTTCTCAGCAACTATTCTATAAAAATTAACGAAATTTGGTTTACATATGTATTAATACTAATAGAATAATATACTAAAAACTTTTTTTATAAAAACCGAAAATTATTTTTAAAAAAACCATTTTGCAATAAGCTATTGAAAATTCATTCAACTTCTCCTAAGGCTAGGAAATTTTTTCAGGGGGGATTTGATTTTTAAAGCATAAAACTAAAAATTCGTGGAAGAAAATTTTAGTGCACTTAATTAGAAAAATAATTATGCATTTTTAAATATTGGAGTATGAGCGCAGACTGACTGGTTTTTGGCTTGTAAAATGAAAACTACTAAGAGAATTACTATGGTGTCAATAGAAAATTTGTAGAAAATTAAATTATCAAGGAAATGAGAGGTCAAGCGATCTGATCGGTTTATTAGAACCGAAAAAATTTGGAAAAACGGGAGAATTTTTCGTTTTTTCAAAAATTTATAACTTTGTTATTTATGAAGATTAAGAGCTGAAATTTGGCATCGAAGTAAATAATTATATCTTCTTTTAACGGTCCGAAGGCAGATACTATCGGATTATTAGTTTCTGCGCATTTGCAATTTTAATTTTTTTTACGCTTTTTTGCCAGGTTATTACTGTTTAAAATCGTTGTACATACTTTTCAAAAGCGGTTTTGAAAACTAGAAATAAAATACCATTAAACATTATTCCAAGTTTTTATTATGAAATATGCACTATATAACATCAATGTAAACGGCCGAGCATGCGACGGACAGTAAAAAGTGGGGATGTACGGGGAAGCAATATAGATATACAGGCGCGTGCCGTGAAGCGTTTAATTTTTTTAATTTTTTACACTATTTTAATAAAAACTTTAAATTATGTTTAATAGTATTTTATTTCTAGTTTTCAAAACCGTTTTGGAAAAGTATGTACAACGATTTTAAAAAATTAATAACAACCTGACAAAAAAAAGCGTAAAAAAAATTAAAATTGCAAATGCGCAGAAACTAATAATCCGATAGTATCTGCCTTCGGACCGTTAAAAGAAGATATAATTATTTACTTCGATGCCAAATTTCAGCTCTTAATCTTCATAAATAACAAAGTTATAAATTTTTGAAAAAAACGAAAAATTCTCCCGTTTTTCCAAATTTTTTTCGGTTCTAATAAACCGATCAGATCGCTTGACCTCTCATTTTCTTGATAATTTAATTTTCTACAAATTTTCTACTGACACCATAGTAATTCTCTTAGTAGTTTTCATTTTACAAGCCAAAAACCAGTCAGTCTGCGCTCATACTCCAATATTTAAAAATGCATAATTATTTTTCTAATTAAGTGCACTAAAATTTTCTTCCACGTATTTTTAGTTTTATGCTTTAAAAATCAAATCCTCCCTGAAAAAATTTCCTAGCCTTAGGAGAAGTTGAATAAATTTTCAATAGCTTATTGCAAAATGGTTTTTTTAAAAATAATTTTCGGTTTTTATAAAAAAAGTTTTTAGTATATTATTCTATTAGTATTAATACATATGTAAACCAAATTTCGTTTATTTTTATCGAATAGTTGCTAAGAAATCACTATTTTATCAAAATAGCGAAAAAAAAATTCATTTGTTTATAAATATTTCAAAAATTGAAATTTTCCAAAAATATTTTAAGACATTGATTTTGACATATAAACCTTCAATTATCTGTGAAAAATTATATTAAATTCAACTACTCGATTTTTAGTGGCCCACTTCAGAAAGTTTGACTCAATATAACAATCAGCAAACCTCAAGATATAGCAAACACACTAGCCAACAACTTCGCAGAGAACTTGAGTGATAATAACTATGAACAACCCTTCATTCATTATAAAAAAAAGAAGAAAAAAACACATATATGACAGCACAAAAAGAAGAAGACTTGGATGGCCCCCTAAATAACGAAATCACAATAGAAGAGCTCCAACAAATACTAAACAAAAGCAAGAACACCAGTCCTGGACCTGACATAATACCAAATATATTTATCAAAAACCTACCTACAAGCGCCACAAAATGCCTATTAGACATTCACAACGTCATATGGACCAACAAAGTCTTTCCCGATCAATGGAGAAAGGTTATAATAATACCCATACCCAAACCAGGGAAAAACAAATACAACAAAGAAAGCTGTAGGCCCATAGCTCTCACATGCTGTCTATGCAAATGTTTAGAAAAAATATTAAGCAATCGATTAAAATGGTACCTGGAAGCCAACAACATCTTAATTAAGGAACAAAGCAGCTTTAGAGAAAACTACTCCACCATAGACTGTCTAGTAAAATTGGAATCAGAAATCTGTGACGCACTTGTAAATAAACAACACCTACTGACTGTGTGCCTTGACTTAGAAAAGGCTTACGACCTAATATGGAAAAATAGATTAATAAAACTACTGACAAAACATAAAATAACCGGACGAATGTTCCACTTTATTAAAAACTTCTTAGAAAACAGAACTATCCAAGTAAGAGTCTAAAATGAACTTTCTGAACCAGTATACATAGAAAACGGAGTTCCACAAGGATCAGTACCAAGTGTAATACTTTTTCTTATAGCAATTAATGACATCAAAAAATGTATTTAAAGCCCTGTCCATACCACTATATTCACCGACGACATAACACTCTACATAAAAGGAAAAAATATCAAAACCAGCGAAACTATCATGCAAAACACTATACAAAAAATAATAGAATTCCCAGACAAAACAGGATTCAAGCTCTCAAAAAATAAAACCATAGCAATTTTATTCAATAACAAACGCAAAATCAAGGAACCCAGATTATTCATAAAAGAAAATAAGATAGAAACAGTACAAGACATAAAAATTCTAGGTCTAACATTCGATCATAAATTATCATGGAACAACCATATAATCAACCTCAAAACACAATGCTTACAAAAGATAAATATCCTCAAAACACTGTCAGCGAAAAACTGGGGTACAAACAGAAAAATCATCAAAAACACATACAAAGCAATTTTACAGAGCAAAATAGACTATGCCAGTGTTGTGTATGGCTCAGCCAAAAACCACATACTCAAAAAACTAGACACAATATTAAACACAAGCATGAGAATCGTTATAGGTGCATATATAACTAGCCCTACCAACAGTATACTGAGCGAAAGTGATATGATGCCATTGAAATACAGTAGAATACAAAACACACTCAACTATGGAATAAAAATATTAACTAGGCCAAAGAATTAAGTATATGAAATCTTAGCAAAGCAAAACAATACAATTGTATACAATTCAAAAAAAATGCAAAAAACTATTATATACATAAATACCAAATAATTCGAATTGAACAGGTTCGTACGTACCCTGGAACAGAACTACAAGAATTCACCTCATATATAATAGACCAAACAACAAAAAATTCCCAAGAAATACATAGAAAATACAAGAATGACTACAAGTTATATACATCAACATACAAAAACAACAATTCAACTGGAAGTGCAATAATACTACCTAACGGCGAGCAAATACTACATAAATATCCAAAATGGTGCGAAATCCAAAATATACAAGCAATAAACATAACCAAGGCCATAGAACATGCAAAAAACATAATAAATAAAAATAACATCACCATATATACAGATCCAGACTCTCTACAAAGAATAAAGAAACAAAATAACAACAACTCCATAGTATATAAAATCCATAAAGAACTAGCAGATATGAAAGGCAAAATCAAGATAACTCAATATAAAATTGACTCACCCGAACAACAAACAGCAATCCAAGCAGCAAAAAATGCTAGTCAATTAATATACATCAACACATTCAATAATATTACCAGAGAAGACTTGCAAAAAAAAAACAAAATCAACATCCTCAAATATTGGAATAAACAATGGCAAGAAGGCAATAGTTTCCTCAACAGAATAAGAAGTAACATCTACGAAAAAAACCCCACCACCAATTTAAACAGAAAAAACCAAATACTCATCTCTAGACTACGCATATACAAATGACACACCAATCAATCACAAACAAAAATACATCCAATCAATATGACAAGTGCCAAATAAAAAACAGTGTTGAACATATATTGTTACAGTGCCCGAAATACAGTGAACACAGAAAATCATTAAAAATAAAAAACAATTTAAGTGAAATACTGAATAACAAAAATCAAATCAGTAAAGTGATTGAATTTCTAGACTTAAGGTGGTTCTTCCATGCAGATCCGTATGTTGCGGGCGCTTAGCGGGGGGCCCCACTCAATGCATAAATTCTTAGTATTATTAATAAAAAGTTCATTCTAAACACTTTATTAATAAATATTAAGTAAATTTATGCAATATTTTTAAATAATACTAAAATAATACGTTATTTTATAGAATTTGATTATTTATACGTTCCTGAACATATTGGAATTCTGGCAACGTTGTGAATTTCGGTTTGTTATATTATTATTTGTTACATATAGTTAGGCTCATTATAACCTAAGTGAAATGTCACATTTTCGAAAGAAATGAGATGCGTGTTTACATTTTTATTCCACAGCGTTGTCAAGTATTACAAAATCATAATTTAAATTATTTTGTCAATTTTTTTTTTTTTTTTTAATGTTCAATATCTTCTTAGATGATTCATCAACCTACTACTTTTTTTATATGTTCTAAATCTATGAATTCTACAGAATCCAATAAATAGTTTTTTATTAATATATGTTCATTAGAAATGATAAAAATATAAAGTTTAAACATGAAATTAAGGGTTAGAATACAAAATTATATCATAAAATGCTCAATTTCAAAATCATTATTTTCTATTATTTCATCGATAACTGAGTCTGAAATTTAATAGATATAAAAATATAGATTTTATCTAGGATCTCCTGAATTTTGATAATATTTTATTCATTTATGTCTCATGGAAGAACCACCTTAACAAAATTGAAAAATAACATATAATGTATAATAACAAATAATTAAACATGAATAACAAATTTCTGTATAATTTTGAATATTATTATAGTATGTACAACTTTTCGAATACCACTATTGTATGTAAAGATTTAATGTATATAAATATGAATCACAAATAAAGTACCTATAGTTGCTAATACCTTTACCAGGGGGATGCAACTATAAAATTTTAACAAAAAAAAAAAAAATTATTTATTGAAATAAATTTTAAGTTTTTATACATAATTACATTTAATGATTGCTGTCACATCATTAGATTCAATGACGAATTGCCAGAAAATGTAAATTATGATAATCAGTTTCCATAGAATTATAATGTTTGTTAATAATATAAAAATAATCAAATACATTTAAAAAATATAACAGGAATTAGAATTAATTATTTTCCGAAACTAAACTTAATAATATACATCAGTAGATACTTTAATCTTGACAAATCTTATTCAATGGAATTTAAGTGTACGCTAAATCTATAAAAGTATATTATCATTTACCTGTTATATACCCTGATAGAAATTAGTCCGAGCTACTAGACAGTTTTAGCTAGAATAATCAAGTTCTAGACAAACCTGTACAGATGAACTAGATAGATCTGTACTGGCGTGTAACGCTTTTCCCTTCTAGATGCCCGTATAGTTTTTCCTTATAGAACTGTACAGTTCTATCGAGGCGTTAACGTATATTAAGGTTTAGGCACAACATAATTTCATATAAACGCTTTAACTAGTCGACGCCACTTTGTGTTTAACATGACGAATATATTTTCAGGTTAATGTACTTCTAACCTTACTTCATTTATAAAAAATATCAATAATCTAATAAAATATAATAATAAACTAAATACTAATAAAAGTAAATTAAACCAATATAATCTCTGGAATTTCTACGTTATTGATATTTTTAATTTTATTATTACTTTCAATACTCTTTACACTATCTCTGCCGTCCAAAGTGTAAAAGTGGTTAACTACATTGGAATCCCATTGGAGTTAAGGTTTTCTTACTTTGGACGGCAGATCTGTAATAAAAGCACTTTCACTCTCAATATGACTTTCTTTATAATTTTCAAAATCATCTTGAGTTTGAGCAAATATATTCTTCTCTACATTATTTAGGGAAAAAACATTTTGTTTATCAACAAAATATTGATTATCTCCAGTGTTACTCTCTACTTCACTATTTTCGTCATCAGCACAGTAGAATAGTTTTTGATTTTGTTGTACTTTCCGTTTTTGACTTAGTACATCTTTCAACTTTTTTATTTGTCGATGTTTTTGCACACGATATTTACTGCTTTTCATATTACATATTACAGATAAACTTATTTTGAGAAAAGGTGCGATGAATGAACATTATTAGGTTAAGTTTCGTTCTGCTCTATTACTGCTACGCAATATGGAGGTTGGCAGCGCGCGCATTTAAGGGTTATATTAGTCTACATTCATCTAGTTTTTCTTATCCAGAATAATCTTGTTTTACTATAAAGGCCTGAAGAGCTTATATGGACGCCTAGATGAAATTTCTACCAGGGTACATATATATTATAATATCATCCATCTGCACTGTTATGAAAAGAATGCTCGTTCACCCGGTGCTCATACTAATCATTACCTTTAATTAAGAAAAAATTATTACAAAGCATCAGTCTTATTATTATAATATTGTTTTATAGATTTAGCAGATAATAGACACGGGCTTGAATTTCATATATTTATTAATTTTAATTTTATTATAACCAACGAAGATAGACGCTTATAGAAGCGTACTTTAAATCGGCGGATAAGGGCCAAAAATCTCCAGCCACGTAGTGGCGCTACTAAAATGACATTTGTTTCTATATCTATATATACTGATGTTTTTATATGTATAGATATACACGTTATGTTAAAAGTGTCCTTCAAAGCTGGCCCCCAAAGTTAACCCAGAAGTACTCTTCTATATGTGTCTATATTCATTGTTATAACACACTGACTTAAATTTCATTGAATGAGATTTGTTAAGATTAAAGTATCCACTGATGTATATTATTAAGTTTAGTTTCAGGAAATAATTTATTTTAATTCTTGTTATATTTTTTGAATGTATTTGATTATTTTTATATTAGTAACAAACATTATAATTCTATGAAAATTGGTTATCGTAATTTAAATTTTCTTAAAATTTGTCATTGATTCTAATGATGTGACAGCAATAATTATATGTAATTATGTATAAAAACTTAGAATTAATTTAAACAAATAATTACAATCAACATATAATAGAGGTTGATAGATATTAATATTTAATTTACTTTCTCTTATAGTCACCCTGGTGAAAAAAATCAGGTGATTTATCACCTGATTATTTTTAACAGGACAGTGATATATAACTGGACTCATGTCTTTTTGTATCTCAGTACGTTGAAGATCAGCATAAGGCAATTTGTGAATCAATATCCTAGTGGATGAAATCAGTTGGACTTACATTAAATAATAATTAACAATATTCTCATGAATTTACACAAAAAGTTCTAACATATAAGTAGGAGTGCATTTTTCGTTTTGCATCTTGTAACTGATACATCTAAGAAAAAAGTATGGGCATATGAATTTTGTATTCAGTGTATAAGAAATCGAATTTAAATATTGATTAGTTATAAATTTGAGTTACTTTTACTATAAAAATGCAATAACAAATGTGATGAATTATCAGTACAAAGTGGATCGTGTCTTATTATCCCTTGGACTGTTAACATTATTCAATATGTAAAATTATTTCTTGACTAAAAATGAAATTAATTATTCTTCAAAGTGTTATTGTATCTTGAGATAGATTATGTTGAAATTATGAAAGAAATAAAGCGAAAATAATTTTCCAAAACTTTTGAATCAAATAAACAAAGGATAATTTAGTTACTAATCCTAATTTTCAAGAAATTCAATGACATTCCATTTTTTTCTAATAAAAGAATCAATTCTGAATTTTATAAGAAAAGAATTTTACACATAGTTACCTGTCACCATGTGTTATTGGAAATATTAGCAGTATTCTATAACCTCAAACTATGAAATGAACAAAAGTTTTTTTTGATTCAGTATTTAAATATATTTTTCATGTGCTACGATGGCACATGATTTGCTAAAAATATCTCAAGGTTTGGTTCACTCTAAATCTTTCAGGAGAAATTTTTAAATATATTTTAATATTTGTGAAGTATACAACTATTTCTATGAATGCTTGCGAAAGGATATCTGCAACTGATGAGTACAAGTTAACATTAAAATGAGTAAATGTAGCTAAAGATCACAATTTTCATTATTTTTAATTACATTGAAATTTTGCAAGAGGGATCGCCATTTCGCATCACTCTAAAATTTATAAGCTATATTTATAAATACATTACCTAATTCAATGATTTTTTTGGACATGGGATCATGGTTCGAAACTTTGAAAAGTGGTATTTCAATGTTTTAAATGACTTTAGCTTAGCGAATAGCTACATTAGCACTTTTGAATTAATTTTACCTCAAAATTTAGAATATTATGAAGAAAAAAGGTTTATTGTAATGAATTCCTAAAACGCAACCAAACTGAGTAATTTAAGCTTAAAATGCTGCTCCCGCAAGATCAATCCTTTATCTGTCCACCGCCCATCCTGTCCGACCTCCTGCCTCGAACCCTGGTCACTCACTGAAGCTTCTGGCAACAGGAGGTAAAAACGTAATATTTCCCACCCGCGGGAAATAAAAACGTTACAATATATATATGTATATGGGACATTTAACACCAACTGGAAGAGCAAAAAAATAGAAATAGCTGAAACTTTGAGAATATATTCTTATTTTTACCCAAAATATGTAAAAAAATTTTTCAAGGATTCAGATTGGAAGGATCAAGAGCTATAGATCGTTGAAATTTGGAAATTTTTCTAAATTGTTTGGAAAAGTTTCAACTTTATCATTTTTTTCCTGAAAATCCTGATGCTTTAGAGAGAAATTCATAAGAATATTTCTTGTTGTAAATGAAGCAGAGAGCTAGCATAATTTTTCACAGACCTGAATCTAGAAGTTTTCTATTGGTTCTTATATGTATTACATAGTAATTGAAATTACTCATTGTTCGCTACTTAGAAATTGCTTTTCGAGGGCTTATTTTCTTTTATTTTACATAAACTTTGAAATAAGTTTTTGATCATGTAAGTCGGAGCCTTCAATAAGAAGTTATGAAAGTTTAAAATATATATTTATATTCAAACGATATAAATATCAATAATATAAATATCAATACGATATTGACGATATCTTCTATGTCATCATTCAACTAAAAAAGCTCTTCTTAGGTCATTCCTCAATATTTCTTTCATCAGATAACCTTTTTATCAAATCATAAACTTGACTGTACTTGTAAAAATCAAAGCGTTAAACACATTTTTTCCCATTCTGTATCATACATTCTTTATCATCTATCACGAACACATTCGTGAAGTCTGGACGTAAGATAAGACTTACCTGGGAACTGTAAATTATGTTGTAAAAAGAGAAAATCACGTAGTATGTATGCTGATAACCTATCCAACGGTGATGTTTCTATCAATTCACGAAACGAAACTAAGAGTAAATCTACTCGTGAAATATAAATAGAGGAATTATCACAAGGATTGAAGGAGAAATTCCAAATTTAACAGTCAGCGATCCATTGAGAGTCAAGATATGAACAGTAGCTCTCAATTTATTGAGTATAAATAAAGTAGCTGATGAATTTGGAGCATGTAGATGATCAGCAAAGAAAGCTAGAGATCTAAAATCAGTCTCCGGAATTTTCCTAGACATAACTCTGAGAAGTGGTAAAACATTATCTCCGGATTTGATTAAGAAAATTATTGAATTCTACACGGATGACCAAAGCTTGATGTCTAGAGTAATTGATGTTAAGTCTATTACTTTGAATAGTAAACGTACTCTTGTTTAAAGATGTCTCTTGTTTTTTGAACTTAAAGAATCGTATGCACTGTACAAAGAAATAAATCCAAACGATAAAGTTGGATTTAGCACATTCGCTAAACTATGTCCTAAAAATTGGGATCTTACCTGGTACAAGCGGCACTCATGAAAACCATCCATGAAAACTTTTAGCTGATGCGGTCAATTTGGAGAAAATTACCGAGGACTGGGAAAAACGCATTTATAATTATGAAAGCTGCTTAGATATGATTGTTTGCAAAAACCAAAGTCCTGAGTGCTATTTAGACAAGTGTGACAAATGTTAAGGATTTGAAAATTTTTCATCTAAACTTTTTGATTTATTTCAAAAAAATAATATTTTAGAGGTGCAACATAATAACTGAACAGCCACAGATAGATCAACTTCACAAACGATCACTTCCGATGCTTCTAATTTTATGAAAGACCTATGTGAAAAATTAAAGGTTTTGAAACCACACTTATTTATAGCTAAACAGCAGTCATTGTTCATTGCTGAAAAAAAAGAAAGAATTATCCGATGAAGAAGTCTTACAAGGAGTAGTCTTAACTTTGAGATATTTTTGATCATATAAAATTATGAAAAAAAAACCTACTTTTACGGTGCAACTTTTGATTTTTGCTCAGCTATCAGCATTTTTGTCTGAATTTTAAAAAATTTGCATCTTTTTTATAGTTTTATGTGACATTCCATGAAACTACGCCCTTAAAACTAATTAAAGAATTAATAATTATTATAATTTAAAGACATAAATTTCAAATTATTTATAAAAAGATTGAGAAATTGAAGTTAGTTCCATGCGATGTCCTAAATCAGCATTTCTAAAGATTGTGAAAATGCACAATTGTCAAATTTATACAAAGTGTAAAGGAGAAACAAAGTAGGAACAAAGAAAGAATCCATTAGCAAGCAGCCTAATGAACCTTAAGACAATTGAAACGATTTCTGTACTGGAAATTCCGACTTCATTGGAGTTTTCATCTCTCGATCACCCGGGCGTGAGGCTATAAAGGTAGCCCTCTATGTCACACTTTTCTCTGTCTGCTCTGCTGGCTCACTGAGAAAGAGTCACTGATGAAATATAAGTTTATTTAAATTAATTAGTAATTGTAAAACGCGTTAGTGAGCAGATTAGAGCCCTACTTTTCTAATAAATTAATAATAAGAAATTATAAATTATTATAGAAAGGGCTCATTAATCCAATTAGTGAGTAGATTAGAGCCCTCATTCACTAATAAATTAATAAAAGAAATAAATTGAATCAATACAATTAGTGAGTAAATTAGAGCCCTACTTCACTAATAGTTAAATACAAATCGTGCAAGTGACAAAAGTCTTATTACTAGCCGACCGTACAAGTAATTGAAAGAGAGAACCTCGATTAAAACTTGTCACAATTCTTGAGCCATTTAGAGATTAAGTTTTATGTAACCGAGACGACCAGGGCAAGGAAACCTGAGAGCAAAAATTTAACTTCTCTTTCTTTTCTAAAGATTTGTAAGTTAATCACTAACTTGTAAGCAATTTTGATATGAAACATATATATGTACAAAAAAATGACAGATGATAGAAATAGTATTTAAATTATGGCTACAAAAGAATATAGGCTTAATTATCGACCTAAATTGTAAGATTATTTTCTGTAAGACAAAATTTTCAAAGTAAAATTCAAAGAAATAAAAAAAGGTACAAAAATCTGAAATTTTAAATATTTTGTGTCTATTTTAATTAAATTGAATTTAAACTATCTCAATATGAAAATTTATATTTGAAGAATACATACTTATAACATATATGTATTGCAACGGATATTCATATCCTCGCTAGAGAGATTCAAATACCGCGCGCTACTTAGTACCGCGCTCTTCCGCTTCGAGGCGCTTCTAGGGAAACGAAAATTACTCAGTAGGAATAGAGAGCCTCAGGGGATATAAGCAGCTGACCGTGCTACAGCAAGTATCGGCTACGATCGAACTTTTGATGGGCTACTATAGCTACGATCGCTTAACACTGGACCTACTGTGTTAAGCATGACTATTACAGATCACGAGTTCGAGTTCTTAATTGAACTACCTAGAGAACCGTGCTCCTCCACGGGCCGCCATATAGAGGACCGTCTCCCTCTCCGTCGTCACCGCCGCCGTAAATCATTTGGCTTATGCTAAAGGGTGATGTCCATCCACATATTATTATGAACTGCGTTAAGGGTGCCGTTCACCCTCCGTTCAGATTCTTGTTATTACCGCACCGAGTTAGATGCAGCCGCGCGTCTAACTAGTAAAATCAAGATCTAATTATACCGCCGAACTCAGTTAATATAATATCTTTGCACCACTTCATTTAAGTCTGTAAATTCAATTGTTTATGGCATTACATTTTCACTTGTCGTTGTAAATAGTTTAAGTTTGTGTTTAATAAAGCTTCGTTATTCCCTAGCATAAAACTAAAGTGTACACGCGGTTTTTCTCCCGTCTTATCCGCCGACCGTCCCTTTCCACCTCCTTCAGTCTGATCCTGGCTTCGCTAAAGCGTCTGGCAAAGGAAGTTCAGACCCCCCTATTGCACCCGTCACTCAATTTAAGTTAGCAATAAGGGGTTAACCGTTACAATATATATATATATATATATATATATATATATATATATATATATATATATATATATAGGATATCTCTGGAACTTTTTAATTTTGGGAAATTGTCTTCACAACAATTCAAAAGTCTATAATATAAGCTTCTGGAGTGGCACACACTTCAATAAGGGCTTAAATTACTTGTTTCTGTAAGTAAAATATGTAATTAAATTTTGGTATCGATTGAACAATCGTTGTCCATGGTACATAATTTTATACGTCAAAAATGATACATTGCATCTTAACTACGTGCAACAGCCAGTCTTGCAGTAAGAAACCTATTATTTGATTCAATTAACGATTTAAAACTTTATTTACAAGAATGTTTTGACTATCCAAACATATTTGGATATTTTGCGGATGAATTATCTTATTTCAAATACTATAAATAATTACGAAAAGATTCTTTAAAACTATTTCAGTAGCTTAGTGACACACTAAATGAAGTTTATTCCGTTACCTAGGTGGCACTTTTTTACACGGTATAATAATGAATTTACTTAGGTAACATGCGTATATAATAATAAATAATTTTATATGTAAATTATTTTTTGAAGTATTTTCATAAATGATAATAAGCTGTAGTATATTGAAACTCTTTTACATTGACATTCTTCAAATTAAATAACAATTATAAGCAAGTAAGATACGATTAAAACTAAAATTGATAGTAGCGTAACATGTAGAGCATAGAGGTATAGTCATTTCGGCATTGTATTATAAAATGCTACGGGGAACCCCCTATTACTACGCACGATTGCTATTGCTATACTAAACATGTTACCTCCTCACCGCTCTTACGACGCTAATTCATACATGAAACAAAATTTTAATTTATGACTTCATAGAAGATGATTTCAACAAACAATTTCACATAATATCAATTATATTGATAAAAATTAATTATTATTGAACATTTTGAGTATATTTTTAAAATTATATTCTTTTTTTTCTTTTTCGATCTATTATTCATAGAGTGTTTAGTTTTAGTTTATTGATAGTTTTCTTTTCTTTTTTTCGATTTATCGTTCACAGGATGCGTAGTATTTGGTTTTTTATAGTTTTAGCTTTTATTTTTTGAATTATAATTCGTGGAGTGCATAGTTTTTGTTTATTCCTGATTTTGAAGAGTACAGATTTAATTTAGCGGATTTATGTCCCACGTGCTATAAAATAGTATACGATACTCGTAACTTTAGTAGAACTTTATTACACGGCACTACGTTATCGCCCTCGCTGCGCTCGGGCGATAACTCCGGCTGCGTAATAAAGTGACACTTAGGTCACTTGTATCGTAATGTACTATTACTCTGCTTACAATAATCTTAAGCACACTCAAGGCATTTTTAAATTTTTTGTAGTTGGTTTCATATAATAAATTTAAAAATGCCTTGAGTGTGCTTAGGATTATTTTAAGCAAAGTAAACTTCATTTTGTGTGTCACTGAGCCGTTGAAATAGTTTTAAAGAATCTTTTCGTAATTATTTATAGTTTTTGCAATAAGATAGTTCATCAGCAAAACATCCAAATATGTTTGGATAGTATATAGAAGAGCTGACAACAGATTTGGAATGCAAGGTTCTCAAAGCAAACCCGAAGGACCTGAATGACGCACATCAAATTGCAAACAAATTTTGCTACACTAAGAAAAAGAAAATGGACAATAACATCTTCCATGCAACCAAAAGGGTCCCAATCCCACCTGGAAACTCAACTGTATTTATAAAATGAAGGAAAGTAAAATTAATAAAACCACAATTAAATTTTGCAGAAGAGTTCCAAATAAGTTATGGAAAAGTAGAAATCTTCAACAATTGTTCCTATTTAAAAGAACAAAATGCTCTTACATACCTTTCAGAGGATTTAGAAGATTATAATACCGTAGTAGAAACGACTGTTATTACTAAAAACGACGTCTTCAAAATAAAAAACGCTCAAAATCCTCAGTTGGATTGGGGATAAACGAAACCATTACGTGAGATTTTTAATCCAAAGGAATGATACGCACTAGAAAACCAAACAGCAAACCTAGAGAATTACAATCTAATAGAGGAAAACTCAACTAAAGTATTAAATGATGTGTTCCCAATAAAATCGGCTCAAGAATCTAAGATAATGTCCGATACAACAAAAATGATATAAGTGCAAGATTTTGAATACAAGCATATAGGAAACATCACTGATAACAAAGAGTTTAAGAGCATCAAAGAGTACCACACGAATGTTATCAATGATACTACTATCCAAATCATTTAACCGCAAATGTTAGACAAAATTAATATTTTAACTGACTTAAAATTCAGCACATACTTAAAACCTGGTCTAAAAATACATAATAAATTTAAAACATAAAAGTCGATTGAATAAAATTAAAAAGGCCAAACAAAAACCTCTGACAAATTTTTAAAAATCTTTTATTACTAATGAAATAGTTTAAACTAGAAATAAACTTACAAGGAGAGTGCATTGCATTTGGGTCTCGGATTTTCTTCTAACTCTGGAATATTTTTTCTTACATACGATCATGAAAAAAGCCGCGTCCATTCGGTCCGACGCTCGATTTTTTCCGAGTTATGAGCAGTTTTGTCTGTTTTGTTAAATAATTTGCATTTGCTTTATAGTTTTACAGTTTTTGAACTACTTATTCTATAAGGTTTTTACTAATGGCATTTTAAAGTTGAGATTAAAACCTATCAATTAAAAAAAACGTGTTCAAAAATCTTAAGTTGTTCAAAAGTTATGAAAGGATGAAAATTAAAATGAAATTCAGACTAAAATACAGCATTAATTTTCTATGCATATTTTCAACTAAATATTTGCCCTATTTTCATTCCTTTATAACTTATAAACAATTTGAGATTTTTAGACACGTATTTTTTTATAATCGACAAGTTTTAATCTCAACTTTAATATACAATCAGTAAAAACCTTATAGAATAAGTAGTTCAAAAACTGTAAAACTATAAAGCAAATGCAAATTTTTTAACAAAACAGACAAAACTGCTCATAACTCGGAAAAAATCGAGTGTTGGACCGAATGAACGCGGATTTTTTTATGATTTTATGTAAGAAAAAATATCTCAATGTTAGAAGAAAATCCGAGACCTAAATGCAATGCACTCTCCTTGTTAATAAAATCAAAATTAGGTCAAAAAAAGTTCGTCAGCACAATATAATTAATTGTCGGTTGAATATACTAAAAATGAAGAATTTACTTGAGGACCGAAGAATCAATGACGTGAGTTCTAAAATAGTCTGTAAAGAAAATTGTACCAACTGAAAAAATTGCAGTAATGGATACTGTAACAAATGTAAATTCAAGCTTGTCAGTGTAATAAAAGTAATTCTCATTACTGGTAAAGAATCATTAATAGTGTTATTATATAAATCGTATTTACTGTACCGCGTGGCTAATTGATAGTATTTTTTTATTTAATCTGATGGTTTTTGTTACTTATTTTATTTCATTACTAAGCAACATCTATAATTAATTAATAAAAAAGGTAAAAAAGCATCTGCAGCGTGAATTGAAATCTGGGCCTTTTGCACGACAGAAAAGCGTTCCAACGTTGAGCCATTCCCATCGTTGCATTATTGCACTTTTTCTATGATTGCTACTAAACACTCATGACACGTATGAAGCCACAACATCGTTGCGTTTGTAGAAACATTCGCAACATGCCAAAGAGTTTAAATAAGGGATGTTTAGAATCAAGAGAACCTCTAATTCTTTTCTACTCGTGCTAACAAATTTATATCTATTATACTTGTGAACAGTAGAACGACGGAGGAAAATGGAAAAATCAATTTTTTTACATTGCTCTTTATTTTTCTAAACGATTAATAGAAAAATATCATCAGAAAAGGAATACAATATGTCTTCATGTTAAGTTAAAATCTTATATACTACTTCTTATCCTTAAAAACGGTGGAACGTGGAACAAATATTGAAAAATCCGTCTTTTTTACGTTTAAAAAAATTTTTTTGAACCTTTAATAGAAAAATAACATTAGAAAAGGAATAAAATAAGTCTTTATGTTCAGTATAAATGTTATGTAGTATTTATTATACTTCGAAACGGTAAAACGATGAACGAAAATAGAAAACTCCATTTTTATACGTTGCTCTTAATTTTTGTTGAACCATTAATAAGAAAATAACGTAAACAAGAAATACAATAAATCTTCATGTAAAGTCAAAATTTTATGTATTACTTCTTATTCTTAGAAACGATAGAACGTGAAACAAAAACTGATAAACCTATTTTTTTCACGTTTTTATTTATTTTGTCGAACCATAAATAGAAATATAACATTAGAATAAAAAATATAATACGTTTCTATATTTGGTATAAATGTCATATACAAATACATAGTGTCAATCAATAGAATTACAGCTAACCATTATAGCTTAGCAGCCTCACTATCTAGGTTTAACATTGTAAGCAGCCCGAAATGTCCAGCTCGTATCTGCGATGAGGGCCTTAACCATATATTATGGCAATGCCCTAGACATGATAAACAGAGGTCAAAGTTAATTTATAATTGCGTATACTAAACATTCCGTTTTTTCAACACTCCGACTTTATAATATGTACGCAAAACTCAAAAGTATGTGCGAAAATTATCAAGTATCTATAATTTTGCGACTTATCTAGATAATGTAAACCTTAATTTGTATGTAAAATTCTTTTTGTTCAATAAAGGATTAGCAGAAATAAGATTTAACTAACAAGGAGAGTGTTCGACCTTCGGGAAACGGATTCAGCTAAAACTATAGGATATGATTTTTTGATAAAAAAAATGAACCCGTGTTTTTTATTTTTGTCCAATAGGCCTTCTAGACAAGGATATAGACATTTTTTCAAAAATATGGTGAATAAGAGCCTTTATAAGAGATTGAATAACCAAAGAATTAAGACTCTTACAAAAAAATGCATAGAAAATAAAATAAAGCATAAACTAAATGCTTAAATTTAAGCTTCCTTGCATTAAAAAAGCTTTCGTTATTCAAAAGTTATTCTTTACATATTTACTTAATATTTTTAGCATATAAAATATGATCATTTTTTTACGCTATTTCATTAGCATATTTTAATTATCTGTAACTTTCAAACAACAGAAGCTTTTTTAATGCAATAAAGCTTAAATTAAAGCATTCAATTTGTGCTTTATTTTATTTTTCATGAATTTTTTTCGTTAGAGTCTTAGCTCTTTGGTTATTCAAGTTCTCATTAAGGCTCTTATTTATCATATTTTTGAAAAAAAATATCTTTATCCTTGTCAAGGGGGCCTATTGGACAAAAAGAAAAAATACGGGTTCATTTTTTTCATTGAAAAATCATATTTTACAGTTCCAGCCAGATCTGTTTCCTGGAGGTCAAACACTCTCCTTGTAATTCTTCAAATGCTATAATATAAAAAAAACCGGCGTAGCATCTTTGGGACTGGCCGACAGAAGTAAAACTTCTATACGAAATTATAGAACTCATAAATGTTTATTTAAGTTCTATCACTGTTTTATTTAATTTTAAAATAATTTTTAAACCAAATAATTATAAAATTAAATAAAACTAAATTAAAATAATTTAATTTATTTAAGACATTAATTTTTTTTTTAATTTAAATAAGATGGTGCATAAAATTTTTGTTAATATTTATTTTACAAAAATACAATTTAAAAAATGTAGGGAAGAGAAGGGTTCACAATAAAACATAGAGGAAGAAGGAAAAAGAGAAAACGTGTGCTATGGCTTTTTTTATTTATTCAGATTAGATTCGGATATTTGTATTGTATGCATATATACATATACTATATCTGTGCGTTTGACATCAACTCAGTCCCGCGAATGTTTCTTTTTATGTATTTAGTACCTTGATTTGCATGTAGGAGGCGCGGACGCTCCTCCTATACATATATATATGGCTGATTCCATTTAGATTCATGCAGGCCGTCACTGATCGAATTTTTTTTTTCTTTTAAGTAATAAAAATACCTTCTATTATGTATATGAAGATAAAATTTACCTCGTAGAAAGCTCAAAATTTTTTTTTTTCTATTACAGCAATTTTAGTGTTGGATGTAAAAACAAAAATTCAAAAATTGAAAATGAAGCTCTACTTTTAAATGACTATAGCTCCGTCAATTTTTAACCTTTTTGGGCGTTCTTTTAACGAAAATGTGCGGAATTCTGTCTAGTTTTAAATGCAATCTCGATTTTTGTAATACAATTTGATCTCACTGAATTATTTACGAAAAATCGAAAAAAGCGATTTTTTTCAAACACGATTTTCTCAAAAACTATATTTTTTTTTTTTTAATTTTAAAATGATTTTATACATAAAAAATACTAACTTTTAGGGTAGGTGAAAATATGCAATTTTGCCTTATTTTTTTTACCAGATTTTTAAACGTTTTCTTTATATTTTCGATTTTAAAACATTGATATTGTGGGGCCTGGGACTCCAACCAAAAGCCACACAGTATAGATGAGAGAAGGTAGAGGTTTTGAGGTTAAATAGAATGAATACACGAGAGATATGGTTAAGCGTTGTATTTGCTAAAAGCCAGGGATACAGTCGGTAGTCAAGTGAGAGAGCTGACGCTCTCATGCTCACACGTTAACTCGTCTTTAGGGGGTAGGGTCGTTCATACAGTACATGATTGGTTACTCACACTCCTTCACACGTATATATCCCCATAATACTCCCCCTCTTTTTTTTTTTTTTTTTTTTTTTTTTTTTTTTTTTTATTAACAATTGTATTTACTTGCATTACAATAATGATTAATCGTACTCTGGCACTTATGTACCCCAATTCATTCCGTGCGTAACGTACTTCCATTCATTCCATGCGTAACCATATTTGTAACATTAGCTATTGACATTTTATCTGACTCCCTGGATTTTACATTATGCATTTACGTTCGATTTTTACATTTTACATTACATATTTACTTTAATACCTAGGTAACTGTTTACAAAAAATAAAAAAAAATTTTTAATAATGCTGATTTTAAACAATAGAATTATTACAAAATATGGTACTCGCACGTAAATCTCATTTCTCTGTACGCTTAATTACTCGTGCTTAGTTGCACTTTATACTTATTTACACTCCGTGCTTAATTGCACTTATTCATACAACTGTGCTTAATGCACCTACATTACATAACTGTACTTATAGTACTTACTCACGCACCTTACTTTGTGCTCACTTGCACTTATGCGTTTTATATATTATTGCGTGCATGAATGCACTTACTATGCTATATATTGCATCTCAAAACTTACTGAATTTACATATTTAATTAACTTTAAGCAATTTTATGACAATTTGTACATTATCTATATACTCTTATTTCATACGACGGTATTGAATTATTTTTGGAACTAAACGAGTTAATTTTTATGTTTACAATACATATTTTTAAGATTTCATACAATCAATATAACATTCTAATTCTATCACATTTTATGCGTTTAATACGCTCAGTCTTTAAACTATCACATTTATGCGTTTAATACGCTAAGTTTTTACAATGATTATCATACATTGTGCAACCATATGTTACTTGCGCTTAACGCGCTGAATAATAAAGAACTTGCATTATTGCCAACCATAAAAAAAAACGTCATTTCGCATTAAATATATAATAATATATAACATATGCTTGCACGTCATACATTCTTGACGTAAGTCACATTTACTCTAGCATTCTCACACGCATACGCACTATCACTACACTGAGTTCAGTCTTATCTTCTCCTGTGTTCTGCACATCTTCAGCCTAGTACGGCCACCTGTAGGTGATGTGGAGCAGATCCCCATCCTCAGTGATCCTTGCTCCTTTGTTTTTTAAAAACCTGCGGAGATCCGCGGTGATCCACACCTTACACTTCCTTGTGATGAAGGAGAACTCCTGTGGGTAATTCGAAATTAGCCTCTGGATGATGTCTAGGTCGAACTGCCTATTGTTTTTGTTGTTTGCATAATACGACGAAAGAGGTCCGTCTTGATTCTTGACACCTCTTCCATCGCTGCAGAACACAGGTACGCTAACACTAAGAAAGGAAGCACACTAAAGTTTATTAGAAATAAGGTCACAGTGGTGTTCCTATAAAAGTGGAACGCAGTCCAGTAGGAACGAGCCAAAGCTACCTAAATAAAAGAAAAGAAAGGAAAAAAATTATTAATACACATAATAAACAACATATGTACATAAAAAACATAATAAATTAATATAATACAATCAGTGTAACATCCTTACTCATATTTCAATCATTCTTTATTTTCTTACGATACTTAAAACTATTTACAAAAGCGGGCGGAGCATGGTTCCCTACGTTAACGCTAACGTCAAACCTAACTGTTTTTTTAATAGCGGTTTCTTTACAATCTCTTTTAAGGATGCTATCAGTTCTTTTTCTCCTTTTTAAGATGTTAGGCACAAATCTTTCCTTTTTTTGCCTTTGGGGAACCGTATTTGCATCTTCAATGCTCCTGCCTTCGTCATTCTGTACACTATTGGCAGTATCCGGCTGACTGACCATTGTCAGTTGATCGTAATCTTGCTGGCCAACTTCAGCTGGGTTTGCCTCGTCTACTGGACCAATCTCGTCAGAGACTTCCTCTAACCGCTCTTCGACGGCGCTCCGCGCATCTTCTGCGTTACGGTGGACTTCCACCTCAACCGACGTTTGATTGTGTACAGAGGTTTGCGAGGTGTTGTTGGTTTGTGACGATGGCGTGGGTGGTTGCTCTTCGTCTAGAGCATCTTCCTGCACTCGTTGTTCGACTGGTGTCTGCTGTTCCTCATTTCTTAGGAAGAAGGCTGGTTTTAATCTATCAGCCGTTACCACCACATTCCTGCCGTTTTTCTCGATTGTATAGTTTCTACCACCGTCATGCCTCGCTATAACCTTGTGCGGTCCCGTATATGGATGCGTAAGTGGCGGTTTAACCGCCTTCACCCTTTCGAAAACGTGGGTGCAGTGACTCAATTCTTTGAAAACAAAAGGTTTTATTGCACAGTTGTGCGTGGCAGGCACTGGCTTAATTTGCCTTATGTAATCCTTGAATTCGACAAGGAATTCGCCTGCATCATGCGCATTGATCTCACGAAATTCACAGAGATCACCTGGTACAGTCAGCGTCGTACCGTATAAAAATTCGGCTGGGCTTGCCCCCGTGTCCAGTCTCAAGCGCGTGCGCAGACCATGCATTACGGTAGGCAAGACCCTGGTCCATTCAGCGGTCTCGGTGTGGCACATGATTGCGGCTTTAAGAACACGGTGCCATCTCTCGACAATACCGTTGGAGGCTGGATGATATGGTGTCGTCCTGACCTTCTTACACCCGATATAATTTAACAGCTGTTTGAACAACTGCGCCTCAAATTGCCTCCCTTGATCGCTCGTAATAATCACGGGTGCGCCAAATCTCGCCACCCAATTATCATAAAAAGCGCGTGCTACTGTGGGAGCGGATACATCTTGCAGCGGAACTGCCTCTGGCCACCTTGAAAATCTATCTATCATTGTTAGGATATATCTGTACCCTTCACATGATGGAAGTGGGCCCACGAGATCCACATGAACATGGGTGAAACGAGCATCTGGCTCGGCGAATTTCGATGGTAAAAATTTATTCTCGCGAGAGATTTTGGATTTTTGGCAATTAATACATGCCTTGCACCATGCAGCTATCTCCTGGTTCATCTTGGGCCATACATATTGCTGTCTAATCAGCTTAGCTGTTACTTTGCCCGACGGATGCGAGTTTTGATTGTGAAACAGGTTAATAATATCCCGTCTTAATTCTTTAGGGACGTAAGGGCGGAAAACCTGATCTACTAATTCTACGTACACGAAGGTCTTACCGGCTCCCCATTGCAGCTTGGTTAATTTAAGGGGATGACTGGGGTTATCTAATATCGCCGTTAATTCCTCATCCTCTAGCTGCTTTTCTGCTAGCTCCTCTAAAGAAAAAAACGTAGGAAATCTTACGCCCTCGATCCTTGATAAGGAATCTGCTACTGCATTATCCTGTCCAGGAAGATAGCATATTTCCGTATTAAATTCTGCTATATACGATAGCCTTCTACCACGAATTGCTGGGCAATCTTCTACGTTCTGCGCAAGTGCGTAAATGAGCGGCTTATGATCGGTATAAATTTTAAACTCCCGACCCTCAAGATAGTATCTAAAATATTTAAGCGCTTCATAAATAGCTGACAATTCTTTGTCTAAAACACAATAATTCCTTTGCGCAGGCGTGAATTTTTTTGAAAAAAATGCTAATGGTTGCCAGGAGTCACCTACTAATTGCTCCAACGACGCGCCCATCGCGAAGTTCGAAGCGTCCGTTACGACTCTAACTTCCGCGTTGTCTGCTGGGAACGCCAGATAAGCTACCTCTGCTAATTCCTTTTTAGTTTTTTCGAACGCGTCTTCGGCTTCTTTTGTCCATGCTACAGGACGTTTATCTTTTTTCTTAATATCACTAATTAATGCATTTAAATGGCGCTGCGTTTCAGCTGCATGCGGTAAACATTTTCTATAAAAATTAATCATACCTAAATATCTACGCATATCATCTTTAGTCTCTGGCTTAGGGAATTCTACTATAGCTTTAACTTTACTCGGGTCCGGGCGGAATCCTTCCCCGCTTACCTGGTGTCCAAGGAATATTAACTCCGACACGCCGAACTTGCATTTATCCACGTTCAAACGTAAGTGAAACTTGGCGAGCCGTTCAAATACAATTTTAAGGTGTTCCTCGTGCTCCTCTGGCGATATAGATGCAACGAGAATATCATCCACGAACGCGAATGCAAAGTCTAAATCTCCCAGGGCTAGATTGACATACCGCTGGAAGGTTTGAGCGGCATTTCTGAACCCGAACGTCATTACAAGATACTCAAAGAGACCGAAAGGCGTGACAACCGCAGTTTTGGGTATGTCTTCCGGAAAAATTGGTATTTGCAAGAACGCTTGTTCGAGGTCCAGAGCAGAGAATATACTTTTGTCGTGTAAGTTACTCGTAAAATCGTATAAATGCGGCAAGGGATGCCTGTCAGGAACAGTAACGTTATTTAGTTTACGATAATCACCGCAAATACGCCAGCTTTCGTCCTTCTTGGGTACCATATGGATGGGTGTAGCCCACGGACTTTTCGAAGGTCTACAAATACCCTCCTCGACCCATTTCTCGAACGCCTTCTTGGCGGCTCTGAGCTTCTCTGGTGGAAGTCTACGTGGCCTTTGTGCGACGGGGGGTCCCGTTGTTTTAATATAGTGGTATACGCCCCTATGTTTTGCCGGCAAGGGATCTTCTATACCAACTATTGAAGGATACTGGCTTAACAACTTCGCGTATTTATTACCCAGGTCAACGATCGATATTTGAACTAATGCGGCGGTTTTGTTGAATCCTTTGACGGACTCTTGCGTCTCACCATCCACCAGTCTTCTTCTCGTAAGATCTGGTAGTAGATGGTATTGTTTCAGCATATCTCCGCCTAAAATCGCGTATGGCACGTCTGCCACGATAAATGTCCACCCGAATCGTTTATTTTTAAAACCTAGGTCTAATTGCATATGGATTGTACCGTATGTGCTTATTCGCGTGTTATTAGCGGCATATAATTGGAACTTGACAGGTTGCTCGCGTTGACCTTCGCTTTTTGGAACAAGCGAAACTTCTGCGCCCGAATCAATTAGAAATGTTTTACCCGAGACTTTATCTTTAATATGGAGACGTATTGACTCGATACCAGACGCACACGCCTCATCTACGCGTCGGTTTGGGGGTTTAAAGACTTGATAACGTCTTCTCTCCTATTCGGACTTCTCGCGCTATTAGTCGGTCTAAAACTGCTACTTCTTCTGAAATTTTTATTTTTTACGTCCGAATTTTTCCACGCACAGGGTTTTATGCATCTATAAGCCTTATTTCCGTATTTAGCATGATATTTACAAAATTTATTCGCGGATCTACTTCTATTTCTATCTTTATTATCGCGACTACGAGATCTTGTTCGTCTCTCACTAGTATAGTCGCGTTTTTTACTCAATTGATCTTGTACGACTGCTTCTATTCTCGCTATTTCTTCCGCGTTATCTTTACTTTTTTCGACCGCGTTTATCTCCTTTTTACTTTCGCGCAGATTTTTATATACTTCATCCGCGTGTCTAACGAGTGTCGCTTCATCCGTATCTGCACCGTATCCTGCCATATAATATTTAATACTAGGGATGAGGTTATGCCTCCATGCCTCGAGGACCATCTGCCGAGGGATCCGTCCTCTTGCTATATTCAGCATCTCGTTTAGGAACATCGAGGGTTTTTTATCGCCCATTTTATACCCAGCAAAAAGGATTTTAGATTCACTTTCGGCGGATCTTCCGTATTTTTCTAGTAAGTGACTTTTTAATCCTTCGTATCTTTGTCCCGGCAGCAATAATTTAGTAATCTCGGCCGCCTCTTAAATTACGCTTTTATCGAGATTAGTTATCAACGCGTAAAATTTTGCGTTATCGTCCATCGGCCTAGGAAAGTTAATCTGGCTCTCGAAAATGCTAAACCACGTATCCGGGTCATGCTGCCAAAATGGCAAGTTAACATTTCGCGTACCGTAATGGTAACTGCCGCCCCCTACGCCCGGTGTAGGTATGGGAACTTCTTGATTAGTATTTGCAGCGTCGATACGCCTTTGATTATCTAGCGTCGGTATGGGGCCTACTGGTGGTACATTGCCTCCTGTCGGTATATTACCGACCGCGTTATTATTACCGACCATAGCTACTGGTTTACCTACACTCGCTTTCAATGCATCGATCTCTTCACGCATTTTTTCTACTAATTTGTCGCGTTCTTCTAGCTTCGCGAGCCAAACTTTATAATCTCCTGTATATTTATCGCGTAACTGATGCATTCTCTCGCGGTGCGTTCTCTCTTGGGCTTTTACAAACTCCTCGAACCTATTTCCTATTGGTGCTTTATTTGCACCTTTTTCCGCGATGCCCCCGGCAGCCTCCAGCGGACTACTTTGCGGATTTTTTAACCCTATTCTTCGACTATCTACTTGTTCTTTAAATTTATCGTAAGAATTCGGTGTCTGTTGAAGGTCTAAATTATCGTTTATAACCTTATTCACCCTAGCAATTTCCGTGATATTAAACGCGCTGTCATTGTCAACTTCCATGTTAATACTCATTTGCGCGTGTTAACAAAAAGAAAAAATATACGTTGATTAAGATACGCAATGCGCTCCGAAAACGGTCTGTCTAAAATAATTGATCGGTCCAATAATAATTAACTAAATAAACAATTGCAGTACGAGCGGTTAAAATAATAATTCACGCTACACGACTTTAATAAATTAAACAATATAACAAAAATTATATACAATATGTAAAAAATATTACATAAATTATTTACAATTTGAAAACAATTTATGACATAATAAATTAATACGACACGAATTTACATAAATTATATACAATTGAATAAATAAATAAATAAACAACGATACACGAATAAATAAATTAATAACAACACGAATAAATAAATTATCACGACACGCTCGCATATACAACTGAATATTTATTACAATAAATAATCTAGAATACGAATAATATTATAAAATAAAATAATTCTATCCCCCGGTACAAAATTCTCGCTTTGTTTACGAGATAACTTTGGGTCTAAACGCGCCTTGTTTATGTTACTCGACTAACTACTATGCTTTTCAAAACATAAAGGTCGCGTTCTAACGGCTTTTGTCACCTATCAACCTTGAACGGTCACCTCGAGTTCGTTCGAATATTCTAGAATTTTCGATTTCAATATTAAAATTTACCTCGCGAATTTTCTTTGTTCTTGAAATTTTTCGCGAATTTTCTCTCTCCTCGATACACTTACATCAATTTTTCGCATTTACTTATATTTTGCACTTGTAGTATTTCGTGCGTGCAATGACTTACAATTTTTACATTTTCTTTCCTACTTATTATTTATTAATACGTGGAAAATAGGATATTAATTGCTATTAATTTTGATATTTTAAGAATAAATACCTTGTTTGGCCAAGTAAACCCAAGTAGCTTGTACCTATAAAAGAGGCGAAAAGCCAGTAGGCACAGAACTCCAGGACGTCCTTAGCTGCGCAAGATAACATATATGCATTAATTCGCTGCTCTGATAGACTCAGATGCCCCAGAAGCACGTGCCTATAAAAGAGGCTAGAAGCCAGTAGGGAACGTACCCCAAGACTCTTTGTCGCACAACAGCATTGAATATTTAAAAAAACTAAATATTTTATGCTTTCCACTTATTATATATATGTGTATATATTTTATATGTGTATCAATTAAATGAGAAAAGAGAAAAAACTCTACGAACTGACCGCTAAGGTGAATTTTACTTCAACTTATAATAATATACTTTACGCTTATTTCGCGTTTACCATGCTCCGCCCGCACACGCAATACAATTTTTACGTAGAACGTGCGCGCAGTACTTATGTCGCACTTGCTTTCGGAGCTGTGTACAATTCTCTCTTATGACACCTGTACGCGACTTAATTGCACGTTACAGGATATCATATACTCTATGTATTCTAAACTTTCTGTGCACTGTACGCGACTTAGAATGCGCCTGACAGTACACAGAGTTCAAGACTATTTGCGACTTATGCAGAAGAAAAGATTGATGCTTTTCTCTGCGCCGCTAAATAGCTTCCTTTTCTTTAAAAAGAAAATAAAATAACCTCTTTTATCACCTTTGATATTTCCAAAAGGGGCAGCGTGCTGCTTCTCTTTCTCTCTTTACCCTGTCGGTCGGTGGCGATGATGCTCGATGAGAGATGATGCCTCACGACGCGGCTTGAATCCTGCAGAACGTGTCCTGAAGACTCGGTGTCATCAATTGTGGGGCCTGGGACTCCAACCAAAAGCCACACAGTATAGATGAGAGAAGGTAGAGGTTTTGAGGTTAAATAGAATGAATACACGAGAGATATGGTTAAGCGTTGTATTTGCTAAAAGCCAGGGATACAGTCGGTAGTCAAGTGAGAGAGCTGACGCTCTCATGCTCACACGTTAACTCGTCTTTAGGGGGTAGGGTCGTTCATACAGTACATGATTGGTTACTCACACTCCTTCACACGTATATATCCCCACAATATCATGGCGCATCGTACTATTTTTCCAACTTTACGTGTTCTTACAACTATTTTCATGCTTTTATTTATAAATATATCAAAAATATCAACAATAATTTTTAAAATAAACCCCGGATCGAATATTTTCATCAATTAGAACTAAAATTATGACGATTTAAAGTTTAATAAAAAAAAATGCTGAAACTTTAAATAAATATGATATTTACATTAAGGAAACGCAATTTTCGTTAAAGATTAAAATCTGAAGATATAAATTTTTTAATTTAAAAAAAAAGTTATTTTGATGAAAGAATACATAACCATTTATCCTCTTTTTATGGTACATTATTATAATAAAAATTTTTTTTGTTGGAGAATATAATTTTTTGATTAGTTCGAATTTCGCGCCTAGAATTTAAATTTATTTTTTAGGGAGTTGACGCATGTCACCACTAGGTGGCAATGATTCGTTCTTCGCATTCTCATTAACGACTTGACGCGTTTAAAAATATAAGAAAAGAAAGATAAAAAATAAAGATGTTTAAAAAAAATTATTTTTTTTGATCTGTCATTGAACAGAATATCAATAATGGCATCACTGATTGTTAAAATAAAGTGCAAGGATTTAAAAGAAAGGCACAAAAAAGTTGTTTATGATTGCTCCAAAAGTCCGCTTAGAGAATTAGGTAATCTAACGGAGTCTTTGAAGTGCTTGTATCCAAATACTTCTTTCTCTAGAGAAGATGAAGTATGCCCTTCGAGTTACAAAATATTATTAGAAGAAGTGAAAAATGCGCCTATTTCATCGACTTTAAGCAGTCAACAATCTTCCGAAGATTTTATTCATAGTGAGGCTGTGGTAGAACGCTCAACGAGACTTCAAGTAATTTGAAATTAAACATTTCACCAATTAAAATGCCTCAAAGTATCAATATCAAGATGCGAGAATCTTATGCTGTCCGAAAAAGAAAAGAAATGAACGATGCATTTGATTCACAAGTAGCAAGTGAAATGATAAAAGTCTACGATATAACGGATTTGCCCGCATTGAATGAAAATAATGAATGTAAAACAAATGATAAATGGATTAAGAATATTAAAATTGCATTAGATAATTGTTCAAATTTTTTTGAGAAAGTGCGATTGTTGAGTATTCTACCAAGTGATATTTTCAAAAATTATTTATTATCAGTTTTACCACATGTAACTATTTATATGATTGATCAAGCACGATCATTGGTAAATAATAAAAAATTTACAAGCGGTCTGAGAACTATTGTGGCCATTCTTTGGATAGTGAAATTTTAATGAAAGTAAAAGATTATTATTTGAACGATGATTTTAATTGTTCTAGTCAAAGTGCAAATAAAAGCGACACAGTATCTATCAAAGAAAATGGTATAAAAACTAAAAAAGTCAAACGCTTTCTTACGCGAAGTATAAAAGAAATATATCAATTATTTAAAGACGAAAATCCTGAAATGAAAACAAAAATTGGTAAATCAACATTCTACGCTTTAAGACCAAAGTGGGTTATATCACATCCACCCACCGATTTGTGTCTTTGCGTTTACTGCGAGAATCTTTAACTTATGTTAGATGCTTTAAATAATTATAAAAAAACGCTGCCAAGTGCTTTGGCGGAATGCTTTCTCATAGAGTTCTTTGAGTTTCATTAATTTTTTTATATTTATTTGAATGTGATTTTAATATTAAAAAATTGTCTAACATTAATATTTACTCATATTGTACGTTATAAATTTCGAACATATATGCTAGCTGTTTGCTTTTTCAACATTTATAATTTATTTTAAATCATCAAGTAATACAAAAAAAATTTGTTCTATTGAAAAAATGATATAATGTAGTAATAAAAAGAATGATGACAACAAAATTTCTAATCTTTATAAAATGCAATCATATTTATATATAAATACAGTTCATGTTTATGGCTCTATAAAAAAAAAAAAACTACTCTATGAATACCAATTTTCAATAGCTTCCCGTCTAGTTATACAAAAACATAGATGGTATACAAAATTTGAAGCAAATCCATCGAGTAATTTTCGAGATCTAACTGGTTAAATAAATAACATTTTCTTTTCAAAATTTCTCTTTCAAAATTTTAAAAATGCTCTAAAATTAAAACTACACTATGAAAATCAATTTTTGAAAATTTCCCTTCTTTTGGCAGTCGCAAATAATTTCCCTGCAATTTTCAGAACAAATCTATCGAATACTTTACGTAGAATAAAAAAAAAATAAGAAAAGAAGAATCAAAATTTTTTTTTAAATCTTTAAAATTCTCTAAAATTGTAACCGCACTAAGAAAATTAGTTTCCAAAAGCTTATTTTTTTCAGACAATAGCGAATTAATTATATGAAAATTTTGGAGAAAATTTATAGTATGGTTAACGCAAAAAAGAAAATAAATGAAAAATAAAAATTTTTTTGAAAATTTTCAAAGTGCTCTAAAATTAAAACTGCGCTGAGAAAATTAGTATTCCAAAGCTTGTTTTCTTCAGACAGTAGCGAATAAATTGCATACAAATTTCGGAGCAAATCTATCAAATGGTTTTCGTAAAATAGAAAAAAATTAAAAATAAAAATTTTTAAAAAAATTTTAAAAATGCTCTAAAATTAAAAGTGCGCTAAGAAAATTAGTTTACAAAATTTTTAATAATTTTGGCAGTCGAAATAAAGTTCCATACAAATTTTCAAACAAATTCTTCGAGTAGTTTACGTAAAATACAAAAAAAATGAAAAATCGAAATTTTTTAAAAATTCTTAAAATGATTCTAAAAAGAAAACTGCACTAAGAAAACCAATTCCCAATAGCTTCCGCACCAGTTTATCAAAAAATTGAATTGTATGGAAAATTTGAAGTAAATCCATCGAGTAGTTTTTAAGATTTTATTGGCTTAATAAATAGAAACATTTTTTTCAAAAATTTCAAAATGCTCTAAAATTAAAACTGAGCTAAGAAAATCAGTTTTTAAAAATTTATTTTATCCGGGCAATCAGAAATAAATTCCATGCAAATTTTGAAGCAAATTCATCGAGTAGTAAACAAAAAAAAACCAAAAAACGAAAAATCGAATTTTTTTTTTTTTTTTTTAAAACTTTAAAATGAAAACTACGCTGGAAGAACCAAATTATCAATAGCTTCCCAGCAAGTTAGTCACAAAACTAAATTCCATGCAAAATTAGAAGCAAATCCATCGAGTAGTTCTCGAGTTACAGTTTACTAACTGAATTCATACATCCACACACACACACACACACACACACACACACACACACACACACACACACACACATACATACAGACATTTTCTGGAAACCACTTTTTTCGACTCACCGAGTTCAAATATGTACAAATTAATGAAAAAATAGAAAAAAATTTTTTTTACCGATACAATGCTTTCTCTATGAGAAAGCAAAAGAGAATAAACAAGACATTGCAGATTTTGAATTTAAGATATGTTCTTCACTTTTTTGTTCAAAAGATGATATGAAATGTGTACTAAGAGAATGTAAAGAATGTCCCATTGGAGATTCTATTGATTTACAAGTAATTTCTTCGACAGAAGAAGATTTATATGAAGAAATAATTTATGATGTTTAGGAGAAATCAAATTTACTGAATAAAACTAGCACAATTGAAAATTTCTTAATAGAGTTAAGAGAGCGCGCTCTCACTGTAAGTGCTCATAAATTGGTCAAAGAAATTCAACGTATAGCAATTAATGAGGTTAAACTTTTAGCGAAGAATAATGACTTGAAATTAGTTATTCGTGTCGATTTTGCAGAAAATTGGACAGTTCTGCTCCAAAATGAAATTCGAAGCTATCATTGGAGTAAAAACCAAATATCAATATTTACATCAGTATGCTATTTTGGAAATGATAAAACAGTCAGTTATGTCACCATCTCTGACGATATTAAACATGATTTGTCTCATGCCCTAATGGCTATAAATTTAACTATTGACAACTTTAAACAAAAACATATTGCGTAAGATCTTGATGAAATCATAACCATTTCCGATGAAACTGCCAGTCATATTAAAAATAGATATAAATTCTATGAACTTCAAAATTCAAAAGTAAACAGAAAATGGCTTTTTTCTGCAACAGATCGTGGTAAAGGCGCTTGTGACGGTATTGGTAATTTAGTTAAGAGGAGGTCACGTATCTCTGTCCTTTTCTAATCAAAGAATTGACTTTTTTACACAAACTAACAACTTTAGCAGAAGAGAAAGCCGCATCTCGTAATAAAAAGAGCAATATTTTCTTTGATAAGAAAGAATTAATTTTATTGCTTCGTTTACAAGAAAACCTTGAAAAACTTAAATCATAGAGTTTAGGGTGGACAATTTGGTTTTTCAAGGTTTTCTTGAGAACGAAGAAATAAAATTAATTTTTTCTTATCTTATGGCTTTCTCTTCATTTTTTGATAAAGTTATAAGTTTTTGTAAAAAAATCATTTCTTTGATTTGAAAAGGACAGAGATACGTGACCTCCTCTTAAACATTATGCTACCACGCATAATCTGTCCAAGAAGAGTGCAGATTTTACTAGAAACGCTGAAAATTTCGCCTCTTACGTGTCAAAATATACTCTGTCAATTAACATTCTTGTTATCCGCAAGGATAAGTTAGAAGTTTTTCGACAGACAAAAAAATGGAATGGTTAGGAAATGCAAAAGAAATTAAAGGTATTCAAAAGATTCACTGTTGGAAAAGTGAACGGAACCAAATCTACACTGCCAAAACTTTGAGACATGAGTGGCAAGAAGTAAATTGAAAGGTTTTATTCAAATTCGGATTTTTTTATTCATATTAGTTCTCAATTCATTAGTGTTCAATTTGAATGGAATCAGCCTATATATATATATATATATATATATATATATATATATATATATATATATACTAGAGGGGAGGGTACCCCCCTGCTCGCTCCGCTCGCCGACCCCCTATTTGTTATTTAGGTTACATTATCTTTATTTATTTATTTTTATCAAATGTAAAAAATATAATTATTAAAATATATTAAGTTATACTCAAAAATATATTTGAATATTTATTACAAACTCATTTTTGTTTTCCTTATTTATATGATGTTATATAATAAAAGTTTTTATTGTTCATATAGAACCAATTTTCATAAATACTAATATCTTATTAATGTCTGTAGTATTAATAAATTTTTGTTTTTTTACCTAAATTATTAAATTTATAAAGTTTGTATCATAAATATATTTTTATATTTTCCACACCACCTAGTATTTTTAAATACCGAGGTATATATGTAGGTGCGTTTTTTTAGTCGTTTCCCCAGGAGGCCTATTTCCACTCACATATTTAAAAAATGTTTTTTTTTTTAATAAATAAATAAAAAAAATAATTTTTTCATTTATATATTAAAAATAAAAAATAACATCTTTTAAATATATTCGCTGAAATATAAAATATTAAAAATAATATGTATATTAAATTCAATATATTTGAATATAAAAAAAAATATTACTTATACTTACTATTAAACAGTATTTAGAAATTCAAAAATTTTTTTAATTCATAAATTTAGAATATTCAAAAAATTTTACCTATTCTTATTATGACTAAAAATTTTGAAAACAGAAATTTAAAAAATTGTTATGTATTATCCTTTTTTTGTCAATATACTTAGAATTTTTTTCATCTTTTTGTTCTAATTTTTGTAAATCTTGTAGAATTATTTAATATAATTGTTTATAAAATTTTATATAATTTTTTACTTACTTTTATAAATAAAAAATAATATTTCTGGAAAATACTTCTTGTAATTTTTATATGTAATATTAATTATGTATACATAATTCATACATATATTTTGTATAAAAATAAATTATTTTTCAGTATGTAAATTTTTGTTTCCTATTAGATTTCGTACTAAAATTTTTCTTACAATAAATACATAATTCCTTTTTTTGTACGTGAGTTCTTTCATGTTTTCTAATATTTTCAATTTTAATAAATAAGCCACATGTTCTACAACTTATAGTTTTAATATGAATTCTATTTATATGTATTTTTAAAAATTCAGATGTAGAATAAGAATTTTTGCAAAACGGGCATTGAAATACATCCATTTTTCCTATTAATATTAAGTTTGAACATTAATTTTCATTAAATAATAATTTTATAAAAAACTTGGGTAACATTTTAATTATATTTTATACATGGGGATTTATAATTTTATTTAAGTTTAATTTTATTCTGTTTCTATTATATTTAAAAAAAAATAAAATATAATAAGCATAACACATTTAATAATTTACATCAATGACTTTTTAGGGGTCCACCTTTGCTTTATTTGACATTTTCATTGATTGCAATTTTCGACTATAATTATTATTTTTTCTGCTTTTTTCAGCGACAATAAAATAATCTGTCGACTATAATTATTATTTTTTCTGCTTTTTTCAGCGACAATAAAATAATCTGTCACCTTATTTCAGCACTAATAGAAAATTATTCTGTTATCTATTTTTAGCGATAACAGAAATATATTTTAACTCATTTAAGAGGAGGTCACGTATCTCTGTCCTTTTCTAATCAAAGAATTGAGTTTTTTACAGAAACTAATAACTTTAGCAAAAAATGAAAAGAAAGCCGCATCTTGTATCAAAAAAGGAATATTTTCTTTGATAAGGAAGAATTAATTTTATTACTTCGTTTTCAAGAAAACCTTGAAAAACTTAAATCATAGAGGTTAGGGTGGACAATTTGGTTGTTCAAGGTTTTCTTGAGAACAAAGCAATAAAATTAATTTTTTTTTATCAAAGAAAATATTCCTTTTTTTGATACAAGATGCGGCTTTCTCTTCATTTTTTGCTAAAGTTATTAATTTTTGTAAAAAAATCATTTCTTTAATTGGAAAAGGACAGGGATACGTGACCTCCTCTTAAGCAACAATAAAAACATTGTCATCTCATACTGACAACAATAGAATGTCTACTTCGCAACCTAGCGACAACAAATCTGCTTATATTGACGACAATGAAAAAATCATGTAATATGCTACAATACGATTTATTAAAAAAACAAAAAAAAATTTTATGCCGCCATGGTACATGCTGGTCTCAAGCCCAGAAAGACAAAAAAGAATTCAGATACGCACGATTATTAACAATAGCTTACTATCATTGTTATCATAATACTAATATTTAAAAAATTTTGCTAGTATAAAAATAATTTATAAATATACTATTTACAAATATATTCTGTAAATGCAGAGAAGTATTCAATTTGATAAATTTCTATCAATATTAGAAATTAAGAAACAATGCCACTCATGTAAAAAATAAATCATAACATGAAAAGACTAAAACAAGGAGACAAATATAATAAGGGAGGAATACAAGGGTCCAAGGGAGGGCAAGGAAGGAGAAAGGGATTCGAGAAGTGTCAAAGGGGGTCAAGGAAGAGTCGGTGGAAAGAAGTTTCTTACTTATTACGTAAACATTGAAAACAGCCATTTATGTATGCAGCAAAAATGCGTTTTTGAGAGAAATGTTTCAAACAAATGTTTTTGGGTTTTAGACAAGGATCTGAATGAACACATTGAAGCTGACTTTAGCGTCGATCTTAATGGTTATTTCAGGGACAACTTTAATTTTTTAAAAGAAGACCTCTATTTTTGACACTGCTAATCAAAGGGACAGAAAATTTATCATTTAGATATACATCAAGGTCATGTAAACAGAAAATTTTCCATTTTTTCGATTGGCGGTGCCAAAAATAAAGGTTTCCATTTAAAAAAATTAAAGTTTACCTTAAAATAAATGCAGAGATCAATGCCAAGGTCGGCTCTAAGGTCACTATTCAGATCCTTGTCCAAAACCCTTAAACTTTTGTCAAAAAACTTTTTCTCAACAACGCATATTTTTGCTAATAAGAAGGGTTCTAATACTTCATGATGAGTTTGTATATATGTGTGTGTACATACATATATTTTTAAGAAACCGGACTTTTGACGAGTCAACAGTGTTGCCGTACATAGGGAATCGCATTTTCAATTTCAAAATCCTCAAATTTCCGTCGAACTTTGAGGATTTTTGAAATATAAAATATTGGCGGGAAAAAAAGAGTGGGATAATAATAGAAACTGCCACACACCCGCCGAGTATGCGGGATACTAAAACAAGGACGGTACTATCGGAGCGGTTATTTCTAGATTTGGCAACGTCGCAATCCTCAAAAGTCCGTAGCGATATAAATATATATATATATTTTATTACATATATCACATATAAAAAATCAGGAACTAAATTTTCAAAATAAGTATGCAAATTTATCGCAAATTTTAAAAATGTTCATGAGTTGGGAATGTTAGTTTTTAATTTTCAAAAATTAACTTTTTTTTATTAATGTTATAATTATTTTTCTGAATTAGATACGTTCCATATCCAGGAGGAGGCGAGAAATGGGGTGGAAATGGTGTTGGCGATGATCTGTACTCTTTTGGTTTCGATGGTGCTTCTCTTTGGACTGGTGGCCGTAAAACTCAAGTTATGCAAAATCAAATGGAACCTTATATCCGTAAATCAGATGTCATAGGTTGTTCAGTTGATTTAACTGTTCCTGTCATTAATTTTGCCTTGAATGGAATTCCAATCAGTGGCTGTTTCCGAGATTTTAATTTGGACGGTATGTTCTTTCCAGTTATCAGTTGTTCTTCCAAATTGTCATGTAGATTTCTATTGGGTGGCGATCATGGACGTCTAAAATATCAACCACCGGATGAATTTTCACCTCTTGTAGAAAGTTTATTACCGCAACAAATTCTTTCATTAGATCCTTGTTTTTACTTTGGGAATATGAACAAAGTTATTATAGCAGGCCCTTGGTTGATGGAAGACGATACTGCATTTGTACCAGCACCAGTTGATACATCAATGGTCAATTTGCCGCCGTACATTGAACAGATTCGTGATAAATTAGCAGAAAACATTCATGAAATGTGGGCAATGAATAAAATTAACACTGGCTGGACATACGGCGAAGCTAGAGATGATCTCCACAAAATTCATCCCTGTATTGTGCCTTTTGATAAACTGCCAGCTGCTGAAAAACGTTACGATACTCAATTAGCCGTGCAAACATTAAAAACTATTCTTGCTCTTGGTTATTATATTTCAATGGATAAACCACCCTCGAGAATCAAAACTCTCAGATTGCCACAAGATAGATTTACCCAGAGTACTGGCTATAAGCCAGCTCCATTAGATCTTAGTGCCATTACTTTAAATCCCAAAATGGAGGAACTCGTTGATCAATTAGCCGAGAATACGCATAACCTTTGGGCTAAGGAGCGAATTAGTCAAGGTTGGACTTATGGATTGAATGAGGATTCTCAGATGAAAAGAAGTCCGCATCTTGTGCCTTATCCAAAAGTAGATGACGCCATAAAAAAAGCAAATAGAGATACAGCTAGCGAAACGGTTAGAACCCTCCTAGTTTATGGATATATGTTAGATCCACCTACTGGAGAGCAGCATGAAGGTAAGGTTAAAAATAATTATTTCTTTTCACTAAAATTTGTTAATTGTAATCAGTTAGTTTCATTCTTGATAGAAATTGAAATATGAATTTGTCGAGGAATGTATATGTACCTATACGAATGACTAAAATAGATTGCTCTCACTCATAATAATTCTTTAAAATCTAAGAAAAGAGTGCGAATATTTTTAGATGTTTTTGTGAATTCTTTTAAAAATTTATTGTGTTATACACATATATATATATATATATATATATATATATATATATATGGAACGTTTCACGTCAACTCACCTAACAAAAAAATAGGATTCGTCGAAAATCTGTGAAAATGTTCTATTTGATACCCAAAATATACAAAAAAAATTTTAGAGGTCCAGGTCAAAGGGGTCAGGATTCGAACATGATGGAATTTTTCGAATTTTCCAAATTTTTTGCTAAATAAATATTTTAATGAATTTTTTCTTCAAAAACTATCAATTTTTCGTTAAAACTTAATAGAATACTTTTTCTTGGAAATTAGATGTATAATTCACCTGAATTTCTGTAAATTATAATATACTGATCTTCATGCTTACTGGATCGATTTAAACATACTATTTAGTATATCTAAAAATCGAGCAGGTTAAATTGGCCTTTTAAGGTCTTATTTTTTTTGTTTTTTATGAGGAAAAAATATACGAAGCCTCCAGTTTGGCAGCCTTCTCAAAGTTACTTAATTGTGCAAAAAAGTCTGAATAAATCGTTATTTTGGATCAATGATGAGATTCGTGATTTTTTTTCTGAAAAAGTATTGATTTTTGGGACAAATGTATGAAAATGTTTTTTATTGGAAATTGTATGTAAAATGTATGTAAATTTTTGTAAACCATTATTTGCTAAACATCACAAATTATAAATAAAATTTTGAAATTTTAAAATTTATTTTTTGTAAAATTTTTAGTATATATGGTTCATAATGTCTTAAATTACAATTTGTAAAAATATATTTATATTCTACACATGATTTCCAATAAAAATCATTTTCATACATTTGTCCCAAAAATCAATACTTTTTCAGAAAAAAAATCACGAATCTCATCATTGATCCAAAATAACGATTTTTTCAGACATTTTTGCACAATTAAGTAACTTTAAAAAGGCTGCCCAGCTGGAGGCTTCGTATATTTTTTCCTCATAAAAAAACAAAAAAAATAAGAACTTAACGGCATGTCGGAGCTGCAGCAATCGAGTTTTGCGTTTTTTATTTTATCAATATCTTTTTAAATTCTTAAATTAAACAAATATAATGACTTGTCCGCACTAAAGCTATATTTATACAATAATTTTTGTTAAAATAAAAAATCATTTGGACTTGTTATTTTTTTATGAGCTTGGATTGGAAATTAGATATCAAACTCGACAAACCTAACCTTAAAATACGACATATTGAAAGTTTTTATTATAACTTTGTATCTATAATATTTTGGTGGATTTCTTGAGTTGTCCGCACTAGAGTTTAATCTTACAAATTTTTTCTTTGTAGCAAAGAAACTCGATTAAACGCATCGTTTATTCATAAGTTAAGATTGGAAATATTATTAGAAGGCGGACAGCTCCGTCATGCTCTTAAAAAGCCAATTTAACCTGCTCGATTTTTAGATATACTAAATAGTATGTTTAAATCGATCAAGTAAGCATAAAAATCAGTATATTATAATTTGCAAAAATTCAGGTGAATTCTGCATCTAATTTCCAAGAAAAAGTATTCTATTAAGTTTTAACGAAAAATTGATACACGGAAATGACAGATAACAGCTAGGCTATATTTGTCACATTAGTGATCAATGTGTGTCGAAAATTTTGAGTTTCCACATAGATGGGCGATGTGTGCACGCCGAATTTCTATGTTTGCGCATTGTCTAACTACACTCAACTCATAGGAGGTTGTCACACTGATCATCATTTATTTTCGCACTGCTTGTCAATGTGTAAACATAGAAATTTTAAATCTGACATGTATGGAAAAAAAATTAATTAAAATGAAACTAAGGTTATGATCCTCGGTATTAATTAATATCTGAATTGGAAGATAATTGTGACTTTAATATATTAATTAGTGCTATTGTAATTATAAAATTTTTAATTTAGTCAAAAACATTATGATTAATAATTTTAACGTGAGAAATTTTTGCTGTTAGCAATTCAATGTTGAAATCATTAAAAATTATGTGGGTGGAGTTCGATGTTTCGAAAATCTGTTATTTTTTTGAGCTTAAAAATTTCCAATATCACATTCTTATTATTTATATAAATTGAATAGAAATTTCGTTTTTAATTCATGTTTGTAATCGAAATGTATTCATTCAAATAAATTATAATTAATATTTAGAACTGTAATAAGTATTCAGATAATAATATAATGATGAGGTACTTTGAAATTTCTAATATAGTATTTCAATGTATTTTTTTTTAATACTTGTTGAAAATTTCATTAAAAAACCCGAAATATTTCATCATTTTACGGTGTTCTGTATACTTGTTACAATTCTAAAGCGATTATAATTTATACGAATAAATGCATGACGATAACAAACATGAATTAAAAATTGACTTTCTATACAATTTAAATAAATATTATGAAAAAGCCATTTGAAATTTCAAAATTCTAAAAAAAGATAATGGACTTTCGAAACATTGAACACTACGTATATTATTTTCAATGATTGAATTGCTAACAGCAATAATTTCTCATGTTAAAATTAATAATAATAATGTTTTTGATTAAATTAAAAATTTTATAATTAGAATAGCACTAATTAATATATTAAAGTCACAATTATCTTCCAATTCAAATATTCATTGATACCGAGGATCATAACCTTAGTTTTATTTTAATTTATTTTTTTTCCATACATGTCAGATTTAAAATTTCTATGTTTACACATTGACAAGCAGTGCGAAAATAAAAGATGATCAGTGTGACAACCTTCTATGAGTTGAGTATAGTTAGACAATGCGCAAACACAGAAATTCGGCGTGCACACATCGCCCATCTATGTGGAAACTCAAAATTTTCAACACACATTGATCACTAATGTGAAAAATATAGCCTAACTGTTATCTGTCATTTCCGTGTAGTTTTTGAGGAAAAAATGCATTAAAATATTTATTTAGCAAAAAATTTGGAAAATTCGAAAAATTCCAACACGTTTAAATCCTGACCCCTTTGACCTGGACCTCTAAAATTTTTTTTGTATATTTTGGGTATCAAATAGAACATTTTCACAGATTTTCGACGAATTCTATTTTTTTGTTAGGTGAGTTGACGTGAAACGTCCCATGTATACAGTAAGACCGTCTGAAAACCAAACATAGGAGTCCGCCCCTCACTTGCTTCTAGTCCTCACTTTGCGACCATATAATGTGCTAGCAGTTCCATGCACAACACTTCGACTTTGTTATGTTGGCTAAAGTGGCATAATTAAAGAAGAAAATTCAAAAATATAGAAAACAAAAATAGTATTAGCATTTTTCCTTATGATAATTAAGATGAAAAAAACAAGAAAAAGTGACTTAAAAAAATTAATTAACTAAAAAACGAATTAATTAAAAAATTAATTTATATTAATAGTAGTGTTTATAATTAATTTATATTAATCTTAGTTTTTTAAAATAAATATTTTCTCTTTGAAAATATTTATTTTAAATCACTAAGCATTAAGAATTTTTGTATCGAAATGTATTAATTTTGAAATAAAGAGATTTATTTTGTTTATAACTAAAAATATTTATTTCCAAAAAAGCGAGAAAAATTTTTCTACTTTATTTTATTTAGTAATTTAATGAGGAAAAATTAATGTTCGCTAATTAAAAATTAATCGCTTATTTAAAATTTATGAAATAATATTTTATTATCTTTAATAATTAATCAATTTTTCATAACTTAATGATGAATTAATTAATTTATTTGATAAAATATATTTCTTTTTTATATTTATTAAAAAATGTCAGTATTATTAAAAATATAAGAGTATTTTATTTATAATAATATCCTTCGCTTGCGCGCATGCATTTTCTAATTAAGATGAAAATAAGAGGTAAAGAGTTATTATAAAATTTTTTTATTTTTAAGTACATATAAAATATTGTCATATAAAATATTAAACTATACATATAAAATATTAAAGTGTACATATAAATATTAAATACATATAAATATTTAAATGAATCCTATAACATAAATAAACTGTGAAATAAAAATAGTTTAACTTTGCGTTTAACGGCTTCTGGGATGTTGTTGCTTATTTCTATAATTCTTTCTTGCAAAGTTGGGAGTGTATAAGCAGCAAGTCCATCATATAATTTATTTTTAAGATGTCCCCAATAAAAAAAAATCTAGAGGTGTGAGGTCTGAAGATCGCGCAGGCCAAACCATATTTGGACTACGTAGTCTAATCCATCTTGCAGGAAATTCCTGTTCAAGATATTGGCGAATAGCTACAGGGTTGTGAGGTGCTGCTCCATCTTGTTGAAACCAAACTTGAATCTAAAAAATTAATAAAAAGTTAGTTTCATCGTTCATCTTAAAAATAAATTTTTATATTTAGTGATTTATTGTAACTAAAATAATATGTTTGAACTTTGAAAAAAAAAAAAATAATGTTAATATGATATTTTTCTCAATTTAAATTTTAAAAAAGCCAATAGTATTTTTATTTAAAGAAATTTTCGTTTCATAAAAATTATAAGCTACATGTATGTATTTGGTTCATTTACAAATATAAAAATATTCATTAATAATAAGGTTAATTATTGTTTTCTTCTTAAATTTAATTTTTTTTTAACGTCGCTATATTTATGTTATGCTAAACAGCGACGGAGCTTGTAAGTGTGTTTTTGAACAAAGCACATGTAACGTACAGTGGTGCTTGCATCAATTGGTTGCCGAGAGCGGGATTAGAACTCAAAAACCCAAGATTACGAATCCAACGCTCTACCGAATAAGCCACAAACCGACTCTAAATTAAATCTAATGTTAAAAAATTAAAGATTTTTTCACTTTAAAACAGAAAAATTATTGAAAGAAAAATGATTTAATTATACCCACAATGAGAGTGAGACCTATTAAATATTTTAATAAAATAAAAATTTATATGATTAAACAATACGTACACCTCTTCTTTCTTCAATGTGTCGAATATGTGGGATAACTTGTTCTTGTAACATTCGCAAATAATTATCTTGTCTGAGATTTCCATTAATAAAATAAGGACCAATTATTTCTGTATCTATCATACCTGCCCAAACGTTCAGAGACTGCTGATATTGACTATTGACGTCATATACAAACGTTGGTGCTGATTTTGATCGATATCTGCACTGCTGTGAATTTGGCGCTCGATATAATCTGAACTTACATTCATCAGTAAAACATATTCGGTGAAGTAAGTCATTTTCATCATTGTTAATACGATTCATCATGTCTTCACAAAAATACATTCGTCGTTCGAAATCATTAAGGCGATTGTATAAAGTTTGATGTTTCTGGGGTTTATATGATTTGTATTTATTTTCCTTCCATACCTTATTAACACTTGTTTTACTTATTCCTATCAAATTAGCTATTTCACGTCCACACATAGAAGGATTGATTTCCGCTACAGCGCAAATTTGAATGGCGGTTTCCTCAGGCAATTGACGCAAAGGATAACGTATTTCATAACTGGGATTAACGTTACCTGTTTCTAGATACCTTGAGCGAGTGTTTATAATAGTGCTCGTACAAGGTACCAGCCGACCTGGAAATCTTTCGCGCCAAAATATACGCACTTGTTCCGCACTGTAATCGCGATAAGTTTTGCACATAAAAGTTAGCTCATCGAGTATAAATTTTGATAAGTTAGGCATTTTTAATGTCCGTAAATATAAAAATACACAAACGATGATACGAAGAAAGAAATAAAATAAGAATAAACAAAATTAACAAAAAATTCAATATTATAAAAAATTATTTCACAAAAATACAAAACAACAAGCATAAAACTAAAATAATAATTATTTAATATTAAATTACTAAGCTTTTATGCTACACTTACAATTACACTAAAAAAGTAAAAAGAAACGATTTATAACTATATAAAATTATTTAAAAACTATAAAAAGACAAATATAAAACAAAAATAAAATTTTTTTTACAACTATTAAAAATAAGAATAAAACAAACAATCAAAAGCTTAAAAATATTAAAAAGAAAGGATTTTAAACTAAAACGAGATTTCCAAGCCGACTGCATCGAGTAAACGACAAAAACTGAGTACCACAACATTTTTCAAAAGCAGAAAATTTAAAAATTAGTAGAAAACTGTTTGTTTAAATTGCCTGAACAATGAAGTTGTTCAGAAATAAGACGCAGAAAGGTCAAGTTTTTTTGTCTTAAACGCTAGTGTTATACACTTCATTGCATCGCTACAGAATAGAACAGAAACATATGGAGAAAAATACTTTCTCAATATTAAAAAATCAAAAAATAATTTTATACCTTTTAATACGATTTATTTTTATAATGTATGTTTTTATACATATTTTTTTTCTTTAGTTATCATTTTAGTAAACTATTGAGAAATTTTGCATCAAATGATTTTTTTAATTATTTAGTGCCTTTTTGTAGAATCAGTAAATTAAGAAATCATTTAGCATTTCTTTTTTATTTAGATCCATGTGAAACTATTGTTTTAAGTTTATATCAAGCTGAACATGGTTTGTATCTAAAAATTGTTACATCTAATTGTTGTACAATTTAATAAAAATCCAAAAATATTACAATATTATGTTTTTGAATTAGATTAAAATTATATACGTTTTATTAAAAAAATATGAAATAAACAAATTTCAATCAATAATCTTTGTGCACTTATTTACTTTTATATAAAATTTTTTCATATAAATCAAAATTTTCAACTAAAAGTATTGATTAAAATTTGTTCACTTACTAATTTTTTTCTATTAAAAAGTATCTAACTTCCATCCAATTTTAAAATAGAAATAGTATCATTAACAGATTTATTATTGACTTCTATTAAATTGTACAAAAATTAGATATAATAATTTTTGGATATGAACTATATCAAGCAAACTAGATTGAAACATGGGAAGTTCTTCCGATTTTTAAAATAATAAGTGAAAATTAATGTTCTTGCAAATAAATTCAATTTTAATATTTCTGTTGCGATTCAATAAGTATAAAATATAAATTTAACTAAAATGTATTTTTGCTTTTTATATTTTGTCATCTTTCACATTTTTTACACAAACATTCATATTTTTTGAACGAATGTTTCTTTTAAATCTTTATTTTTACATTTATCTTATAATGTATAATTACTATTTAATAAAATAAACATGTTTAGAATTTTAAGTCGCTACAACTCCGCCAGATTTAAAAAAAATAACTTTTAAAAACGTAAGAAACGTGAGGAATACTATGTTTCAAATACAATGCTTTCTCTATAAGGAAGCAAAGAAAATTGGTGAAAGGGGATAGAAAAAAAGGGTTTCTTGTTTTTTCTAGCATTCCAATAATTTCTCGACAATTTATGAACAAGCAGTTAGTCATATTCTTTTACTCTGCGAAACATATGGGGTTTTATTGACTTGTTTGTGTATTTATGTAATACACGTTCACGGCAAAAGAAATTTATTAATTCTCAGTCAATTTTCAGTTAGAAAATATTCAATTGATTGTGTATTGTGTACGCTTTTTATTTTCATTTTATGTATTTTTATGTATTTTTATTTTTATTTTTCTTTTAAATTTTAATATTATGACTGATAAATAATGATTGCCTGTTTTTAATTTGTTGTGTTATTGCATGTATTGTTTTCTAATCTTAATTATTCCTGTATTATCTGTTGTTTATCTGTGATATCACTTTTTATTGTGACTTAATTTTTCAGTATTATTAGGGTTAGTTATTCGACTGTGATATCAACTTTAAGTGCAATATTTATTTGTAATCTTATATTGTATTACACGCCTTTTGTATATTTAATACTAACAAATTATTATCTAATCTAATCTTATCTAATTGAAATTACCAATTATTCAGAATTAAAATTTCGAAGTTAATTATTTTTCGAAAAAAGCAATTTTTTAAAAATAATTTAAATGAAATATTTATTTATCAATAAATAAAAAAAAATAAAATCGATTCATAAATGAATAAAATGAAATGGAAAATTTCTATTTTTTTAAAAAAAATAAATATTTTTGTTAAGAAATAAAATGATTGGCTTCATTTAAAAAATAAATATTTTTATTCAGAAACAAAATGATTTGATGAATTTCCAGTTCGGAACGTTGGTAAGCAACACTCCTAAGGTAAAAAAATTTTTTTTTAATTCCGAAATTTGTTTCCTTTAAAAAATAATATACTTCAATATTTTAATTTTAAATAATTAGTAACTTTAATTCAATATTTTCTGCTCTTAAATTTACTTAGGATTAATAAATTTCTTTTACCATTCTTATTGAAATGTAATACAAAAATTCAAATCTAATTAATTTACAAAAATATCAGTTTCAATTTATCATTTCAAAAACCAGAAGATTTCTACATAAAAAATAAATGGTTAATAATTTCTTGATTTTTCTATCCCTTACAGAGAAAAACTATAATCGATAACCGTAGTGAACTATAGTCTAGGATTGTAGTAATACTATATTCATGAATTATAATAAATTATAGTACTAAAGTATAGTTTCTTATTATTTTCGCACTACTATAATCGGAGAATATATTAATCATAATGTTTACATACTATAGGTCTATAGTTGGTCGTCTTATAGTGCACTGATAGGTTTATAGTTTATAGACTCATCATTTATGGGTTTATGGTTTATAAGTTTATGGTTTATGAGTTTATGGTTTATGAGTTTATGGTTTATGAGTTTATGGGTTTATGGGTTAATGGTTTATAAGTTTATGGTTAATGGGTTATAAGTTTATGGTTTATGGGTTTATGGTTTATGGGTTATGGTTTATGGGTTATGGTTTATGGGTTTATGGTTTATGGGTTATGGTTTATGGGCTTATGGTTTATGGGTTAATGGTTTATGGATTTGAAGTTTATGGGATAAGGTTTATGGGTTCATGGTTTATCGGTTCATGGTTTATGGGTTTATAGCTTATTAATTTATGTTTTATGGGTTTATAGGTTTATGGTTTATAGGTATATGGTTTATAAGTTAATAGGTTTATGGTTTATAATTTTATGGTTTATGGTTTATGGGTTTATGGATTATGGGTTTATGGATTATAGGTTTATGGTTTATGGGTTTATAGGTTTATGTTTTATGAGTTTCTGATTTATGGGTTTATGGGTCATAGGCTTATGGTTAAAGGATTAAACGAGTTTATTGTTTATGGTGTTATGGTTTATGGTATTATGGTTCATGGGTTTATGGTTTACGGGTTTATAGTTAATGGTTTATGGGTTCATAGGTTATGGGTGTATGGTTTATATGTTTATGGTTTATGGGTTTATGGTTTGTGGGTTTATAGCTTATGGGTTAATAGTTCATGGGTTTATGGTTAATGGGCTTATGATTCATGGGTTTATGGATTATGCTTTATATGTTTATGGTTTATGGGTTTGTGGTTTTTGGGTTGATGGTTCATAGGTTAATGGTTGATGGGTTAATAATTTATAGGTTTATGGGTTATGGGTTTATGAGATTATGATTTACGAGTTTATTGTTTATGGTCTCATAGATTGTTGGTTCATTGTTTATGGGTTTATAGTTTTATGGTTTATGGTATTATGGTTTATGAGTTAATGGTTTATGGGATTATGATTTATGGGTTTATAGTTTATGGTATATAGGTTTATGAGTTTATGGTTTATGGGTTTATGGTTTATGGGTTTATGGTTTATGGGTTTATGGTTTATGGGTTTATGGTTTATGGGTTTATGGGTTTATGGTTTATGGGTTTATGGTTTATGGGTTTATGGTTTATGGGTTTATGGTTTATGAGTTTATTGTTTATGGTCTCATAGATTGTTGGTTCATTGTTTATGGGTTTATAGTCTTATGGTTTATGGTGTTATGGTTTATGAGTTAATGGTTTATGGGATTATGATTTATGGGTTTATAGTTTATGGTATATAGATTTATGGGTTTATGGTTTATGGGTTTATGGTTTATGGGTTTATGGTTCATGGGTTTATAGTTTATGGTTTATGTGTTTATGGTTTCTGGTTTATGGGTTCATGTTTTATGAGTTTGTGGTTTATGCGTATATGGTTTATGAGTTTATGGTTTAAGGATTTATAGTTTATGGTTTTGGGGTTTATGGGTTTATGGTTTATGGGTTTATGGTTTATGGGTTTATGGTTTATAGGTTTATGTTTTATGAGTTTCTGATTTATGGGTTTATGGGTCATAAGCTTATGGTTAAAGGATTTATGGGTTTATGGTTTATAGGTTTATTATTTATGGTTTATGGGTTAATGGTTTATGGGTTTATGGTTTATGGGTTGATGGTTTGTTAGTTCATGGTTTATAGGCTTATGTTTTATGGGTTTATGGTTTATTAGTTTATAGTTTAAGGGTTTATGGTTTATGGTATTATGGTTTACGGGTTTATAGTTAATGGCTTTTGGGTTCATAGGTTATGGGTGTATGGTTTATATGTTTATGGTTTATGAGTTTATGGTTTGTGGGTTTATAGCTTATGAGTTAATGGTTCATGGGTTTATGGTTAATGGGTTTATGATTCATGGGTTTATGGATTATGCTTTATATGTTTATGGTTTATGGGTTTATGGTTTATGGGTTGATGGTTCATAGGTTAATGGTTGATGGGTTTATAATTTATAGGTTTATGGGTTATGGGTTTATGGGATTATGATTTACGGGTTTATTGTTTATGGTCTCATAGATTGTTGGTTCATTGTTTATGGGTTTATAGTTTTATGGTTTATGGTGTTATGGTTTATGAGTTAATGGTTTATGGGATTATGATTTATGGGTTTATAGTTTATGGTATATAGGTTAATGAGTTTTTGGTTTATGGGTTTATGGTTTATGGGTTTATGGTTTGTAGGTTTATGGTTTATGAGTTTATGGTTTATGGGTTTATGGTTTATGGGTTTATGGTATATAGATTTATGGGTTTATGGTTTATGGGATTATGGTTTATGGGTTTATGGTTCATGGGTTCATAGTTTATGGTTTATGTGTTTATGGTTTCTGGTTTATGGGTTCATGTTTTATGAGTTTGTGGTTTATGCGTATATGGTTTATGAGTTTATGGTTTAAGGATTTATAGTTTATGGTTTTGGGGTTTATGGGTTTATGGTTTATGGGTTTATGGTTTATGGTTTTATGGTTTATAGGTTTATGTTTTATGAGTTTCTGATTTATGGGTTTATGGGTCATAGGCTTATGGTTAAAGGATTAAACGAGTTTATTGTTTATGGTGTTATGGTTTATGGTCTTATGGTTTATGGGTTTATGGTTTACGGGTTTATAGTTAATAATTTATGGGTTCAAAGGATATGGGTGTATGGTTTATATGTTTATGGTTTATGGGTTTATGGTTTATGGTTTATGGGTTTATAGCTTATGGGTTAATGGTTCGTGGGTTTATGGTTAATGGGTTTATGATTCATGGGTTCATGGATTATGCTTTATATGTTCATGGTTTATGGGTTTATGGTTTATGGGTTTATGGTTTATGGGTTTATGGTTTATGGGTTTATGGTTTATGGGTTCATGGTTTATGGGTTTATGGTTTATGGGTTTATGGTTTATGGGTTTATGGTTTATGGGTTTATGGTTTATGGGTTTATGGTTTATGGGTTTATGGTTTATGGGTTTATGGTTTATGAGTTTATTGTTTATGGTCTCATAGATTGTTGGTTCATTGTTTATAGGTTTATAGTCTTATGGTTTATGGTGTTATGGTTTATGAGTTAATGGTTTATGCGATTATGATTCATGGGTTTATAGTTTATGGTATATAGTTTTATGGGTTTATGGTTTATGGGTTTATAGCTTATGGGTTAATGGTTCGAGGGTTTATGGTTAATGGGTTTATGATTCATGGGTTCATGGATTATGCTTTATATGTTTATGGTTTATGGGTTTATGGTTTATGGGTTTATGGTTTATGGGTTTATGGTTTATGGGTTCATGTTTTATGAGTTTGTGGTTTATGCGTATATGGTTTATGAGTTTATGGTTTAAGGATTTATAGTTTATGGGTTTGGGGTTTATGGGTTTATGGTTTATGGGTTTATGGTTTATAGGTTTATGGTTAATGGGTTTAAGGTTTATGGGTTCATGATTTTTGGGTTCATGGTTTATGGGTTCATAGTTTATTAATTTATGTTTTATGGGTTTATAGGTTTATGGTTTATAGGTTTATGGTTTATAAGTGAATGAATTTATGGTTTATAATTTTATGGTTTATGGTTTATGGGTTCATGGATTATGGGTTTATGGATTATGGGTTTATGGTTTATGGGTTTATAGGTTTATGTTTTATGAGTTTCTGATTTATGGGTTTATGGGTCATAGGCTTAAGGTTAAAGGATTAAACGAGTTTATTGTTTATGGTGTTATGGTTTATGGTTTACGGGTTTATAGTTAATAAATTATGGGTTCATAGGATATGGGTGTATGGTTTATATGTTTATGGTTTATGGGTTTATGGTTTATGGGTTTATAGCTTATAGGTTAATGGTTCATGGGTTTATGGTTAATGGGTTTATGATTCATGGGTTTATGGATTATGCTTTATATGTTTATGGTTTATGGGTTTATGGTTTATGGGTTTATGGTTTATGGGTTTATGGTTTATGAGTTTATGGTTTATGGGTTTATGGTTTATGGGTTTATGGTTTATGGGTTCATGGTTTATGAGTTAATTGTTCATGGTCTCATAGATTGTTGGTACATTGTTTATGGGTTTATAGTCTTATGGTTTATGGTGTTATGGTTTATGAGTTAATGGTTTATGGGATTATGATTCATGGGTTTATAGTTTATGGTATATAGGTTTATGGGTTTATGGTTTATGGGTTTATGGTTTATGGGTTTATGGTTTATGGTTTTATGGTTTATGGGTTTATAGTTGATGGTTTATGTGTTTATGGTTTCTGGTTTATGGGTTCATGTTTTATGAGTTTGTGGTTTATGCGTATATGGTTTATGAGTTTATGGTTTAAGGATTTATAGTTTATGGGTTTGGGGTTTATGGGTTTATGGTTTATGGGTTTATGGTTTATAGGTTTATGGTTAATGGGTTTAAGGTTTATGGGTTCATGGTTTATGGGTTCATAGCTTATTAATTTATGTTTTATGGGTTTATAGGTTTATGGTTTATAGGTTTATGGTTTATAAGTGAATGGGTTTATGGTTTATAATTTTATGGTTTATGGTTTATGGGTTCATGGATTATGGGTTTATGGTTTATGGGTTTATGGTTTATGGGTTTATGGTTTATGGGTTTATGGTTTATGGGTTTATGGGTTTATGGTTTATGGGTTTATGGTTTATGGGTTTATGGTTTATGGGTTTATGGTTTATGGGTTTATGGTTTATGAGTTTATTGTTTATGGTCTCATAGATTGTTGGTTCATTGTTTATGGGTTTATAGTCTTATGGTTTATGGTGTTATGGTTTATGAGTTAATGGTTTATGGGATTATGATTTATGGGTTTATAGTTTATGGTATATAGATTTATGGGTTTATGGTTTATGGGTTTATGGTTTATGGGTTTATGGTTCATGGGTTTATAGTTTATGGTTTATGTGTTTATGGTTTCTGGTTTATGGGTTCATGTTTTATGAGTTTGTGGTTTATGCGTATATGGTTTATGAGTTTATGGTTTAAGGATTTATAGTTTATGGTTTTGGGGTTTATGGGTTTATGGTTTATGGGTTTATGGTTTATGGGTTTATGGTTTATAGGTTTATGTTTTATGAGTTTCTGATTTATGGGTTTATGGGTCATAGGCTTATGGTTAAAGGATTTATGGGTTTATGGTTTATAGGTTTATTATTTATGGTTTATGGGTTAATGGTTTATGGGTTTATGGTTTATGGGTTGATGGTTTGTTAGTTCATGGTTTATAGGCTTATGTTTTATGGGTTTATGGTTTATTAGTTTATAGTTTAAGGGTTTATGGTTTATGGTATTATGGTTTACGGGTTTATAGTTAATGGCTTTTGGGTTCATAGGTTATGGGTGTATGGTTTATATGTTTATGGTTTATGGGTTTATGGTTTGTGGGTTTATAGCTTATGAGTTAATGGTTCATGGGTTTATGGTTAATGGGTTTATGATTCATGGAGTTATGGATTATGCTTTATATGTTTATGGTTTATGGGTTTATGGTTTATGGGTTGATGGTTCATAGGTTAATGGTTGATGGGTTTATAATTTATAGGTTTATGGGTTATGGGTTTATGGGATTATGATTAACGGGTTTATTGTTTATGGTCTCATAGATTGTTGGTTCATTGTTTATGGGTTTATAGTTTTATGGTTTATGGTGTTATGGTTTATGAGTTAATGGTTTATGGGATTATGATTTATGGGTTTATGGGTCATAGGCTTATGGTTAAAGGATTTATGGGTTTATGGTTTATAGGTTTATTATTTATGGTTTATGGGTTAATGGTTTATGGGTTTATGGTTTATGGGTTGATGGTTCGTTAGTTCATGGTTTATAGGCTTATGTTTTATGGGTTTATGGTTTATTAGTTTATAGTTTAAGGGTTTATGGTTTATGGTATTATGGTTTACGGGTTTATAGTTAATGGCTTTTGGGTTCATAGGTTATGGGTGTATGGTTTATATGTTTATGGTTTATGGGTTTATGGTTTGTGGGTTTATAGCTTATGAGTTAATGGTTCATGGGTTTATGGTTAATGGGTTTATGATTCATGGGTTTATGGATTATGCTTTATATGTTTATGGTTTATGGGTTTATGGTTTATGGGTTGATGGTTCATAGGTTAATGGTTGATGGGTTTATGATTTATAGGTTTATGGGTTATGGGTTTATGGGATTATGATTTACGGGTTTATTGTTTATGGTCTCATAGATTGTTGGTTCATTGTTTATGGGTTTATAGTTTTATGGTCTATGGTGTTATGGTTTATGAGTTAATGGTTTATGGGATTATGATTTATGGGTTTATAGTTTATGGTATATAGGTTAATGAGTTTTTGGTTTATGGGTTTATGGTTTATGGGTTTATGGTTTGTGGGTTTATGGTTTATGGGTTTATGGTTTATGGGTTTATGGTTTATGGGTTTATGGTATATAGATTTATGGGTTTATGGTTTATGGGTTTATGGTTTATGGGTTTATGGTTCATGGGTTTATAGTTTATGGTTTATGTGTTTATGGTTTCTGGTTTATGGGTTCATGTTTTATGAGTTTGTGGTTTATGCGTATATGGTTTATGAGTTTATGGTTTAAGGATTTATAGTTTATGGTTTTGGGGTTTATGGGTTTATGGTTTATGGGTTTATGGTTTATGGGTTTATGGTTTATGGGTTTATGGTTTATAGGTTTATGTTTTATGAGTTTCTGATTTATGGGTTTATGGGTCATAGGCTTATGGTTAAAGGATTAAACGAGTTTATTGTTTATGGTGTTATGGTTTATGGTCTTATGGTTTATGGGTTTATGGTTTACGGGTTTATAGTTAATAATTTATGGGTTCAAAGGATATGGGTGCATGGTTTATATGTTTATGGTTTATGGGTTTATGGTTTATGGTTTATGGGTTTATAGCTTATGGGTTAATGGTTCGTGGGTTTATGGTTAATGGGTTTATGATTCATGGGTTCATGGATTATGCTTTATATGTTTATGGTTTATGGGTTTATGGTTTATGGGTTCATGGTTTATGGGTTTATGGCTTATGGGTTCATGGTTTATGGGTTTATGGTTTATGGGTTCATGGTTTATGGGTTTATGGTTTATGGGTTTATGGTTTATGGGTTTATGGTTTATGGGTTTATGGTTTATGGGTTTATGGTTTATGGGTTTATGGTTTATGGGTTTATGGTTTATGAGTTTATTGTTTATGGTCTCATAGATTGTTGGTTCATTGTTTATAGGTTTATAGTCTTATGGTTTATGGTGTTATGGTTTATGAGTTAATGGTTTATGCGATTATGATTCATGGGTTTATAGTTTATGGTATATAGTTTTATGGGTTTATGGTTTATGGGTTTATGGTTTATGATTTATGGGTTTATAGCTTATGGGTTAATGGTTCGAGGGTTTATGGTTAATGGGTTTATGATTCATGGGTTCATGGATTATGCTTTATATGTTTATGGTTTATGAGTTTATGGTTTATGGGTTTATGGTTTATGGGTTTATGGTTTATGGGTTCATGTTTTATGAGTTTGTGGTTTATGCGTATATGGTTTATGAGTTTATGGTTTAAGGATTTATAGTTTATGGGTTTGGGGTTTATGGGTTTATGGTTTATGGGTTTATGGTTTATAGGTTTATGGTTAATGGGTTTAAGGTTTATGGGTTCATGATTTTTGGGTTCATGGTTTATGGGTTCATAGTTTATTAATTTATGTTTTATGGGTTTATAGGTTTATGATTTATAGGTTCATGGTTTATAAGTGAATGGGTTTATGGTTTATAATTTTATAGTTTATGGTTTATGGGTTCATGGTTTATGGGTTGATGGTTCATAGGTTAATGGTTGATGGGTTTATGATTTATAGGTTTATGGGTTATGGGTTTATGGGATTATGATTTACGGGTTTATTGTTTATGGTCTCATAGATTGTTGGTTCATTGTTTATGGGTTTATAGTTTTATGGTCTATGGTGTTATGGTTTATGAGTTAATGGTTTATGGGATTATGATTTATGGGTTTATAGTTTATGGTATATAGGTTAATAAGTTTTTGGTTTATGGGTTTATGGTTTATGGGTTTATGGTTTGTGGGTTTATGGTTTATGGGTTTATGGTTTATGGGTTTATGGTTTATGGGTTTATGGTATATAGATTTATGGGTTTATGGTTTATGGGTTTATGGTTTATGGGTCTATGGTTCATGGGTTTATAGTTTATGGTTTATGTGTTTATGGTTTCTGGTTTATGGGTTCATGTTTTATGAGTTTGTGGTTTATGCGTATATGGTTTATGAGTTTATGGTTTAAGGATTTATAGTTTATGGTTTTGGGGTTTATGGGTTTATGGTTTATGGGTTTATGGTTTATGGGTTTATGGTTTATGGGTTTATGGTTTATAGGTTTATGTTTTATGAGTTTCTGATTTATGGGTTTATGGGTCATAGGCTTATGGTTAAAGGATTAAACGAGTTTATTGTTTATGGTGTTATGGTTTATGGTCTTATGGTTTATGGGTTTATGGTTTACGGGTTTATAGTTAATAATTTATGGGTTCAAAGGATATGGGTGCATGGTTTATATGTTTATGGTTTATGGGTTTATGGTTTATGGTTTATGGGTTTATAGCTTATGGGTTAATGGTTCGTGGGTTTATGGTTAATGGGTTTATGATTCATGGGTTCATGGATTATGCTTTATATGTTTATGGTTTATGGGTTTATGGATTATGGGTTCATGGTTTATGGGTTTATGGCTTATGGGTTCATGGTTTATGGGTTTATGGTTTATGGGTTCATGGTTTATGGGTTTATGGTTTATGGGTTTATGGTTTATGGGTTTATGGTTTATGGGTTTATGGTTTATGGGTTTATGGTTTATGGGTTTATGGTTTATGGGTTTATGGTTTATGGGTTTATGGTTTATGAGTTTATTGTTTATGGTCTCATAGATTGTTGGTTCATTGTTTATAGGTTTATAGTCTTATGGTTTATGGTGTTATGGTTTATGAGTTAATGGTTTATGCGATTATGATTCATGGGTTTATAGTTTATGGTATATAGTTTTATGGGTTTATGGTTTATGGGTTTATGGTTTATGGTTTATGGGTTTATAGCTTATGGGTTAATGGTTCGAGGGTTTATGGTTAATGGGTTTATGATTCATGGGTTCATGGATTATGCTTTATATGTTTATGGTTTATGAGTTTATGGTTTATGGGTTTATGGTTTATGGGTTTATGGTTTATGGGTTCATGTTTTATGAGTTTGTGGTTTATGCGTATATGGTTTATGAGTTTATGGTTTAAGGATTTATAGTTTATGGGTTTGGGGTTTATGGGTTTATGGTTTATGGGTTTATGGTTTATAGGTTTATGGTTAATGGGTTTAAGGTTTATGGGTTCATGATTTTTGGGTTCATGGTTTATGGGTTCATAGTTTATTAATTTATGTTTTATGGGTTTATAGGTTTATGATTTATAGGTTCATGGTTTATAAGTGAATGGGTTTATGGTTTATAATTTTATAGTTTATGGTTTATGGGTTCATGGATTATGGGTTTATGGATTATGGGTTTATGGTTTATGGGTTTATAGGTTTATGTTTTATGAGTTTCTGATTTATGGGTTTATGGGTCATAGGCTTAAGGTTAAAGGATTAAACGAGTTTATTGTTTATGGTGTTATGGTTTATGGTATTATGGCTTATGGGTTTATGGATTACGGGTTTATAGTTAATAATTTATGGGTTCATAGGATATGGGTGTATGGTTTATATGTTTATGGTTTATGGGTTTATGGTTTATGGGTTTATAGCTTATAGGTTAATGGTTCATGGGTTTATGGTTAATGGGTTTATGATTCATGGGTTTATGGATTATGCTTTATATGTTTATGGTTTATGGGTTTATGGTTTATGGGTTTATGGTTTATGGGTTTATGGTTTATGAGTTTATGGTTTATGGGTTTATGGTTTATGGGTTCATGGTTTGTGGGTTCATGGTTTATGAGTTTATTGTTCATGGTCTCATAGATTGTTGGTTCATTGTTTATGGGTTTATAGTCTTATGGTTTATGGTGTTATGGTTTATGAGTTAATGGTTTATGGGATTATGATTCATGGGTTTATAGTTTATGGTATATAGGTTTATGGGTTTATGGTTTATGGGTTTATGGTTTATGGGTTTATGGTTTATGGTTTTATGGTTTATGGGTTTATAGTTGATGGTTTATGTGTTTATGGTTTCTGGTTTATGGGTTCATGTTTTTTAAATTTGTGGTTTATGCGTATATGGTTTATGAGTTTATGGTTTAAGGATTTATAATTTATGGGTTTGGGGTTTATGGGTTCATGGTTTATGGGTTTATGGTTTATAGGTTTATGGTTAATGGGTTTAAGGTTTATGGGTTCATGGTTTATGGGTTCATAGCTTATTAATTTATGTTTTATGGGTTTATAGGTTTATGGTTTATAGGTTTATGGTTTATAAGTGAATGGGTTTATGGTTTATAATTTTATGGTTTATGGTTTATGGGTTCATGGATTATGGGTTTATGGTTTATGGGTTTATGGTTTATGGGTTTATGGTTTATGGGTTTATGGTTTATGGGTTTATGGTTTATGGGTTTATGGGTTTATGGTTTATGGGTTTATGGTTTATGGGTTTATGGTTTATGGGTTTATGGTTTATGAGTTTATTGTTTATGGTCTCATAGATTGTTCGTTCATTGTTTATGGGTTTATAGTCTTATGGTTTATGGTGTTATGGTTTATGAGTTAATGGTTTATGGGATTATGATTTATGGGTTTATAGTTTATGGTATATAGATTTATGGGTTTATGGTTTATGGGTTTATGGTTTATGGGTTTATGGTTCATGGGTTTATAGTTTATGGTTCATGTGTTTATGGTTTCTGGTTTATGGGTTTATGTTTTATGAGTTTGTGGTTTATGCGTATATGGTTTATGAGTTTATGGTTTAAGGATTTATAGTTTATGGTTTTGGGGTTTATGGGTTTATGGTTTATGGGTTTATGGTTTATGGGTTTATGGTTTATAGGTTTATGTTTTATGAGTTTCTGATTTATGGGTTTATGGGTCATAGGCTTATGGTTAAAGGATTTATGGGTTTATGGTTTATAGGTTTATTATTTATGGTTTATGGGTTAATGGTTTATGGGTTTATGGTTTATGGGTTGATGGTTTGTTAGTTCATGGTTTATAGGCTTATGTTTTATGGGTTTATGGTTTATTAGTTTATAGTTTAAGGGTTTATGGTTTATGGTATTATGGTTTACGGGTTTATAGTTAATGGCTTTTTGGGTTCATAGGTTATGGGTGTATGGTTTATATGTTTATGGTTTATGGGTTTATGGTTTGTGGGTTTATAGCTTATGAGTTAATGGTTCATGGGTTTATGGTTAATGGGTTTATGATTCATGGGTTTATGGATTATGCTTTATATGTTTATGGTTTATGGGTTCATGGTTTATGGGTTGATGGTTCATAGGTTAATGGTTGATGGGTTTATAATTTATAGGTTTATGGGTTATGGGTTTATGGGATTATGATTTACGGGTTTATTGTTTATGGTCTCACAGATTGTTGGTTCATTGTTTATGGGTTTATAGTTTTATGGTTTATGGTGTTATGGTTTATGAGTTAATGGTTTATGGGATTATGATTTATGGGTTTATAGTTTATGGTATATAGGTTAATGAGTTTTTGGTTTATGGGTTTATGGTTTATGGGTTTATGGTTTGTGGGTTTATGGTTTATGAGTTTATGGTTTATGGGTTTATGGTTTATGGGTTTATGGTATATAGATTTATGGGTTTATGGTTTATGGGTTTATGGCTTATGGGTTTATGGTTCATGGGTTTATAGTTTATGGTTTATGTGTTTATGGTTTCTGGTTTATGGGTTCATGTTTTATGAGTTTGTGGTTTATGCGTATATGGTTTATGAGTTTATGGTTTAAGGATTTATAGTTTATGGTTTTGGGGTTTATGGGTTTATGGTTTATGGGTTTATGGTTTATGGGTTTATGGTTTATAGGTTTATGTTTTATGAGTTTCTGATTTATGGGTTTATGGGTCATAGGCTTATGGTTAAAGGATTAAACGAGTTTATTGTTTATGGTGTTATGGTTTATGGTCTTATGGTTTATGGGTTTATGGTTTACGGGTTTATAGTGAATAATTTATGGGTTCAAAGGATATGGGTGTATGGTTCATATGTTTATGGTTTATGGGTTCATGGTTTATGGTTTATGGGTTTATAGCTTATGGGTTAATAGTTCGTGGGTGTATGGTTAATGGGTTTATGATTAATGGGTTCATGGATTATGCTTTATATGTTTATGGTTTATGGGTTTATGGTTTATGGGTTTATGGTTTATGGGTTTATGGTTTATGGGTTTATGGTTTATGGGTTTATGGTTTATGGGTTTATGGTTTATGGGTTTATGGTTTATGGGTTTATGGTTTATGGGTTTATGGTTTATGGGTTTATGGTTTATGGGTTTATGGTTTATGGGTTTATGGTTTATGAGTTTATTGTTTATGGTCTCATAGATTGTTGGTTCATTGTTTATAGGTTTATAGTCTTATGGTTTATGGTGTTATGGTTTATGAGTTAATGGTTTATGCGATTATGATTCATGGGTTTATAGTTTATGGTATATAGTTTTATGGGTTTATGGTTTATGGGTTTATGGTTTATGGTTTATGGGTTTATAGCTTATGGGTTAATGGTTCGAGGGTTTATGGTTAATGGGTTTATGATTCATGGGTTCATGGATTATGCTTTATATGTTTATGGTTTATGGGTTTATGGTTTATGGGTTTATGGTTTATGGGTTCATGTTTTATGAGTTTGTGGTTTATGCGTATATGGTTCATGAGTTTATGGTTTAAGGATTTATAGTTTATGGGTTTGGGGTTTATGGGTTTATGGTTTATGGGTTTATGGTTTATAGGTTTATGGTTAATGGGTTTAAGGTTTATGGGTTCATGGTTTTTGGGTTCATGGTTTATGGGTTCATAGTTTATTAATTTATGTTTCATGGGTTTATAGGTTTATGGTTTATAGGTTTATGGTTTATAAGTGAATAGGTTTATGGTTTATAATTTTATGGTTTATGGTTTATGGGTTCATGGATTATGGGTTTATGGATTATGGGTTTATGGTTTATGGGTTTATAGGTTTATGTTTTATGAGTTTCTGATTTATGGGTTTATGGGTCATAGGCTTAAGGTTAAAGGATTAAACGAGTTTATTGTTTATAGTGTTATGGTTTATGGTATTATGCCTTATGGGTTTATGGTTTACGGGTTTATAGTTAATAATTTATGGGTTCATAGGATATGGGTGTATGGTTTATATGTTTATGGTTTATGGGTTTATGGTTTATGGGTTTATAGCTTATGGGTTAATGGTTCATGGGTTTATGGTTAATGGGTTTATGATTCATGGGTTTATGGATTATGCTTTATATGTTTATGGTTTATGGGTTTATGGTTTATGGGTTTATGGTTTATGGGTTTATGATTTATGAGTTTATGGTTTATGGGTTTATGGTTTATGGGTTTATGGTTTATGGGTTCATGGTTTATGAGTTTATTGTTCATGGTCTCATAGATTGTTGGTTCATTGTTTATGGGTTTATAGTCTTATGGTTAATGGTGTTATGGTTTATGAGTTAATGGTTTATGGGATTATGATTCATGGGTTTATAGTTTATGGTATATAGGTTTATGGGTTTATGGTTTATGGGTTTATGGTTTATGGGTTTATGGTTTATGGTTTTATGGTTTATGGGTTTATAGTTGATGGTTTATGTGTTTATGGTTTCTGGTTTATGGGTTCATGTTTTATGAGTTTGTGGTTTATGCGTATATGGTTTATGAGTTTATGGTTTAAGGATTTATAGTTTATGGGTTTGGGGTTTATGGGTTTATGGTTTATGGGTTTATGGTTTATAGGTTTATGGTTAATGGGTTTAGGGTTTATGGGTTCATGGTTTATGGGTTCATAGCTTATTAATTTATGTTTTATGGGTTTATAGGTTTATGGTTTATAGGTTTATGGTATATAAGTGAATGGGTTTATGGTTTATAATTTTATGGTTTATGGTTTATGGGTTCATGGATTATGGGTTTATGGATTATGGGTTTATGGTTTATGGGTTTATAGGTTTATGTTTTATGAGTTTCTGATTTATGGGTTTATGGGTCATAGGCTTGAGGTTAAAGGATTAAACGAGTTTATTGTTTATGGTGTTATGGTTTATGGTATTATGGTTTATGGGTTTATGATTTACGGGTTTATAGTTAATGGTTTATGGGTTCATAGTTTATGGGTGTATGGTTTATATGTTTATGGTTTATGGGTTTATGGTTTATGGGTTTATAGCTTATGGGTTAATGGTTTATGGGTTTATTGTTGATGGGTTTATGATTCATGGGTTTATGGATTATGCTTTATATGTATATGGTTTATGGGTTTATGGTTTATGGGTTGATGGTTCATAGGTTAATGGTTAATGGGTTTATAATTTAGAGGTTTATGGATTATGGGTTTATGGGATTATGATTTACGGGTTTATTGTTTATGGTCTCATAGATTGTTGGTTCATTGTTTATGGGTTTATAGTTTTATGGTTTATGGTGTTATGGTTTATGAGTTAATGGTTTATAGGTTTATGATTTATGGGTTTATAGTTTATGGTTTATTTGTTTATGGTTTCTGGTTTATGGGTTTATACTATATGGGTTTATGGTTCATGGGTTTATAGTTTACGGGTTTATGGTTTATGGGTATAGGATTAATGGGTTTATGGTTGATAGGTTTATTATTTATGGTTTATGTGTTAATGGTTTATGGGTTTATGGTTTATGGATTGATGGTTTGTTAGTTCATGGTCTATAGGTTTATGGTTAATGGGTCTATGATTTATTAGTTTATAGTTTAAGGGGTTATGGTTTATGGGTTTATGGTTTATGGGTTTATAGTTTATGGGTTTATGGTTCATGGGTTCAGGGTTTATTGGTTTATGGTTTATAAGTTTATGGCTTATAAGTTTATGGTAAATGGCTCTATGGTTTATAGGTTTATAGTTTATGAGTTAATGTTTCCGGGTTTATGGTTTATAGGTTTATTATTTATTGTTTATGGGTTAATGATTTATGGGTTCATGGTTTATGGGTTGATGGTTTGTTAGTTAATGGTTTATAGGTTTATGTTTTATGGGTTTATGGTTTATTAGTTCATAGTTTAAGAGTTCATGGTTTATGGGTTTATGGTTTATGGGTTTATGGTTTATGGGTTTATGGTTTATGGGTTTATAGTTAATGGGTTTAGGGTTCATTGGTTTATGGTTTATAAGTTTATGGCTTTTGAGTTTATGGTAAATGGGTCTATGGTTTATAGGTTTATAGTTTATGGGTTTATAGTTTATGGGTTTATGGTTTATTAGTTTATAGTTTACGGGTTTATGATTTATGGGATTATGGTTGATGGGTTTATGGTTTATTGGTTCATGGTTTATGGGTTTATGGTTTATTGGTTCATGGTTTATGGGTTAATGGCTTATGAGTTTATGACAAATGGGTTAATGGTTTGTGGGTTTTCAGTTTATGGGCTTATGGTTTATGATTTATGGATTTTTCATTTATGGGTTTATGTTTTATGGGATTATAGTTTATGGGTTTATGGTTTATTCGTTTATAGTCTAAGGGTTTATGGTTGATGGGTTTATGGTTCATGGGTTTAGGGTTTATAGGTTAATGGTTTTTAAGTATATGGCTTATGAGATTATGGTAAATGGGTCCATGGTTTATAGGTTTATAGTTTATGGGTTAATGGTTTATAGGTTTATAGTTTATGGGTTAATTGTTCATGGGTTTGTGGTTCATTGGTTTATTGTTTGTGAGTTTATGGTTTATGGGTTTATGTTTTATGGGTTTATACTTTATGGGTTTATGGTTTATGGGTTTATAGTTTACGGGTTTATGGTTTATGGGTACATGATTTATGGGTTTATGGTTTATAGGTTTATTATTTATGGTTTATGGGTTAATGGTTTATGGGTTTATGGTTTATGGGTTGATGGTTTGTTAGTTCATGGTTTATAGGCTTATGTTTTATGGGTTTATGGTTTATTAGTTTATAGTTTAAGGGTTTATGGTTTATGGGTTTATGGTTTATTGGTTTATGGTTTATTGGTTTATGGTTTATAAGTTTATGGCTCATGAGTTTATGGTAAATGGGTTTATGGTTTATAGGTTTATAGTTTATGGGTTAATGGTTTATGGGTTTATGGTTTATAGGTTTATTGTTTGTGAGTTTATGGTTTATGGGCCTATGTTTTATGGGTTCATACTTTATGGGTTTATGGTTTATGGGTTTATAGTTTACGGGTATGTGGTTCTTTAGTTTATATTTTATGGGTTTATGGTTTATAGGTTTATGGTTTATAGGTTTGTGGTTTATGGGTTTACGGTTTATGAGTTTATGGTATCGGGTTTATGGTTCGTTGGTTCATAGTTTATGGGTTTATTAACTTTTTCAATCCATAAACCATAAACATATAAACCAGAAACTTATAAAACATAAGCACATAAACCATAAACCCATGAACCATAATCGATGAACCCATTAACCCATAAACGATAAACCATAAATTATAAACTTATGAACCATAAACTATAAACTCATAAACTCATAAACCATAGGCTATAAAACCATAAACCATAAACCCATAAACCCATTAACACATAATTTATAAACCGATAAAATATAAAATCATACACCATAAACCCATAAACCATAAACTCATAAAACATAAACTCATACACCATGAACCTATAAATCAGGAGCCTATAAACCATAAGCCCATAAACTGTAACACCATAAACCATAAACCCTTTCAATCTATCAATCATGAGCCCATAAACCATAAATTCATAAGCCAGAATCTTAAAAATTTGTAATAAATGCGATTTGGTACCATACAAAGCTGTGTACTCATCAATGTAACTGCTACTTTCTTCGAGTTTTTAGATTTTTTTATCATTTTTAAACTTCTATAGAGTTTTAGCATTTCATTCTATTGTTATCTAAAATAGCCTAAATTTTTCTCTTGCTTTATCCTCTAATTTTAACTATAGCAAGTTAAAATTGATCAAATAATATAAAAGATAGGAGCTTTGAATATGGACAACTTTGCTGATAAAAACGAAAAATACCCATCTTTGAACACCTTGTAAACATTTCTTCAAGATGTTTTCTGGCTTTTTATAATTTTAAAATATTGGTTATACATTGTATCAATGTTTAAAAAAGTTTGGTCAAGTTCTTATTGATTTTTTCTGAGATTCTTCAATTCTATAATATTGATTTTTTTTATAATTTCAATTAATTTTTATCCAACAAGAAGAGTGTCTGAGTATTGGTATGTCGATTTTGCTCCAATTTTGTGAAATCATTTAGGGTGTAAAAACATTAAAAAAAACCAAGGTACTAGACTCTAATGCTCAATATTTCTCTAGTGACAGGAGCAATGAAAATTGGACCTGAAATTACTGTTCATAACATTTATTAATAATTAATACTAAAATTTGATCCAATTTTCATTGCTCCATAACTTTGAAAAGAAATAATATGATGTGTTTAGCCCGCACGAAAAAGTGAGCCAGAATGTACTATGTCATGCTCGCAAAAGTGAACTGAAAATACGTATTTCGCGCTTGAAGGGTTGAAAAATAATATAAATTTCTATTAACAATTACTCGCATAGACTCTTATAATTTTTCTTTCATACCAGCGCGAAGAAATCTCGTCGCTTTAACTCTCATACTGTCTCACTCTTTCATACTATATAGTCTATTTGCTATATCTCCTTTTTTCATACTATGGCGGCTGCACACATTACAATATATATTTTAAATTATTTTCACGCATAAATTCTTACGGATAGAATTTAAATATAAAAAAATCATTACAAATCATTCTTTATAATAAAATCTTCATTTTCTTTTCTGTTCTCACTTTAATTCATTCTTTTTATACATATTAAGCCACCAAAACATTTCTTCTTTTACCTTTTTTGTCTTCGCCATGGCACATCAGTCAGTGAAATAGTAGATTACTCAACAAGCGAGCAAAATAGGTCATTCCCACGAGTTGTTTGTCACTCGATCGTCGCGAGAGTGACAAAGAAGACTAGTGGGGGACCTATTTTGCCGCGAGTCGAGTATAGAATTTTTTCCAACAAGGTGAATGGAATTGTTCTCCGCGTTGGGAAAAATATGATTTTATCCAAACCAGTATTTTCGCGGCTCTCATTTCATAAAAAATTAAAATGTAACACACACGCATGTTGATAAAAAAAAATTGAAGTAATAAGAAAAATCAGTCTTCGTCGGGTGAAAATTAATATATAAGAAAATTAAATTTCTAATAAAAGCGTTATTGAAACGAGGCCGCAAAACGGCGTCGTAATTCCCCCACCGTTCGAATTCTGCTTGAGCCTTTCTACTCTCTACTTCTTCTACACTGGCAGGTAATGACGGCGTTTCTTCAATATCCATACTTTCTCCTTGATTTCCCTTTTCATTTTTCTCGGCACTACTATAAGGTGACTGATTAACTTCTATAACCCCTCTACTTTCAGTAATTAATTGCTGCTCAACAGCAGGGGCAGTTTCCTCGTTTGTCAAGTCGATTTCTTGAATCTCATGCGGCCTCCTTAGGGGAGCTAATCGTCGTGGGATCGCCCCTTGTCTTATGCAGGTTTTCATTTCCTGCAGATAACGATGGAACCAAAGCAGGCTTGGCGCTCAGGATCAACGGGCAAGCTTACGATCTTCATGATCATCAGTCTTGCTCCCTGCTGTGGGTTCGGATCTCTTGTTCCATGACCTTCTCGTAACAGTGGTTCTTGGTCTCTTCAAATTCTATGGATAGCTCGTTAACGGATAGCTCAAATACATTATTATCTTCCACTGACGATGGCACTACTACAACTGATGGCTCCGGCAGGGCTGGTGATAATACTGGCTCGACAGCGTTGTTGGGCTCTCCTTCTTGGCCCTTTCTCACTACCTTGTGTGATATTCAGGCTACTTCGGCCACACTAATAACAGTGGCTGGTGGTTGATATTCAGGGCACGTACAATTCCGCCCAGTGTATACAGGCCTTAGGCATCTCACTCTCGCATTATACCTCCTAAAACAAAAATCCATTAGTTTATTTGATACTACTGTATATTGCCTACCTTTCTTGTGTATATCTTTTTAATTTAGAAATATGTGCTTTCGTTTTCCTACGAGTTGACTCGTCACTCTGCCCCAATATATACACGGTAGGTGAGTTTATTTCTATTATTTCATACGGCCCTTAGTATTTTGGCGCTAGTTCAGTAGAAAACTTTTTAAATGCGTCCAAAAGTATGCGAGTTTTTCTCAATATTTCAACTCCTAATAAAAAACGTATATCTTATCGCTTTTTATCATATTCTTTTTCTTGTTTAGCAAGTGATTCGTCTATGTACTTGGCTACTAAGTCTCTTAACGCGTCCAGTCTTTTTAGCGATCTAACCATACTTGCGGCTCTACTTTTTCAATGAGACGCACACCTTTAACTTCGCGGCGTAAGCTTGCCACTTGTCTAGGATGACGTCTGTAATTTAAGAAAGCTGGTGAGACGTTATTCGTCGATTGCACAGTAGTATTTACTGCGTAGTGAAATTCATGAATATGCACGTCCCAATTTCTATAATCTTCTTTTACGAAGTCGACAATCATCGTTTTGAACGTGCGGTTCACGCGCTCAACTAGGTTTGCTTTCGGATGATAAGGCGGTGTCTTTATCTGTTTTATTTCGTACCCTTTCAAAACATTTTCAAGCTGCTGGTTATCAAACTCTTTGCCGTTGTCTGTAAGGAAATAATCAGGTGCTTCCCAACGAAAAATAATTAATTCTTCTAAAGCTTTTTTAACTGATTTTCCACCAGCTTTTCTTAGCGGCTTTACCTTAATCCAGCACGTGAATAGTACTACTCTTTTTCCTGTTTCTCTTTTCTTTTTCATTCTTTCTATTTTCTGTCCCTTTTTCCTTTTTGTTTTTTCTAACTTCTGTCTCCTTTTCTCTTTCACTCTTCTTAAAGGCACTACTAAAATTACTTTCCCAGAGAACAAAAGAACTTACTTCTGTTCCCTGCACTTTAAGTTTCCCATGTTTACACGAAAAAAAGCGCAATCAGAGCATGTCTTAAAGGTAAAACCAGGCCTCTCGCAATTTTGACATCTTTCTCTTGACTTCGATGGCGGCTCTGTGTAAACACGGCTTGAGTGTCCCTTGCAATTACATCTGTAGCATATAATCTCGGAGCATTTAAAGGCTCTATATCAAACGAATTGACACGTATAGCAAACCCTAAAGTTATCATTTTTCACATTATTATTAACAGTGCTTGTCTCTCTCGCAGTTTGAAAATTTCGATTTAAGGCAAAGGCGTTATCAAAACGATTTATGTTTGTCACAGGCTGTTGATTATTAACCCATTGATCGTTTCTGTCCAGACAATTATTATTATTTTTACGCTAATTATCTTCAAAGTTCCTTCTATAATTTTGGCTACTAGCAAAATCATTTGGCTTAGAAAAATTCGGCCCTTCTGAGGCAGAAAGCCCTTGTGTTGCTGCACCACTGGACGGTTCTGGCGCTTCTATCTCCTTATCTCTTTTATATTCTTCCTCGTTCTTACTTACTACTATGGCTCTTTAACTTGAACTTCTGACTTTTTTTTGTTCCCATCCTTGTTTTTCTTTTTAGTTTGACTCTCATTTACTACTGCTGCAACTTCGTCTTGTAACGCAGCGACCTTTTGCTTGTTGCTTGTGCTTATAAAAGCGATTCCTCGTATGCGCATTTTCTCTGTGGACAGCGGTGGCATATATCAACTATTAAGATTCTTTTGTCGCTCCCATTGACGGCCATAAGTTTCCAAATCCTGCAAAGTATCAATTAATTTGTCTGACGTAGCTTTTCTATAACCAGGTAATAAATTTTGATGAGCAGTTTCCACTTGGCTTCTTTCGGACGGTGATTTTGTAAATCTTGACACTATATACTTGAAATTGGCAAGGTAGTCAGAGATATTTTCTCCCTTGCCTTCTGTCCTTCGTCGCAACTCGTCATGTAAATCTTCTTTACTACTTAATATACTGTCGTCTAAAAGCTTTAACAAATTCATCTCAAGAGCATGTTTTTATTCTCTCCGCCCTGTACCACTGGCGGGCTCTTTTAGATAAAATACTAGAGATTGCATGCAATAAGTCACTATCAGTTACATCCTAACCATCACGACAGTTAATAAGATCATCTAAAAATTCGTCTAGATCTTCTCTCGCATCCTCACCCGAAAATTTAATATTATAATTTTGACAGCCAGGCTCAGAATGTCTACTTAACGCAAACGAGCTTCTTTTTTCTCTCGGCTCTTAAATAGGCGAATACTTAGTCTCACTACTATTATTACTATAAAAATCTCATTCTCTTGTGCCACTGGCGGGCGCGTTTTCTCGTATGGCTCTCTTTTATTTGTTGTCGCTTCTATGTAATGCGGCTCTTAATTCTTAATCCTTTTGGTTAATTTATCATTTTGTCTCATAGAACGCACGGTTTCTGGCTCTTCTCTGAAGCGTGAACGCTCACTGTTTACTTGCGCAGTCGCATGAAAATTTAGTTCGCCTGCGTACCTCGCTTGTTGTTGTCACCGTCGCTCTCTGCGTTCATGCATTTTTAAATTTTCTCTTTCGCGTTGTCTATCTTCCTCTAACCGATGGCGCATATTTAAAAATGATGACATGATTTCACAGCTCTGTCTGTCATCGTCTATATATCCATCAAGGCTATTTTGTCTTGATTCATCAGATACAGGGCGAATTTCATTTAAATCCTCTGCCAGCGTATACTAAAGCTGGCGATCGCTACTATGATTAAACGTAGGGCCTCGTAATGCTTTTTTGGGTTGATGTTGAGTTGCTGGCGTTAAAAGTGTTGTCTTTTGCTGTATGAGTAAGCGCTTACTACGAAATAATTAAGCATAGCAATATTCGTATTGTTCAGGCATCGACTGTGCTTGATTTAAAACAGCGGTGCTAGTAGTCATACGTGTCTTTCACGCGACGGTAAAAACAGCTGCACTAATAAGCGATGAGGACACAGTGAGCGGCATGGTACTATTTGTTTATGCAATAGAAATGGTTGTAGTTGTAGCCATTGAGATGGCAGCAATCGTACTTGACACCGGCTCAAGTACTTGTGCATTTAATATACGCGGTACACTGTGCACGGGTATAGGATGTATACTCGCTTCAGTTTCAAGTGGCACTCTAGGCTCTCCTGCTTCCGTGCTGAGCCTTCTCTCTTTCTCACTGACGCTTGACTCTACTGTACTTAAAATTCTCTGTTTGGCTCTAACCAGTTTTCGTCATTATAATTATCAGTTAAGTCTCACTTGTACTACGGCACTTTTTTATTTTCCGGCTCTACTTCAATAATCCAAGCACGAAATAATCTATCGCACAGAACAGTCACATCTCCTTTGCAACAACATCGGAGCGTCTTTAACTCAGCCTCAAACTAAACTATACTAAGTTATAATATATTTCACTTCAAGGCCCGTCTATCAAAAGACGCTAACAAGCTATCCATTATCGCGGTATGTACTTCCATCTTATCCCTTTATTTAAATCAAATAACTCGCTATGTTAAGGTTTATTAAAAAAAAAAGAAAATTTTTAATTTTTTCACATGCAAAGAAAATTAGGCTTTTAACCTGCTTTTTATAAACTAAGGACTTCAATATTTTAAATAAAACAAATTAAACATGTTGCACCTTAAAACACTTTTTATGCGACACTATTTTATATTTTTTAATTTATCACTACTCTCTTTTAAACGCAATTTCTGAATTAAATATTTTTAGTTATTTTTTTAAAACATGCAGGGAATAGGGGATGTTCCTTACACACACAAGAACAATTTCCCTCGTGTTACTAATTTATCTGTAATTATGTATTAACACTGCTCTCTGTATTAAATATTATCACTGTAGATTGACGCTAAATTAAAAATTTTTAGGCTGTAAATATTTTTAATAAATTGAATACTATAATTTATCTTTTTTTTTTGAAAATTTAAAATATAACTTAAAATATTAAATTAAAATATTAAAATATTAAATTCACACGACTACAATTATTAACTGAACAGAAAAATGATAGCTATACGCATAAAACTGAAACTTTGAATTCTTACTAAAAGAAATATATTCATAATAAGAAAAAAACAACAAGCGCTGGTTGGCTCCTATAGTATGCTGTAAGGACCTTCTAGGAAAAGACAAGAAAATGTTGCCGCTATACTGATCTAAACCGGAAAGGAACGGATAAAGTGCTTATAGAAAACATCACAGATCGTTTTCATGGGGAATATTCACTGTCTCTTTCCAACATATTACTTTCTTATGTAGTTTCCGGTTTAGATCTCTTGTTTGTAACAGCCAATAGAAAACGCAGAACGAGGTTTTCAGTCCCTTTCTAGTGGGTCCCTAGTATGCTGAAGCACGAGCGCCACCACAGCCATACCTATGTGGCAGGGTGAGGACCGATGTCTTTTCAGTGTATTTGAAGCAACGTCACCTCAGTACCCGAAATTGTCAAATATTATTAATCAAATTTTTTTTTTATGTAAGGGAAATTAAATAAAATCGCAGAGGATATTCGTCAAGACTTCCTCGCACTCGGGAAACGCACGTATTTTTAAAAAAATATATATATAAATTTTGTACTTTTTGATCTTTTAACGAACTAATCGGACAATGGGAAATTTCAAATTAATACACGTGTGTTTTTTTTTATAGACAACGAAAAAAATATATAATAACTTTATTATATATTTTATATAACATCACACAAAAAATTGACACTTTTTTTTTATTTAACTTTACAAGGTGCGGCACTACTACAATTTTTAAATTTTCTTTCGAGCTCTCTGTCTCTCTGTCTATCTCATACATATACCCTCTTTCTCTTTTTATCCTATCGCACTACTTTAGTCACGGGCTCGTAGGCTTTAATATAGACTTGCGTGCTATAACTTGCTCACGGCAATGCAGGCTCTACCAACTTTTGTTTCTACTCCGTCTCCCCCTTTTCTGCGAGTTTCAACCTGCTTCCAAGAATTCGATGTCTCTACGCTAATGTCAAAAATCCTTTTTTTTCTTTTTCATATTCATACGAATAATTTTTTTTTAATTTAATTAAATTCTCTCTCTTTGTCAATTTACATTCATAATCGTCGTTTCTCGCATACAAATTTTTTTATTAGTCATCATAAGACAAGTAAAATTTTCATTGTAACTCGGTACAAATAATAATACGTACACATACATACCCGGAAAACATACGCATATTAAAATAATAAAATATAAATCTCTACTATTACCAGAATCTTAGTTAAAGGCAAAATCTCCCGTACGGCCGGCTTTTATGACTTTGTGGAAAAACTCTTGGCTCAGGGGGCTTATTTAATAATACCGTAACGTCTAACGGCAAGCTTAACGCCAACGCGTGCATGCGTAGTAATCATTCTTTTGAGAATACTATTGAAAATCGCGAACGTTATCAGAGATCATGTTTACGCAACGACAAAAATCTTCTAAACTGAAGCGCTAAGCCGATTTTATCAACAAATTTTACAAACAACTTGAAGCTTGGCTGTAAATCGTACGTTAAACTGTTAAACGTTATATTATATATAACGTAAGTATATACATTGACAGGAAAGATTTCTCGAAGCGAAAGAATTACTCCGATTTGATGTTTTTATAAAATGGAAAAATAATTTCTTAGATTGAGGTAACTAAATGTTTAAATTAATTTCTTGTTTCACAGATTTTAAGTTATATCCAAGAGGAATATGATATCTGTCAGCATATGTGTATATATATATATATATATATATATATATATATATATATATATATATATATATATATATATATATATATATATATATTGTAACGTTTTTATTTCCCGTGGGTGGGAAATATTACGTCTTTACCTCCTGTTGCCGGACGCTTCAGTGAGTGACCAGGGTTCGAGGCAGGAGGTCGGTTAGGACGGACGGTGGAAAGATGAAGGATAGTAAACGGGTTGACACGTTTGTTTATGCTAGGGAGTACCGGTGCTTTATTGTACTCTAAACTCATATCTTACAACGACGTATAACAATAATAATGAAAAATAATAAACTAACCTAAGTTATATAAATCGAAATAACTAACCTAATATAAGTACGCGAGGTACAAAGAAATAAAGATTGAATTTAATATAAACCACTTGACGGCTTATGCGCCTCTTGTCGGCGATGGAAATAAATGAAATCAAAAATAATTGAAATAAACTTCATCTTTAATAATTAGTCAAATTAGACTGGCGGCGGTTAACGGCCTAGACGGTTTTAATGAACAAACAAAAACTATAATGTTTATAATGTTAATCAACTATTATAATAACGGTGAGTGGACGACACCCTTAAGAGCAGGCCGGATTCGCTGTCCTTGTCTAATTGGCATTTTTGTTATTTACTCAAGTATTAATCGGTGTATCTGCAAATTGAAGGTTAAGCGCAATAAATATTATTATTACAAATATTTATGCACAAGAAAAAAAAAATCTATCACTTTGTTTTTGAGAAAAGTAAGGAACGCGAAAATATTATAAACATAATCTTTTACTTCGGCGTTCCTTACTTTTCTCAAAAACAAATCGGTAGATTTTTTTTTCTTGTGCATAGATATTCATAATAATAATATCTATTGCGATCAACCTTTATTTTGAAGATACACCGATTAATACTTGAGTAAATAACAAACAACTCAATTGTTACTCGGTCGGTATCAGGTTCTACTCCGGCCTGCTGTTAATGAGGTAACCCGGAATACGGCTGAAGGCCTATAATTCTCTAATGCGCGGTAGATGCACATGAATAGAGTAATCCTGGCTTGCCCTTTTCCGGCAGCGGCAATGGGTGGGAAGCACTCTTAATACTAACTTAATACTACGGTTATAATAGGTGGAAAAACACCTTAAAGTTACTATGAACTTATCTTAGACAAAGTGTCTTATACACAGGTCGGCACGGCGGCTCAGCGGTATATAACGGTTTGGTGTAATCAACCTTAATATCAAATGTTAATTAATAATGAATTAAACAAAGCTGCTATTTACAAAAACGGCCGGTACGGCGGCTCGGCGGTACAAACTAATATGATCTTATATTAAGTTAAACTAATCTAATATATACAGCACGGGCGGTACGGCGGTACAGCGGTACGGCGGTGCGGAAGTACATTGACGGTTCTCTCGGTCGCATTTTATCTAAGCCAGCGAGCGCACTCAGCAAAGATTAATTACGACTCGACTTGCGTCTAATGGTTTGTCACATTAGAGCGAGCGAGAGAGTAGCTTTTCTTATAAAGCGTAGGAGCCCCATATAAGAAAGCCAGTACTGTATACTGCTTTCTCTCTCTAGGCCAGCGAGCGCACTCGGCTAAGAGAGAGGGAGAGCACAGTACCCAATGCCTCGACTCTTCGCTGAGCCTTAGCTCTTATATCTCCTCGAGCTCGCTGTTCCTCTTGCGGAAGCAGCAAAAACTAACGGCACCTGGCGGTTGAGCCTGTTACTATCGTGCCTCGCGGGAGATTTAAATATCCTGTCTGCACGATTATGAATAATCGTTGCAATATATATATTTGGGGGGGTTCCCCTCTACTCGCTCCGCTCGCCAACCCCCCGAATACACACATTCCAAAGTAAATAGGAGAGTAGGACATAATGAGTTGAAATTTCATATTTGTGAATATGAAAAAAGTTCAATTGAAAACATCGATATATAAAAATATAAGATATGAAGTTATAGAATTAGAATTAATAGAAAAAAGATGGTTTAACACGATATTCAAAAGTTTACAATGAATCAAACTTATATATTTTTGAAATAAATTAAAAATAGAAAATAAAATAGAATATTAAAAATAAAAATGAAATTGAACTTCGTATATATGGAATTCACGGATTATCGTAATAGCATAAACGCACGATCGAGCTTTTTAAATTCGGCTCTGGGCGTCTCAGATCCTGAGTCGAGATTTTTGATTTCTGTAGTATTCTTGAATACGTGACTTCTATAATAGCGATTAAATAAGTACAGATTTTAGAGCAAGTTGTTTGGAATAAGTGTACAAAAATTCATGATATTTATGATTATAGTAATTTTATTTTATAATTATTCATTCTTTTTAATTTTAGTAAACTAAACTTCTAAATAATATAATTCTTTTTAAATAAATAAAAGTTTTATTTTACTGCTATTATCATTGATTAAATGAATTCATTTTTTTAGACATATTAGTGATTTTTATATTTTTTTTCTTAAACATATGATGTAAATGATATATCTAAATTGTAAATTTTTTATTTGAAGTACATAAAGTGTTATTATAAAATTTATATTGACACTTTTCAAGTTTCAATTATATTACATGATGTACTTCTATATAAATTAAATTGAATAAATATTTTAATTTTTTTCGATTGTACACTGTTAGGAAAAACATGAATAATTTTACGTTATTTTTTGTACGATTCCATAAAAATTATAAATTTCACCATAATCTAATTATACAATTGCATGAAATTTAAAAGAAAAATTTCAGTGATTCACTCTAAACGAAATTCTATTATTTTTAACAGTTTAAATTTCGTTCATAAACAGCAATAAACATGCAGACGCTTGAAGCGTCGCCACTCTACTCTCGGGGTAATCAAATACTATAAACTGCGTATAGCAGGATCTTATATCTCGACGTCTGAGACGTCCAACACGAAATTAATTTTTGCTCAGCTTCGTATTAAGAGTTTTCAAGCTTTTCTAGAATTATCATCATTCGATATACGATAGAATTAAGTAGATTTTAGAATATATGATTTACGATTATCTTCGTTTTGAAAATTTTCGCGAAATTTTTTATCAAAATGTTATATATAACTTTATCGCAAAAATTTATGAAACTTTACTAAAAATTTATGCACAAGACACGTTAAAGTTTTTATAATATTGTCTTAAAACTGTATAGTAAGCTATTAAGGGGATGTAAAATGGACACTACACCTGTACTCATAAATATTTACTATCTTTACATTTCATAGCAAAATTTTCAATAAAAAAAATGCATTAAGAAGGGGCCGAACTATCTGTCTCTGTCTAATAGCGTTTTTCATTATTTATATAAACACTATCCTTTATAATAAGAAAAAAATAGCAGCCCCCGCTAGATATTAGTATAGTTAGTAAATTTTGTAATAACAAACAAATTTTTTAACTGCGTAGTTTTTGAATAATTAGAGACCTATCAAAAAAAGATAGGTTATATTCTAGATTGCTAGTAGGTCTCTAATTAGTCAAAAACTATGCGGTAAAAAATTTGATTTTTATTACAAAATTTACTTATTATACTAATATCTAGCGGGGGCTGCTATTTTTTTCTTGTTATACCGGATAGTGTTTATATAAATGATGAAAAACGATATTAGACAAAGACAGATAGTTCGGCCCCTTCTTAAGTTGTAGTATGTACCATGAAGATTATTCAGTTAAATTTTTAAATGAATTTATTCATTAGTTATTGAGAATTTTGGGTTCCAAAATTATTTATTAAAATTTTTCAATTTTGTACAGAATCCAAATATCTTAAAAGCTAATGAATGAATTTATTTGAAAACTTATCAAAATAATCATCATGCTACATACTACAAGCTAATGCATTTCTTTTCTGGGAATTCAGCAATAAAATAGAAAGGAAGCTAATATCTATAAGTACAGGTGTAGTGTCCGTTTTACATCTCCTTAATAAAATCTTGAAAAATTTTTCATTATCCCATATGAAAATAATTTTTGTGAGAAATTGTTAATAACTGTTAATAATTGTAATAAACTACCGCAATCGAGACATTAATAAAATTAATATTAATAATAAAATTATAGTTATTAACAGTTATTCATATTTTATCACATTTTTACACAATTATTAATAGTTTTTCACAGAAATTATATCCATATGGGATAATCTTACAAAAACTTTTTATAATAATCTTGTATTTTTCATTAAAATTAATAGAACTTTAATGAAAGGCTTGTATAATACATGAAGATTACGATACATTATAAATATTTTTTAACAAAAATATTGTTGAAAAATATTTTGTGTTATGAAATAACTTATTATTATTAATTTTATTAATTTATTTCTATGTATTAATTTTATATTTTTTAAAATAGAATGCAATCTATCTTCTGAATTTACACAAAAAGCAGTTTAAAAAAAAATTATACATATTTTCTAAAAGAAGAATAAGAAAAATTTTTAAGAAGGAAAAACAATAGGTATGTGATTAAATAAAAGCATATATATTTATTTTTTATATATTTTAAATATCATGTCAAATAGTATAAAAATAGAAACTATTGGTGATGGAAATTGTTTATTTCGTTGTTTTTCTTTTTTTTTATATAATAATCAAAATTATCATAATGAAACAAGAAAAATTGTCGTAAATAATATTATTGATAGTTGGAATTGCTATGAATCTTTTATTATAGGAAGAATATATAATGATATTGAAATAAAAAACATGGATTGTTATAAACAATTAATGTCAAAATGTGGAGAATATGGAACAGATACTGAAATATATAATTTCTGTGAAATTTTTAATGTATTTATTACAGTTTGTTTTAATAATTGTAATATTATTCATTATTTTGGTAACAATGAAAGTATATGGAAATTAAAACTATTATTTAGTAGAAATTATGATGATGGTCATTACGATATAATTGATTTATATAATACTAATTTTAAATTAGAACAAAGTAAAATAAAAATGTAAACAATTATAAAAAACGTAAATTTTTATGTAACAAAGAAATCAGTCCATGTAAAAAAATAAAAATTACAAATCATGAAAAGAGTAATGTAACTATAGAAAATAATACTAATAAAAAAATTATAAACAACAAAAATGTATTAAAAAGAAAAAATGAAGAAAGAAATCTTATAAGAAGATCAAAATAATTAAATCGACAGATAATATAAAAATAATAAGTAAAAAAAATGATTATATATCTGATTTTGGTGAAAATGATTTTAAATGTTCCTACTGTTCTACAGTATTTTGGAAAGAAGAAAAAAAAAATTTACTTGTTGTCGCAAAGGAAAAATTAAATTATCACCTTTGAGTTTATATAATAATAAATTAAAAGAATTAATCTAATATAATAATGTTTTTAGACATTTAATTAGGTATAATAATAACCTATTTAGTTTTGCTACTTTTAGTGCTAATATAATTTATGAAAAACAAAAATCAATTTATAATTTAAAACATCAAGGTCAAGTACATCATTATGTTCCTAAAACTTTAATACCAAATAATAATCAAGAATCTTGTTGTGGTCAATTTTATATTTATGATGATAATACTGCGATTGAAAAAAAATTAAAAACTAATAAAAATTTAATAAAAGATCATTTGGATTTATTAACAAAAGTATTTAATAGTAATCCTTATGCTAAATATTATAAACATTTACATCAATTAACAAACTTAGAGAATTTACCAAATTATAAATTATATTTTATAGAAAAAATAATAAATACAAGTATCGTTATAATAAACCTCTAACATCTGAATGTGGGGCTATAATAGTATCACAATCTGCAATTTCAGAAGATTATGATTTATGCATTTATCCTAAAAATACAATAGAAAATGAACCAAAACATGTTTATTTAAGTAAATTATCTCAACATGTAGATCCGTTAGTTTTTCCAATTCTTTTTCCATCTGGGGACTTAGGTTGGAGTATTGGTCATACTCAAAGTCCTAAATCTTTAGAAAATTTTACGATGTTACAACATTATTCATATAGATTAGCTTATAGGCCAGATTCTATTAATTTTAATCCTTTACTATATTGTGGACGATTAACGCAACAATATTTTCTACATGTTGCAATTCAAATTGAAAATAATAGAATGAATTTTCTAAGAAATAATCAAAGACAATTAAGTATTAAATATTATCAAGGCTTATTAGACCATGTATTAAATAGCGCTTGTAATATATCAAATAATTTTGAGAAAAAAGAAAAAACAGGTAATCTATTTATATTGCCATCAACTTATGTAGGAAGTCCTAGATATATGCAACAACATTATCAAGATGCAATGGCCATTTATAGAGACGTTGGTAGACCTGATATTTTTATTACTATGACTTGTAATCCAAGGTGGAAAGAATTAAAAAGAGTTTTAAAAAAATTTCCAGCAGGTACTACTCCTAATGATATCCCTAAAATAACAGATTATTTTATACTAAATTCAATAAATTACTTGATGATATCGTTAAAAAAAATATTTTTGGTAAAGTTATTGCTTATGTGTACACAATTGAATTTCAAAAAAGAGGTTTACCACATGCTTATATTCTTATAACGTTACACTCTGATGATAAATTAATAACTCAAGAAGAAATGAATAAATATGTTACAGCTGAAATTCCAAATAGTGATGACAAGGAATTACAAATATTAGTAATTAAACACATGTCGCATGGACCACATAACAATAATTCACCATGTTACGATAAAAATAAAAATACTTGTACAAAAAAATATCCAAAAAATTTTGTTAATAATACTATTATTCAAAAAAATGGATTTCCGGAATATAAACGAATAAATAATTCACACGAAAATCATTATTATAAAATTAAAAATAATAAACAAATTATTCCTGTAGATAATTCAATGGTTGTACCTTACAATAGTTATTTACTCAGAAAATATAAGTGTCATATAAATTTTAAAATATGTGCCACTATACACAGTATAAAATATATTTATAATTATATTCATAAAGGTGGAGATAAAGCTTTTTGTAAAATAAAAAAAATGATGATAAAGACGAAAAAGAGACTTATGATGAAATTACACAATTTATAGATGGAAGATATATGAGTCCTATGGAAGCAGCTTGGAGATTATCTGAATTTCCGATATGTGGAAGAAGTCATACAGTTGTTAGATTAGCTGTTCATACGGAAAATCAGCAAAAAATTATATTCGAAGAAAATAAAGAATCAAAAGCTTTGGACAAGTGGAAAACAACATTAACTGCATGGTTTAATCTTAATATTAAAGATGAGTTTGCAAAACAAATAAAATACTGTAATATACCTAAATATTACGTATTCAATAACAATAAATGTTGGATCAAACGTACTCGTGATAAAAAACATAAAGCTATTGGAAGATTAAATATTGTGTCTCCTAAAGATACTGAAAGATTCCATTTAAAATTAATTTTGAATCATGTTAAAGGCATAACTTCATTTACAGAATTAAGAACTTTCGAAAACATAACGTATAATACTTTCAAAGAAACAGCAGTTGCAATGGGGCTAATAGAAAGTTCTTCGCAAATATTTGATATATTTTCTGAAGCTTGTACCATTATGCTACCGAGTCAGTTGCGTCAATATTTTGCATAGTTACTTTTATCAGAAAATATTCAAGGTAATGAAATATGGAATAAATTTAAAGAATATTTTAGTAATGATTTTGAAGATGATACATAAAATAAAGCATTAAATAAAATTAATGAAATTTTATTGACAGAAGCTTGTAAAAATTTTAGTTTACTAGAACCAATAGAAAAAATTATCCATTAAAATCAGGAAGAAAATTCAAAAATTATTGAATATAATAAACATATGTTTAATGGAATGTATTCATTATTAAATCAAGATCAAAAATTTATTTTTGACGACATAATAAAATATTCCTCTAAATTATATTTTATTGATGGACCAGGTGGTACTGGAAAAACATTTTTGTATAAAACATTAATTTATTATTTTTTATACAAATGTAAAAAAGTATTATCAATGGCATGGACTGGAATTGCATCAATTTTATTACCTAAAGGAATGACAAGTCACAGAACTTTTAGATTACCTTTAGATTTAGATAATGTAGAAATCACATTCTTTAAATTAGAAAGTGACAAAAAAAAATTACGAGATGCAGATATTATTATATGGGACGAAGCTTCAATGATACCAAAAAAAGCTTTGGAAATTGTTAATAAAACTTTACAAGATTTATGTGGTAATGATTTACCATTTGGTGATAAATTAATAATTTTAGGAGGTGATTTTCGCCAAATACTTCCTGTTATAAAAAATAGTTTTAAAGATATAATAGTACAAAATAGTTTAAAATATTCTTTTTTATGGCCGTTATTTGAAATTAAAAAATTAAATAAAAATATCCGCTGCAATAATAAATCATTTAATTCTTTATTATTACAAATAGGTGAAGGTCAAATTGAATCATTTCAAATTCCTGATAATTGGAAAACTAATGATATTTGTTTAAAAATATATAAAAACATTAATAATAATGACAACATAAATCGAGTAATATTAGCAGCTCATAACGATGACATAAATAATTTAAATAAAAGAATATTAAAATTACTTAACGGCGAATCGACAACTTATTATAACATAGATTATGCTACTTATAAAGGAGTCGATCAAAGTGATGATAATATCGAATCGAATTATCCAATAAAAACTCGTAATAAAATAAAAGAAGGTTTACCACCACACATATTGGAATTAAAAGTTAATGCTATAGTTATATTAATAAGAAATTTAAGTATTACCGAAGATTTATGTAATGGAACAAGATTAAAAATTATAAAATTATATAAATATAATCTTGAAGCTGAAATCATTACTGGAGAAAAAATTGGAAATAAAGTTTTTATTCCAAGAATAACATTAAATACTGGTGAATCATCGTCTTTACCCTTTATACTTTATAGAAAACAATGTCCTGTAACATTAGCTTTTGCTATGACTATTAACAAATCTCAAGGTCAAAGTTTTGATGAGATTGGATTATTTATTAAAAGACCTTTATTTTCGCATGGACAGCTTTACGTTGCACTGTCGAGATGTAAAAATCCTAACAAAATATACATACAAAATGAATCTAAAAATAAATATGAAATATTAAATATTGTTTGGAAAGAAATTTTTAATTGTTAATTAAATTTAAAAATATTGTAAAAATAAATACAGTTTATAAGAAAATAAACATAAAATGAATTATTATTTAATTAATATAAAATAAATTTATTTATTAGATAAACATGGAAAACAATAAACAATTGAATGTTGATAATAACGCAAGTTGGCAAATTATGGAATGGGATCCAATTAATAATATGTATATTGAACCCGTATCTAACGAAGAATTAGAAAAATTGTCTAACTTAAATGCTGAAATGAATGAATATGAAGAAATAGAATATCTTCAAGAAGTAGAAGATGAAGAAAATTATTATCAATATGTAAAAGAACAAAAATTATCTGAGTGGTCTGAATTAATACAAAAATTTGATATGAAATATTATATACATTATTATAAAGAATGGAAAGATGTTCCTGAATGTTTTCAATTTCAGGTTCAAGAAATTTTTCAATATCTAATAAATAATGTCGATTTCGACATAGAAGGTATTAAAAATGATGAAAATTATTATGAAAATTTATTAATAATAAGTAATATAATCTATGAATTATATTTTTAAAATGATAATTATTTATTTACAACTTTAAAATGTTTCAAAAAATAAAAATCGAAATATTTACATGTAATAACAATAATAATTTTTCATATTTTGTCAATGACAATATATTTTATTTTTATGAATTTACAAATTTTTTTCAGCGATAGTTTAAAAGTAGTTTGAAAATTAATTTTAGCAAAAATAAAAAAAAAATACTAAAATTTTTAAAATAATATAAATCTGTATGCTTTTTTCAACGACAATAAAAATAAATTTGTAAACTATTTTTAAAAATAGTAAAAACAGATATACATATTTTTTAACGACACTAAACAATAAATTTGTACGCTTTTTTCAGCGACAATAAAATATAAATTCATAAGTTTTATAATAAAAATGATTTTGTAAGCTTCTTTTAGCGACAACAAATAATAAATTTGTACGCTTTTATAATCTTTTTTAGCGACGATAAACAATAAATTTGTATGCTTTTTTTAGCGACAGTAAAAATAAATTAGTAAGCTTCTTTTAACGACAACTAATAAATTTGTATGCTTATATTAAATTTTTTTAGTGACAAAAAACAATAGATCTGTACGCTTCAACAACAAAAATAAATGAATTTATAAACTTTTTTAGCGACAGTAAACAATAAATTTTTACGCTTTTTTCAACAAAAATAAGATATAAATTTATAAGTTTGTTTTAGCGATTATGAAAAATAAATTTGTAAGCTTCTTTTAGCGACAACAAACATCAAATTTGTATGCTTATATGAGGTTTTTTTAGTAACAACAAACATTAGATCTGTACACTTCAGCGACAATAATAAATGAATTTGTGATCTTTTTTAACGATAGTAAACAATAAATTTGTACGCTTTTTTCAACGACAATGAGATCTAAATTTATAAGTTTCTTTTAGTGATCATAAAAAATAAATTTGTGAGATTTTTTGAACGACAATAAACAATAAATTTATATGTTTGTATTAAGTTTTTTTAGCAACAACAAACAATCGCTTCAGCGACAATAATAAATTTGTAAGCTTTTTTAGCGACAATAAAGATGAATTTGTAAGCTTTTTTTAGCGACAACAAACAATAAATTTGTATGCTTATATGAAATTTTTTTGGTGACAACAAACAATAAATCTGTACGCTTCAGCGACAATAATAAATGAATTTGTAATCTTTTCTAGCGACAATAAACAATAAATTTATACGCTTTTTTCAACAACAATGAGATATAAATTTGTAAGTTTCTTTTAGCGATTATGACAAATAAATTTGTTAGCTTTTTTTAGCGACAATAAACAATAAATTTATATGTTTGTATAAAGCTTTTTTAGCGACAACAAACAATCACTTCAGCGACAATAGTAAATTTGTAAGCTTTTTTTAGCGACAATAAAGATGAATTTGCAAGCTTCTTTTAGCGACAATGAAGATGAATTTGTAAGCTTCTTTTAGCGACAACAAACAATGCTTTTTATAAGCTTTTAATGCAGTCATATATTTTTATGCTGGTCTCAAGCCCAAAAATCTTTTATTAAGACAAATATGTAAATATCTTATTTCTAATTTTAAAAAAACATGTTTTATTTAAATACAATTGTTAATAAAGTACCTATGGATATTAAGCTAAATTCATTTTGTAATTCATAGTTTACTATTGTAATTAATACATTTTTTCAATAATAAAAATAAAGATACAATATATAGAAATAAAAATATCAGAATAAAAATAAAAATATTATATATTTATCTGAATAAAAAAAATGCAGAGAGGAAGCTTTGTATTATCAATTAATTATGTTTGCAATTATATTAATAGAATATTAATAATAATAATTTTTTTTTTTTATTTTTGAAATTTAATAGTAGAATACAAAAAAACTTTATAATATCAAATAATTACAGTTACAATCATAATAATAAAATATTACTAATTATAATAATATTAAATTACTTATAATTGTTATTATAATAATAGAATATTATTAATAATAAGAATATTTTTTTATTACTAATTACTTAATCACAATATCATAGTGGGGAGGAGGGCATAATGAGGGGGGCTATAAAAAGTGAGGGAGAGGGGGGCTGAGTGGGGGCTACAAAAATTAAGAAGGGTGAGGGGGGCTGAGGGGGAGGCCTAAGTTACGTTTATTTTGGAATAGCTATTTATAAGAAAAATTATAACGTAATTTGAGGGGGGCTATGCCGACAGACATTTGAGGGGGGCTGATAGAGGGCTACAAAAATTGAGGGAGGGCTGAGAAGGGGCCTAAGTTACATTAATTTTGGAATAGCCATTTATAAGAGGAATTACAACGTAATTTGAGGGGGGCTATGCCGACAGACATTTGAGGGGGGCTGAGGGGGGGGTCGGTTGAATCTTGTCTTACGACTATATATATACAGATATATATATATATATATATATATATATATATATATATATATATATATATATAAGCGAACATTATTTTATTATTATTTAGATTAGTGATCATAAAACTTATTTGTAATCATACATGATTAAATAATAAATTGTGTATAATTTAAAACTTAATTTTAAAGTGACTTATATGTACTTTAATAAAAACAAACAGAAAAAAATAATATGAATATTGTTTTAAATAAACTTATGTTATCACCAATAAAAAACGTTTCTTAATAAAATTATATATTAACCTAAATTTGCATTTTATATTCTATATCAACAACTACAGTTTCTCGATTGAATTGTTAAGTTTGCTGCAGAAATTGAAAGTATTGGTTTTCAAAATTTCGTCTTCCAAAATGAAAATGTTGGCTTGGATAATGTTGAGTTAGGAGAATATATAACAGAAACATAAATACAGATTTATTTCTAATATGAATGTTGGATGTTGTGTGTTTTAAGGCAAATACTGTTAAAATTCATTTCTTCTCTGTGTTGGGATTTAAAATGAATGAATCATGACCTTTTTTCTAATAATTATTTTAGATATATAATTATTAACATATAAAATTAAACAAGTTATAAAATATTACTTAAGTTTTCATTATGTCCCAATCAACTGTCCATTTTAACTTCCGATACTGAATGTGTGGAGAACACAATATCTAATAAAAATCTATAAAAAGACTAGTAAAATTGTAATTTATTTGCGAATAAATATTTCAAAAACTTAAAAAAACAACTTTTTTATGTTATGATGCTAATTTTTATGTAATAATTATTTGAAATTATTTTAATTTGGAATATTTATATTGCAAATGTCTGTTGTAAAAGATTTAATAATAAACTGAAACATTTTTTTATATGTTTATCAATTACTCGAAAGAGTAGAGTCCTCAACGCTTTTCGACGTCGAAACGCCAAGTTAATCGTTATCGTTAAAAAGTTAGTGAATAACCCCCCAGGCTAAAGTATCCAATTCTTTCTTCTCGATTTTTACCTTATCGGTCTTATGTGTGGACTTCTTTTTTCTTTCTTTTAAGGCACTACTCCTTTTTATTTTATTTTTTTATTTCACTTTTCTTTGTAGAATCTCACACACTGAATTTCAACAGACACTATTACCCCTAAAAGTAATTGTTAATTTTAATTAATTTGATATTTTTTTATAATTTAACCCTTTCAGGGGCACATTAAAACTGTGCATTGGCAACGCTATATTACAAGTAAATTTTTTCCCTGTCAAAAATCAGGGGAAATCGCGAAAAAATAAGTGGGTCTCCAGGAGACCCACTGCCCCTGAAAGGGTTAACACAGATCGGTGTAACACGCAAAATCGCAAAAATTTAATCTATTTATTTCTTTTATGGCGCTAATAATTATCGAACATATATAAAAATAATAATTCTCTCTTCTTAAGGTCATACACGCCAGCACTTCGTTTTAATTTAATAAAATAAAAATAAAGCTAAATTAATTCAATGAATAAGAAACTACGGCACCAATCTTTTTTTATAACAAAAAAATCTTTTTCTTTCTTAAAACAAAGGGCTCTGCCCTATATACGCTTAACAACACATCCGCCTTGTTCTGTTGCTCTCTACGCACTAACTACAGGCACACTTACTTTTACCAGCAATAAAAATTTTTGTTTAATTAATAACCAATCACAGCGCTCCGTTCTGACGATCTATGTCCTTTTGACGTTGTGTAATTCTATAATTAGCTAACCCTTCGTCTCCGTTTCACGCTTTCAATTGTTATTAACTTTTGAATTACGTATTTACCCTTCCTGAAAATAATCGCGGAACTTATGATGCAATATTTTGCGTCACTTTTTGCGTCACTTTTCATATCACTTTTCGTGTTGCTTTATCGAGCCAAAAGTGATACAACTTTTTTCGCAACTTTTCCAAAAATATAATATTAAATACATATATATATATGTCATTTGATTTCAAAATCCTCCATTCACGCGAGAATGGTGCTAATACTGAAGTTAAATCAGTTTCGAAAAGTCAGATCTATTCAACGGTTCAGCTTAAATCTTACGGGGCAGCAGCTAAAATTTTAAAAATTCAATATTTGAGAGCAACAGCTTTAAAGTTTTTAATTATTATATCTTAAAATTATCAGTGCTATACTTATCTTTCATAAAATAATTCTTTCCTGGTATTTCTTATTTATATTAGCTAACAATATAAAAAATAGATACCAGACAAGAGAACCTTGTTATCGACTAGATAAAGCTGAAATGAAAAAAGATATAATTTATTAAAATAATCAATAATAATAATCTTTCTTACTATAAGATATTTTGTCAGTACTCACCCTTATTTACCAATGAAACTATGTATTTGTTGTAAGAATCAACAAATACATAGTTATATGTTACTCTGATGGTTGTTAGAATTACTCGTACTAACCTTGAATCAGCTGGAAACTAAGAAATAATATTTAATATGGAGTAATCATTTTATATTTTATTTTATAATTCAAATTCAAAATTAAGAAATAAAATTTAGATTTAAAATCTATATTTTAATTAATATTAAAATTTATAAATAGAATTTATATCCAAATATGAAATAATAATCAGAATTATACACTTACATGAATTTAATATGCACCCGGTGTATAGAAATCCATCACACCTATTCGTACATTTCTTTTCAGAGTATGTGCTTCTTTCGAATGAGACTAAATTGATCATTCCCCTGCAAAAAAAAACATCTATAAATATAACTAAAAAATATAGATAAAAATATAGCTACATTGTGTATTGCAGCTATATTTACGTGTTTTTTTAGCTGTATATCTATGAGAAATATAGCTAGATTTTTAGCAATATTTTTACCTATCTTTATACGTATAATCCCTATTTTAGCCCATTATAGCTAGAAATATAGCTGAAAATCTAGCTATATTTCTCATAGATATGCATCTAAAAAAAACACATGAATATAGCTATAATACACATCAATATAGCTGTATTTTCTTCATCTATATTTTTAGCTATATTTATAGATGTTTTTTTTTGACCGGGTCTACATTGAATTATCTTCTATCATTCAAAGTCCTGACCCACTCGACAGATACATTTCCAAGTTTGATGTTCAATTTCTCCAACATCTTTAAAAAGTTATATCAAGATCAGCACTATTTGGGGAAGTCGATTCAAGTTATTTTTTAACAGCTTCAGATGTAGAACCTTTTGCCACTTGTTCGTATACTTTTGTTATTTAACCATTTATAGTACTAAATGCTGACTGGGCAACTGACCTTAATAAATCTATTAAACTACAAAAACTAGACAAACTTGCAAGTCCATGGTCAACTGCACGAGTAGCAAGAACATTATATCTGTCAACCCTTTCAGTCACAGGAGCCACTATAGTGGCACCCTTTCTCATTTTCTTTTTTTTATTGTTTAATTCGCACTTTAAGTTTAATCTTTATTCTTTTTGCATTTTTATATAAATGTGTGTTCATTTTATAAATATCATATAATATATTTTGAATATATGATTGGAAATAAATCTAAAAAATAAATGTATGATAGAAAATACGTGTTTTTGCGAAAATAATTCGTGACTGAAAGGGATAACTTCATACGTATTGTCCATAGCACTTTCTCTCTTCTTAGAGTTTACAGTTGCTTATTCATCACAAAAATCACAAGTTATATTAATTTTGAATCCTTACCTCGAAAGAGGTTTCAATAAATTTTATCTTATGATGGCACACACTGCAACACGCTTTTTCTAACATAGAAGATAGAAAGTTGATATCAACATTTCTATTTTTTGCCCTGGAACTTGAAAATTCTGTTCTTTTCTGTTTAGAAAAAGAAGTAGAGGGTCTACTTCTCTTAGCTTCAGGAGAATTTTTTTCACTCCTACCAAGAAATTTCCTTGGTCTCTTTTTAGATCTTGGTGTAGATCGTTTTCTTTCTTGATGTTGGTTAAGAAATCTGCCTCTTGATCTTTTTCATTATTTGACATTTTTGAGGTTCGTATTCTTAATGTCAATTCAAGCTTTTCACACTTTAGATACACTTTCTATTTAGATAAACGTAGAATTTCAGGCGCACATAAAAAAATATGAAATAACTCGCGAACGTGTAATTTATTAAAAATTAATAATTTGATGTAAATTAAACCACAAAACCTACTAATAATTTTTTTAATGCAATTTAAATAAACAAACTTACTGCAATCTGACCATGTAATCAGCTGAGACTGACTGTCATGTAGCGAAATGATACGAGCCGAAAGCGCGAATGCGCGAAATTCAAATTAATAAAAAATTACATGAATAACTATGTGCCACTCGTTTCCTTACAAAATCAAAACGGAATAAAATATGGATGTAAAACTTTATAGAACTTAAATCAAGATAAATATTTTGTTAAAATAAAAAAAATGAACTCTTTTTTTTTAATTAAACCTAAAGAATCAATAAAAATTTAAAAAATTTAATTTAAAATAATTCTTAAAATTTTTTAAATTTGTAAAAATTATATCATTATAGACTTAATAAATAAAAATAAAATTGAATCTCTTATAAAAACTTTTTAAAAATTAATTAATGATTTATAAATTATTGAGTCAAGCAATAAAAAAATAAGTTCTTATTGTGTTTTAATAAAATTAGCTAAAAATTTGAGAAAAATCTGAAAATAGCAAAATTAACAAAAAAATCAATTAAAAGTTTATCCTACTAATTTCTTCATAAAAACGAAACTAAATGAGATAGGGAGAAAAAACTTGTTGGAGCTTATTCTACAGTAAATTTCCTATAAAAAAAGCAATAAACCCAAATTCGATGATGGAACCGGAAAAAGGCATTTTGTGCCCTTGAAATGGAAAATATAAAAAAACGTTTAAAAATCTGTTTAAAAAAAATCTGGCGAAATGGCATATTGTTACCTATCCTAAAAGTTAGTATTTTCCATATATAGAAACATATAAAAATTAAAAAAAAAATATATAGTTTTTGAGAGAATTGCTTTTACCGGTTTTTCATGAATAACTGAGAGAGATCAACTCGTATCGCAAAAATCAAACCGGCATTTAAAACTAGACTGAATTTCGGACATTTTCATTAGAAGAACGTCCGAAAAGGTAAAAAATTGACAGAGCTACGGCAATTGGAAATTTGAGGTTCATTTTAAATTTTTTAATTTTGATTTTTACACCCAACACTAAATACGCTGTAGTGAGGAAAAAACATATTTTCGAGCAATCTATGAGGTCAATTTTATTTTCATATATATATTGGAAGGTATTTTTATCACTTAGAAGAGAAAAAATAATTCGATCAGTGACGGCCTGCATGAATCAAAATGGAATCACTCAATTACATATTATTACATATATTATCATCATTTTCCTAGAAATAAATTTGAGTTTGTTGAAGAAATTAAAAAAAAAATATTTGAATTACAGTACCGGGCAATAATTCTGAGCAGGTTATCAAATTTTTGCTTCGACTTTGAAAAAGCGTATCTTCTTCAATTTTTATCCTAGAAAAAATTTAAAAAAAGTATTTTAAAGGATTCTTTAAATGCTTTTTTTTAGCTTACTTACAATCTTTTAACAATAATAAAAAAGAATCGCTTTGGCAATTTTGAAATTTTTTTTTATTTCTGCATTTTTCTTAAATCAGCTGTAGTTTTTCAAATAATTGAGCTAGAAAAAATTTGAAAAAAGATTTGGAAAGGGTTTAAAAAATGCTATTTGCAGCTATTTTACAAAAATTTTTTAATTATTTTTTGTCAAGTTTTAAGCATATATAGGTATCGATCTAATACTTTTGCAGTTGTAAAAAACACGTCAATAGCAAGTAGAAAATAATCACTGGTGCAAAACTTCTGATTTTTATGATATACTTTTTGCAAAATAAATCTTTTTGTTGTTTCATACTTTATTATGTTTTATTATTAATAATGAATAGTTATAATTTACCACTAATATTAAATCACTACTTCACCAGCGATTATTTTCTACTTGCTAAAAGTGTTCTTTACAACTGCAAAAGCATTAGTTTGATAACTTTATATGCTTAAAACTTGACAAAAAATATTTAAAAAATTTTTGTAAAACAGCTGCAAATAGCATTTTTTAAGCCCTTTCTAAATCTTTTTTCAAAATTTTTGTTGCTCAATTATTTAAAAAACTACAGCTGATTGAAGAAAAATGCAAAAATAAAAAAAAAATTTCAAAATTACCAAAGCGTTTTTTTTTATCGTTAAAAGAATATAAGTAAACTAAAAAGAGAGCATTAAAAAAATACTTTGGAATGCTTTTCTTAAATTTTTTCTAGGATGAAAATTGAAGAAGATACGCTTTTTCAAAGGTGGAGCTAAAATTTGATAACCTGCTTAGAACTATTGCCCGGTGCTGTATTTGAATAATTTTGATTCGAATTTAATTGTTTACATGCTTAACAATATATACGATCACTTGTAACTTTATTCAAAAGTCTCGAAACGGAAAAAACATCTGTGATGAATATTAGATTATTGAAAATTCTTTCGGTTACCGTTTGAATTTTTTCCTAATCATTAATTTAAAAAAAAAAAGTTAGTATTTTGTATCTAATTTTATTTGTTTTTATGATATTTGTTGTGCGAGTATCAGAGACAATACTGTTTGAAGGAGCGCTATATTTATATAGCGCTCATGCATACATAGTACGTACATACAACAAGTTTTTAATAATTAACGCATTAGAATAAAAATCATTAAGAGGCCGTTAAAGATGTATCTGCGTGTGAGTGCGCGCTTAATATATACTTAACGCTCATGCAGTAACCTAATACTCAAACAGCATATACACAACGATTTTTACGCTGCCGATGTGCCTTCTCTCTCCCCTCCTATATACTTAGCTTGTGTGGTGGGTATTCGCTTGCTATACTCTCTCTCTCTCTCTCTCGCCGTAAGTAGACACACATCGTTCGTTATTAACTCCTCGTAAATCTGTCTTTGTATTCTGCATACTTTGCCTATGGGCGTTTTGTTTCAGATTTACTGCAAGCGCAAACTGCAGAGCTTCAGTTGACATAATATTCATCAATTTATTCAGCTCTGCAAGAATAGAATAACTAAATCTTTTATCGCTGCCGGCATTTTTTAAGGTTAAGTGCAACCAATTTTTGAAGGTATGTTGGCTACTTTTTAGTCTCTTGGTGGATTCTCTTGAGAACACGCATTTAAATACAGCGAGTTACCCAGCGTCAATAAAGTGTCTACCTATATCACCAGCAGTGGCTATCGACCATCTACTTCAGTTTTGTGTCACCAGTAGTCGTCTTCACAGCAGTACTTAATTGTACACGTGTTGAGGTGAGTGTTTTCTGTGTAATACTTTTCTAGTGTGCTCATCTAATAGCATGGTAAATTGTTCTCAGTGCAAACTGCCGGTCTTGCGTACTGATTTAACAATTCTCTGTAATAATTGTACAGCAATTTACCACGTCAATTGTTGTAGTAGTTCGTGATTCCTCAGCAAAAGCTTAAAAGTGTGCTGTGTTAAAGAGAAACTTCGTAAGTGTAAGCCAGCGGATGATTGCACTCAAGCAACAGCCACTGAGGATATAGTCTCGGCCTCTTCGCAGCCATTAGACTTTCCGCTATCTAATCAGCGCTCTCAAAAAAGGGGCGCGGTCTCTCCACTCCACCCCCTCGAGCCGTTCTCAAGGAGACGCTGCTGCTCCGAGTCAGGCTCCTCCTCCTCCTTTCCTAATAGTATTATTCTGGGCGTAGACCGGCAAGTTGTTTCATCCTTCAGTCCTTCTCGATTGGTTTCTCCTATTTTCTCAGTTGAGCCCACAAATTACGCTTCTCAAACAGTTGAAATGTCGCAGCCTGAATATTTTGCCGCGTTTGCAGCTGAATGTAATTCGAAATTTGATAAACAAATGGAGATGTCCAGTCAATTGTTGGTGGCTACTAATCAACTGATTCAATCCAATAAAAAGATAGTTGATGAAGTGAGTGCTCTTAGAGTAGAGTTGGGTGAGGTTAGAGGTTCCATATCTGATTTGCAGAAGCGTTATGATGCTATATCTGAACGTCTGGATGATCATATTGCCTCCTGTTCACCATCTGGAGTATCGTTGTTGCATGATACTTATGAAATTCGGGTGTACCGCCCAATGTCACGTTGAGTAACAGCGAAATAATTCAGACCATCTTTGAGGCAATGGGTCTAAATTTCGGGACAAATTTCTTATTGGAGACTCGTGAGTGGTTGCCGCCCGAACCCATGGAAGTAGAGTTGGGTGAATGCTCTCAGACTCATTCATTTCGCTCACTCGTTAGTAGATTTTCTTCTGATGCAGTGCGTGATAGGATCATTGAGGCGTCATCCAAACTACGTAATATCACTGCGGGAACTACATGTCGCTGAAGAAAGCAAATGCTCATTATAAAGAATTGAATTATCAGCGACCAGTAGTTAGGAACCTCACGGTTTGTATGCGTCCTCATAATAATGGTGAACTTATTCCCATTACAAATGAGGCACAATTGGCTCTACTCAAGCCGGTTGAAGCCAAAAAATGAGGTCTCTATGGCTCTCTTGTAGCGGGCTTGCTTTCTTCTTATTCTTCTTCTTCTTTTTTAAATATCTCTCAAAACCGTTGTTTTAACAGCGCTTGTTTTAATAATAGTGTCAATTCTCAAAGTCATAAAACCAATTCTTCTTTTAATTTTTCCAATAAACGTAATTCTGATTCCTTAGATAAAATAGTAATTTCGCATGCTAATGTTAATAGGATTAAAACACATTTTTCAGCTATTGAACATTATATTACGTCAACTAAAACGGATATTTTTGCTGTAACTGAAGCCTTCTTAACTGAGCTGGATGATAGCTCTTCAATCTCTATTGAATACTATAACTTCTTTAGACTTGATAGAGTGGGCAAAGCAGGTGGAGGCGTTGGGTTCTATACCCGTGACTTCTTCAAAGTAAATATTCTGGCGCAATCTGATCCTGCTTTTGATAATACAGCAGAATATTTAATGGCAGAAATTACATATGGTTCTGAAAAGCTTCTTTTCTTAGTTGTTTACCTGCATCCTAAAGCTATTTTTCCTGAGGAATTTTTCAATTTAATTTCTAATTATCTACCTTCCCTTGTTGGACCTGATGATCTGTCCACAGGTATGTTAAAAATTACGCAGGATTCTCTAGCACCATACCTAACTTCGATAGTGAATGTATCACTTTCTTCAAGAATATTTCCTGACCCATGGAAGCGAGCCTTTCTGCTTCCATTGGCCAAGTCTAACAAACTTGATTCTCCTTCGCAAACTCGACCAATAGCAAAACTCTGTGAAATCTTAAAAGTTCTAGAAAGGGTTGTACATTTACAACTAAACTCTCATATTAAAGCAAATTTACTGCTTGATTGCCTACAAACAGGTTTTCGTAGAGCAAATAGTACGCAAACAGCTCTTTTGAAGCTCCTTGAAGATTCTCGGCTAGCTATAGACAAACGCATGGTAATATTGTTGCTCTTGTTCGATTTTTCCAAGGTATTTGACACGGTACCACACGCTAGACTACTTCTTAAACTTCGTTTTTTCAACTGTTCTGACACAGTTATACGCTGGTTTGCGTCATACCTAAGGAACAGATTTTATGCTGTCCCTGACTTGGAAAATCGAGTAGGTGAGTGGATCTCTTGTACGGCAGGTGTTCCTCAGGGTAGTGTCCTGGGCCCCCTGCTTTTCTCTGTTTATAAAAATGATCTTCCTTCAGTCTTATGCAGAGCACAGCATATTCTTTTCGCAGACGACTTACAACTGTATCACTCATTCCTTCATGCAAAAATGGAAGAAGGAATAAGCCTCATGAATTATGAGGTAGCCGCAGTTGTAAAGTGGGCTGATGAAAACGAGCTTGCTCTTAACCCTAGCAAGATGCAAGCTATTTTTCTGGGTAGTAAGCAATTTATTTCGAGAATTGATCTCTTTATCTGTCCTCCTGTTCTGGTAAACAATGTCGCAATCACTTATACTGATGTAGTTAAGAACTTGGGAGTCTGGATCACTAGCACTCTAAATTGGAATAAACAGGTAAATTCAGTGGTTGGTCGAGTCTTTGGAACTCTCCAGTCTCTTAAGTTTCATAGACATGCAATGTCTAGAAAGGTTTAAAAAGAGTTGGTTGAGGCATTAATATTTCCTATTCTGGATTATTGCTGTGTAATATATGATGATCTTCCACAAACACTGAATCTTAAACTTCATCGTGCTCTTAATGCTTGCGTTAGATTCGTGATTGGCAACATTGGATGGCAAGAAAGAGTTACTCCTTTTCGCCTTGAATTGGGATGGATTTAAGTTAAGAATAGGCGTCTTTATTTCAAATCAATACTTGCTCACTCTATTATATCATACCAAAATCCATCTTACCTGGCATCGAAATTTTGCCGAGCAAATATAGACACAATGGTTAGGTCATCAAATAGATTGCCTACAAGACTTCTCATCTGTCCTGCTGTTCGCACAGCGGCGATGCACAACTCTTTTGTTTCATCAGCTTCTTCTTTTATCAACAATAATGTTGATGTACTACATGGTTTTGAGGTGGGGTCGACGCAGGCATTGAAATACCGTTCATTTAACAAATTTCTTTTAGATGAGTACACTGAATGGCAGAATGCATAAGGCACTCGTTGAGTTTACCTAACTTAGGAAATTCTACCATAAAATATAGCAATGGACCTCTCTAGGTTTTTCTTTTTGTACTGGTGTGTAGTAAAATTCAATTAGTGCTATGTTTATACTGACTCACTTTAATGCATATTTTTGTTTTAGTTACTTAAATTTACGAAATGTGTCTACGAGGAGATAAATTCCTAATATCATTATTATATTGTTTTTAAATCTCAAATCAAACTGTTATTCTCTACATAAAAATTTTGTATATCCTATGTAAATCTTAAGGGTCATACGGGGTTAAACCCCATGACCTGAAATAAATGTATCAATCAATCAATCAATCTCTCTCCCAGCGTAAGTAGCGACACACACGCTTTTTTCTGCTCTTGCTTTTTTTCCTCTTAATAACTTTTTATCACTCTGCTAAGTGAAAATTTTTTTCAGAAAGTCGACCCCTGGGAGTCCTGAAGCCTTGGCTATATTTTTTTTGTAAGTTGCAAGTTGCAACTGCATTTCTTGGACTTTGGGCGATTTTCTGATTCTGAAGCAAAGATAGACACACTTCCATTTGTTATTTGCTGCTGTTGCTGTTCTATCTTTGTATTGGGATTTGCTGCATAGCATGGTGCTCTGTGTAGTGTGGTTAGTATCTCTGTGTGGTCATAGAGTTTCAATTGCATTAAATGCAATTGTTTTTGTTTATTGCAGTGTACATATAATAAATTTGGTTATCTATCTATCTATCTATCTATCTACCTATCTATCTCTCTCTCTTCCTTTCTTTCTCTCTCTCTCTCTTTCTCTCTTTCTCTCTCTCTCTCTCGGCGTCCACAGGCAGTAGTTGGTCCTGATTTTACCTTATCAGAGTTTATGCCTAATACTTTGGGTATTCCTCAGGGTTCAACCCCTGGGCTTGTGATATTTCTAATATTTATTAACACGGTAATATCTCATTTAAGGTACTGCAGGCAGTCATGCATGTTGTTTGCTAATAATCTACAGATCTATTAGCAGTGTAGACCCAGCGATCTGGTGGAGACTATTTCTAAACTAAATGAGGATGCTGCAGCGGTGGTGAGTTGGGCCCATGCTAGTGGTCTAATGTTGAATATAGGAAAGAAAAAGTGTATGATGTATGCATCTACACAGTATCATATACGTATAAATAAAGAGAGTCTCCCACCAGTGATGGTTGATGGAACGGTAATACCGTTGGTGAAATCGTGCCAAAATTTCGGTGTAATCTTTTCTGAGAATCTTACGTGGAATGCGCATGTATCGCAGATGTCGTCACGAGTACATGGAGTGCTGCATAGGCTGAGGTACAGGGGCAATAAATTGCTTCGGGAAATTAAAAAGCTGTTGGTTAATGCACTTGTGTTGCTGCAATTTGACTATGCGTGCATGGTATACGGCCATCTGTCACAGTACCTGAATGTTAAGATGCAGCGTTTATGCAATGTAGCTATACGTTTCATTCTTAATTAGAAAAGAGATACTTTGTAGCAGCTTTATTACCAGCGCTTAAATTGGTTAAGTTTGGAGAGCCGTTGGAAATATTTTATGGCGGTTATGTTGTATAGTATCTTAACCTTTTCTAGATCGGAATATTTGAGGGATTTTTTTCCAGAGATTACCGAGGAAGTTCGTCGATCTAATCGTAGGCAGTTGTCTTGTTTTGCCTTGCCTTTGACGAATATGCAGATCTATGAAAGATCTTTCACTGTTCAGGCAGTGAAGCTCTGGGAATCAATACCCATTGATATTAGATTAAAGACACCAAAGTTATTATTTAAAGGAGCGATGCTAAAGTATTTATTAGATTTGTAATTTGTTTAGATTTTTTTTAGTAATATTAACTATTATTATGTTGTGTATTATCTTTTGTATTTTAAAAGTGTTTAAATAGAGAGAGCGAAAAAGTGTATGAGTGTGCTATTGAAATGATTTTTTAACTAATGTATTGCTTAAAAATTTTTGTTGTATTTAAAATATGTATTTTATTATTACTATTTGCCATTCGGTCACAATGGACCTTGGCATAATAAAAATGTTATCAATCAATCAATCACTCTCTCTCTCTCTTTCTTTCTTTCTCTCTCTCCAAGTGAGTATAGTTGGCTGCCTATTTGTAACACTGTTTGTCTTTGATATTGCTGCTGCCTAATCCTGCCTACGGGCGTTTTGTTACAGGTAACTTGCACGCTAAAATTGCAAGGCATTTGGTGAACAAAAAAGTTCTATCTGCTTTTTGTGCCTTGCATTGTATTTTTTTACATTTTGTGGTGACATTTTGAAGAAGGTTATGTTCGCTTAGTGGCATGGCTAAGAAATTTCATTGACTTTCACGCACCACTGGCTATTCCTAGTACTACTATTCACCTTATTTAATACCAGTCGTTAAGGAAGTTTTCCACCTAACCAACTACAGTGATCTGCCTTCGACTATACGCCACATTTTTTCGATCGTCACAGTGCTTACTGCCTACATCTTTACCTCTGATTTTTAGGTTAGTGCTCTCTTATTGCTGCAACGATATGTGTGTGTGTGGTATGTAAGTGTGAGATCATACGTTCTGCGCCTTCACTTCAATGTATACATTGTAATAACCTGTACCATTTTACTTGTTGCGATTCTGCTTAGTTCATAGGTGATCGTAGGATTGCTCACTGTACCCGCTCTACACGTGCATATAAGCAGCGTGACACGGGCATTGAAAATTTTGCTGTTGGAACAGAGCGTGAATTCGAGCTCGAGAGTATCACATCACCGCTTCCAGTGGGAAAAAGGGTTCACCTAACACTCTTATCTTCTACTTTTGACTGGAATAAGTAAGTCTCTGCGACGATTCGTAGGGTTCATGCTACTTTACGGTCGCTGAAATTTTATAAACATGCTTTGTCTCAGGATACTAGGAAACATCTCGTCGAGTCCCTTATTTTTCTGCATTTTGACTATGCAGCAGTCACTTATGATGATATTCCGCAAACACTAAACTTGCGTCTGCATAGAGCCTTTGATGCTTGCATTCGTTTTGTTCATGGCCACAGAGGCAGCCGTAACAGAGTGACGCCTTTTTTCCTTCAATATCGTTGGCTTTCGGTTCGAAATAGACGCCTATACTTGAAAATCTTGGCATTAAACGTGCATGCTCATGGTAGCCCATCATACCTAGCCACTAGGTTCGTAAGGCAGCACATTAATGCGTCTGTGTGTTCCTCTGCTAGGTTACTACCGAGACTATTTAATTGTCCTAACGTTCGCACTGCTGCTATGCAGCATAAATAATTCAATGAACGAACGGGCAATACTGTCGAAAAAATTGTTTTATTGTGTTGACAACGTTTCAGTTACATTTTAAAGTAACCCTTTTCAAGTCAATAAACCATTAGGATCTAGTCAAAAATTCAAATATATTATTATACATAATAATCGTCAAGTATTAGAAACATTTAGAAATGAAACAATCATAATGACTACACTGTTGCGGCAATACAGTATTTACATGAGATAATACGTTGAGACTCGAGAGGATCCATTGTGGCGGCCATTGGCTTCTCCTGCGTTATGGTGTTGGCTTGTGTCCGTTTTCGACTGTCAAGCGGCGGCTTATTTTTAATCTAAGCTACATATTTATCACTGCAATGACTTTTTGAGGGTCCTTGGCTGCAATTTTTATTGTCTGTTAATATATTTCAAAAGTGAGGTTAAGTTTGCATTAATCTGCCAATTGAGGTTATAAAGCAGTGCCACTAGGTCAATAGGAGAAGATACTCAACACCTTGCACGTCAGCTAAGGCAGCTTTCCCACTTATCTACTGGAGCTTCAACAAATGTGGCTGCGATTTATCTTGAGAGTGTGCGTCTCCCTGGGCAACTGAAATTTTTCTGGTAAGTCGTTGTTTAAGTTTACTGAATTCTCGCGGCTGTCATTGATGGTTGGTCGTGTGTGTGCTCGCTGTAAATTAAACTTAGATAGGTCTACTTTTACTATTCTATGCTCTCACTGTAATGCAAGTTTTCATATAGCATGCTGTTTTGACAATTGGTATATCTCTTCTTCTCGTATTATTTGTGAAGATTGCATTGACCTGTCAGTGCGTAACGAATCTTACTTAGCAAGCTCTTTAGTTGACCCCGCACGTGCCACCACGCCTTCAGTCACTCAGTCGCCTAATTAGGCCTTTTCTAAGCGCGTGGCCTCCCCTCTTTCTCCTTCCACTGAACCACTGCTTAGGAATCATTGCGCTGGGGCCCTGACCGCGCCTACCTCAACTACAGCTTCTACCGTAACGGGAGTGCCTGCTGCTTCGCCGCCCATTCCCTCGTCTATTTCATCATTTTTCACTACCGACAGCATGTTGAATTTTGAGGAGCTTCTGGCTGCTTTAAAACAGCGGCAGTCTTAATTAATTACTGAACAGACTGCAGCGATGCAGTCGGTGATGCAATCTGAACTTGGTGAGATGCGAAGGCTGGTTGTTAATAATCAGGAGGAGCTCAAAAAAGAGCTTTCTCTTATTCGCGATGATCAGCGTGACTTGAGATCGATTTTAGAGCGGCATGACTCAGATATCAACGCAATTAAATCGGATCTGGCACGTTCTCAGATCAATGCCTCGTGCGATGACTGTGAGGTTCTTGTTTCGGGGGTGCCTAGCGGGCTGTCTTTGTCTGTTCGGGAGGTACTCGATATCATTTTTAAGGCCATAGGTTTTGAATATAGCCAAGTTTTTATTATAAGTACGCGTCAATGGTCACCACCTGTTAAACCCATTATGGAGGTTGACTCTGATATGTCTTTTGTCCCTGTGAATAGTATTATGTCTATTAATTCTGATTGTCGTAGATTTGTTTTTAAATGTATCTCTCGCACGTTTAGAGACTCTGTGATGGTTGCTGCTGCGGGGCTGAAATCCAAATCTGCTTTCCAGCTTTTTGGTGCAGGTGCTGACGATGTTAAGGTCTTCTTAAGGGCCTTATGGCCCAAAAAAATCTTTGAACTCCTTAAAAAGGTCCACGTTGTTACGCAAGACAAGAAGCTGCCTAACCCATTTGTCAGGGCCCTCACTATTTACTTACGTCTTGCAGCAGGGGCCAAGCCTCGTGCGATTCATTCTGAGGATGATCTGGTGGCTTTTAATTCATTACCCAAAAATTGAAGTTATTTGGGGTCTCAAGCAGCAGCTATTCGTTCGTTCAGTCTAGTTTCTCGTTTTTTTAATTCTTTTATTAACTCTAAGGTTTTCACTGGAGCTGCTGTTCATGATCGTGCAACTATTGCCTCTTTTTCCAATGTTTCTTCTTTTACCCATAGGGATATTATTTTTGTTGCGCACATTAATGTTAATAGGCTGAAAACTCATTTTAGCTTAATTGAGGCTCACTGCTTGGAAAAGCAGCACGATATTTTGGCATTATCCGAGACCTTTCTGTCGCAGCTCGATGACGATGCAATTTTATCTATCCCTGGTTACAACTTGTTTAGACTCGATAAAGTGGGTAAAGAAGGAGGCGGTGTTGCGTTCTATATCAGGAAAGAATTAAATGTTAAAGTCATGCATCATCCTAATCCTATTTTCAACAATGAGCCTGAGTTTCTATTACTCGATGAGAAGGTTTCGAATGAAAGGCTCTTATTTGTTGTTGTCTATGCTCGACCTAAGGCTGTTTACCCGTCTGAGTTGTTCAACCTTATTTCTGATCTCAGTGGTAAATATAAAAATGTCATCATCACTAGTGATTTCAACATCAACCTATCGGTGAAAAACCAAACCTCTTCTTTTCTTATGAATAACATTGATACCCTCTGTTTACATGTCGTTCCCTCTAAACGAACTCATCATATTCTGTCTGAGAATTTTACCTCTCATACGTGGATTGACCTGTTCATAGTTAGTGATGGAGATTCTATCATATACCAAGTCTGAGGCTCCATTTATTGCGGGTCATGACTTGATTGAACTTAAGTACAAATTGTGCAGGCTTAATAGCTATTCTAAAAGGTTTTATTCTCGTAGACTCAGCGCGGTGGACGCAGTCTTGTTTAATGAATTTTTTTCCAATTCCTTTGAAACTGAAATGCTTAAGACCCACTACTCAGATGTGTTAAATATTAATACTTTTAATCTTCCTTCCTCGTTGGATGCTTCGGCTTCTCTTTTGTCTTTGTGTACGGAAACATTCCTTTCCGTGAACGTGTCTCTTCCTACAGGCTTGATCTTGGGTGGCTCTCTGTTGAAAGAAGTAGAAAGTATTTTGTGACTGCCCTGGCTTATTCTATTATTACTAACAACATTTCCGAATTTTTGGCAAATAGATTTACTAGGATTGACACGGATGGTCGGGTGCGTTCTTCTGCTCGCCGGACGCCGAGGATTCTTGTTTGTCCTCCTGTTTGCAATAGTGCCTTGCAGCACTCATTTGTTCACAAAGCTACTAAATATTTCAATGAACTTAGTACTGGATCTACTATAAATGTAACTTTCGAATTGGGTTTGGTGGCGTATTTTAAGAGGCATACATTCAACTGGCTACTTAGTGGTGATCGTGGGGATTGGTGTGCTGAATCGGCAGCCCCAGTCTAAGTTCTAGTGCCGGTGGAGTAGTGGATTGGTTGCTACTGGCCAATGCACCATCATATCCTGTACTTGCTTTAACTTTTAATAATCTTGTTTATGCTTATTATTGTATTATTTAGTCTTTATGTTTACTTATATTATCTTTATCATATTTTTTAATTCTATTTTCATTGTTACTAAGTTTTTACAACACTTTGTTATTATTTTCAGATTATTATTTTCTTATTATTTTTCTTTTTTTATTGTTATGTATTTACATTGTACTATTTCATGTTGAGCCTTACGGAGTTGTACCCCAAGGTTAAATAAATTATTGTCAAATCAAATCAAATCTCTCTCTCTCTTTCTCTCTTAAATCAGGCTTTAATATACATTGCTTGGTATGGTATAGTGTTTCCTCCCACTCTCTTATTCTTATACCTTAGCTGTGTGTGCGCGCACAGATAGGGTCATATATACACAACATATATTAAAATGTACGTTATAGATTCTCATCCCCAGTTAATTTTTGAGGGTCGCCAAAAGAAGTATTAACTTCAAAAAGAATTTTAAAATTGCTAAGGTAGTCCTTCAGGAGATCATGCAGTAAAATTACTTTTAATTTCGTATACCTGAGCAATAGATACTCAAGCTACTGCGTGCATATATTTTTTGTCACTATACTAAAAGAAGAAAATTTTTTCTTTATTCAGGAAAGTATATAGATTTCTCTTTGTTTGGTGAATGGCATTTAAAAAAAATATTTGCTATAGTAATAAGAAAATATATAAATGTGAAATAACGTTTAGTTTAAATAAAAAGATCGAATATTTTGAAAATAATGAATAATATTTTACGAAATATGATTAAACTCTAAAAGAAATAATGAATTAAGATTCACAATTTCGCGGAAAATTAATTAACTTCAAATAAGAAAAGAGAGCAATAAAAATATTCCTGATAATTTAGAAAGCTTGTATTTTGTATCCAATAGAAAAAAAGAATAAATACTTACAATTGAATCATTATTGATTATCGAAATCGTACTTCTTTATAAGTCATAACTTACTAGGAGAGTGTCACACCTCCGGATCACGGATTTTGCTCAAACTTCGGGATAAGTTTTCAGATGATAAAATATGGAAAAAGCTAAAGTTATAGTCATAAATACTCAATATTTCCCTAGTTACAGTCAATTAAAGAAAATCACTAAAAAAGTTACTAGATTTTTCAATGCATATAGTTCTTTAGCATCGATAGCTACAAGCTCGAAACTTTTTTTAAATCAAAGCTGAGCTCAAATCCTTTCGAAACAGTAGTTACAGCATATCAAAATATTATTTTTTCCCAAAGTTAGAGCGTAATAAGGATTGGACCTAATTTCAGCTTTTATTATTAATTAATGTTTTTAAAAGAAAAATCAGGTCCAATGTTTATCACGTTCTAACTCTAGGAAAAAATAATATTTTTACATGCTATAACTACTTATTCGAAAGGATTTGAGCTCAGCTTTAATTTAAAAAAAGTTTAAGGCTTCTAGCTATCAATGCTAAAGAACTATATGTGCTTAAAAATATAGTAACTTTTTTAGTGATTTTCTTTAATTGTCTGTAACTAGGGAAATATTGAGTATTTATGACTATAACTTTAGCTTTTTCCATATTTTATCATCTGAAAACTTAGTCCGAAGTTTGAACAAAATCCGTGATCCGGAGGTGTAACACTCTCCTAGTTAGTTTAAGAGAATATAGAGTTCAAAACAAAAAGATTCATACCGAAGAAAAATTTTTACCTGATCATCAATAATGGGTACGATATTCAGACAAAATATGAAAAGAAAGTGGTTTCAATTTACGTATAAAATATTAATTTTAGAATTTGCAGTACTTCACCTAAAACAAAAATTTTATAGCATATGAGATATTTGTAACGTCTACTTAATTTTTATAAAAATTGTTCACATTTTTTTCATCTTCAGTTTAGTTATCATAGTTTACTAATAAAGAAAAAGATAGTTCATAAAAATTCAAATGTTTTTAGATTATATAAAAATAATATTTGAGTTGTATAGATATGCACCGTGTTTGTTTCTATTTATTTTTATCTTTTAAGAGGCGGTTGAGTCTATTTCGCCGCTACATATAGGGTGGCGCTGCGGTCAGGTGAGAGAAATCTATTAAATATTTTTTATACAGCTATTTACAATTTTCTGAGATGACAATATACGTTTAATGTTGTCATTTCCTCTAGCCATATATATGTAGAATAATTATTGATACTTATCGTGTTTGAAAAGTCTAAAATATTGTTATAAAGCGAAAAATGCGATGCAACGTAGGACCGATGTAAACATGCGTGCACCTTCCTTTAGTGCGACAGAGAGAGCAATACTAAAGAATGATGTATACTAATGTTTACGTCGGCTCTACCGCGCGCCACATTTTTCGCTTTATAAGAATATTTTAGACTTTTCAAACAAGATTAATATTAATAATTATTCTACACATATATGGCTAGAGGAAATGACAACATTAAACGTATATTGTCGTCTCAGAAAATTGTAAATAGCTGTATAAAAAATATTTAATAGATTTCTCTCACCTGACCGCAGCGCCACCCTATGTGTAGCGGCGAAATAGACCCAACCGCCTCTTTAATAAGGATCAGTGATAGAAAACAGACCATCGCCACACGTTATGCACATGTGGGAGAAAAGGTTTTTATCATATAACCATGTCTTTTTTTATTCCCTAAAAGGGACCTCTCACATAAAATAAGAAACAATCCGTCAACACATGTCATATACATGCGGAAAGGATAAAAAAATAAAGGGAAAACTTTTAGACAAGAACACTAGACAGATCGAATAGTCCATGCGATAACTATAAAATATCCTCGGATAACGGGTTTTCCAAAAATCTTAAGTATTTTTTTTTTCTCAAAACCTTTTTTTTATTACAGCTCATATAAAGACAATCTCAGAGACTTTCTTTGTGTTACATTTCTAAATTTTTATAATTTTTTCCTCTTTAATTTTGTCCATGACCTTATATTTTTAAAATTGCTATTAAATACCAATGACTTATTCAGTTTATAGTTTTTTTTCACTGAATTTCCTATTTTTTATGGAAAATCGCTAGAGTCACTTTAAGTTATTTTAAAAAACCTTGAATTAACCTTTCATATCAAGTTTTGGCAAGATTTTCGGCAAGATTTTCGAAAAACGGTTTGTGTAAGGTTTTTTGTAAGATTTCCCGCGAAAGTTTTGTGTAAGGTTTTTGATAAGGTTTCAGAAACAGTTTAATAAACATTACGAGAAAACTTTCATCAGGTGTTGATGCATAGTTTTCGATGAAGTTTCGTGAAGTAAGTTTCCTTATATGGTAAATTCTTCAAAAATTAACTGATTTTAAAAAAAATTTTTGTTTTGTTAATTTTTAAAAATTGATATTATTTTCAGACTAATATCTTGTATTTGTATTAACAAATACTGTTTACATTAAATTTGAGCTTAAATACTCATGAGCTCTACAAAATCAGTATTCTATGTTAGCGTAGGTTACTTTATTTTAATGAAGTTTACACAACTACAAAAAAAATAAAATTTTACAAAATAATAAATTTTAGTATCCATTTAAAAATAAAGTTATTTTAAATAACATTTAGAATCAACAAATTGTAGTGAAATAGTAATTTTTGCAATACATCATAATTTTAAGAAATAACGTAATTTTGTAAAACAATTTGAAATTTATAATAAAATTTAAAAAGATAATTGCTTCTGTACATGTTAGCATATTATAATTTCAATTCATAATTATTCAGATTATTTATGAGTTCAGTAGTTGTAACCACTTCTTGTGAATACTTCTTTTTGTTGTCTTCTTATTATAAACTTCACTTTTTTATTTTTTCTTTTCGTTATTCACCTTAAATTTTTCATTTACTATGCTTATTAACTAGAAATCACCTCTGCTATAATAAGTACACTTTCCTCTACGAGAGCAGTCATAACAGCTCTTACTATTAAATTAGATATACATACTCACGCATGTACTAACGCTTATTTTTAATAACATCTCGTGTTGAAGATCTGTCATCAATTTCTAGAGAGTAACTTTTCTTTCAAGTTTTTATTTTGTCGCACTATTAATGCAGGAACTTGACTGTTCAACAAATAATTCAACACTAAATCTAATCATACTTATAATAAACCCAACGTAAACAAGAGGACGAAAGTAAGTCACTTCAACTATGACTGCTTACGAGGGAATTTTTTGTTTGTCAACATAAAGCATATAAGCGATTGATGCGCTTACACTGAAAAAAATAAGTTACATGAACTTAAAAATCTTGTAAAATTACCATTTGGGAGATACAAAGTCTTATCGGCTCATTTATTGAACAGATTTAACTTGGGCCTCAGGATATTCAACTTTGGTTTTAACAACAATAGCGATTGGTTAAGTTGCCCAAATAAATTCTGCTTGGTTACCGAAGGTGAAAAGAACTTAAGAGGCGCTTCGCTCACTAAGGTTATAGTAACTCAACTCCCCAATACGCCTTACTTTGTTTTTTTTTCAGTGTAACTATATAATACTCATTATGCAAGATAAGATAAAATGCAAAATATACCACTTTTAAGATAATCAAATGTCATCTATAATAAAGTAAAGAAAATTAGCAAGTTAACGGAGGTTATATTTCTGAAGAAAACACCTTTGAATCTACTTTAAAAATTTTAAAATGATCTCCATTAAGATTATAATTTATAAAGTTTCAAATTTTTTAGATATTTCAATACATTTTGGAATCTAAATTCTAATTATTTTAACTAAACGGTCAGTTAACGAAGGGTACGCGTAATTAAAATAGAATTATATTTTCAGTCGAATTTTGAATTTCGATCTTATTATAAATTAATTTTTCTGTTTTACTTTATTAATTTATTATACGTTAATAAGTAATACGTATTTGAAGTTTTAATTTTTATTTGTATGGTCCAATAATTACACATATAGCACGTAATTTATAACTCCCTTAACTTTTTCATTTTGCTATAGAAGATATATCTTTGCTAATAATTACAAAATAATATTAAGAATAGATACTTTCAATTTAATGTACTTTTTATTTCAAGTAAAATGAATACTTGAAAGCAGTTAGATAAGTCTTTCTTAAAGAAATTTAATAAGTATTAACAAGAATATTTTTGTTATTTGGTGTAAAGAAACTAACGGAGTTACATTTTTGTAGATTTATCAATATTTAAGTAAATGAATTTAAATATTTTATTAATACTTTAGATTTGGATTTACTATAAAAAGTTATAAATTAACTAAAAAAATTTTTTTATCCATACATATCGAAATTTATCTGAAATTTTTAACTAAGAATGTAATCGGCCACTTTTTGGAGAAATCACCATATAAAAGTTTTCTGCAACATTTTCAGTAAAATTTCAGAAACTTCACACAAAACATTACAAAAAACCTTTTATAAAAGGTTGCTGCTAGGTTTTCAGAAAGATTTCAGAAACATCTTAAAAAATCTTTAATAACAGGTTTCAGCAGGGTTTCTGCAAGGTTTCATGAAATATTTCAAGAATCATTGCAAGAAATTTTTCGTAGACAATTATACCAATGTTTTTGGCTAACCAGGAGAGGCTATGAGCTTTGAATCACAGATCTTGATGAAACTTTGGGATATGTTCTAAGGTACCAAAATATGAGTAAAGCCAGAGCGGTACGGTCTAACGCTTCGAAAAACTGAAATCATAGGCGTTCTAGTTTTATTTTAAGAAAAATTTTAAAAAAAGCTCCCAAGTGAAGTGTGAATAATTCAGTCGAGAAATGTCTTTAATAAACAGGGACTACAATAAAAGTAGAGGAAGAAAGCTTTAATTTGCTGATTTCAGAATTGACAAATAACAATTAGTACCAGAGATATGTTTGTTCAAAGTTAAGCAGCAAGAAAGTACCAACAATCACTGTCCTTCAAAATTCAGATGATTTTTTGTACTTTCTTGCTGCTTAACTTTGAACAAATATATCTCTGGTTCTTATTATTATTTGTCAATTCTGAAAACGGCAAATTAAAGCTTTCTTCCTCTACTTTTATTTTAGTCCCTGTTTATTAAAGACATTTCTCGACTGAATTATTTACACTTCAATTAGGAGTTTTTTTCTTAATTTTTCTTAATATGAGACTAGAAACGCCTATAATTTCAGTTGTTTGAAACGTTAGACCGTACCGTTTTGGCTTCACTCATATTTTGGTACCTTAAAACATATCCCAAAGTTTTATTAAGATCTAGGACCCGAAGCTCATAGCCTCTCCTGGTAAGTCTCAGAAACATATTGAAAAAGTCGAGAAATTTGTACAAGATAATTTAGGGATGTCTACATTTAAGTGTAAGTCCGCATTACTTGCATTCTAATAAATTTATTTGATAAATGAAATAAATTTGATTTATACTTACATAAATTCCAAAGGTTAATTGCTATATAGACAACTATAAAATGGAATTATCACCGTCATAAGTTTTATGTTATTTAAGGTAACAGGACTGAGTTAAAACCTGCAAAAAAAATCAAATTCGAATCTAAAGATAAACTTTTTTCTTATAATATTGATTAAAAAACTTTTTAAAACTTAGATATATATTAAATAAAGGACTTTGGTCCATAAATAATTTCAAAAAATCTCATCTAATGATTGAAATCCGTTTCTTTAATCAAGCACTTGATTTTAGTGATTACCGCAGGCTTTCTGAGGCAATTTTCCTTCCTAGGATGGGTACAAAAAGGCGTGTAATACATGAAATAGTAAGTAATAATTCTATAAAAAGTATTGCACATAATAAGATAAGATATCACAGTCAATTATTAAAATTAATATATAATACTGTATCAGTAAGTCACCATGTAAAAGTGATATCACAGACTATTCTAAATACACGCAGAAAACATAAATTACAATAAAAAACAGTCTTAAATATCTATCAGTCATTGAATTAAAATACATAATTTAAAAGAGGAATCACTGTCATGACATCAATAAAAATAAAATTGGACAATACTATAAAAATAAAATTGAACAATACAATAACAAAATAATAGTAAATAATTAAAAAATAAAATAATAATTACATTTAAAAACAATACCGAAGATGTCATGATTTCTAATAAATACAGAACCACTCATACTTTCCGCATACATTCATCCATCATTCACGCTAATAAATACATTTACACCTTAAATCTATATATAGGACAAAACAAAATAAATTAACACAAAAATTAAAATACTTAAAATTAATTTCACTTGAGGTCGAGTAAGTACGTCCTCAAAGCCGACTTAAACCTGCCGAGCGATGGAAGATTTTTTATATAAGCAGGCAGGGAGTTCCAAAAATGCGCACCTTGAACTTGAAAGGAATTTCTTCCAGTCTCAGTACGCATGAAGGGCACCGCGAAGTCCTTGATCTCTCCCCTAGTGGCTACCCTAGGTACATATCTAGTGAAGAGACTCACTAGATACTCGGGAGTATTCATGCGCACGATTTTGTACATAAGTACAGCCATAAAATACTGTCTCCTTGAATCAGTACGCAGCCAACCAAGCGCAGCTCTATGAGGAGAGATATGACCGCCCAATCCTACGCCTAATACATATCTCACACATAAATTTTGTAGTCTTTGTAATTGTCTTCTCAACCCCTGCGAAGCATCAAGCAGAACTACTGAGCAGTAGTCCAGGTGCGGAAATAGCAAGGCGGCTACGAGTTGTTTACGCAGGGCCTCAGTGGTGTACCGACGAAAGAACCGTAAACTATACATTATCCTATTAAATTTTTCAGTCACCATATTAATATGCGGCTCCCAAGAAAACTTAGCGTCAAGCACAACACCAAGGCTCGTAACGGTATCAGAGAAAGATATGCCGACACCTCCCTCAAGCTCAATCGTTCTTGGCTCACCAGCATAAAAGTCATTAATAAAACGACTACTGCCAAAAACGATAGCTTTAGTATTGCTTGCATTTAATGAGAGAGAAGCATCGACAGCCCATCCCGACAACGCCCTGGCCGCCCTCTGCATAATACGAATACCTTCATTCAGATGTTCATAAGGGACCTGAGTATAGATTTGGAGGTCATCAGCATATAATATGTGCTTGACACAACAGGGGTCGAGCGTGTCACGTATGTTATTAATGTAAAGGCAGAACAACAGAGGCCCCAGCACTGAACCCTGTGGAACTCCTAGATTGGTTGTTAGCCAATCCGAATCCTCTTTTAAATGTGTAGAAACCATTCGTTTCCTACCTGATAAATAGGAGTTGATCCACTCGAGTGCAGCCCTAGAAAACCCCATCAATCTAAGCCTCGCAAGCAATTTGGAAGGGGAGATCGTGTCGAATGCCTTACCAAAGTCAAATAGGAGTAGTATCGTGGCAAGTTTCTTGTCAAGACCTGATCTTATGTCGTCTGTAAGTTTAAGTATGGCAGTCTGCGTAGAATGATGCTTCCTGAAGCCAGTCTGCAAAGAGTCAAGTATTTTGTGTATCATAATATACTCCTGCAGTTGGTCATAAGCAATCTTCTCAAGAACCTTTGAAAGAAAACATAATATTGCTATGGGCCTAAAATCTTTAGGCATTTTAGGTGCAGGGCACTTTTTTAAAGGCACAATACGTGCGCGCTTTCAAAGGCAAGGGAAGACCCCCCGTGCAAAAGAAGAATTGAACAGAGTCACAAGATGCTCTCCAATAACCGGAAGTGCTTTAAGTAGGATGAAACAAGCTTTTAAAAAAGCTATTGAGAATTAGTTCTTATAGCTTATATTTAATTTCAGAGTCATTAAAAAAAAAATTATATTTTTTTTTGTTTTTTTGTATTACTTGATGAAATTTTTTAAAAATTCGCATGGAATTTATTGCTATTGCTAAAATGAATTAGGACTCTGAAAATAGATTCTCTTAATGTATTTTTAATTTTAGAGCATTATGAAATTTTTGTTATGATTAGTTTGGATTCAATACATAACTAAATTACATCATTCTTTTAATAGGAGAAAACTATTGTAAGAGATGATGATTTCAATAATGATGATTATTGAAATGCATGCCAGCCTACAATGCCGCATTTTTACCCCATGTAGCATAATATACTATTTTTACAGAAAACATCAATGATCCATTGATAGAAAAATGGTTAATTTTAATAATTTGTAATTTCAAATATTTAAATTACAATAAAATAAATAGGGCAAAATATATATTTTCTAAAATAAAATTCTTTAAAATTTATGCTCTAACTCAAGCAAATTACTTATTTCTTTTACGAAAAATTTTTTTATAAACCAATAATGAATGCTAAAACAAAATAAATTAATATAAGTGAACATAACATACATTATGTCTTAACAATCAATTCTATATAAATATTAATACAAAATAAACAAATTAAATTTATAATTATTTCGTGAACTACTTCATAATTAATTTTCATGACTTTATAGGCTAGAAAACTATTTTAAACCAAACTTAAAATAGTACGTAATATTCAAAGGAAAAAACACAATATATAAAATTCAGTTCTTATAAAAATATTATAAAGTTAGAAGTACGAATTTTGATACATTCATGTAAAGATACTCAAATATCTCATTAATGTATTAATAATAATTTTTAATATTAAGAAATAATTGAATTATAAACTTTTCACCAATTAGGCACAAAATAAAATCTTCAATAGATTCTTCAAATAATCTTAAACATTCATAGAATGTTTGATGCTAAAAATGTGAATTCCAGAGTACATCTTCGATTATAAGAATCGTCTTGACTTCATTCAATAAACAAATCAATTTTACCACTTATCAATATTTCCAAATGCTTATTTTTCGAACAAAAGTCTTGTTTATTGTAATTAACAAAACAATCATCGCTGTACTATCAGATGATATTAAACAAGCGTACTACTTAAAACATTATTATTGAAATTCAAAAAGTATTCAAATTTAATTTACTTGAATAACAAACTATTAATGAATTACGAATAATCATTAGTACTTCATATCCGTTTCCTCCACATAATAATTCCAGCGATAACCATACTAGCCTCATATACTCGTACTCGTCTATACAAAGAATATGGCTCGTATTTCTAATCAAACTCAACACTCAGATCTCAAATTTTTATTGTTCTGTGTTTCCTATAAAGAATGTCAACGTTTATAAGAAACAAAGAACAATGAAAATTTGAGATATGAGTGCTAAGTGTTGAATGTCGATAATAAATTCGAGCCTATGTATAATGCTAGCTAAAGTCGATCATATTAAACCCTTTCGACGCTAACATTTAACCCAAACAAAAAACTGGTCGTACAAAATTTCATTCACGATGTAAATAAAGAAGGACGACGTCAAAAACTCAGGTTCTCTATATACATAAATATATCAATATTTATATCTGTGGTTCGAAGGAGTAACATCAAAAGTTGGTATTTTTGTGAAATTGTGTTAACAGTGGATTATATACCTGAAAGTATACCTCTTTCAGGGAGTATATTAGAAAAGTTTATACACACGGGAAAGGAGTTGTTTTTCCTCATATATTTTTGTTTTCCCACATACCTTACGTGTTAACGCAAACTTTCAAACCTCATTTTCTCGAAAACTCCAAAAACCAACTTGTGCTGTCACTCCTTCGAATCACAGATATTATCTATAGATATAGCAGTAGCACCAACGAATATAGAAATACTATAGAAGAATATTTCCTATAGTGACATTAAGAACACGTTTTGAAGTGATATTTAGTGCGATTACACGCTCATAGCTGTTGGATAGGCAATCGGCTAGCATATATGTTCGAAATTTATAAACTAAAATATGAGTAAATATTAATGCTAGACAATTTTTTTATATTAAAATCACATCTAAATAAATATAATAAAATTAATGAAACTCAAAGAGCTCTATGAGAAAGAATTCCGTCAAAGCACTTGGCGGCGTTTTTCTTTTATCTTATGTAAACCATTTGATAGATTTGCTTCAGAATTTGAGAACAAATGTTCTTAGCATAGTTACAATTTTAGAAAATTTTAAAGATTTTGGAAATAATTTTCATATTCAATTTTTTCTTAGCGCAGCTCTTTGATCATTTCTGATTCTTCATTTAATGCTCTCACTAACTCTTTTCTTTCTTTCTCACTTCCTTTCTTTCCTTTCATCTCATCCTGGTACTCATTTTTACACTATTTTCATCCATCATGTTCTCTCTCTTTCTATTTCTTGATCACTTTCTCACTCTCACTCTTTCTCTCCATAAGTAGACAAACATCGCATCCACTAAGCCCCACTTAAACTTGTCTGTATGTACTACATTTTCCGTCCATGGGCTTTTTGTCACAAGTATTATGCATGCGCAATCTGCAGAGCTTCTACTGATATATTAATTAGCATTTTTATTAGCTCTGCAACTAAAATCCATTGGTTTTCTTTTTTGTGCCGATGCTTTTTGAGGTTAAATACTTTCGATATTTGGAGATTATGTTTGCTGCTGTTTTGTCTCCTAGTGGCTATATCTAAAACCAAAGATCAAGCTGCAGCTGTATCTATCTATTATCGCTCAAGTAGCTTCTACTTTATTGACTGTGGTTACTGCTTCAGTGATTGAATTGTCTGCCGATATCTGCCTATTTCTCAGCAGTGCAGTAAGTGTTTACTTGTTGAGGTGAGTCGCTTATAAGATGTCTCTCGTTGCGCTTTGTGATTATGGTATTTTGATCTTCTTGTAAATTAACAGTCTTGCGTATGGATACAGCTCTTCTTTGTAGTAACTGTACGTCGATTTACCATACTAAGTGTTGTGATAGCTCTTGATTCCTCAGTGAAAATATTATAGTTTGCTGCGTTAAGGAAAGGCTTCGTAAAAAGAAGCCTACTGATGAGTGCTCGTGAGCATTGGCCATTGACGATATAGTTTTTGCCTCGTCTCAACCATTAGCATCAATTAAAACTCCTTCAAATTAACGCACGCAAAAATGGAACGCAGTCTCTCCATACTGTTCGCTCGAATCGTCACCAAAAAGACGCTGTCGTTCGGGATCGTCCTTCTCTCTGAGATCCTCCCTCTCCTCTGTTAGTAGCATTACAGCTTTGGGTGTTGATCATCTATACAAGTTAAGTCTGCTGATTCTCTTAGCACGGCCGTAGATATGTCACCACCACTCTTCCTGATCGATTATATCAGCATATAGCCTTATGCTTAACAGCAGGCGTATCTTTATTACATGATTCTTATGAAATACTCTTCACGGGTATTCCTTCTTCTGTTTCTCTTAGCAATAAAGAAATTGTGAATACTGTCTTACAGGTTACAGGGCTTGATTGTGGGGCTGCTTTTCTCATTGAAACTCGCAAGTGCTTACCCACTATTTCAATAGATGTTGATCAGCCTAAGTGCTCCTAGCTTAATAACTATCGTTTATTTGTTGGCAGCTTTTTTTCAGATGCTATTCATGATAGCATAGTAGAAGCGTCACCTAAACTGCGTGACCGATCTGCTTCAAAGCTATTTGGCATGGATGGTAATAGCAAAATTTTTGCTCGTCCAATTTGGCCTCAACCGGTATACACTCTGCTTAAGAAGGCTATTTCAGTTTATAAGGATCTTAGTTACCTTCAGCTGATTGTATGTAACTTGACTGTCTGTATGCGTCCCTCTAAAAATGGTGACTTGATTCCCATTACAGATGAGGCGCAGTTGTTTACACTTAAACCTGCTAAGGATAAGAAATAAGGACTCTATGGCTCCGTTGCAATTAACACTCGCTCTTTTTCAAATATTTCTTCTAATTATAATTCAAATAGTGCGTGTTCCAATTTAATTATTAATTCTTTTTCGAATTCTAAGCTTCATGATAATTTTTTTATCCAGTACGATTCCGAATTTTTTCAAAATCTTGTTATATTCCATGCAAATGTTAATCGTATTAAGACGCATTTCTCAGCTATTGAAAATCATAATACTTCTAATAAGACAGATATTATTGCGGTTACTGAAACATTCTTGACAGTACATAACATAGCTCAATTATCTCCTTGGATCACTATAACTTCTTTAGATTATACAGAGTAGGCAAAGGTGGTGGTGAAGTCGGCTTTTATGCTCGTGACTTTTTTAAAGTCAAGATTTTGTCACAATCAGACACTGTCTTTGATAATACTGCAAAGTATATCACAGCTGAGATCTTGCTTGATATCGAAAAACTTTTTTTTGCAATTGTTTATTTGCATCCAAAGGCCCTTTTTCCGAATGAATTTTCTAATATATCCTCTACATTTCTACTTTCATATAAAAACGTTATTATAACAGGTGATTTCAATATAAATTTATTATCTAACAGCTACTCTGCTGACACTTTCCGCTCAGTTATTGATTCGTATGCTCTTTATATGGTTCCATCTGAACCTACGCATCACACTCTTACTTCAGAATATTCTTCGCACTCTTGGATTGACTTATTCATCATTAATTGCATCAGCTTAAATGAATTAATTTCACGGAATCTCTTTCTCAAATCGCAAAAGAGCCTTCCATTTTCTGGTTCAACTATTGAACTTATTGATAGTTTAGTACATGGTTTGTCTTCTGTCCTTGTCTCGTCTTTTGATAAATCTCTGAAATCGCGCAATCTTACATTTAAAAAAGACTCTGAGTTACTCCTGGCATTCGTATTAAAATGAGGGAGCGTGATAGAGTCTATCGGACTTTTACTCGTTCAGGCTCTATCCTGTCTATTACTCGTTATAGAAGACTTTGTGGTGAAGTCTCAAACGCCTTAGATACGGCTAAAAATAAATTCATATCGAATGTCTGTCTGATTCATCAAATTCGACTAATCGTTGGACAACTTTACATAAGATCGGGCTCTCTAACAAAGTTTTAGCTTCACCGCTACAGTATTTCTCATCTAAAGCTCTATTAACTGATTATACCTCTATCTAATCAGCATCTCTTGCTTTATCTGTTATTGAGATTAATGAGGTGCTTGCTGTACCGCTACGCACTGATTTCCCGGTCTTTGAGTTCGTTGAGGTCGATCGTTCTGTAATTGATTCGTTTTTACGTCTCACTTCCTCAAAAGTAGTCGGGCCCAATGATCTTTCAACAGAAATGTTATAAATTACGCAGGATTCCTTAGCTCCACACCTAACTTCAATAATTAAATTATCTTTGTCTTCTGAAATTTTTCCTGATGCGTGGAAGAGAGCTTTTCTACTTCCATTGGCAAAGTCAAATAAACTTGATTCTCCTTTTCATACACGACCTATTGCTAAGCTCTATGAGGTTTTAAAGGTCCTGGAAAGGGTGGTGTGCACACAATTCTATTCTCATATTGAGCCCTGCTTGACCGTTCACAGACAAGCTTTCGAAGGTCAAATAGTACCCAAACAGCACTTCTGAAACTTTTAGAAGATGCCCGTCTCGCGATTGACAAGAGAATAATAACTGTGCTACTTCTGTTTGATTTCTCGAAGGCGTTTGACACAGTACCTCATTAAAGTCTTCTTCGGTAAGCTTCGTTCATTCAATTGTTTAGACACTGTTATGCACTGGTTTGCGTAGAACAGTGTCTTTCAAGGAATAGATATTATTCTGTTCTTGATTTAGAAAATCTAGTAGGTGAATGAGTCTTTTGCACAGCTGGTGTACCTCAAGGTAGTGTCCTCGGTTCTTTGCTCTTCTCAATTCATATCAATAATTTTCTTCGATTTGACCGAGCTACCGATAGTATAATCATAAAGCTTAAATGACGCACAATTCATTGCCGTGATCAAAACAAATATAAACTTAATAACTGCTAAATATATCGATTTGAAAATTATTCCAGCATCCAAAACTCATTTTTGATCTACAAAAAACACAAAAATTTACGATTTTTAATTTTAGAAATAATAAATTCGCGATCATGCTTTTGATTTACGGAGTTGAATTTCCTTTTTCGTAATCGACTCAGTATTCCATTCGCCTAATTCCAAAAAAGACAACCTTCAAATTATTGTATCTTCGGACCCAAACGTCATAGAAAGGTCTCCGACCTCGCAAATAGAAGCCTTTAAGTTGCAAGGTTCAACTACATATTATATTAAGAATCCAAATTACGGCAGATTTTTTAAAATGACAGAAAAACTTCAAAAGCTTCGTATTTGCATACTATTATGAAATTTTCTGGAATTAAGGCTGTAAAGTTAACTATTTCCGTTCAACCACTCTAAAAACTTGGTTTTGCGTATATTTTTTACCAAACGATTCAGTTTTCATGTTTACAAAGAATAAAAAAGGTCTCTGTTGTATATAGGGCTAAAAAAGTTTCAAGGATAAAATGATAATTTTTTTTTTAAATTGGTCAAATTTTCTAAACAAAAAGGTGATATGACCTTTTTTGTTCAGAAGTACTATTTTTGCGTTATTTCAGATTGAAATAATCCTATTTTTGCAAAAATTGCTTTTTTAGACAACTTTGAGCTTCTGTATCTTGGAAACATTAGCTTAAAAAAATCTGAAAAAATTTAGGAATACTCAGGAAACATAAACAAACTGATTGTGCACTTCCAATTATTTTATTTTAAACTTTTAGAACTGCCAATATATTATTTAATTTACTTCATTGAAAACCCGCGTGCACAAGCACTTTGTGCGTTCATTTCCGGGAATGTCAGGTTATGAAATAAATAGTGCAATAGAATACCTTAAATTATACGCTTACTAATTATCACTCTTTATTTTACACTTATTAAAGAAAACGTGAATTAGAATTTCCTTATAATTCGATAATAAAGACGAACTGATTTGTTGCATGACGCGCGGTATGGCGTGACTTCGTCGTGTTAATAGCTTGGACAGAGAAAAAGGACTGAGCCGCTGCTTCAGTAATTAAGCAATGCACGTAGAAAAGATAGGCAGACCGACAAGTGCCGAGAACGAAGTGCGTGGCCGAACTGAGATATAAGACAGTGGCCAAACCACAAACATTTGAACAAAGTTTGGAGAAAATAATTTTTTTTTCTATGTACAATTGACATGGAACCATGCATATATATATATAAGTAAGCAAAACCGGTCTTTTAAATGCACGCCACAGTTTGCTGCTATGGACTCCCGTATATTTTGTGCACGAGACCGGCTTTTTGAATAGCGCATTTAAAAGACCAATTTCTATAGTACATACGGTAATGGAAGGGAGGGGGTAATAATGTGAGACTGCCACACACCTCGACGTGCGCCGGATACGACCCGAAGTCAGTACTGACGAGCGCGGGGTATTGCAATTCGCATTCAAAAGACCGGTTTTATATATATAAATATATATATATATAAATATATATATATATATATATATGTCACGGTATTCTATCGTGTTTGAATCTTGTGCGCTTAGGTAGTAATATATGATACGAGCTCAGTGATATAAATCGTCTAAGATGAGTAAAGAAGCGCGTATCGTGACGACCGGTACGCGAGAGAAAAGCACGCCGTGCACGAAGCGCTTCAGAGAGTTTCCGGCTATCGTTGCGTTAACGTGAAACCTAAGCCGCGCTTTGCTTAGTAAAAGATTTTGCTACGTGACCTTATAACACGTTAGACTGAATTCGCAGTTGATAGTACGAAATCATCGTCTCAAGTAAGAGTCGTTAGTTTAAATTGACTAGTGTGTTATAACACATTTAATAATTGCAAATTCTTAGAAATTTTTTCTATGGAGTTACGCTTGTCCGCTTTTCGCGCGTCTTAGCGACCAGCTATGAAGTGTAAGCAGCTGCCTTGATTGACGAGTATCAGGTTTTACCGATCTACACCAAAGCGGCCACGTTGGTAGAGCTTTGTCCAATGCAACGATCGGTGAGAGACGTATTCCGTCGATCTACTTCGAAGTATCTACGTATTGGTTACATATGCGGGAGAAGCTACGGTAACAGGCGAGCGCTGTCTATGTGCACGTAGATAATTAGAGTAAGTAAGCCAGTACGTTATTGTAAGTACAATTATAAAGCATGATATCCAAGAACCGTTTCCTCGAGAGATACTTGTCAGGGTAAAATTATGTTATCGGTTATGTAGTGAATCAGCGTCATAAGCGAGTTCTATTTAATTTGCGACGCGCCCTCCTTTTGCTCGTTCTCTTATTAGAAGTGTATATTATATTATACATATTATATGAATTTATTCTTGCTCAACTCATATTTTATCTTATTATAATTTCATTTGTTTTATAATGAATCAATTTTGTTTCCTATTAAAACGTGTTATTAATTAATTTATTTTGCATGATTGTATGTTGTATGAAGTTTGTTTTTCGTTGCTTACCCCAACAACTCCGCGTGCTTGTGATTAGTCATATATAGAATACCTATGGAGCATGAAGTGAAATGCGATATTACTTAAGTCTGCATTGCGACTCTCGATGAGGTAAGAGAGAAAGAGAGAAAGAGAGACGAAACGAGTACAGCAAGTGACAGGTATATTGAATAAGGTTTTGTCGCTCTTCAATATTTTACTGGCTAGCATAATCGGAGTTCCCTTTGTGGTATTTTATCCTTAGCGTAGATTCAGCGACTTCGCATGTTATTAAAATCAGTACTTAGTTGAGGTAAGTTTTTGTAACATGAGTTAATAACCGTTGCAGTATATATGCGTGCATACACGTATGTACATATGTTTTGTGGATATATATTTTTTTCTCCTTCTCATTATATTTTTGAAAAAAAAGAAAATCCAGATTCAACACAACTAAAAATGTAGGCTATTAGGCCACCTTCCCGTAAAAAAATTCGAGACAAAAAAGGCTTGCTTGAGAAAAATACATCTTTTATTTTTCAAGAAAATGCAATTGCACTTTCGTTTATTTGTAAAAAAAATTTTTTTAAATTGTAATCGAAAGAGCATGCCCTATAGCATTGAATGAACATGGATTTACTTGTGAATGTCATTAAAAAGACAAAATAGAACTATTAAAAAAAAATATTTTATTTCCGGAAATTGAACATTCATGAGCCATTTTTAAAAGTGCATGAAAAATGCTTTTTGGATGATTTAGAAAAATGAAAAAATACATATACGCTTATTAGCAGAATATTATATAAAAAACTTGTACATGACTTAGAGAGATAGGTGCAGTCGCCTGTACAATTAGAGATAGAACCAGTCTATAGGTAACTTCAATATTTATTAATGAATGTAATGCGCGAGGTGGGTTCAAGATGTTCATCATACATTTATTATTTTTTTTTTATTTCTATTAATTTTCAAAACGTGTATACAAGATATAATACAATATACGCATTACATCTATAAGTCCCACAAAGATACAAATTTATCTGTTTATAGGCTGGAACGTATTAACTTGAACAGAAAACAAAAACTCACAAACTAATATAAACAATTAAGTACTAGAGTATATATTAAATATATATCCCTGTCATAACTCCATATAATTAAATATAAAAGCGAAACAAAATTTACATATCAATTAGATTCAACAGCAGCAGTTGGTGAATAATAAGTGAAAGTATTTTTGATGATCCTAAAATACGAACTTCATTTAGAGATGAAAACTTTGAAAAAACTATGAACGATGTCAAGAAAGCAGCATGGTCAAGTTTCAAAAAAGTATGAACCAAATTTTTGGTTAATACCAAAGACGCGAAGTATAAAGATATTATGAAAAAAATGGTACGTAATTTTGGAAAATTGAGTTGTCTAATGAACTTAAAACTTCATTTTCTTGATTCACATGTTGATCAGTTTCCAGAAAATTACGGGGACTTTAGTGAAAAGAATAGTGAAGGATTTCACTAAAATTTGAAAGATTTCAAACGTAGATTTCAAGGACACTGAGGTATAAATATTTTCGCAGATTACTGCTGGATAATGAATAGAGAAACATCTTCTAAAAAAGGACGGAAACGTGTCAGAAATTCTCTTCATCGATCATTCGAAGAAAAGCATATACGATAGGGTGAGGCAATTTAAAATATAGAAGTGCAAGAGAGAAAAAGAGAGAACGTTAGTTCTAGTGTTCGTGACCTTGACATTGAAAATTCGAACTTTAATCTAGTTGTTCTAGATCTAGTTTAATCACTGATCATCAATTTTATGTCAGATTTACCATAATAGTCTAAGTTAACCTTAGATTTATTATCAATGATGTAAAACCCCTTAAAAGTATTATTTAAAATATTGATTTTCACAAAACTTGATAAAATTACCATATATACTTTCCGCTAACACCCCCTACGGGTTGTCTTTCACAAAATCTGACTTAAAATTCATGATCGGCGACCTTCGAGATTCGAGATCGAAAATTCGAGTCACAGAAGCTTCTCGAACCGCGAAGACATCGGGCAATCCCTGATCTCATATAAAGAATCAGTTTGCATTAACAATTGATAAATAACTTAATCATGAGAGACCTTGGTAAAATAACTACGCAATATCTTATGCGCATCGGGGAATCCCTGATCTGAAATAAGGGATCAGGTAGCGTTGTTTTTTAAAATTAAGTTAGAATATACGAGAAATCTTTGTCTCGTGTATTCTAATTGCATACATATATAGATATGCGCATCGGGGAATCCCTGATCGGAAATAAAGGATCAGGTTGCATTAACAATTGATAAATAACTTAGTCGTGAGAGACCTTGGTAAAATAACTGCGCAATTTCTTTTAGTCAGCGAAACTGCGCATCGGGGAATCCCTGATCGAAAATAAAGGATCAGGTTGCATTTTTTTTTTAAATTTAAGTTAGAATATACGAGAAATCTTTCTCTTATATATTTTAAATGCACATATATAATACGCATCTCGCATCTAGAGAATTCCAATGGGAATCAGATTAAAATGTTTAATCCAACCCATGACTAGCTGATGTCAAAGTTCAAGAGCGGAAGTACGAGAAGCTTCAGTTAAAACAAACTACGCATCGAGAGAAATCTGATTCAAGATAAAAAAAGTATCAGCTTGCAATGTTTTTTAAGAACTCATCAATGTACTCTCTATTTACTTTATACATCGCGAATTATTTTGAATGAAAGTTCGCGAAAAAAATTTTTAAACAATCATAGTGAGATATTGTATTAACAGTATGAAGCTGACCTATATAAAGGTTAGCTGATACTGCAAAGTATCGTCAGTTTCATTAACATTGTCAATCAAATAAGTTCACAGATAGGCTACAAAGGTAAGTGAATTTAATTTTTAAATAATTTTTAAAAAAGTAATTTCAAATTTAATTTTTTAAATAATTTTTAAAAATAATTTCAATTTTTGAATAATTTTATTAATAAGGACGTTCAATCGTTAAAATTTCAAAATGGCGGAAATTTTAAAATTTTATTACGTATATATGGTTTGATCACCCATCAATCTTATTTCATTCTAGTCTTTAAAAATTTCGTCCGTTTTTCGCTAGGACCAATAGTTTTCGAGATATTCCAAAATCAAAATTTTTAAATTTCAAAACTCGATATCTCGAAAAATATTGCTTCTAGAGGGGTAAAATTTTCATAAATGTGTATCTTGCAAGTTCCTTTATGTATTAACGCAAAAAAATTTAATATTAAAAAAAAAAATTTCAAAATGGCGGAAATTTTAAAATATTATTACGTGTATGGGTAGATCACCCATCAAACTCATTTCCTTCGAGTCTTTGAAAATTTCGTCCGTTTTTCTCTAGGACCAATAGTTTTCGAGATATTTCAAGATTAAAATTTTCAAATTTCAAAACTCGATATTTCGAAAACTATTGCTTCTAGAGGGGTGCAATTTTCATAAATGTGTATCTTATAACTTCCGCTATTTATTATATGATTTATATTTATTTAAACAATTTTTCAAATAATAATTTTTTATTTTCATGTATTTTTACAGATGTCTGCAAATAATCAGGAAGAGCATCCAGAGTACGTTATGCTGTTACCGATGGTAAAGGTCCCTTGGGAATGGACCATCTGCAACGAAACTCTGGATCATTTGCATCTAATCGTGCAGGCCGTTCGGGCCTATTTTGAAATGGATGTCGACGTTAAAGTGCAAATTCACCAAGTGCATGTAGTCTTAGAAAAGGATGGACATATCTATTTTTTCAAGAAAATTTAAATTTTAAAATATCTATATTTTCAAGAAAATTTAAATTTTAGCATATATTTAAAACTTTTCATTAACTTTGTATTTCAATATTTATATATGTATGCTAGTGCTTGTGTGTATTTAATTATTCAGAAAAGTTTGTTGTAAATAGAACATTTATATTATTATTCTCCGTTATTTCTAATAATTGCATTATTTACAATTATTTATAGTTATTCACAGATATTTACAGTATTCACATTGAAAAACTGTTGAAGATATCAGGACTGAGTTTAAGCCTGAAAAAAAATTCAAATGTAGTCATAATTTTTTTTTTCTAATGATATTAATAAATAAAACTCCTTTTCACCTTAAATATTTATTAACTATAAGATTTTGATCCATTAATAATTTTAAAAAACCTTATTCAATGTTTTAAATTCGTTTGAGTTGTCGATAACTTGATTTTTGAAAATTTTGGTACTTCCCGTATACTCTTCCAGCCAATTCTCAACTGATTAACTTCGAAATTTCCAGAGATCTTTAGTATATATATCTTCACAAAATAATGGTTTTGGAATTTTCATAAGATAAGTTGAAGTAAATGTTGAATTAAATTACTTGTATAAAAATCACTAAAATATGTATTTTTATCAACTTTTTAAACTGAACTTATAAATTTTCTTTATTTTTAAAAACTAAAACTGTAATTTTGTGAAGATATATAAACTAAAGATCTCTGGAAATTTTGAAGTCAATTAGTTGAAAATTGGCTGAGGAAGTTTGTGGCAAGTACCAAAATTTAGAAAATCAAGTTTTCGACTACTCAAAAGAATTTAAAATATCGGTTATCAATTTTAAAAATTATTCATGGATCAAAGTTTTATATTCAATATATATTTATGTTTTATAATATATATATATATATATATATATATATATATATATATATATATATATATATATATATATATATATATATATATATATAATAATAATAATAATCATATATATTTTAATTATATACATATATTCAATATATATCAACTTGTGGAATTGAATACTAATAAAATTAAGTTTTAACATAAAGCTAATCATTTAAGTTGAAATTGTATTTTATAAAATAATAGAATAATTTATAAGTTATTAATTATAATAATTATCTAAAATTTTTAATTATAGGATAAAATAATAATAAATTCGTGATCATCATTTTCATAGTTTACTAGGGGGCAAGCCCCCTGCGCGCAAGCGCGCCAACCCCATCTTGCTTTTATAACTTTAAAAAAATATTTAGGAGTTTGCAATTTTTTTAATAACTTTTATTTAAAATACTAAATAATAATCATTATTCAAAAGTTTTCTTGAGGTAAATCTTCAATGATCTTTTAATGAATCTAATCATCTGTGAAGTTCTAGCTTTATACCAGGATAGAATTAATAATTAAATGTTATGTGTTATGAGGGCTACCTGGTTGAAAAAAAACACATAGTTTTATTACATGATTTTATCATATGGTTTTATTATGTGGTTTTATCATATGGTTTTATTACATGTTTTTTGGTTTCAATTTATCATATGATAAAAGTATGTTATAAAATCATATAATATAACCCTATGATGAAATCGTATAGTGAAACTATATGGTGAAGACAAAATAAAACCATATTCACGAAGAGAAGAAACAGCTACTCCAGCTATAAATACGAATCTATAATTTAGCGCCACGCGATAAAAGTAAGGTTATGATTTTACAAATGATCTGAGAAAACTAAGGACTGATTACTAAAGAGTTAGATAGCTAGTCATAAAAAGTTAAATGAAGAGTCAAACTGAGAATTATTGTCTGCAGTCTGCCTATGGGCAAACTGCAGACAATAATTCTCAGTTTGACTCTTCATTTAACTTTTTATGACTAGCTACCTAACTCTTTAGTAATCAGATGGGCTATTCAAGTAGTGTTACACATGTATGTATTACGCGAATTCTATGTGCGCGCAGACTTTTTATTCTCTTGCCGACAACTATCGTCGCGACACATACATACATATCATTACTTGAATATCCCCTCAGTCCTTAGTTTTCTCAGATCATTTGTAAAATCGTAACCTTACTTTTGTCGCGTAGCGCAAAAATATAGATTAGTATTTATTCCCATTTCTTTAATTATCGTCGAACAAAGTTAGTAATGATTCCAAATTTTTCGAGTAGCTGTTAACTGCTTTTTCTCTCCGTGTGTATGGTTTTATTTTGTCTCCACCATATAGTTTCACTATACGATTTCATCATAGGTTTATATTATATGATTTTATCATATACTTTCATCATATGATAAATTGAAACCAAAAAACATGTAATAAAACCATATGATAAAACCACATAATAAAACCATATGATAAAACCACATAATAAAACCATATGATAAAACCACATAATAAAACCATATGATAAAATCATTTAATAAAACTATGTGTTTTTTTCAACCGGGTTCGTGTATATGTTTTATTATAATATTGAATAAAGAATAAAGTCAGTAATTGATTTATAAACGTTTTATCAAATGTCAGTCTAGTAGTAAAAAGATTCTAAATTTAACGCTGTAATGTAAGTCCAAAAATGAGAGGCACATTTCTGACGATAACAGCGATGACAGCGGTGATATACTTTCAATAGAATAGAGAGAGTATAATATAAATAGATCTAAAATGCAGCTGAAATTCAGCTGAAATCAAACCGAAATTTACCTAAAATTGCTTAAAATTAATATAAATTTTAGCTAATTTTTAGTTAACTTTTAGGTAACTTTTAGCTAATTTTCAGCTAACTTTAAGCTTAATTTTAGCTAGATTCTAGCTGAATTCTAGCTAACCAAGGACAAATCGAATTCTTATACACAGCGGCAGCGATAGCGACAGCGGCGGCGGCGAAATCTTTTTATAATATATACCCCCTTTTGAATTTATTACATAGATTTTATAATATATATAATCCTTTGTAATAATTTTACATTTATATACTCATATACATTTTTCACATTTCAATAATTAATAATGTACACATAATATAAAATTTAACATATGATACAAATATGTATTTATACAGCGCATATTAGACGCTGTTTTGGTCACCAAATCCAACCGATCTTTATTTCGCATTATGCTCCGAGAATCACCTCCCAACTTTTAAGGGCTCAATTCTTATTTTATTTATCTGGCATAAACAAATATTTTCTTTTTTGTAAATTTCTAAAATCTTTAATAATATAAAAAGAAAAATAAATCTTATGATAATTTAAATCAAATTGACCTAATTTATCAGATTTTAAGTGAAAAAATTAAAATTTTAAATAAAATTCACAATAAATTAGCTAAACTTAGCTAAAAAATTGAATTTTCAGCTAAAACTTTCAATAAATCAGCTAAAATTAGCTAAAAAATATTATAATAATAAAATTCAAATTGACGTGATTTGAAGTGAAAATTAAAATTTTAGCTGAAATTCACAATAAATTAGCTAAACTTAGCTAAAAAATTAAAATTTTAGCTAAAATTAATATAAATTAGCTAAAATTCTCAATAAATTAGCTAAACTTAGCTAAAATATTAAATTTTTAGCTAAAATTCTCAATAAATCAGCTAAAATTAGCTAAAAAATGAAATTTTTAGCTGAAATTCACAATCAATTAGTTGAAATTTAATTAGGTAAAATTTACCATAAATTAGCTAAATTTATCAGTAAAAAGGAAGAGTTAAGGGAGGATTTTGAGAGACTGACAGCGGCAGCGGCAGTGGCGAGAATCTTTTATAATATAGAAAGATATAAAATATTATGTAAATTTTGTAAGTATAGATTATTTAGAGTGAAATATAATGTAACTTCAACAATAAATCCAATCTAATAGAATGATGATAATTTTAAATCATTATATTTAATACAAATTTCAGAGTGATATTTAAGAATATTATTTATTTTCCGCATTCTTAATAAATGTTTTGCAAATAAGTATATTTTCTTTGAAATGTTTACTATTCTATGGGAAATTTTACTTCTATATGGACAGATCATATACATGAATTCATAATTATAGACATAATCAGGAAAATATATCCATATATACTGTTAAATATATATTATTAAAATCAAGAGAAAAGTGACAAAAATGAGTTTGGGTATTATGTGGGCTTTAGTATATGTATTTCTCTCTTCATCTATGTTTCACTATATTTTGTTTTATTATCTTTTTTCACTCTTTATTCTTCCTTCATTTTTCTTTTACTCTCTCCATCTTCAGCTAACCTTCTTAATTTTCTCTTTTCTTTAAAGTATAGATTTTAATAATGATATAATATTAGAGTCTACACTTGATTAGCTTCTAGAGAAAAGAGAAAATTTTTGTTGACAGCGCATCTCTAAATGCAGTTGAATTGAACTCAATCAGCTAATTTTTGACTGACGTTTTGTCAATTTTTATCTAAATTTTGTATAATTGAACTGACTTTATGAATAAATTCAGCTAATTTAAAGGCAAATTTATCCTGCTTCTGCTAAATTTTCACTAAATTTCGCTAATTTTTATACAACTTTCAGCTATTTTTTAACCAACTTTTAGCTAACTTGTTACTCCTATTTTAACGAAATTTTAACTAACTAGGGCCACGATTGATCCTTATACACGGCGGCAGCGTCGATAACAATGGCAGAAAACTTTTTATAATATAATAAGATATATATCTTTCTATATAAAATAGTTTTTAAACAATTTTAGTTGTTGAGCCCTTATATCTTATCCATAGAACTCTTATTTTCCACCCTTTTATTTGATAAAACCCATTTTCTATTCATTTTACACCCATTTTTCACTTTTTCCAACTCTACACCCCACCCAACAAAAATAACTGCTGATACCCACGTAAAGATACTCGAGTTCAAAGCTATACTTAATACTGAAATCACGTTAATGAATTCGAACCTTATAGACGAATCTCAATCTTGTGAATACTGAAGATTATCAAATTCCAACCTTAATCTTGAATTTGCACATACGCACACAAAGAAAGGAAAATACCTAAAAAAAATGTACTAACTTGAGTCAGTAGTCAAAAAAACATTACCAGTCGTTTTTTAATTGATACTCAGTACATAAATTAAGACAACCTATATTAGTACCTATTTCAACGCGTCTTACCCCAAAAATTATTTGGTATAGTACCGAATTTTCCCGTACTACGGAACTTAATTATCTTATACTAACATATTACCTATATAATGTGCACTGCGGCGCTGTCAAGTAAGAAACTTGAATATAATTAATACTCAATAACGTAAAACCATTAAATTGTAAAACAATTTTCAACAGTTGATAAATATAATGTTAATCATATAATATATAGCAATTTTGAATTACTAATAATTAATTTTAAACTCAAAAGCTAACTATTTTAAAACAAAGTATAGCAGATGAACATGTATCGTTCTATTCCTTAAATATCACAAATTTAAAAATTAATTATTAGTAAATTAAAAGTGTTATATATTATAATAATAATTCTATATTTATCAATTTTTAATTTTAGTCACAGAAAAAGACGCACCAAAAGAGAATAACAATCTCATTTTCTGCAAAATATTGCCCTTGAATTAAGTAGGTGAAATGTCAGTCTTAGTACTGGAAAAAAAGACACTAATTATTCAAAATTTTTGCTCTCGCTCAATAATATAATAGTACCAACATTAGTCCCTAAAATTCAAGCTATGTACTAATTAAAATTATATTGTCACTTTTATTTCAAATGCCTAAGTACATAAATTAGATATACTAGATTTAGTACCTATTTTAACAGTATCAACGAATATAGACGCTTATAGAAGCGTACTCTTAAATGGAAAATTTCTGCCAAAAATGAGTTACCCAGCTACTGAGGGCGCCACTAGATCTCATGTATTTTTATTTCTATGTATATCAAATTTTTTATATGTATAGATATACAAACAATGTCAAAGTGTTACCCAGGTTTTCAGACAAAAAATTGAACCCAGAAGAATCCTTTTATAAGCGTCTATCTTCTTTGACAGTACTTTCCTTTCTCCGAGTAGTTGTTAGTTTTAGGAAACATCAAATACTGTTTTCGATTATTTCAAGGTTCGTGATTAAAACACGTGATTAAGAAGAATAAATTCCTATCATATTTCTTTATTGATTTAAATGCAATCTAGTAAAATAATTGTAGCATTAATTCATCCTTTTTTATAAAATTATAAAATTTTAATTTAGTACAAAACTTCAATATCAAAATTCATAAGTTCAATTCTTTTTCATATTAAAATTGGCCAATTTATACATAATAGTATAATATATGAAAATTCATCCGAGCGACGTTAGAAGCGAGGTAAATTAAGCTAGTGATAAATTAATCTTACTATTCATAATTATCAAATACAAGTTGAAAACCTCCGATTTTTAATTTTTCTTTACGCGCTTCTGTTCAAACTATCGGCTTATACTTGCATGTACTCGCTTTCCGTTTCTCTCTTTATCTCTCTTTTGATACTAGACGTTTACAAACTTTTCAGCTCACACATCCTATTACACACATTTACAATAATAAAATAAATCGCTTCTAATGGTTCTAACAAATATTCGCAATAATATTAATATTTAAAATCTTTCATATAGAAAAAAAACATTCCTATTAAAAAAATATCTCTTTTTTTTAGAGCACCACTACTGTCTTTTTCTTTTCTTTACAATTCTTCTGTCTTTATTGGACGGAAGTAAAAATTAAAAATTGTCTTCATCAAATTATTTTACTTTAAATGAAATAAAATACACTATTTTACTTATTTAAACCTTTTTTTAAATAATTCATTTTCTTCCGGCGCTTTATCAGATTTTTCTCATTCTATATTATAATAAATACTTTATATTTCTTTTACAAGACAGAAATCTAAAAAAATATTAAATCAATCAAATTAATCTATGAAGTTCATTTGTTGAGACAAATCACGACACGAAATTTTTTAATTTCTTTTTTATTAATTTTTTCATGAATATACTTGACGATATTTCAAATTACCATCAATGAAAATTAAAATATTTTCTAGGCATTCTAGCACACCCGGATTCTAGTAAAGCCCAAGGTGTGTTAAAACCCGTACGGATTCTAGCACACCCTTCTCCCTCCTCCAAGTGTTTTAGAATCCAAATGTGATCTAGGACGCATATAGTGTTTTCTAATTTTTTCCAATTTTTTTTTTTTTTTCTTACAAATGGTTTTGTGAGAGATAGAATAATTTCATGAGTTTGACATTGTGTAGTGCACAGACAGTCTTATGAATTGGATTATGGTTTATACACACAGTAACACATTTGAAAGATGGGTTTGATGGATATCCGTATTCATTGATGTTATAAACGGGAAATTTGAATCTTAGCAACCATTTTCGTTTAAATTCATTCATAACAAAAATTTTTGTAGCATCATGTAAATGTTCACGGAGTAAGTTTACAATTTAAGAGTAATCTAGTCCATCAGTGTTCCAGGCTATTCCATGATCATGTTTACGTCGAATGTTTTCTTCTTGCAATTCGTCAGAGAGCCTTTTCCATGAAAAAGGTTTTTTGAATAGATAAACGATAGGATCACGACTTTCGTTGAGAGGAATGATTGCTATGTCCTTTAGAATATATTCACCACCCATTTGCTTAAAACCAATTATGTTTACCGCATTTTCCATTTTGAAATATTAATTTTTTTCAGTAAAAGTGAAGATAATTCAGACAAGCTTCCGAACATCTCCACCGATAGGATTGTACTGAACGATGCGATCGTGTAAGATCATGCAATAAGCTGAAGTATTAGCTGAAAAGTCAGTTTGAGACTCAAATTCTAGACGTACATCGACAGGAGCGTTCTTTAGAGATTCATTTTGTCGTGAACAGTCAATAACTATGAGTGGTTTAAAGTTGATGAACTGAGACTTTGTCAACAATGGCTGTGGATCTCTTCCGTAATAGCTTTTCTGAAAATCAGCATACATATCATAGAGAATAGCAAACTGATTCTTAAATATGTCAAGATTGAGATTGTTGTACGGATAATATTGCGAATTCAAGAAAAGTCTCACATTACTAATATTACAGTGGTCAAAGCGACTGGCCTTTTTAGTTTTTGAACCTTTTTTTCCCGATTGTAATCCAAGAATCACGAAACGTGGTTTCTCCAATTAATTTGAAGTTTTTACCGTCCAGACGTGTTTATTTGTTGTTGGAAGAAGAGGATATTCAAATAACTCCCAAAATCGAAAACTCATGGAAATAGGATTATCTTTGCCAATGAAATTTAACAGCTGGATTTTTTGTTTATCTGATGCAATAACATATGGCATTAACCACTCTATCTTTGATATTTTTATTTGATAAGTTTCATATGTGGTTACATTGTTGGCTACAGTACCTTCCTGTATTATAGCATTCAGGTCATTTCTTGATCTTGTGAGAATAAGTTCATGCTTCACATAAACAACAATTTTCTTGTAATCTTCTGCGAAGCCTAAAATCATACTTAAAGGGATAGAAACTTCAAAATTTCTATGATCATCTACAATTGTTTTGTTTCCTCCTTCAACACCAAGCCAACCTGCATTTTCTAATGTTAGAGTCTTAATTGGATTAAATAAAGTGCATCCCTTCATGAGACTACTCAAACCAACATTTTTACTTTTATCTACCTCTACAGCATTAAGTTCATATCGAATTTCATTAAACAGATGACAAATGCCATTTATTTTCAATATCTTCACAGGTGAATCGGAACTGTGATGAATGTTTTCATGAAGAACGCGACGAGTGCAACCGAGAAGACTGCCTACTGAATCGCGAGGTCTAAGATCTATCTGATAACTGTAATAAATTTCACTTCTGATAGTATTGTTGTTAGCTTTTAAAGAAAACTCGAAATCTTTAGATTTTAGTAGGAATAGTAATAATCTTCTCTCCGTTTATATAAAGTTTATTATTCGAATCGTCAACATTGGGAATCGAGTTGAATGTTAAAAGTTCAACTAAACCCAAAACAAAATTCTTATGCTGTGGTAGTTTTATTGAAGGAAAATATTGCGCTTTTAAGACAGTAGATTTGCCTGAAAGACTCAAAGTAAAACTATCTTCCATGGCTGTTAAAAAAAGAATGATCCTGCTCGTCTGAAAACTCTTCTTTTATAGTCTTTTACACAAGAATTAAAGACAAAGATGTCCACAAATAAATAAGTCAAAATTCTGATATCTTTTATAGTTGTATGTCACTTCTTTCATGTTAAAATATAACATGAGATCTGTAGGGGGTTAAAGATCACCAAAACTATCAAAATAAATAGCTTCAGAAACTCGTTTTCGATAACATAGCCAGAGAGTACCTTTGTTTTGAAAATTATCTAAGTTAACTATAGCAGATTCTTTATGCCATGGGCCATCAGGAAGTAGATTATTTCTCATGAAAACACCTCGAAAATATGAGATTTGCATCATACGAGCATACTATATAAGATCATAGTCAGTGAGTGCACAATTTGGCAAAGTTAAATCTAAGTTTTTTTTTTTAGCTTGACCATGATCGATATGAGGTTCCATGAATAATCCCATTCCAATTTTATCTGGCTTAAGATAGAGACCTTTTTCTAGAGCAATTGCTTCCATAGTTTTATTATACCTCTTACTTTGTTCATAATTTTTCTGTGCAGCTTTAGCCTCATTTACTGCTTTAGCTATTCCAGCAGCTCCTCCAGCCAGAGCACCAGTTGCACTTAGTGCTGCGAACAATGGTATGAGAAAAGGCAGAGTTCCGACTATTTTTGATGGAACAGGTAGAATACGTGGAATGATAATTTTTTCCTTACCACCAACGATCTTAAGAGCTTTACGTGCACCTTTCAAAGCGGACTGAATAACTTTGCAAAAAAGTTTACTTGGTTTTAATGATTTTTTACTTGCAGTTACTAATTTACTCAATTTCACACCCATTCCTGTCTTTCCTTTTAATTTCATAGCATTTGCAACAACAAAAGCAGTTGCTTTTTCGCTAATACTTGCATTTTTGGCTCTAACACGCTGCCAAGCTTTATCAGCGAGCTTCATGTCAGCTACTTTTCGATCAGCATTTTTATCAGAATAAGATATGTCATGTTCTTTGCATGCTTGATCAAGTGGATTGATACCTGTATCACCTTTTTTAGACGCTTTTTCAGTTTTGTCCCGGGACCACAATATTGATATCCAGGAATATGCATTTCAATTGATAAGTTATTGATTGTTTCATTAAGTAACCCGTTACCCTTAGGGTGCTTCTATAATTTGTGTACGAGCATCTCTCTTCGAGTGCTGATTAACAACTGATGATCAAAATATAAAACAAGCGTTTATATTTCGAAAAGGTCAATCTTAGATTTGACTTTGTTACGTAAACATGGATTTTACAATAAATAGTTTTAAAAATCATTTTGTAGATATATTTTTTATAGCGGATCGAATTTGAAAGAAGTTCCTTCCAAATAAATAGCAAACAAACGTAGTTTGTTTGCTCCATTGCAGAGTTTGTAAAAAAATTTTTCATCTTTTAGAATTGCTGATGAAATCTTCTCTAGTAGGAATATTCGAAAACTTTGCTCGAATTCTGCTACAATCTTGACACCATATCGTGTCTTCACCTCTTTAAGTGCTGTCACCATGTACTGGTGATCTTTTTCCAAGTCTGTAACTTTTTTCCTTGGCAAGAAGTCGCTTCCAGCAATCTTATCAAGTGTTGATAAATCAATTCTGAAATCAAAAAGATAAAATTAAAATTTCTGTTAAAGATGATATTTCATTAGGAAAGAAATTATACTGTAAACTTACATGATTAGTTAGTTGACTCTTAGTTTCTTTGTAGGAGGTTCATTGTTTTCAAGCTCTTCGATTACTTAAATGTGCTCCTCATCGTGCTTCGTCCCTTGATATAGCCCATCCCCCACCTCGATTTCTGCCCTTTCCATAGCCACTCGTAATAAATCCCTTCTCTCACCTTCTTCAGAATGTATCCCCTCTATTGATGGATCCCAGTCATGCATGAACTCTAATACGTCATACTCAATGATGATTTGCCCACCTTAGTTGCCATGAAGTGTCACCCCCATTCGCGCTGCACTATTTTCATTAGATGGTTCATCCCCTCTCTCAATTTCCCCCTCTTTCTTATGCTCTGTATCATTCATCTACATTTGCATCAATCTATTTTCATTCACTGGTGTTACTCTATTTTTATTGAATACTTCGTGTCCCCTCTTCTTTTCCACCCCCTGCTCTTTTTCAGCAGCCATTTTCCTTGCATATTTCCTCTCTACTTCAAGTGCAGCTTGCGCCATCTGTATCTCTTCAATTCCAAAATGAGCCCATGGTAAAGTGTCTGTACTTTCAGGCAATAAAAATCTCTTATCATCGTGTGGACATAGTGCAATTTTTCTTTGCTTTTCAGTATGCACTGTGTGTAATTTTGATCAAATATTGCACTGTTCACGGTGTATAATGACAAGATCCTGAAGACAGCTTCGGTAATCCTCGAAAGTAATTGTTTTCTTCACGATGTTAGATTAAGTACCTTTAGCTTTCTTAACTGTGTCTCCTCCATCAACCAAAATACTGTACATTTTACTCCGCAAACCTATGAATTCAGACATAATCTTGCCTCAGCATTCATCTTTCATTAATCTAGGAACTTTCTTATTGACACGTGAAATATTAAACTAATTATTTTCAGCATATTTAGAAGTATCAAATCTGTGAATGTCTTCCTTTATTGTTTGATACATATAAATGTCTTCAACTTCATATATTAAACTATCCGTATCTGTATATAGAAGTTTACATTTTTGTCACTGTTTTATATATGAGTAATGAAACTCATATAGCAGTGTTTTTGATAAATCAAGGATGGAAAAACCAACGTACATAGGTTTTTTTATTGTGAGACTCGTTCTCTTAAGCTGAATAGCTACCAAATTTTCATCAACAATTGCACAAGTGTGAAAATTTGGTTGAGCTATGCGTGCTTCTGCTCCATATCTGCCTGTGAATTTATTTATTATTCGCACATCAACACGTGATCGCTTTCGTTCGATGCACTTTCCATATACAGAATTAATAAGCAATTCATAAAAGAGTTTTTTAAACTCATTCTTCGCTTACTTCCTCTTTTCGGTATTTAATTCAACATAAGGTTTGAGCCAAGCCTTTTGTTCAAAATTTAAAATTCTATGTACTTTCTTTAATACAAGTCCATTATCTAACGCTTGTTTAAGCGTCCGATAATGTATGACATACCTTTTCTTATTGTCCAAAGTAGTAAGCAGTTTTTTCTGCTTCGAGCCTGGTGGTAGACGATGTTCTGCGCAAAAAGGTAAATCTCGATATGCATCATGAATTTCCACAGGATATCCTAAATCCACTTCAGCAATATATCCTATATCCGAATCTGGCGGTGTATTGAAGGAATCTGGCATTGTTTCATAATCAATCCATTTAAATTTTTCTATCAATAAATGTTGCATCATCGCCCAACCATAAAGATTATTAATATCAAAATGTAGAAGAGTCTTCTTTTTCTGATATTCGTCATATGAAGGACCCATGTATGGATTGTTTGCCTCTGTATACCGGTTACAGCGCTGGCTTATTCCTGCACGGATACCTGCTTCGATAAACATTAGCATGTCAATATCTGTCGAAAGTTCCAATTCTACCTTTGTCATTTTAGGAGAAGCTGAAAACGTTAAGCCTGGAGTTGTGTAGAAATGAGCTGGACATTAATTGTAGGCTTTAAGAGAGGTCTCTCGGAAACTTTCGAAGACGTCAGCCAATAGCAAAACATCGGTTTTTAAGTATAAATCCGAGTACTCTCCTAAAGTTTTTATATTGAATTCATTCTAAACTTGAACAGCGTGCTTATAATCTTTTTCAGCTATATGAGAATCCGTTAGTTTATCATAGAAGTCCTTTTTTTCTGGCAGCTTTGCAGACATCAATTTATCTAATCCATCCACAAAATCGTGCGGGATACACCTTTCCGTCTAGGAAGATTTATCTTAGCATCTGTAAATCCATCTGTTTGAAATTGTCTCACTGCTATTGGCACGTTTTCGAGGTACGATGCAAGCTTCTCCAATGATGATGGTAGAAAACGCCAAGAATCTATAAATCTAAAATTGATGTCACTATTATCCATATATTTTGTGAAAGAAATGTATTTCTCTTTATTATGAGATATTAGAGTCATTCGTCCCTTCATCAATGTAGAAGTCTCGATTTCCTCCAGAATAAAATGAGTGTCATAATTGAGATTATGAAAAATAACAGGAATGAATCTTGAAATCTTATAATTCAAATTGCATGAATTATGAACTGCACCTCTGAAATTAAAAAGAAATAAACGTAAAATAACCAGATTAATTTTCTTTATTCAATTATAACCAATTAGACAACTTACCGTCCTGTGAGATGACAATGGTCTCGTACTGCAAGTTCTTCGGTGCGGATTGGTTTTCTACATATATGACAATTAGTTGACCTCTGGAAAACCAATTCTTCTAGATCTGTGAGTTTCATTGGTTTTGGATTTTTGTAGAGTTCATCAAACCATTCTGCAGGTGTCCCTTCACATTCGTTAATCCTTCTGTATGATTTATAATAAGATGATTTATCATCAAAACTGCATTTCATGTAGTATCCAATACTGTATGCTTCATGAAGTTGAGAAGCCCTCTCACTGTCAGTAGGTTTCAATAAATATTCAAAATTTGCATAAATAACAAAAGGAACTTTTTCACTCTTGCTGTAATCATCGAATTTGAGAATGTTATTTTTAAAGTCGGGCAAATTAATTCGACATTTATTTAAATTTTTACAATCATTCTCATGAATTACGAATCTTTCTTCACTATAAAAAATTTGTAAACACCTCTCACAATGGTAAGATTTTATATTGCTTTAAGACACTTGAGACAAGTTTTTAATCCAAATATAATGATATTGAGGCATGCCTCCATCATCAGCATCATTATTTTCTTCATACTCATCTATGTAGAAATCTTGAATAATGAGCAAATTGACATGATGTTCGTTTTTTTCAGACGTAATATGACACGGCGATACTTCAAACTTCGGACCATACTTTTTCAACATGTATAAATTTATTGATATATTATTATATAATTTTTCGAATTTCGGAATATCTTTAATTTTTACTGGAAATTTAATTTTATAAAACCTTAGCTTATTATTATGTAGAAGATAATGATTCACTCTTTGAGGATTATTGTCACTAGGATATAATGCGGATGATACAGCATACTTAAAAAACTCATTATCATTGTTGCGTACATTAACACATGCTTCCTTATTTTCTATAAACTTTGGAAGAGGAATGTAAGAGCTACCCTTCAAGGGAGAATATTTTTCTATATTAATACACAAACTTATTATACTCTTCAGAGTCCATCCTGAATCTTTTTCCTGAAATTCTTCTATTTGCGTGAGAATAGGCTTTTTGATATTATCTTTAAACCTTTCCTTTAAATCTGTTGACATGTATACTGTAGCACTTTCACTTGTAAAGCATTTTGTGTCAGTTAATTCCTCAGTATTTTTCCGCACAGAAAATTCAGAGATGAAATCAGAATTTATTTTTAACGCATTATATTCTTCTAAGCACGCCTGAACCTTAACTTTAAAAAGTTTTTGTGCATCACTCCAAAAATTCAGAATGTCCACATGTTTAATATTTAATATTACACCAGTTCTGATTCGATTTTGGAAAGCTGACTCTACTTCTCGCCACTCGACTCTAGCTTCTGTTTCTTCAGATTGTAGATTGCCTCCTTGATGAAGATTTTGTTCCAACTGAACTTGCATGTACGAAAGATGTGTCATACAAGTTTGACATTTCTGTTTCTCTCCTCTTGTGAGGTTAGGTCGAATGATTTCTTCGTTTAATTTAATGACAGCAGGATTACACATATCTAACCAATAATGAATATCATCATTGCTCAATTCGATTATACTCCGTAAAGTATCACGAATTAATTGGACAAGACATTAAAAAAAATCGATTAAAGTCATTTTTACTTTTTTTAACTAAAAGATGACTAGAGCAACAGTTTCAACTCACACAATATTTAAGAATAAATCTCACTGATTGTTATATACGAAGTGTAATCACCCAAGAAATAGCTTCGCTTTTTATAGGTAAAAACAATGTAGCAAAGGATACAAATTTTAAGGTTCATCCAATAGTAAATGGAAAAGTTAGTAAAAATTTAAGAAGGGTTACGAATTTGAAAATTCGTCCAATAGTAAAAAAAAAAAATTTAAGAAGGAATACGAATTTCAAGATTCTACCAATAGTAAAAAAGAAGATTTAAGAAGGGATACAAATTTCGAGATCTGCCCAATGGTAAAAAAGAAAATTTAAGAAGGCATACAAATTACAAGATTCTACCAATAGTAAAAAGAAAATTTAATAAGAGATACAAAGAGTATAGCTGGATAAGTACGTTAAAATGGCCTGTGCTTCGATTTTTTCAGAATTGGGCCTATTTATTTATCATGCCAAAAAACTCCAATCCTGAAAGTTACAGCTCGCTAGGTCCAAAATTGGCTTCCCAACCTCAAAAAATGTGATTTTCAGTATTTTAAGCATATTTCTGCGAATTTTTAACCGATTTGGGTGATTTGAAATCGAGATTAGAGGGAATCATGATGCGCACATAAGCTTATTATTTTTAGGGGTTTTTTAAACCAAAACATAACCTAAAAATGGGTTTGAAAATTTCTAAGTTGCGTAGAAAAAAAACTATTGTTTAGATTTTTTTTAGTTTAGCACAAAGTCTTCTTTTTATTTGAATTTAGTACCATAAATTTTTTCAGATTTTTTAAAAGGGTGGGAAGTAGTTAAAATGATGAAAAACTCAAATTTCCACTCATTTTTGGGATTTTTAGAGTATTTGAACGATTTCAAAGTACAATTTATGATGAAAAATGAGTTCAACGACTCAAAATACCCATTATATGAGTTTTTGGTTATATTTTTTTACAATATATTGCTCAAATGTCGAAAACTAACCTCAAAAAACGCGTTTTGATATTGCATACGACGTAAAAACTCACGTTATCTCGGTAATAATCCAAGGTGTTGACTTAATGTTTAATGAAAACATCATTTATTCTTAAAAAATGCTATATTATTAATGACATAAAAACTCACATTTTCCATATTTGACACAGTGCTTTTGATGTTAAGCTAAACACTAACCTTTAAAATAAGTTATCTACCAACAAATTCGTTTAAATATAATGGTAAGTCACGTTTCTGTTGAATAAGTGAGAGTACATGCGTGAAAAAAATAAAATAAAATATTAAAAATAAAAAAAAAACTTTTTAATGTACTACGTTTTTATAATGAACCAAAAAGTATAAAATAATGTGTAATGAAATGAAAAGTGAATAATGATTTGAAATAAAAAAACGTGGGGCGCATGTTTATTATTATGAATTGTATGCGCCCCACGTTTTTTTATTTCAAATCATTATTCACTTTTCATTTCATTACACATTATTTTATACTTTTTGGTTCATTATAAAAACGTAGTACATTAAAAAGTTTTTTTTTTTATTTTTAATATTATTTTATACTTTTTAGTTCAATTAATTAAAAAACTTAATTTCATGAGTATATCCCTCTAAATATATTAATATATATATATATATATATAAATTTTATCGTGTTGTCCAACAGTGCATATTATATAGCATATATATTGTTATCAAGGGACTAAAACGTGTTTCATCTATTTTTTTAGAGAACACGTAATCGCATGCTGAGTTTCCCGCCATTTTGACGATAATGACGCTATTAGAAATTCAACCAAAATTTATTGTTTTATGCATTGATAGACCATAAAATGAATAAAATACAGTCTCAAATTTTATATGTACAATACAAAATGCTGTAATTTATGTCTAATTGCAATATGAGAAGTTAAAGAATTTTAAAAATTTTCGAAGATGGTTAGACACTAATGTTAAAAGTATATCTATATATAAAATCTTCAAAATTTCAATTTTTCCAATATCTCCGTATATAATTGTATTAATATATTTTTCGGTGGGAATATATATTTAATTATATTATCCAACAATGCATGCAAAAATATAATATTGAATATATTAATATATTAATATATTTGATATATTAATATATTAATATATTAATATATTTGATATATTAATATATTACTATATTTGATATATTAATATATTACTATATTTGATATATTAATATATTAATATATTACTATATTAATATATTACTATGTTTGATATATTAATATATTAATATATTAATATATTAATATATCAAAAGAAGATTTTTAAAATTTTCGAAGATGTTTAGACACTAATGTTAAAAGTGTATCTATATATAAAATCTTCAAATCTTCAATTTTGCCAACATCTCCGTATATGATTGAATATATTAATATATTGTTCGGTAGATATATATATTTTTTTTATAATATTGCATTGTCATCCAGTTCCGAGCTATATTTAAAATTTCAAGTCTCTAGCTCATCAGGAAGTTAGTTTACAATCGGTTGCAAAATTCGTACCGAACAGACAGACAGACAGACAGACAGACACTAAAGCGAGTTAATAAAAACGTAGTAATAAAAACGCTGTCAACTGCCTTAGCGCAGTGCTTTAGAGTTCTTTATGTTCGAGTAATTAGACTTTATTTTTTTAAATGTAATTCTAATATAAAAAATGATTTACCAGTAATATTTCCTAATATTTTTATAAAGCTCATCTTAATAAAGTTCCATGATTAAATTTGTCATTAAAAAAAATAATAATATAATGAAAAAAAGCTTATTTGATATATGAAAAAGCAAATCAATAGATCGTGCAAATTTTGGAACATATCCATGGAGTACTTCACGTAAAATAAAAAAAAGGAAAAAAAATCGAAATTATTTTAATTCTTTACTTATAAAAATTATTTAATGACAATTAATTAGTTTATTATAAAATATAGAATTATTTAAAAATTTCAAAAACACTTATGTCGATATAGTCATTTTCTTGTTCTGATAATAAAATAATGAGAATATTTAATTTTCAATCATATGCAGTAGGCTAGAACCACTAAACATATCGTCTGGTTGGCGGGAAAACATCATAACTCAGCTAAACTCTTAAAAACGTAACAACTTGATTTCTACGTTCTAATTCAACTTAGCGCTCAAAAAAGTAGTAATTATAAATAAACGTTATAACTCCTATGTTTAAGCATAAAAGTTATAATGTTTTTATGGCCAAACCCAAGTTACAATTTTTTCATACGCTAAGATGAATTACAACTTCTTAGTTGCCGGAGCCAAGTTGTTACGTTTTTGAGCTTGGCTGAATTACGATCTTTTTCCTCCCACCTGACGATATGCTCAACCACACCCAACGACAACGGCCCACTGTTTTGATTGTGGTCAAAAAAATTTGTATTAATAGAACATACAACGATATTACAAATAATATTGAATATTATTTGTAATATCGTTGTATATTCTATTAATACAAATTTTTTTTTTCACAATCAAAACAGTTAAAGGTCATGACAGCTAATCATGCATAAACCATAACCATAAGAAACAAGAAGGCACAAGAAAGAAAATTTTTAATAATAGAACATACAACGATATTACAAATAATATTAAATAATATTGTGATCAAAAAAATTTGTATTAATAGAACATACAACGATATTACAAATAATATTAAATATCATTAAATATTATTTGTAATATCGTTGTATGTTCTATTAATACAAATTTTTTTGACTACAATCAAAACAGTGGGCTGTTGTCGTTGGGTGTAGTTGAGCATATCGTCGGGTGGGAGGAAAAAGATCGTAATTTAGCCAAGCTCTAAAACGTAACAACTTGGCTTCAGCAACTAAGAAGTTGTAATTCAACTTGGCGTATGAAAAAATTGTAACTCGGGTTTGGCCATAAAAACGTTATAACTTTTATGCTTAAACATAGGAGTTATAACGTTTATTTATAATTACTACTTTCTTGAGCGCTAAGTTGAATTAGAACGTAGAAATCAAGTTGTTACGTTTTTAAGAGTTTAGCTGAGTTATGATGTTTTCCCGCCAACCAGACGATATGTTTAGTGGTTCTAGCCTACTGCATATGATTGAAAATTAAATATTCTCATTATTTTATTATCAGAACAAGAAAATGACTATATCGACATAAGTGTTTTTGAAATTTTTAAATAATTCTATATTTTATAATAAACTAATTAATTGTCATTAAATAATTTTTATAAGTAAAGAATTAAAATAATTTCGATTTTTTTTCCTTTTTTTTATTTTACGTGAAGTACTCCATGGATATGTTCCAAAATTTGCACGATCTATTGATTTGCTTTTTCATATATCAAATAAGCTTTTTTTCATTATATTATTATTTTTTTTAATGACAAATTTAATCATGGAACTTTATTAAGATGAGCTTTATAAAAATATTAGGAAATATTACTGGTAAATCATTTTTTATATTAGAATTACATTTAAAAAAATAAAGTCTAATTACTCGAACATAAAGAACTCTAAAGCACTGCGCTAAGGCAGTTGACAGCGTTTTTTATTTTATTTTTTTCGCGCATATACTCTCACTTATCCAGCAGAAACGTGACTTACCATTATATTTAAACGAATTTGTTGGTAGATAACTTATTTTAAAGATTAGTGTTTAGCTTAACATCAAAAGCACTGTGTCAAATATGGAAAATGTGAGTTTTTATGTCATTAATAATATAGCATTTTTTAAGAATAAATGATGTTTTCATTTAACATTAAGTCAACACCTTGGATTATTACCGAGATAACGTGAGTTTTTACGTCGTATGCAATATCAAAACGCGTTTTTTGAGGTTAGTTTTCGACATTTGAGCAATATATTGTGGAAAAATATAGCCAAAAACTCATATAAAGGGTATTTTGAGTCGTTGAACTCATTTTCCATCATAAATTGTACTTTGAAATCGTTCAAATACTCTAAAAATCCCAAAAATGAGTGGAAATTTGAGTTTTTCATCATTTTAACTACTTCCCACCGTTTTAAAAAATCTGAAAAAATTTATGGTACTAAATTCAAATAAAAAGAAGACTTTGAAGTGAACTAAAAAAAATCTAAACAATAGTTTTTTTTTCTACGCAACTTAGAAATTTTCAAACCCATTTTTTGGTTATGTTCTGGTTTAAAACACTTCTAAAAATAATAAGCTTATAGCACATAAGTGCGCATTATGATTCCCTTTAATCTCGATTTCAAATCACCCAAATCGGTTAAAAATTCGCAGAGGTATGCTTAAAAAACTGAAAATCACATTTTTTGAGGTTAGGAAGCCAATTTTGAGTCTAGCGAGCTGTAACTTTAAGGATCGGAGTTTTTTGACATGATAAATAAATAGGCCAAATTCTAAAAAAAATGAAGGACAGGTCATTTTAACGTACTTATCCAGCTATACTCTTTTGAGATTTGACCAATAGTGAAAAGAAAAATTTGGAAAATAAAGATGGGAAAAGTTTTTAGAAAGTGATAAATTTTCCTTTTAAACTATCCAAAAATTGTAAGAATTTTCCTATTCAGTCTCTCAAATCATTTCTCGCTGAAAGAAATTCAGAGTTGATGGCTAGAACCCGTGACTATGGTGCAATGATTAAAAATGCAATATTAGAGTTTTCTGAAGAGAACGTTTATATTTGTGAGATATAAGGATTTCAAAGCATGTCTGACGATTCTTTTATTTTCAAAGAAGTCAGTTTTCTGAATTTTAGAAAAACTGCTTTTCCAACTGCGTATCTCTTTAAACCTCTGATGACATGGAGAGAATTGAGCCAAGAAGAAAAAAGTACAACGCAATAGCTGGAAAAGTATTACTATGGAATACAATGGAACTCTGGAGATATACCCTACGATCGTCTTCAAAAAATTTTTGAAATTTGTTCGCAAGGAGTCAAGAAAGTATTTGTCAAGGGTGAGCAGAAAGCACAATGGTTAGCTGATCTTTTACCAAATGTGTAAGTAATACATTTATGTTTCAACTTTCATACTTTTCATGCTGTTTTAATACTTTTTCAAACTTTTTCAAACTTGCTTGATACTTTCGCATACTTGTTTGATACTTTTTCATACTTTTCCATACTTGTTTGATACTTTTTCTTATTTTTCCATACTTATTTGATACTTTTTTATACTTTTTCATACTTGTTTCATATATTTTTATACTTTTTTTGATTATTTTAATACTTTATCATACTGTGTTTAACCATATTAATACTTTATAATACTTTATTTTACATGTTGTATATACTTTAATTTACATTACCTTCTCTTCTTTATTTTCAGAACAATCAGCAACATTGAAGACTTCGGATGCACATCATTAGGAAGAATAATGAATTGTACACGATATATATGTTTCAACCACGATCTCTGTTCAAGGTGAAAACCTATGTGGGCTGTTATTAATGCTATTTTGATGCGTACATGGTTACAAGATTACCTAGATGCTTAATTTGCCAAAGGTGGAGTCGATAAAATTTTTAATAATAATAAATTAAATTGAACAAAAAAAATGATTCTGGTTTTTAATTTCTCTTATGGTTTTAATTAAGAAAATAAATAACAAATTTAATTTTAAAAAGTTAAAAATTTCAGAAAATAAATTATTATTAAATATCAAGGTTAATTTTAAACAGTTAAAAATTTCAGAAAGTAAAGTATTATTAAATATAAATAAGACAAAGATAATAAATTGTTTCTATATATAAATTAATTGCATTGATGTTTAGCATATTTTTGTCTATATTCATTGCGTGCATTTATTTTTTGTTTGGAATTTTTTTTTTATCTGTGATTTCACTTTTAATTTAACCTGTTGACTTACTAATATAGTATTTTTATTTCTACTATCTCTTAAAATTGTGATATCATACTGTGCAATATTTTTTATGTATTACACGTTCTTTTTGGATATATGTTACAAAATAAAATATATCTAATCTAATCTAATAACTATCTATCTACTTATGTGCATATATTTTTAGAGAAAAGGAAAACTAACTTTTTGTTATTGTTTTTATTTTTATTTTTTATTTATTTTTTTATACATCTAATAATAAAATATACATTAATTACAATAGTAAATACATTACAATTGATTTTTTTTAATTATAAAAAATATAAAAATATATACATTTTAATCAAAATATGTCACATCTTTAGCTATCCGAGGTCTACTTGTTGAAGGTGGTGTGCGAGGTTGCTGGACCGTTGATTTCCTATTTTTTTCCGCCAGTTCCTGGCCTACTTTCCTCATCCATTCCCTTGCTGATGAATATGACTTTTTTTTCCTGGTGCCTAAACAGGAAATTTGAAAAAAAAAATTATGAAATAAATAAAATAAAATATATTGGTAAAATAAATATTTTGTTAAAAAAAAATAAGAGTTTACCTGATGAGCTAGATGTTTCCAATTTCTTGCTGGCTGAAGACGACTCCGCTTTACTAGCCAAAGAGGTCGATGGAATTGTGACTGATAATAAAAATTTAAAAAACATTAAAAATTAAATAAAATAATCAAATAAATATTTTTAAAAAATCGCTGTTTACCCGATGAAGAAATTTCCGATTTCTTACTAATTGAAGATGGCTCTGTTTTATTTGCCGATGAGGTGGACCTACTTGAACTTGAAGAGGTGGACGGAATCGCTTCTGAAGATGTGGACGTAGTCATCTTCTTATTTGCTGCTTCATCTGTAAAAAAGAAAAAAAGTAAAAATTAAATTTATTTCTATATAATTAAAAAAAAAAAAGAAAAATAAACCGCAAGTTACCGTTTGTTTTTGGTTTTTTTGAAACGGAAGAATCATTTTTCTTCGGTCTCTTTTGTCCTCTCGAAGCCGAACTCGAGCTGGAACTGCTCAAACTGATCGAACTGCTCGAACTCCGGCTGGAACTGCTTGAACTAGATGCAGTACTTTTTCTTGAAGAATCGTCAATTTCCACTCTCTCCGCCGGTTGTGTTTTTCTATACAACTGCTGTAAAGCAGTAATTGGGGGAATAGATGATACTATAAAAAAAAATTATTGTTAATAATTATTTTTAAATCATTTTTAATATTTGTATTTTAAATCTATTTACGTGTATTTACAGCTTCCATTGCCCGGTTTAGATGCTCCAGCATCATGAGCAGCGTTGGCCCATCGCTCATGAGCCACTTTACATGCTCTTGAACTTTTTTTATTGTTTCACTTTTTCCTTCAACCATTTTTTCTCCTTTATATAAAAAAAATATATATATAAAGATTTTTGAATTTTTTTTCTTAGATTAAGAAAAAGTTGAAGATGATTCTTGAACTAATGAAATGTAGCTTGGAACGAGGTATTTATACAGAAAATCAGGATACTTATTTTCTTATGTTTCTCATGAAAATCATACGATTGGTGAAAATTTTCTTTTCAAAAATTTGTTACCTTCCTTACAGAAATTTAGTCCATTCTTCGTTAGTTTTGTTCACGCCTAAGATTTTAATTTATATTCTCATGCAACTAGCCCTTGTAATGAATGTCGTTTTTCTCAAAAAAAATTTTTATATACCTGTGAATATCAGATTTTCTTAAAAGAAGGATTTTTAACAGAAAGAAGTCATGTACATATTTGCTGGAATATGTCTCCTTTTAAAACAATTGACCCCTTCAATAAATATCTTTTTTTCGCAAGAATATTTTTGTACAACTGTGATAGATCAATCCTAAAAAATTCTAAATAAATGCACCCGCAAGATAACTTTTTCTCACAGACTTGTTACAAAAAAAATTTTAAACATAAAAAGAAAAAGAATACAAGTGATCCTTTCAATAAATATCTCTTTACCTCAAAAAACTTTCACATGTAAAATCTTCGTCTACCTGCAAAATACTTTTTTTCTTAAAAAACTTACATACACCTGTGAGAAAAAAGAGGATTTTTCTTTTTTAACAGAGTGAAGCCTCGGATATTTTCTTTAAATAAGAATTCTCTCTTTTTTTAAAACAAGAGAAAAAATAGCTGACCCTTTCAATAAATCTTTTTTCTCAAAAAAGTTTTTCTTTCACAAAAAGTGACTTAAGACAATATATTAGAAGTTAAAAAACAATACAAGTAACCCTTTCAAAAAATATCTCTTCATTTTAAAAAACTTTCGCACATGAAATTTTTGACTCCTGCAAGATACTTTTTTCTCAAGAAAGCCGACATGCACCTGTGAATATAAAAGAAACATTTTCAAAACAGCATTTTCCTTTTTTAACAGAGTAAAGCCTCGTATATTTTCTTCAAATAAGGATTCTCTATTTTAAAACAAGAAGAGAAAAGGTAGCTGACCCTTTCAATAAATCCCTCTCTTCCCTCTTTCCCTCTCTTCTAAAAGCAGGTAAATTTTCACGCAATGTTAAAGAAAACGCATAGTAGACCAGCACTGCTTAAAAGGTCTGCCCTTTCCCTCTCTTCTAAGAGTAGGTCAATTTTTCTGCGTCCCCAAAATAGAACATATAGTGGGCGGCGCTCTATCCTTTTCTTAAAAATAAGAAGAGAGAAGGGCTAGCCCTTTCCTATGTTAAGTCCTGGGTTTACACCAGGACGGAATTAATGATTGATTATGTTGTTGTTATGAGGAAAAATATATTTTATTATAACATTAAATAAAAGATTAAGTTTGATTTTGAAACGTTTAGTTTAAAAGTTAAGTCAAGTGGTAGAAAAGCTCTACCACTTTTAATTGATATGAATCGTCCTCACGATTAAGTGTACTTGAATTGAAAGAAATATAGATCAAAATATAATTGTAAGAATCTTACCTTGATTCAGCTAAGTAGATACAGTCAGACAGTAAATAAGTACACTTGATTTAATATTTTAATTATAGAGATTTTATTTGTTACTTTTATAATCAACTGAATATAGTACGATTTAATATATTGCGCGAATAATTGTATAATTTTATAGTGCGAAAAATATAGTTGTAATAATTGTATCCTTTGAAGTGCTTGTAGAAGTTCTTTGATAAAGTGCTTTGAAAAAGTGTCTGCTTTAAAGTGCGAGCTTTTCCTGATTTGATCTGTCTTTTTATATTGATTATCCCTGCCTTGCTTAAGAATTTGAATTGGTGTCAACCGATGGAGCAATGCTTATTATGCATTTTGGCTCTTATTGAATGATATAGTTAACGTGGTAAATCTGGTTCATGTAGTCTTCGTAAATGTACTTATTTTATTCATTCTAAAAATCGCATTGCACTTGATTTCTTAACAAATGACTTACTTAACAATATGCTTGCTAAGGTAAATTAGCTGATTGATCAATAACTGCATATTTTTGGAATGATAAATTTTGAAATGAAAGATACGTCGTGACGTAACACCTAAAAGAAACTACATTTTTTAAGGAAGGGAAGACTTATACGTATTTTAAATAGACCGGATTGTAGCACATTTAGTGGAGGGAGACAAGTGTTTTATCCTTTTTCATTTTTTAAACAAGGGGGGAGGAATTTATATGTATTTTAAATGACACGGAATCTAACACGCTTGGAAGAGGAGAGGGGGTGGACTACAACCCGTATGGGGTAGAATGCCTATAGCCTATCTACTCACAATTTTCAATAAACAACATCACCTTACTTCTTGATATTGTTTTCCAGAAAAATTTTCTTTTATGTCGACAAAATTTATTTGCTCTTTACGAAAAAAATTAAGAATTGAGCTCTAACAAAGCAAACTAACGTTGGCGGTTTTCGGGTATATTGAATAGTATAAATCCATCAATTGGATAACCTCAAATATCTACGTATTGTAATTTTAAGAAATTAAGGTACTTTTTATGTTATTTCAAACAAAAAGTGTACGAAAAAATTTTATGGAATTTGTTTATATAAAATTTCAGAAATTCAAAAAATTTTATCACGTTTATCTTTCTGACTTCTGAAGTCTCTCCCTTCTTAATTTTTGTTTAATAGAAATTGTGTTTTTTACATTGAAATCACATTTAAGAAAAAAATCAAATTACTCTAACTCAATGAGCTCTATGAGAAAACATTGCGCTAAGGCACTTAGAAGCGCTTTTTATTCATTGTGATATTTCTATTAAATATCATGGTAAAATTACTTTCTTTTTATTCTTCAACTCATCGATGACGTAACTATTAATCATATTGTCAACTTTTCAACCAAATGAGTTCTGCTTATTCCATTAAAAAAATAAGCCGAGCACATGTACACTTGGCGGAAAGGATATTTTTCCGAATGTTAACCTCAAATGGCAACATCGCATATTTTACCACAGGCATAAGAAAATTCCAAATTATAGAGCAAATTTCGCATCATCGTTACTCATTACTTAATGACATAATTTTAGTAAACAAACAATATTACTTTCTTTTTTCATGATTCGAATTATTATTTTATTAAATAAAATTTTTATTTCTTAGATCAATAATCATATAGAATTTCATATTGTGAATTTAAATTATATGAGCAATAAAATTTAAATTGTTATCATTTGAATTTTGCATGAATAACCTATAAAAAAAAACAAAATAATCATGATGAGAAACTCAATGCATAATTCGAAGTTTTCTTATGTCTGTAGTAAAATATGCGGCGCTGCCATTTGAGGTACACATTCGGAAAAATATCCTTTCCGCCAAGTGTACATTCAACGGAAACATATTCTATGATAGTTCTTTTTCTGTAATTTTAAAATAACGTGATATTACCAGATGATTCCGTTAGTCTGATCATTTTTATTGGTTGATTTTTAAATGTGAGAAAAAGAATTATCACAGAATATGTTACCGTCGAGTGTACTTCTAGAAAAGAAACTATGCCGTCATTTCGCTTTTGTGCTAAAAAGTATTATTTGACATACCGTTGCCCAGATTTTAATTCACATACGATTTAATTATCTCATTATAAATTCATTATTGATACTTATCAAAATATATATAGAAATGATTTAACATATTTATTTGATTATTATTTCATTCTTTTTGGAAACAGCTTTGCTGCTTGAGGCGAACCGTTTACGTCAGTTACAATTCAGAACTTACAGAATTGAGAAACATTATGCAGTAAGTTGTGGAAAATGGTACTTTGAATTCGAAGTAATGACTGCAGGTCCAATGAGAGTTGGATGGGCGAAAGCTGATTGTATGCCAGGTAATATGCTTGGCAGTGATGACAATACCTGGGCCTTTGATGGTTATAACGTGAGTATTAATTTTTTCATATGAAATAAAATACCACTGCTTTAATTTAAAAAAAAATTTTTTTTATTTAAATAAGGAAAAAGAATTAAAAAGCCCAGCCAGGTAACCGCGTCAAAAGTGCCCTTAACGAGATCACTATTCAAACTCGACAGACTTTTTCATCATATATATTTAGCAAAATTTTCAGACCCCTGAACCCACCTGGAGCAAAGTGGGACGACATTTTGTATTTTTCAGTTTTTTGGCTTTATAGTTTCTGTTGCTTGAATTTTCTAAAAAATTACAACGCAAGGAGAAAGATATTACTAAAACCAATGAACTCACACAAGAAAAAATAATTTTTGGCAGAAAATTTAAATTTTGGTAGCCTTTTGAAAATTTTAAATTAATGTTATCTCGCCCCATTAATGCCTGCAACGACGAAAATATTCTGGAATATTTCTTGTAGAAAGAGAAATATGTATGAATTTTTTCAGATTTTTAAAGTTGATGGAAGTTGGTAAAAAAAATTAAGAATCATATTTTTAAGCAGTTTCGCATATATTTTTCTCAAAAACAAATCGGTAGAATTTTTTGTTCTTGTGCATAAATATTCATAATAATAATATCTATTGTGCTTAACCTTCAATTTGCAGATATATCAATTAATACTCAAATAAATAACAAATAACTCAATTCGACAAGGATAGCGAATCCGGCTTACTCTTAAAATTGACTCTAGTATTTTGCCCGAACATAAAGAATACAATATAAATATTGTGTAACAATCAAGTAAGTAGCATTGTCTATAAGATTATGGATAACATAGAAAATTAGAATAATTTGTTTCAACCTATTATATACATAAAAATTATAGAAATTATTTGTAAAATGTCAATAATAATAGCATAAATGTGAAAAAATTAACCTTTGTCGCTAAATCTAAAAAAATTTTAATTACGTAGAATCATTACCGAAGGCCAATAGTTTAACCAAACTCTGCTAATTCACAATCTTTACAATCCGACTGCACATTTGACTATCCCTAGGAACTGACTGCGCCTGCTTATACCCTGTGGAGACCTACTGCGCATACCCACAAACTCTGCAGATCATCTGCGCAGCTTATAACCAGTAAAGACATACACATAATTGCAATCCTAGAAAGGAGAACTGACTGCACAGCACCACAGTCCCTACAATCTGGCTGCATATTCCTATCTGTTGCTTCAACCTTCTGCGCATGCGTAAGCCCGCTTCGACTCTTTCCTTATATGTTTATTGTATTAACATCGATATTCTACCGCGATATCCTTAGAAAACCTTGAATTGACCTAAATTTGCAGTCCATGAAATCCATTTGAAAATTCATCTGTAATCCATTACAATCCAGCACCATATGAAAATCCAGTCTGACTGTTATAATAGGGTGCTACTTAATTATTAAACTTGTTTATTATGTTTTCTTTTAACTCCACATGAGATTTCAGCATAAAATCTCATGTAATCTCCTACGTTATTTCTTTTGGTTGGGTATTCATTTGTTGTATTTTATTAACACTGAACAAGACTATGCTTCGTTACTGGATCTTCGTGACTAGACGGTGCTGCTATCGCACAAGTGCATTAAGAGTTAAAATATATTACATACATGAAGCTGAGTCGTATCTTGCCCCTGCAGCTCAAGGGCTTTTGTAGGCTAGAAGAATAAAGCCAGAGAATAAGATGGATATAAGTGTGCTTACGTACAGCTTATTAATTATAATACAATAAACATATAACGAAAGAGTCGAAGCGGGTTTACACATGTGCAGAAGATTGAAGCAACAGATAGGAATGTGCAGCCAGTTTGTAGGGATTGTAGTGCTGTGCTTCCAGTTCTTCTTTCAAGGGTTGTAATCATGTGCAGAAGGTCTCTACTGGTTATAGGCTGTGCAGATGATCTGCAAGGCTTGTAGGTATGCATAATAGGTCTTTATAGTTCATAAGCATGTACATTTGGTTGCTAAGGATATTAGGATATGCAGTCAGTTGGTGGAGATCGTAAATCGGCAGAGTTTAGTTAACGTATAAGCCTTTGATAATGATTTTACATAATTTAAATGTTTTTACTATAATTTCCTCAAAAAAGTTTATAAAAATTTTATTTCCGATCGAAATTTTTATTAAATTTGTAATAATGACATTTGTTTGAATACACACCTATGAAAATCTGTTATCATCAAAGACGGTGGCGAAGATTGATTTTTTTCACATTGATGTCATCATGATTGACATTTTATATATTATCTCTATAATTATCACGTACATAATTGGTTGAAACAAATCATTCTAAGTTTCTATTTCACCCATAATCTTATAGACAATGCTACTTATAGTAAATATTTCTTGATACCAAATACGTTCGAATCAAAATTGTAAATATGCGATGTTTTCCGATTACAGCTTCAAGTTACTGACAGCGGATCGTTACGGAATGTTCAGATTGTGTTTTTTTTTGTTTGGGCTAAATTCTAGAGTCAATTTTAAGGCTCCATACCTGTGTTAACGGTACTCCAGCTAATCCTTAAGCCCATACATATGCAAAAATGCTTAAAAATATGATTTTTAATTTTTTTGATTACTTTCTATCAACTTTGAAGATGTAAAAAAATGCATACATATTTTTAACCAACTCCAAAAAGAAGGAGGTTCTCCATTTCATTGAAATTTTTTTTTTTTTTTTGTTTGTTACTTTATAACTCTGTTATTTCTAAACCGATTCGAAAAAACTTTTTCTTATCTGAAAGAGAATCTCTGCAGAAAGGTCCCATACGTGCTCTATAATTATTGGACCAATATTTGATTTGTATGAGCAAATTATCAAATTAAGAAACACTGGGTGTTTCGTTTTCTCATTTATCTCCCTTATACTTCGCCTGCTACACTCTCTCTCTCTCTGACTCTCTCCCCCTCTCTCTCTCTCTCTCTCTCTCTCTCTCTCTCTCTCTCTCTCTCTCTCTCTCTCTCTCTCTCTCTCTCTCTCTCTCTCACGTAAGTAGATCAACACTACCATTCCTTCACTCCGGCTATTCTGGTCTCTGGTTGCTGCATACTTTGCCCGCGGGCTTTTTGTTTCAGAGATTGTGTACGCACAAATTGCAGAGAATCTTCGTAGATATTATTCAACATCTGCGAGATTTTTTCTGCAATCACATTCGTTGATTTCCATAGTGCCGATGGTTTGAGGTTAGGTGGTTTGCCATTTTGGAGGTTATACAAGGCTGTTCTTCTGTCTTTTTCTAGTCGGTAGCAACTGAGAGGTGCGCCCTCTTTTACCAACAGCGACTATCTGAGGCAGTACTTCTTTTTGACCTTCTATTCGCACTGCAGCGTCGCAGTGACGGTTGATCATACGAGGTGAGTGCTTAGTGTGAGATTTTTCTCTGCGCGCTCTTCTGTTATTATTGGGCTTTGTTCTCTTTGTAAAATAGTTGTCTTACGTACTGACGCGGCTCTTCTCTGCTCGAACTGAAAATCTTTATATCATTTAAATTGCTGTAAGAGATCGTAGTTTTTAAATGAGAACATCATAGTTTGTTGTACGAAAGATAGAATTCATCTTAGGGAGCCCTCTGATAGTGGTGTGCGTTCGGTGGCCACTGATGATATTGTTCCGCCTTCTCATCGGCCTTTAGACTCGACTCCGAATAATCAGCGCTCTCATAAGAGGGGCGTGGCCTCACCTGACCAGCCCTTGAACCGTCGCCTAAACGGCGCTGTCATTCTGACTCAAGTTCCTCCCCCTCCTCTGTGGATGGCATAGTCACTTCGGGTGTGGACTACTTAGAGTATAACGCCTCTGCTTCGCTCTCTTTTACTACTACTGGTTCGCTACGCTAGCGTCTCAAGACCCATCCGTAGATTTTCAGATTAGATAGATTCGGCAAAGGGGTTGGTGGCGTTGGTTTTTATGTCCGTGATTTCCTCAAAATCAAGATTCTGTCGCAATCTGATCCGTTGTTTGATAATATGCGGAATACATTATATCTGAAGTCTCTCTTGGTAGTGAAAAACTTATTTTTGCAGTCGTTTATTTACGCCCTAAAGCGCTTTTTCCTGATGACTTCTTCAGTAATCTTTCTAAGTTTTTACCTTCTTTTAAGAACGTCATAATTACTGGGGACTTTAATATCAATTTATTATCTAAAAATTATTCTTCTAATACGTTGTGATCACTTATTTCTTCTTATGCTCTCTATGTGGTCTTCTCTGGCCCTACTCATCATACACTTATATCTGATTATTCTACTCATTCATGGATCGACCTATTTATCATCAATGATGAGAGTTCGACGCTCTCATATAGCAAATCTTCAGCTCCTTTCATTGCAGGTCATGATCTTATAAAGATCACATATAGAGCGTATAAACCACCGAATTCTGCTAGAAAATTTTACTTCCGTGATCTTAAAAATATGAATAGAGTTAGCTTGAATAGTTCTATTTCTGCTCGCCTTTCTTCTTATATACAAGAGAGCCATACTGATCCTAGGTCAACTGTTGATCAAATAAATCATGTTGTAAATAGTTTGTCTTCTGTCCTTGTCTTGTCCTTTAATGAAATGGCACCACTTTAATGTCAGAGTCTCTCTGTCAAAAAGAAGTCCTGGGTTCCTTCTGAAATACGAGCAAAGATGCGTGAGCGTGATAGGGCCTATAGAAGTGCTACTCACTCTGGTTCCATCCTCTGCATTGCTCACTATAGAAAGCTCAGAAGTGAGGTTTCAAACTCCGTTGACTCGGCAAAGAATGACTTTATTTTTAAACGTTTGACTGCATCGGTGAATTCAACCAACCGTTGATCAATTTTACATAAAATTGGTCTCTCGAGTAAAGTATTATCATCACCTCTACAGTATTTCTCATCTCAGGCCTTATTAAATCACTATACGTCTTCATCAGCTGCTCTGAATGATGATGAAATTCGTAGAGTGCTCTCTTTCCCATTACGTGATGGTTTGCCAGTTTTTGATTTATCTGAGGTCAACTGCTCCACGGTTGGTTCATTGCGACAATTAGCTTCCTCTAAGGCGGTTGGACCCGACCACCTCTCAACTGATATATTGAAGATCACTGTGGATTCTATTCTGCCTTCCCTAACTCATATTGTCAACTCATCTCTGTCATCTGGAGTATTTCCTGATGCATGGAAAAGGGCCTTTTTTCTGCCTTTGGCGAAGAAAAACAAAATGGATTTACCATCTCAAACACGACCTATTGCCAAATTATGCGAGATATCAAAGGTTCTTGAGAGGGTGATACACACTCAACTGTATTCTCATCTTGACACAAATGGCTTACTTAACCCTCTTCAGACAGGTTTCCAAAGAGCAAATAGTACACAGACAGCATTTCTAAAACTTCTTGATGATGCTCGTCATGCTATCGATAAAAGGATGATAAGTGTTGCTTCTATTCGATTTCTCGAAGGCATTTGATACGGTGCCTCATTCGAGACTTCTTCTTTAGCTCCGTGCTCTAAATTGTTCTGGCACTATTATTAATTGGTTTGCATCTTATTTGAGAGGCAGGCACTAATCTGACCTTGACAAAATGGTGGGTGAATGGGTCTCCTGTACAGCTGCTTTACCACAAGGAAGTGTCTTGGGTCCTTTACTCTTCTCGATCAACATAAACGACCTTCCATTGGTACTTAACGGAACCCAGCACATTCTTTTTGCCGACGACCTACAGCTCTACCACTCTTTTCTTCCGATTGATCTAGGCCACGAGATTGATTTCATAAATCATGAGGTGGCTGCTGTAGTAAAATGGGCAAATGATAATCGATTATCCCTGAATCCCAGCAAAATGCAAGCTATATTTCTTTGTAGTGAGCAATATATCTCGAGAATTGATCTTTCAACCTGCCCTAAAATCTTTGTTAACAATGTTCCTATAGCATTTACAGATGTTGTCAAGAACTTGGGAGTCTGGATCAGTAGCTCTTTAAACTGGAGTAAACAAATTAACTCAGTTATTGGTCGTATTTTCGGAACGCTTCAGTCTCTCAAGTTCCATAAACATTCTCTGACGAGAAAGGTCAAAAAAGAGCTTATTGAGACCTTGATCTTCCCGATTATTGACTACTGTAGTGTAGTTTATGATGACTTGCCTCAAACTTTAAACCTCAAACTCCATCGTGCTTTTAATGTCTACGTGAGATTTATCTTTGGCAACATTGGCAGACGTGAAAGGGTCGCCCCTTTTCGTCTTGAACTGGGGTTCAGTCGGTAATAGGCGGCTGTATTTTAAAACAGTTCTTGCACATACTATTATATCGTACCAAAATCCACAATACCTTGCTACAAAATTTGTTCGTGCAAATGTTGATGCAGCTGTTAGGTCGTCAAGTAGACTACCTCCTCGTCTACTTATATGCCCAGTAGTGCAAACAGTTAAACTCATTTACCCACACAGCATCATCATACTTTCACTCGGGGCGTACTTTGTTAATTAAATCACGTTTATATAACAAGCTAATAACAGACAAGCGTTCAGAGTGGCTGAGTACACTGAGTACTCAATGAATGTGGTTTTGCTACACAAAAACACGTACAACCATGTATTACAGTATGAATGGACCCAAATTGACTGTTCACTTGTGGCATTGATAGCAACAACTGTTTAATTGGAAAATCCGCTTATTTTACTGATTTATAGTTATCTAAATTCAGCTATTATAAATTCAAATATATTATTTAAACTTTGTTGTTTATGATAGAATATTTTTATTGTTTTTTAACTAGAAAATTCTAGCTATGTCATACACTATTATTGCGATTTATATTGAACCTTGTATACTACTGTAAATCTTTATGGTCATACGGGGTTTAACCCCATGACCTGAAATAAATGTTTCAATCAATCAATCAATCAATCAATCAATCAATCAATCTCTCTCTCTCTCTCTGACTGCAGCTGCTCTAGACTGAGCCCTAGTTGCTGTGGGATTATCAGCTGACGTACGCAATTTAACTTAATTTTTACTAAAATCAATTTTTTGTTTAATCTTAAATTTTAAATAAGCTTTTTTTAATTGTTTTTTCATTGTTTTTAATTTTAAAATTTTTGCTGTTCATTGTTTTAATTACATTAGTTTATTTTTTATGTTAATTCTTTGTATTGTACTTGTTGAATCATACCGGGTACTAACCCAGGATTAATAAAATTTTTGTCAAATCAAATCAAATGAAATTTCTCTCTCTCTCTCTATCTCTCTCTTTCTCTCTCTCTCTCTGTCTCAACGACACTGTACCGTTGAGCCTTCTCTCTTTCCTACTATACATTGCTTGGTATAGTGTACTAATGCAAGTTAGGCGTAATTAGTGGGTCTACTTATATTTGTGCTTTTAGTAAGGGGATTCACTAAAAAATAGAGAATAAAAAAAATTTTAACAAAAAAAACCGATTTTGAAAACATTGAAAAAAAACATTAAACAAAAACAAAATTTTCCACAAGAAAAAAACGATTCTGAAAACATTGCACTAAAAACTAACAAATAATATATTACCCTTAGAAATTATACGCATAAAAAGCATCTAACACACGTGTAGCGAATATAATATAGACTCCATCTAATTATTACAAACACAAACGAATTCTTTTTTTATTAGGCTGCTTACAAAGAGATTAGTCAATAGATAAGACAGTATATACACAAAAAAATATTAGAATTTTCGGAGTCGGTGCCAGCCTGAAAAATTAAACAAATCTAGCAAAAAATTTTGAAAGTTAACAAAGGAGACGATAGATGCCTAATAAAATGTTAAATATCAAGAATGCTATTTATACATACAACCGCGTCAATTACCTAAATTTTGTAATTGTCACCAATTTCACACTGTGCTGCCTTATATGTTTCGAATTTTTTTCTGCGTGATGGAGTTTTCTGGATAACTACGTAGTAACTCAACGCGGAACTACGGCAGTCGGTGCATGGTCATTCGAATGCAAAAGACGCGAATATTTCAAACTTGTATCTAGATTTAATATTAACAAAATATTAAATTTATAATAACGGAAATATGGAATTATATAAAATAAATATAACTTGAATAGGCTTATCGGCATACCAATAATATATTTTATCATTTTTTTTTATGTTTGATGCAATTTTTTTCAAAATTTTTGTTAGATTTGTGACAATTTTTTCAGGTTGGCACCGACTCCAAAAATTCTAGTATTCTTCTATGTATATATTGTCTTATCTATTGATTAATCTCTTTGTAAGAAGCCTAATAAAAAAATAATTCGTTTGTGTTTGTAATAATTAGATAGTCTATATTATATTCGCTACACGTGTGTTAGATGCTTTTTATGCGTATTATTTCTAAGGGTAATATATTATTTGTTAATTTTTAGTGCAATGTTTTCGAAATCGTTTTTTTCTTGTAAAAAATTTTGTTTTTGTTTAATGTTTTTTTTTCAATATTTTCAAAGTCGGTTTTGTTTTGTTAAAAATTTTTTCTCGCTACAAGAAATATTTCAGAATTTTCTTGTAGAAGCAGGTATGCGTGGGGCAAGGTGACACTAATTTTCAATTTTTAAATGGCTCCCAAAATTTAAATTTCCCGCAAAAAATTTTTTTCTGGTGTAAGTTTACTATTTTTAGTATTAATTTTCCACTCGCATTTAAATTTTTTGAAAAGTTCAAGTAGAAGAGACACTAGAGCCAAAAAATATAAAATGTCGTCCCATTTTGCCATAGGTGAGTTTAGAGGTCTGAAAATTTGGCTGTGTTCATAACTTTTGATGATAAAAAAGTCCGTCGAGTTTGAACAGCGATCTCAAGGGCGCTTTTGACATGCTTACCCGACTGGGCTTTTAAAACAAAATAGAAATTCATCTAATTTTACCATAAATAATAATAAATTGATTTTTATTATTACTGTCAACATAATGGTATAAGGAGAAATCAGTTCTGTTAAAACTATACTAGAAAAAATATGATTTTAGTTTAAATTAAGCTATTGGTTCTAGGGATTATACTTATCAATACTTAAATGAATCTCATAATAAGAACTTTGGATCAAAATACAATATGCACATGAACTTAAGTTAGGACTTAAGCATAAATATATGCTAAATGTTACAAAATGTTACATAAATTTGATAAAAGTAGAATAAAGTTTCTGAAATTAGCTATTTGGAAAAAACCATTAGGTAAAAGTGATTGCTACACTTGCGTGACGAATGTAAGTGGGGTAAATAAAGTGCGAACAGATAAAATATTGTATGCGACAGTTTCTAGTGTCGTTTGTCCGCAGAAGCAAATAGTCGAACGTTTGATAGACAAGGCTTCACGAGACAGCTTTATACAAGGAATGGATGGTATGCTAGTTGATTGTGGTACAGGAGAAGATGTAGAAAATCTTGACGACCATACAGACGACGATAATGACAAAAATGAATCGTTGAAAGCAGAAAATGAATCTGTCAATAGTGAAGAAGAACTGTCTTCGGACAGTGATGAGAAATATGTTCTCATTGATAAAGAATAGAGCCAAAAAAATATCTCTCAAGCTCAACTTAATGACATATTTAGGAATGCTGGATTAGCAAAAGATGCAGCTGAATTATTGGCTTCTCAATTAAAGTCTTTCAATGTATTAGAAAAGGCCGTAAAAGTTACATTTTATCGAAACCTAGAAGAAGCGTTTCGATCATATTTCACTAGCGAATCTGATCTAGTGTATTACACCGACGTCCGAGAACTTATTAATGAGTTTAAACCAAATTTATACAAGCCAGAAGAGTAGAGGTTATTTATCGATTCATTTAACGAAGCTTGAAGGCAGTTCTTCTTAACAATACGAAAGAGTATGCTCCGTTACCATTGGCTCATTCAACTGTACTCAAAGAAGAATACTGTAACATCGAAAAGGTTTTAAACAAAATGAAGTATAGTGAGCATGAATGGTTAATTTGCGGTGACCTAAAAATATTGTCCATGTTACTAGGTCAACAATCAGGTTTTAAATAGTACCGATGCCATTCATGCATGTTCGACAGTCGAGATAGAGCAAAACACTATAATACAAAAGTGTGGCCAACGAGAACATCACTTACTCCAGGTTCCAGAAATGTCATAAATCGTCCTCTTGTCGATCTTAGCAAAATCCTTCTACCGACTTTACATATTAAATTAGGGCTGATGAAACAATTTGTTAAAGCGCTCGATAAAGAAGGGCGATGCTTCGAATACTTAGAAACCATCTTTACGAATATAACTCTGGTTAAATTGAAGAAAGGTATCTTTAATAGACCTCAAATTCGCAAAATGTTTAGGGACGAAGAATTCGTCACAAGTATGAATGATACCGAGAAGGCAGCCTGGTTGAGTTTTAAAGATGTTGCAACGAAATTTCTTGGTAACAATAAAGATGAGAACTAGAAGATTATCGTAGAAACTATGGCACAAAATTTTAATAAATTAGGTTGCTTCATGATTTTGAAACACTACTTTCTCGATTCGCACATTGATGAATTTCCACCAGTCCTAGGTGACTACAGTGAAGAGCATGGTGAAAGATTTCATCAGGATATGAAGGAATTTGAATGTAGATGGCAAGGAAAATGTAGCGTAAACATGATGGCTGACTCTTGCTGGATGCTAAAAAGAGAAGTACAACCTAATAAGAAAAAGAGACGTAGGAATCCTTTGCATAGGTCGTTTGAAGACAAGCGTATACGCAAGCGTAAGTCAATTTAGCTGTCGTGCAAATTGACTTTTGAGTAGTACTTTGAGGTTATGTTCAAAGTTAGGCGGTCGACTTTTTTTTCCCATAACAAATTTGGATTAAACAGGCCAAAATGCATAAAAATAAACAATTTTGATGTTTTCTCCTCATGTTTTTTCACAGAAACACGGTTTTCTAACAGTTTTTCGAGGTTATGTTAAAAATATTCTACCGACCCCCTATTTTTGACGCCAGATGCAGATTCAGCGGGAAAAAATACAAAAGAAAAGTATAGTCTCCATTCCAGAACCACCAACTTTTTTTTTGTGGGCCTGTGTTATTTTATTAAGAGTAACAAAGGGAATCTTTTTTGCTCCCATTCTAAGTTTAGATTTTACTTTTATAGCGTTTGCAATAGCGAATTCAGCTGTTTTCTCACCAATACTAGCGTCTTTTGATGAAATTCTTTCCCAAGCTTTTTCTCCTAAAACCTTATCAGCGGTATTTCTAACCTTAATTTTTTCACGATTCTGTGAATGACCTATATCGTGCTACTTACAGGCTTTGTCAAGTGGAATAATTCCTGGATCACCTCTAGCTAAATGTTTGGTTTATTTCGTCCCTGGTCTACAATATTGATATTCTGGTAGATGAAGTTCCAGTGGAAGATTATTAATGATTTTATTAAGCAAACCATGACCGCGTCGTCATTGTCGATATATGATCATAACACTTTGAAGTTCAAAGGATAACTAACCTATCGGATATATTAGTTATATATGTCCTTTGGCCGTATTCAGGTGGAATATGAATCGAGGACAATGTTTGTCGCTTGAGCTGAAATTGCCGAGGGCGCGCGAGAGGAGCGAGAGGAGCGAGAGGAGCGCGTCTGAGACATATGGGATGCCAATACAAATTTAGCATGCTCTTTACGTACTGACACGAATACGGCCTACGAGGACATAAAAGTAGCGTATTTATAGTCAATTGAACAGTCGCAGTTTGTGTCTGTCGAGATGAATTTCAAAGAGCAGTCTGTAAAACTTCCGATAGCAAATTTTGATGCTATTCCGGAGCAAGAGAATAAATGCAAGAAACATGGAAATTTACTTCCAGATAGTATAAAAGGACCATCTAATTGTGGTAGAAACTAATAGCCCACTCGCACTCATAACACATCCTAATGGTCTAAGATTTGAGAATGTCTACGTATATTTGAAATCTCTTAATCAAGCAAAATATAAGTTTTTGAAAGAGCTCTTAGAGCCACTGAAAAATATGCAATACTTTCGATTTAGCGAACACGAATCAGTAATATCTCCGTATAACACTCTTCCAAATTCTATAATGATTTTTGACGATGTAGCTTGTGAAAAACAAGAATACATCAGGGCATACTTCTGTATGGGTAGACACAAAAACTTTGATTGTTTCTACCTTTGCCAGTCTTATGCTCGAATCCCAAAACATCTCATAAGAGATAATGTTAATCTCTTAGTTATCTTTCGTCAAGATGATGTTAATCTAAGACATTTATACAATGATCATGTTAACTCTGACATGACTTTTTTACGTTTCAAGGAATTGTGTTCTAAATATTGGATAGATGATAAATATGGATTTCTAATGATTGACAAAGATAGTCCACCAAATGCTGGTAGATATCGAAAGGGTTTCGATTGTTTGGCTATAAATATTACTCATACTTAGCAGAGATTCATCAATCTATCTTTGAAACTGAAAGAGATAACATGGCAGACCCTAAACAAAAAAAGCCTTACTCCAGCAACTTACTCAAGCGCGTGATGCTGTAAAACGCAAGTATGTCATGTTAAAATATGGAAAAGAGATTACGGAAAAAGTTGTTCAACAAACTCTTAAACCCATCATTGACCCACTTAAAGAGATTGCTTTTGAAATCAAGAGAAAAAGAAGAAGACTCATTCTGAACAAGAAGAAGAACAAATTATTATTACCTGAAGTTAAAAAATCTGAACCCGATAAAGAATTGGAGAATGCTATACAAAATGATTACTTGCATTCTCTTAAGAACTCGTTTGAATCTGCTAGCGAAGATTTCACAGAAGATTTGCGGTATAGAGAATCGGATAAAGTTTATGGTGTACGTAGGGAGGTGATGAACTTTTTCTCGGTAATACACCAACATATATTGAAAAAACTTATGTGCAATTAGCAACTGAAAAGTTCCCAAAAACTCGAGGATTGTACGAATTGCTTGTTGAGAAGCATCCATCTAAAAAATTAGTAACTCAAAAAGATTTAGATAACTATCAAAAGATTCTGGAACTGACAAATGCTCATAAAAAATGTTTCAGAAACGATGAAGAAATTCGTTCGGATTGGCTATAAACTGACAAAAGATGGATATTTCGATGTAGAAAATAAGAGGTTATGCAACGTTGCCACTCCTCAGCAATCGAATGATGCCGTTGATTTTAATACACTGCAAGGTTTGATTACATCTGAAGTCCAAAGTATATACATAGTTACTGCTAGATCAAGAGACGATCTTAACGCATCAGAATTGGAAAAGTTAAAGGATGAGTATGATGAGAAGATAAAAAAAATTAATGTAGACATTGAAGATCTATATGACTTAATTAAAAATTGGATGCAAGATGATAAAATTAAAAGAAATATTTAGAGTATAAAAGCCAATTTGCTGTAATTAAGCAATTGTTAACTTTGTGACCATGGAACACGAAAGAGTTGTAGAAGAGCTTCATAAACCAGCCAGACGTCACTATATACGTCGACAATTTGATGTGCGAGGTTTAGATGAGACGTGGCAAGCTGATTTAGTGGGGATACAACCTTATTCTCGAGATAACAAAGGCTACAAATACATGCTTACAGTTATAGATATTTTTTCCAAATACGCATGGGCTATTCCTGTGAAATAAAAAACCGGAGCAGAAGTCTCTGCTGCAATGAAATCTATATTACGTCAAGGACAAGTTCTAAAAAATTTACAAACAGATAAAGGCAAAAAGTTTTATAATACTAATTTTAAAAATCTTATGCAACAATACAAGATTAACTTATACTTAACGTATAGTCATCTCAAAGCATCCATTTGCGAACGCTTCAATCGTACTTTCATAACTTCAGTTTTTCGAAGCGTTAGACCGTACCACTGTGGATTTACTCATATTTTGGTACCTAAATACTTATCCCGAAGTTGCATTAAGATCTGTGACCCGCAACTCAGACACTCTCCTGGTCAGTTTCGCGCACGATTTGCTCAAAAAGTTGTGAGAAAAAAAAACCAAATTCAAGGTTGGTGATAAAGTACGAGTAAGCAAGTTGAAAAAAGTATTCGAAAAAGGATACACGCCTAATTGGTCTGCTGAAATATTCACGATTGAACAAGTAAAAGCAATGCAGCCGACAACGTACCGTCTCAAAGACTATCAAGATCAACCAATCGCTGGTGGCTTCTACGAAGAAGAATTTCAGAAAGTCAAGTATCCTGATGTTTACCTTGTAGGAAAAATTCTAAAGAGACGTGGGAATCAAGTATACGTTAAGTGCCATCAATCTAAACTTGTCCTTTCTTTTAACTAGTCTAAACTCACTCACATAATGAGTCTGATCTTTCTTTAATGGGAATATATTCCCAACGGCACGTTGATCGTCAAGATCCATATTTCTTTGATCGAGGCTTCTTTAGAGCCTAATGAAGAAATGTCTGAGGAGCTCTCTTAAATAGTATTTACGTTGATCTTCCCCTCCACAGATAAAACTTTTTTGTTTAGGAAGTGATATGAGCCCTAACCTTCGCTCCCATTTGTGAAGTACAACCAAGAATCGCCACTTGTGAACCCCTTACTCTGAGTAAACTCAAAGTAGAAGGTGTATCCGTGACTCGTATACCTCTCCGTTAAGTTCCATGCGTCTAAGCAAAGGAGAACTCGAGATCACTCGGTCTCGCCCAAATACTTTACAAACAACTTGTACTGTTGAATGGCATCCAATAACTTATAATGGAAGTTCTTATCCTTCTCTAAGGCCAAGGGAACTCGAGTTGGCAGAAAAATGCGGAATTTACCATCTAAATCCGCAACTAATCGGTCACCATACCGTGTTTTAACTGATTTTAGTTCAGTTACCATGTAATCTTGATTTTTCTCCAACTCAGCTATCTCCTTAGTGGGTAAAAAGCCTCCACGAGCAATCTCATTCAATTGAGCAAGATCCATCTAAAATGAAATAAATTTGTTAAGTTCTTTAGAGTATGATATTTATTAAGTATAAAAATTTTAACTTACCTTGAATTTTTTTCTTGATAAAATTTCAAAAAATCCTTTTTAAAATATTCGAATTTTTATTGAGTTCTCTGCCTCTTGCTTGGTGGCTCTTCAGATGAAGGAATGACTTCTTCGGGCTCGTTGTCTATAAGTAGCGGTCCCCCTTCAACTTGAGCAGCGATCCCCTCTTCTGCTACCCCCTCCACAGGTATTTCGTAATGTCCCCACGGCAAGGTATCTGTGCTCCCCTCCAGCAGATAAGGCTTGTCGTCATTGGAGCTGAGCGCCACCTTTTTCTCCTTCTTAGTCCGAACGACATGTTGTCTTGATCAAATATTGCACTGTTGACAAGCTACAGTTTCTTGTTCAAACAGGCAACGTCGATAGTCGTCCAACTGGATAACGTTCTTTACAACCATGGCTTCCACCCCTTTGGCCTTCTTAATAGGGTTTTCATTCCGGATCTTAACGCAATACATTTTGCTTCTTAAGCCGATGACCTTTGTCATTATTTTACCGTTGCACTCGTCTTTCATTACACCGATGACTTTCTTGTTAACACGAGGCAGACCAAACTGATTATCCTCGGCGTAATCAGATGTATCAAACTTTTCGATTTCTTGTTTCAACATCTCATACACGTTTTGACCTTTCACTTCGTATATGAGACTATCGGTATCAGTGTAAAGAAGTTTACACTTATTACCGAGTTGTTCCATCATGTACGAATAATGAAAATCGTATACACATGTCTTTGATAGATCGAGAACGCTGAGACCTGCGTACAACGGCTTCCTGGTGTTGATTTCTGTACGAGAAAGCTATATCGCTACAAGATTTTCATCGAAGATGCTTCAACTATGCAAAATGGGTTTAGCTGTCAAAACCTCAGCTCCATAGCGTCCTTCCCACTTGTTCACAAGCTTAACATCTGCAACGCTTACGCTCATTTTCCATGGTCTTTCCGTTGACCGCATTAATGAGAAGCCTAAAGAAGAGTTTTTCAAACTCGTTCTTGGCTTGTTTTCTCTTCTCAATATTCAAGTCTACATATGACTTAAGCCATGGTTTTTGCTTGAAACATAAGACTCTATGGATTTTCGTAAGCACTAATCCATTACCAAGTGCTTGCTTTAGAGCACGGGAATGAATAACGTATCGCTCTTTTCCATAGAGGGTAGTCATTAATTTTGTCTCTTTGGAATCTGGAGCAGTTCGATGTTCTGGGCAGAGCGGTAAGTCCTTGGATGCATCATGTAGAGACTCAGGGTACTCAAGATGCCCCTCTAGAATGTAACTAATAGAACCGTAATCATCAACAGCTATAACATTCAATTTTTCAGACTCTTCCTTCCATTCAAAACCTTGATAAGGTAGTGACTAAGTCATGGCCCATCCATAGAGGTTATCGACGTTAAAGTACATTAAGTACTTCGACTCCACATCTAGAATCCACTCCTCTTCCATGTACTCGTTGTTCGCTTTAGCATAGCGATTACAACATTGACTCACACTACCCCTGATTCCTCTCTCTACAAACATGAGCATGTCAATGTCTGTGAGGAGTTTAAGCTGTATTCCTGTATGCTTAAGCATAGAATCTCATGTGAGACCAGGTGTGGTATAATAATGGGCAGGATCTAGACGTAGGCTTCGATACAAGTCGAGCGAAAATTCTTGAATACATTAGCCAAGAGGAGAACGTCGGTCTTGAAATAAAGATCTGAGTACCCACCAAGCGTCTTGATGTTAAACGTATTCCAGACATTCTGCGCATGCTCGTACTCGCCATCACTGATTTCACAATCCATCAGCTGACTGTAGAAGGCTTCTTTAAAGGGGAGATATGCATCCTTCAGCTTGTCGAATTAAGTGATGTAATCATAAGGAAATACTCCTTTTCGCTTTAACAATTCCATTTGCTTATTCGTGTATCCATCGGCTTGGAATTCCTTGAGAATGATATCCATTTTACCTAAGTAAGATGCTAACTTCTCAAGGGAAGATGCCATAAAGCGAAAAGAATCTATAAATCTGAAATTGACATCACTTTCCACAATGTGTTTAATAAAAGAGATGTAGCGTTCTTTGTTTTCTGGGATAAGACTAACACAACCCTTGAAGTTAGCCGCTGTAGCAATCTCCTTCACTATAAAGTGAGGGTCATATCCCGACAGGTTGTGAAACACAACTGGAATAAATCGTAAATCCTTGTAATTTATATTACACGATTAATAAGCTGCTCCTCGATATCTAAAAGAGAAAAAGATGAATTAGAAAAAAATAAATTTAGAAATAAAATTTTTTTCCAATAAAACATACCTTCCAGAGAGATGACAATGGTCTCAAACCTTAACATCTTTGTCTGTGAAAGATTTTCTACAGGTGTGACAAAATTTCGTTCTTTCAAACTGAAACTGCTTCTGTATTATGAGATCTAATGGTTTAAGATTACCATACGTTCACTCCAACTTACATCTCAGGAGATCTAATTCCGCTACAAACCATTGAGCAGGAGTCACATCATTCTCTTCTAGCTGTCTGTAACTCCTATATTCTGAGTAAGCATCGTTAAAACTACAATTGATGTAGTAACCAATGCTGCAAGCCTGATGTTCTTGGAATGCGCGTGCACCTTGCACTGGTTTTAGCAGACATTCAAAATCGGCATACACAATAAATGGCACTTTCTCACTATGTTTATGATTTTCAAATTTTAAAATGTTACCTTTTGCTGAAAGAAGTGTAATCTTGCACTTGTTAACTAAAACACAATCAACTTCGTGCTCTTTTAATTGATCCTCTGTTCTAAAAAAGTGAAGACAGCAATCACAAATATACATTCTTGCTCTGTGATTCGTTAGTTGGGAGCGCACGAATCGGAATTAATTTTTTATCCAAATGTAGTGAAATCTAGGCACTACGTCGAAATCATCGTCAAGAGTCTTGTTTTCGTCTTCTTCTTCTTCCTCATCGCAATATTTATCCTGCAGAAAGAGAAGATTGACATGCTTCTCTTTTTTATTTGCTGTTACATGGCAAGGTGAGACGTCAAATCTTTCACTGTAAGTATACATTTATTTCTTAATCTTGTAATGATAATTCAAATTAAAAAAAAATTTACTTAGCATTCTTTTTCAAAATAAAAAGATTGATAGGAACATCGTTTTGCCGCTCAAATTTAGGAATTTGTTTTGGCGTTACAGGAAATTCTATTCCAGTGAAATTAAGTTCTTGCTCGTATTGCCTATATTTCGATACACGTTGAGCATTGTGTCCTACAGGATGTAATCCAGAAAGAACTGCCCATTTGAAGCATTGGTTATCCGTATTTTGTACATTGACACAAGCTTTCTTTTTTTCCATCACTTCAGGTACTCTGACATAATGAACTCAGTTTTATAATTAACTAAAAATTCACTTTATTGTTTACTGTAAAATTTTCAAATTTCACTTTAAATATTTCTAAGTCCACTTTTACTTATATTTTTCTAAATCCACTTTACTTTCAATTTTTCTAAGTCCACTTTTGATTTTCACTTTATAATTTCCACTTGTAGATTTTAATGTTACTCGATGGTGCTTCATGAATAATGATCCGTCCGCGAGTCTGCACCCACTTATATGCACTCTTTAGTTGAGCGTGGGAGATAGCGGAGTAGGAGTAGCGAGGTGGGGGGATCAGAGTTACGTAGCAGGGGGGGGGGGGTGAAGTGTCGTGATTGGTTCATCGGAGATATTAGTTCTAGTATGAAAAGCGTGAACGATATTATAAAAGTATCATTCATTACCGAGATGGAGATCGTACTGGACGTCCAAGACTTCAAGAGGTCTTTGAATAAATTTGTATTCAAAGAAGTTGCTATAATTACTCGAAGATGATTCAATACCAATGGTCTTCAATTTCTAATCACCATATCTTTGGAAATATCTTCTTAGCGAATACAAAAGTGTTAACAAATGGTTGCAAAAATATTGGCATGGTATACCTTGGAATTCTGGAGACATTCCTTACGAAAAACTTACAGATACTTTAAAAGAATGTTGTAAAAATTTGGGTGAAAGGAGAAGTATTTAGGCGATATTTTTCCTCCTGGAGTTTTACCTTCTAGAAGAAAATCTCCGCCGTCTATAACAACCTTTTATTATATTAGACAAGTTAATCGAAGAAATTTTTATATGTATATTAAAGTGAATTCGACTTTTATAATCTCAATCAATTTTTCTTAAGTACCAAGAAAAATAAATCAATTAATAAAGGAAATGGAAATGTGAAACCTTTAGTGAGTCTAATTTTCTTTACCAAACTATAAACACCACATCTCGTGAGTGGTCACTGTACGTACAACTATAAGTTAGATAAAAATAAAATCTGTTGAACACAACCAAACCATTACCTATTTCAACTAAATGTACTTCTCATTAATTTGACGAGTACCGTGTGATAGTTAATATTTATGTTATAAATAATCATAAGCATCACACCAAAAGGACAGAAAAAAAAACCTATTCCGCCTAAACATGAATCATTGTACTTATCTTAATACTAAATAATTGCTGGCCGGCGGGCACTGCATTGCTGGCTCTCCAGATTCCCTCGCTTGCTCCTTGTTGTCTCTTCAGATGAAACTTTATTCACTACACGTGCACTGGCTGGCTTGCACAGTCACACCGGAAACGTAGGGATTTAAAAGAGAGAGAAAAACAAAACTAATACGTCGTTAAAGCTAGCACCGTCAGGCCAACTTCAAACATAATAACTGGTAGTTGGGGGAGGAGATGCAAGAAAAAAGAGAGATAGCTCTCTTTTTCCTTCTCGCACTCCCTTGTCCAGTGCGCTGGAACAATCGTGAATTCCCACTCTCAATGCAGAAAAGTAGAAAGAGTGGAGACTCAACGATCTCCGTCAACGGTAAAGCTGTCGAATTCCCTAAACCCGATAAGAGAGTGAAAAGAAAGTGGCCTTTACGCTTTTAAGACCTCTTTCTTTTTACTATAGGAATGAATGATTAAAAATTTTATTAGAAAAATCAAGAATATTTCTTTAAGAACAAAAAAATTTAAGTGGAAAATTCTGTCACTTAACACCTCTCCTTATTAAAAAGAACTGTCGTCCCCGGTAGTAGAAGGTCACGCGGGAGCAAGCTTTGAGAATCCAAGAGAGCCTGCATTACAAAGTCAAATGTACATAATAATTACATTGATTATAAAAAGAACAAAATAGCGGATGGAGAGAAGGGCTACTGTGTACTAATTTCTAATAATATGGTAATTTTCAAGGTATACGAGAGTTGGGGGATGGTTGGGATTCCGCTGTACAGTGATTTAAGTAGAGTAATTATTATGGCCGTGAATAAGTTATAAATTAAAATTTAAAAAAAATGCTATGATTGACAAAAGAAATTGTTAACTTAATTAAAATTGCTAATATGGTTAAAAATTTATCTTCTTTATTCTTGAGTGTAGATTACCGTGGCCGTCTTCACAGGAGGAGCGGGGTTCCCTTCCGTGTGCTCCCGCTGTAGGTGGGTTGATTTTTGTTTTTGTGCTACCCCGTAATGTTGATAGAATATGGTGGCGGTTCCACCATACATGGTTTTTTGGTGTTAATGGTTCAGACCAGCGGTCCAGCTGGTGATCGTCAAGTTACTACCTCTCGCCCTTTCACCTAAAACAAAAGTATATTAAAAAAAATTGTTTTGTAAGAGAGTTAGGTTAGTCGCATGCATTGGTTAGTTACATGTTATTAAGCATTAGTAAAAACAATTTAACTTGTTAGTCAAGTTCTAAATTATCTACACGTAGAGTAAGCGGTTTAGGTTTTGCAGGATTAAGAATGAGGCGTATTGCCTGTTGGAGCACTTTATACTCCGTCAAGGAAAAAGAATGCTCGTCAGCATTGTTGCAAGGTAAAGAAGCGGTGGGCGGGGCTGCACTATTGGTAGCCGCGTCTGCCCATGTTAATGAGATAGGTTGTAACTCAGTCTCAGCGGACACCTGGTTAGAGGTGGTCTCCTGTAGTTCCGCGTGTAAACGCAGTCTTTGCTATGCAACGCGCAATTACCTGTAATTGGTTGTTTACACAAGTTGCATATAAAGTGAATAGAGTTTTCTTGCGGTCTAGAAGAGCCGTCTGTCGTTGGTTGCTGTTCATGGCACAACAGCATACGTGTGCGTCTATACTGTGTAGGAACGTCGTGATTACAATTACTACACCTAGTCCAGGTGTTTTGAATTTCGTTTCGTTTACGTTTTTGTCGTAAAGGCTCAGCTTGTCTCGCTCCGTATTTATTACGGGTCTGTAGCAAAGCTGTTTGAGCGTCCGTCTTATGCAAAAATCTTACGTATCCGTATCTATTTTTAGTTATTTTCCCACGAGTAATATGTACGTAGTCCAACAAACCGAAAGGTCTAAATACAGAAGCTAAAGTTTGCACTGTGTCATTTTTTGTTACTAGACAAAAAAGTCGGTATGGGTCAATGTTTTGAGAGTCAATTTGTCATTAGGTGCAGATTTTTCTACAGAAAAATGGTCGAAAAATTTTATTTGGAGTCTAGTATACTTATGGTTAACGTATCCTAGGGTCTTTATTTGTTGGACAGGCCCTTGTCGTTCGAGATCTCGGATGATCTCCCAAAGGGTCTGGTCTTTGTTATTGGTCGATTACAAAGTCTCATTTCTCGACATCCTGATGCAATGTTCGTCTAGAAATAGAGACGTCAAAATTTACTCACTAGATTTCTACTAAGGCTGTTTGTTGTATCCCTCGTGCTGCCGTAACAGTGGTCGTAGTTGGGTCTTTGTCAGTGGAAGGTAAGATGTCACTTCCTAAACCCGCGGTTACGGTTTCTAGGTCACGGTAGGTTCCAGGTTGATAGCGCTTTCTTGCCCGTGGTTTGTAGGTACCAACGGTGCGTCTGCATCTAATAGTCTCGGCTGCCAGCATCATAACTGCAAAGCACAGCAGCACTTCCAAACCGTAACTTCCATACACGGTATGTTGGATTTCACCGTTGTCCAATTTATGTTGAGCAATTTCTTTTAGCTTATAAGAAATTTGTTGTACGTCACGATTGTTCCAGTTGTACTCATCTTTGAGTTGCAGAATTGGTAGTAAATCCTTAGGTTTCATAATATGGTCGGGAATGCTTTTTGTCAAAACATCTGTAATTTCCAGATGTAGCTTAGGTTGATAGGTGTAAAACTCTGTACTCGTACGAGTTGTCATACCTCTTAGAGTCACTTGCGTAGTCCTACCAATGCAACCATCAGGTATCTGAATTTTGCCAGTCCCGTTTAATCGTAGTATCGTCTCTCTGCTGGTTACAGGTAGTTCGAATAGTCGTTAGTTCAACTAAAGAGTACAACCACCCACACAGCATGAAAGATTGCTGCAAGGTTGCTGCAAGGTTTCATGAAAGTTTCGAAACTTCGCAGCAACCTTTCATGAAAGATTGCAGCAACATTTATATGTCCACGCTAGAACTCGGTTGAAATATTTCTAAAAACCTTGCAGCAACCTTTCAGAAAACCTCGCAGCAACCTTTCATGAAAACCTCACAGCAATATTTCAGGAAATGTAACAGAAACATTTCAAGAAACCTTGCAGCTATCTTTTAGAACACCTCGCCGCAACCTTGCAGGAAACCTCGCAGCAATCTTTCAGGAAATGTAACAGTAACATTTCAAGAAACCTCACAGGAATCTTGCGGGAAAAATAGCAAGAACATTTCAAGCAACCACACAGCATGAAAGATTGCTGCAAGGTTGCTGCAAGGTTTCATGAAAGTTTCGAAACTTCGCAGACACCTTTCATGAAAGATTGCAGCAACATTTATATGTCCACGCTAGAACTCGGTTGAAATATTTCTTAAAACCTCGCAGCAACCTTTCAGAAAACCTCGCAGCAACCTTTCATGAAAACCTCACAGCAATATTTCAGGAAATGTAACAGAAACATTTCAAGAAACCTTGCAGCTATCTTTTAGAACACCTCGCCGCAACCTTGCAGGAAACCTCGCAGCAATCTTTCAGGAAATGTAACAGAAACATTTCAAGAAACCTCACAGGAATCTTGCGGGAAAAATAGCAAAAACATTTCAAGCAACCACACAGCAACTTTTCAGAAAATCTCGCCGTAACCTTGCAGAAAACCTCGTAGCAACCTTTTATGAGATTTATTGCAGCAACATTTATATGTCCGCGCTAGAACCTGGTTGAAATATTTCTAAAAACCTCGCAGCAACCTTTCATGAAAACCTCGCAGCAATCTTTCATGAAAGGTTTCTCGTAATATTTCATGAAATTTTTCCCAAATTTTGCCGCGAACAACGCTCATACCTTTCCGTATGGTTTCCTGCAATATTTTGTAAAATATTTCTTAAATCTTGCCAAAAGCTTGCTGCAGTAATATTTAATAGTAGGCAGGATTTTCTATCCTTGTGTGATAAAGTTTTTCTTATTTGCTTAAGTATCAATCGTTGTATCTATAAATTAATAGTTAAGCGCAATAGTATTATTATCAATATTTGTGCACAAGAAGAAAAAATTCCTCAGCATCGTTTTTGAGAAGAGTAGAGAATATTGAAATAAAAGGTTTTGTTTCTAATATTTATGCGTTCTTTACTTTTTTCAATAACAATTCGATGGATTTTTTTACTCTACGCCTAAATATTTATAATAATAGCATACTTATTGCGCTCAACTTCCCGTTTACAATACAACTACAGCAATAAATACTTGAGTAAATAACAGGAAATCAAATATAAGGCAAGAACAGCGAATCTGGACTGCTCTTAGAATCTTTTATAAAAACTTGCGGAATTATTGCTGAAACTGTTTATGAAAGGTTTGCTGCAATTTCATTTTGAAATTATTCATGAAACTTTGCTGATACTTTTTGTGAAATGCTTTTCTGGAATATTTTATAAAGATTGCCAAAAATATGGTAATAACCATTGGCGAAATGTACATAGCAATATTTGTTGTGATATCTTAGAAATCTTGTCAAAAACCTTGCAGAAATCTTACTGAAACTTTTAACAAAAGATACCTCGTAATATTTCATAAAATATTCATCAAATTTTGCTGGAAACCTCGTTGAAACCTTTCATAAAAGGTATCTTGCAATATTTCGTAAAATGTTTCTAAAATCTTGCACGAACCTTGCTGCAACCTTTCATCAAAGGTCTCTTGCGATATTTCGTAAAATGTTCCCCAAATCTTGCTATGAACCACACTGAAACCTTTCATTAAAGGTTTCTTGCAATATTTCATAAAATGTTTCTAAAATCTTGCAGGAACCTCGCTGCAATCTTTCATGAAAGGTTTCTTGCAATATTCCATGAAAAGTTCCCCAAATCTTGCTGGAAAACTCGCTAAAACCTTTCGTGAAAGGTTTCTTGCAATATTTCATGAAATATTTCTAAAATCTTGCAGAAACCTCGCTGCAACCGTTCATGAAAGGTTCCTTGCAATATTCAATGAAATAATTTCTAAATTGTGCTGAAAACCTCGCTGCAACCTTTCGTGAAAGTTTTCTTGCAATATTTCATGAAATATTTCTAAAATCTTGCAGAAACCTTGCTGCAACCTTTCATGAAAGGTTCCTTGCAATATTTTATAAAATGTTTTCTAAATTTTGCTGGAAACCTCTATGCAACCTTTTATAAAAGGTTTCTTGCAATATTTCATGAAATATTCCTAAAATCTTTCAGAAACCTCGCTGCAACCTTTCATAAAAGGTTTCTTGCAATATTCTATGAAATGTTTTCTAAATCTTGCTGGAAACCTCGCTGAAACATGTCATGAAAGTTTTCTTGCAATATTTCATGAATTGTTTCTAAAATCTTGCAGAAACCTCGCTGCAACCTTTTATGAAAGGTTTCTTGCAATATTTCATGAAATGTTTTATAAAACCTTGCTGAAACCTCGCTGCAACCTTTCATGAAAGGTTCCTTGCAATATTGCTTGAATTATTTTCTGTAACCTTGTAGCAAGTTTGCAGCAATATCACACTGAAATGTTTCATGAAACCTCTTAGCGATGTTAAGACAAGATTGCTGCAATCTTGTGACAATATTTCAGCACAATATTTCAGTGAAAGTTTCACTGCAATATTTCATGCTGTGTGGGCATGCAGCTTCATTATGAAGATAACTCTATTGAGAGCTTTGTTCAGTCAGGTAGATTATAGTGCAGTGTCCAAAGTGATTTTCAGTAGGCTGCGTCAATAGCAGAAGTTCACAATCTTTAGAAGTTACCGCTCGTGGTTTTAGGTGGTGTAATCTGCTAAGAACGAGTCTGCTGTTACACTGTGTTCAAGTTTAAGTAGTTTTTGTCTAATTAAGGGACCAGGTATTCTTCCTCGCCTTCTTGGCGGTACAGGCTGTTTTGGTTCTGAGGTGCCTGGTTCGTTTGCTTTAGTATCTTCGTCAATTTCGGCAACTGGCAGTCCCTCTAAAGTTCTTTTGCCCTTCTTGTCAAGAGTCATAACTCTTAGCTTTGGCAAAAGGTCATTTATTTCCTGCTCAGTCGGTGTTTCGACTGGATTTCTCGACAAGGCGTCAGCATTGGTGTTTAATTTCCCAGGCCTATACCTAAATTTATACATATATTCAGTGAGTTTCATCACCCACCTCATTAATCTTTGTCCTGGATCCTTTTAGTTATGCATCCAGTTTAATAGTTTATGATCTGCCTGAAGTATAAACTCCTTGCTCAGCAGATATGGTCCAAAGTGATGCATAGCATACAAGGCTGTTAAACATTTCTTGTCGGCAGTATAATTATTCTTTTCAGTGTGATTCAGTAAACGCGACAGATAGGCTACCGGATGGTCGAACTTATATTTTTCCTGACTCAACACAGCTCCGATAGCATAGTCAGACGCGTCGGTAGTTAGAGTAAAAGTCTTGTTAAAATCAGCAAAAATCAGTATTGGTTGCTTGATGAGATGTCCTTTTAGAGTTTGAAAACTCTGTTCCTGGGCCTCTCCCCACTTGAATATTGCGTCTTTTTTAATAAAATTCGATAAGGGTCAGGCTATCTTAGAAAAGTCCTGGATGAATCGTCTATAATATCCAGCCAATCCTAGGAATTGTCAAATATTTTTAGGTGTTTTTGACGTAGGGAATTCCTGAACTGCTTTGATTTCCCCAGGGTCAGGTTCAACCCCTTTTTCGCTAATTATATGGCCTAAATAGGTCTCTTCTTTCCATCGGAATTCCACCTTTTCCGGTTGGAGCGCAAGATTCGCTGCTCTGAGGCGTTCGAAAAACTTACGAGTCTTCCTTTCATGGTCGTGTAGGTCCTTTGAATAGATGATGGTGTCGTCTAAATATACTAACATCTCTGTATTTAGTAGTCCAAGTAATATTTTGTCGACCATACGTTTAAACGTTGCGGGAGCCCCCTTGATGCCCTCCGGAAGACGTGTATACTGATAATGTCCGTTGGGAGTGATGAATGCACTCCTCCAACGATCGTCCTCATGTAAAAGTAGTTGTTAGTATCCATGAGCTAAATCAAATATCCTTTGCACGTTATTGTTTGTGCGTCTCTGCCTCTGTTGAGATTCATGTGGCATATTATTATTTACCATGGGTTGAGATGCATAGTTTTCGCTTTGATGCCTATTTTGTCTATTATTCCAGTTGTTGGGATTCCTTGGCTTCCATTGGTTTACAGCTGAAAATTCGGTCTGTTCCCAGTTTACCTTAGAAATTTGCATGTGAAACTTATACCTGGTATCCGGCAATATATTAGTTTCCATGCGAGTCTCTATTCACACTGCATTCTTATAGGCGTCAGCTAAAGTGGCGGGGTTTTTCCCATCCACTTGCACGGATATGTCAGCGGGCAATCCTCTGATGAAGATGTCTTTAGCCGCATACTCTAAAGGCTTTATCATGTCGTTCAGGTTAGCATCGGTTGCCCCTGGAATGTCGTCGTTTAGAACATTCTTGGTTCCACTAAGTAGAATGTTGAGTCTATCGTAGAAAGCTCCTACAGTCTCTCCCTGCTTCATCCTCATGTCATTAATCTTTGTCGTATAGTAAGTATACGACTTGCCTGGTGCGAATCTAGTCTTTAAATGATTCACAAGGCTATCAATGTTGGCAAATGAATGTCCATACGTGCAGTCTCTTGCATTCCCGCGCAACTTCGTTAGCACGGCTTTGACATACTGTCCTTCACTTCCTGCAAGCATATATTCCTTTCCATTGCGAACATCTTGAATAAAGTCTTTTAAAGGCATATTATGCCCGTCAAAGCTGCACAGGCCCTGTAAGGCATTATGTAAGGCGAAACTATTCGCCATAGCCGTCATCATCAGCATGGATGTGTCGACTTGTCCGTCTCGTGGCTGAGCGTTTATCGTTTCGTTCGTCAATACTACTTTCGGTTCACGTTTCTTTAGTTACTAAGTCTTGCTAAATACCCCCAAATAATATCAATAGATTAATTTAGTGATCACCTACTGCAAATCTATCCTTGAATTTACTTTTCTAGCTATAGATTTAATTCGTAGGGTTTCACACCTAAGGAAAAATTTACACAGTTAGTGAATTCAAGTTTCTAATTCCTTAATTGAAACTCTGTCAATTCGCCACGTATTCATACGTCCAGGTGCGATACAATAGTTAATGTTTATTTCTTATGATTAAAATGATAAAATAGAAAACAATTAGTAAAGAAAAATTTAAAAATAAACAAAATAAAGTAAATTAAAATATTTTTTTGTTTTTAGTAACTCCCTTAGTATGTTTAGAGCCGTATTCATAGCATGTGCGCATTTTATCAACCCTACTTTCAGTTCAGTCAATCCACCTCACTATTCGCGTTCAACGAACGTTTAGCAGCAAAAAGGATTTATATTTGTTTATACTTATACCCAACGGGTTGTATCAACTATCAACAGGCGGAAATTTATTTAGCATTTGCCCTAAAACTGATTTAGGATCTAAAAATTCAGAATTACATACACAACGCATTATTTATTGTGATCTTAAAAGATATAGAGAAAACGTGGACCTTTAGTCAAAAGATGCGTATCAGTAGCTGCAGTACGCTTAAGAAAGATTATTGCCTAGCAAAAATCTCCAAACGCATTTGCAGTGTAACCCGATGATATCACGTGAAAGGAGGAAATTGGGAAAAATTTAGGATAAGGAAGAAACAGAATTTAAAAAGTTATTAATGGTTATCCAGGACCATCCGTCGTATTACAAACGATGTCGTGAGAGGTTTTCACTGGAAACAGTGACTAAGTATAATTCAGCTATGAATATTTTAAATTATAATTGAAACAATAAATATCGTCACGCAAAATGAATAAACACGATTTAACGGAAAAGGTAACAACAGTCTCCAAAGAAAGAGTCGTGTAGAAGTTTTTTCGAGTAAATGTAGGCAACTATATTATTCTAACAATTACAACAATTACACTAACTTACTAAAGTAATGGTGATAGAAACTTTTTCTGAGCATCATTTCCATAGAAACGTGTAAGGACTTACCCAACAAGTGGAATTATTTAGGAAACCATTAAATTAGAGTTGCGTATTGATAAAAAAAAATGTATTCAGGCTTGGATAAATTTCAAAACAAGGATGAATTAAATTCTTGCACTTGCTTAATGGTAAAACGGAAATTGCGACATAGTCGAAGAGTATTAAACGGAGTTAGTAATATAAGACTTGTAAAGAACTCAGAGTGTAGCACTCCATTAAAACGGAATTAAAATTAGTAATTATTCAGAGATCCGTTACCGATCCTGAGGTAGTTCATACATGGGAGTTATAGAGTTATAGCGAATGCTATTAGGTATTTTCCTTCTTTTTTTATTTAAATTCTTTAATAACGGAAAAACTCCGGCTTTGGACTAAAATACTGTGTCTCTCCGCTAAAAGTATTCTGTGGCATAGCTACCCAAAAATAGAGAAAGTAGTGTAAAAAAAAATCAAAAACTCCTGGTATAAACAAGCCGAGATGATAGTAGAATTGCTGGAGGCAATGTATCTAATATAAAAAAAATTTTATATTAGATACATTGTAGGGACACAATGAATCCTCTAAACATTTAATTAAGTTAAATAGAGTTATCATTTATAAAAATACAGTAATATAGGGGCAGTCAAATCTTGTAAATAGAATTTTGGAATTTAAAAGTTTGTCAAGATTAATAACAAGGACAGAAGAAACGAACGTAAACAGTTGAATTCTACCCGAATCCAGGGTAATGTGATCGAAGAAATAGTTCAAGTAAGCTAGATGTCATTTAAATAAACTTTGTTGTAGCAGTCATGTGACTGGCTGACAGAAGCGATAACTTTAAATATTTTAGGTTGAATGTGTTGTGTGATAAATATAATGCATGATATGCCGTTCTAATCTGGAAATTCCTGTGGGATTTCCAATTGTGAGGATTAAGGAATTTAATTAGCACGCAGGTTTTTGTAAAACATCACGAAAAGCAATCTCCCGGTCAAATATAAATTTTATAAAAGTGATTGAGAATTTTTTTTTTATATTACTACCTATCAAAGAGTTAAAATAGTGTGTTTTTTAAGCACAATTATACTCGAGAAGAATTATAGGTATCAAATAGATATTTTAGGACCAGACAATAAAGTAACAGTTCACATCACGACATCATCTTCTATAGGGCTTATACAAAAAAACCCAAAAAGTGTTATTAATGAAAACGGTCAAAGTATCGCCAACAAAGAAGTCAGAATGCCCAGTTATATCCTCAAATCAATATAATCCTTTTACAATCAAGGAAGGAATTAAATACATGATACTATAAGAATATGAAGAAATAAATAAGGATCAAGAAAAATTAGAATTTGGATTATTAATGAGACAACCCGGTTTATATTATTCGGACCCTGAAAAGAAACAAGAAAAAAAAGTTGAAGAAAAATTGTTAATCAAATAGAATTAACAATATTTTGTGTAAATTAATTTTTCAGCTATATCTACAAATCAATATAGCCCTTTTACAATCAAAGAAGGAATTAAATATTAGCAAATATTATCAATAGGATATGATACACTAGAGCCAGACTAGCTTGTGAAAGAAGTTTAATTTAGTTAGAGTTGCGATGCTCGCACAAAGTTTGACGAGATTAAACAAGATATATAGATATACTGCCTTTGTTTGTTAGAAACAAATAAATTTGAAGTTCTTGATAATAGTAAAAGTTTAGATGAGCCGTGTTTTTCATAACTCCAATATAATCGTGATGATATGGAAAATCTTACAATTGTTCATAATGAGAGAATTCAAAAAACGCAAAAATATGAATAAATGAATCGAACTCGAGCTACTGGTGGTGATACCCAACCATATTATAATAGAAGACAAAAGAATAAAGAAGATACATCGGATTTAAATAATTTCGTAAGTCATTTGTTGACCTCTCCCCCTTACTAAGTTTATTGTCGCCCCCGACAATTAATTTTTAGCAATATAAAAATCAGGTAAGAGTGTTAACTGTTCGTGGTGGGATAAGGTACTGTAGCTTTGATTTACATGAAAGTACAACTATTTGAATTTGGCTGATCGTTCAGTCTTGAAGATTATTTTGAAGGAACCCTAGAATCTGCACTAACGTCTAAAAACAAAAAAGAAGACCGAGTCTGCGATTTTAATTTAATTATCGAATCTGATCAATAGTTTTATCTTTTTTTTTATTGGTGATATATTATCCTGGAAAACACGGTAAATGAGGAAACTACTGAATCTGAACTTTCTACATAAAAAAAAGCAAATATCAGTAAAAATGCTATTTTATCTTGGCATTGCTTGACCTATAAGCAGAACAATTGGTTGCTTGATCAGCGACTGTAGTAAGCGTGACCTTATTATACAACCGTTCTAGTAAGAAAATACAATTATTCAAACTTAGCGCTTAATGGCGTTCAGTTTTAATGACTACTTAGAAGGTATTTTCGCGAAACTTGTAATAATATTTAAAAAACGAAATGAGTCCGAGACTACGATCCCAATTTAATTCGAATCTGATCAATAGTTTTATTTTAGATTTTTTTTTAAAATAGAAGTTTTAAATTTGTTTTTCTGTTAAGAGCAGGTCACGTATCTCTGTTCTTTTCTAATCAAAGAATTGAGTTTTTTACAGAAACTAATAACTTTAGCAAAAATGAAGAGAAAGCCGCATCTCGTATCAAAAAAAGCAATATTTTCTTTGATAAGAAAAAATTAATTTTGTTGCTTCGTTCTCAAGGAAACCTTGAAAAACCAAATTGTCCACCCTAACCTCTATAATTTAAGTTTTTCAAGGTTTTCTTGAAAACGAAGCAATAAAATTAATTCTTCCTTATCAAAGAAAATATTGCCTTTTTTGATACGAGATGCGGCTTTCTATTCATTTTTTGCTAAAGTTATTAGGTCCTGTAAAAAACTCAATTCTTCGACTAGAAAAGGACAGAGATACGTGACCTCCTCTTAAAGATGATTTTGTGTTGATAGAACGAATTTTGTTAAGTGAAAATTGTATATAAAAATGTAGATTTGGGTTGGATTTTCAGAAAAGTAATATAACCTAGAAACACATTTAAAAGAGAATGTGTATTTTGAAGTTCAAGTACATTGACATCTTATCAAATAGGTCAATATTGATCGTAACCTGTTATCAAAGATTACTTAGTTTGGAATAAGATTCCAATATTACAGACTTACCATTTTTAGGGGTAAGAATTAGAATTGAGAATTTACAGACATTTTGCGTTTAGGAGATATATGTATTACTAAATATAATATTTTGGAAGCAATAAAATGCAAAATTATCGATAAATATTTGATTTTTCGTGCATTAATTTTTCTGGAAGGATAAATAAATTTAGTATAAATGTGATCATGGGAACGTGTTCGAATTCCAAAATCCCTTTCTAACATGTGTTGAAAAGAAATACCAGGAAATCCTTAACCATACTTGTTTTTTTTTTTACGAAAAACTATGTAATATAGTAGGATAAGATATTAAAAATGTTTTGAATGAAAAAACGCTGCCAAGTGCTTTGGCGGAATGCTTTCTCATAGAGCTCTTTGAGTTTCATTATTTTTTTATATTTATTTAAATGTGATTTTAATATAAAAAAATTGTCCATCATTAATATTTATTCATTTTGTACTTTATAAATTTTGAATATATATGCTAGTTGATTGCCTTTTCAACATTTTGTTTGAGTTAAATGTTAGCTTTTAAAGTGTTTAATTTTGTTGACTTTAGCTAGCCTTATACATAGGTTTGAATTTATTATTTTTGTTATCTTGTGGATATCTTTTTATCACGACTAAGCTTGGTAAATCCAAGTAGTCAATTTTAGTAACGGTAATTAAATTCAGTAGTACTATTATAAATTTTCAAGAGTAACTCAGAAAACAAAAGAAGTGATCAAAAAGCTACGCTAATAAAATTATTTATTTAAAACTTGGTTTATAAGGACAGTAGCAAATAACTTGTATACAAATTTTAGAGTAATTCTATCAAGTACTTTACGTAAAATGGAAAAATACTGAAATATGAAAATTTTTTAAGAAAATTTTTAAAATTTTTTAAAAAGAAAACTACGCTAAAAAGATCGGTTTATAAAAGTTATCCTTCTTTTGGCAGATGCAAATTATTCCCATGGAAACTCAAAGCAAACTCATTAATTAACTTACGTAAAATACAAAAAAAAAATTAAAAATCGAAAATTTTTTCAAATTCTTAAAATGGCTCTATAATAAAAAAAAATACACTATGAATACAAATTTTCTATAGCTTCCCGCCTAGTTATACAAAAACATAGATGGTATACAAAATTTGAAGCAAATCCATAGAGTAATTTTCGAGATCTAACTGGTTAAATAAATAACATTTTCTTTTCAAAATTTCTTTTTAAAATTTTAAAAATGCTCTAAAATTAAAACTACGCTATGAAAATCAATTTTTGAAAATTTCCCTTCTTTTGGCAGTCGCGAATAATTTCCCTGTAATTTTTAGAACAAATCTATCGAGTACTTTACGTAGAATAAAAAAAAATAAGAAAAGAAGAATCGATATTTTTTTTTAAATCTTTAAAATTCTCTAAAATTGTAACCACGCTAAGAAAATTAGTTTCCAAAAGCTTATTTTTTTCAGACAATAGCGAATTAATTGTATGAAAATTTTGGAGAAAATTTATAGTATGGTTAACGCAAAAAGAAAATAAATGAAAAATAAAAATTTTTTAGAAAATTTTCGAAGTGCTCTAAAATTAAAACTGCGCTGAGAAAATTAGTATTCCAAAGCTTGTTTTCTTCAGATAGTAGCGAATTTTTTGCATACAAATTTTGGAGCAAATCAATCGAATGGTTTTCGTAAAATAGAAAAAATTAAAAATAAAAATTTTTTAAAAATTTTAAAAATGCTCTAAAATTAAAAGTGCGCTAAGAAAATTAGTTTACAAAATTTTTAATAATTTTGGCAGTCGAAATAAAGTTCCATACAAATTTTCGAACAAATTCTTCGAGTAGTTTACGTAAAATACAAAAAAAATGAAAAATCGAAATTTTTTAAAAATTCTTAAAATGATTCTAAAAAAAAAACTGCGCTAAGAAAACCAATTCCCAATAGCTTCCGCACCAGTTCATCAAAAAATTGAATTGTATGGGAAATTTGAAGTAAATCCATCGAGTAGTTTTTAAGATTTTATTGGCTTAATAAATAGAAACATTTTTTTCAAAAATTTCAAAATGCTCTAAAATTAAAACTGAGCGAAGAAAATCAGTTTTTAAAAATTTATTTTATCCGCGCAATCAGAAATAAATTCCATGCAAATTTTGAAGCAAATTCATCGAGTAGTAAACAAAAAAACGCTGCCAAGTGCTTTGGCGGAATGCTTTCTCATAGAGCTCTTTGAGTTTCATTATTTTTTTATATTTATTTAAATGTGATTTTAATATAAAAAAATTGTCCATCATTAATATTTATTCATTTTGTACTTTATAAATTTTGAATATATATGCTAGTTGATTGCCTTTTCAACATTTTGTTTGGGTTAAATGTTAGCTTTTAAAGTGTTTAATTTTGTTGACTTTAGCTAGCCTTATACATAGGTTCGAATTTATTATTTTTGTTATTTTGTGGATATCTTTTTATCACGACTAAGCTTGGTAAATCCAAGCAGTCAATTTTAGTAACGGTAATTAAATTCAGTAGTACTATTATAAATTTTCAAGAGTAACTCAGAAAACAAAAGAAGTGATCAAAAAGCTACGCTAATAAAATTATTTATTTAAAACTTGGTTTATAAAGACAGTAGCAAATAATTTGTATGCAAATTTTAGAGTAATTCTATCAAGTACTTTACGTAAAATGGAAAAATACTGAAATATGAAAATTTTTTAAGAAAATTTTTAAAATTTTCTAAAAAGAAAACTACACTAAAAAGATCGGTTTATAAAAGTTATCCTTCTTTTGGCAGATGCAAATTATTCCCATGGAAATCTCAAAGCAAACTCATCAATTAACTTACGTAAAATACAAAAAAAAAATTAAAAATCGAAAATTTTTTCAAATTCTTAAAATGGCTCTATAATAAAAAAAATACACTATGAATACAAATTTTCTATAGCTTCCCGCCTAGTTATACAAAAACATAGATGGTATACAAAATTTGAAGCAAATCCATAGAGTAATTTTCGAGATCTAACTGGTTAAATAAATAACATTTTCTTTTCAAAATTTCTTTTTAAAAATTTTAAAAATGCTCTAAAATTAAAACTACGCTATGAAAATCAATTTTTGAAAATTTCCCTTCTTTTGGCAGTCGCAAATAATTTCCCTGTAATTTTTAGAACAAATCTATCGAGTACTTTACGAAGAATAAAAAAAAATAAGAAAAGAAGAATCAAAATTTTTTTTTAAATCTTTAAAATTCTCTAAAATTGTAACCACTCTAAGAAAATTAGTTTCCAAAAACTAATTTTTTTCAGACAATAGCGAATTAATTGTATGAAAATTTTGGAGAAAATTTATAGTATGGTTAACGCAAAAAAGAAAATAAATGAAAAATAAAAATTTTTTTGAAAATTTTCAAAGTGTTCTAAAATTAAAACTGCGCTGAGAAAATTAGTATTCCAAAGCTTGTTTTCTTCAGATAGTAGCGAATTAATTGCATACAAATTTTGGAGCAAATCAATCGAATGGTTTTCGTAAAATAAAAAAATATAAAAATAAAAATTTTTAAAAAATTTTAAAAATGCTCTAAAATTAAAAGTGCGCTAAGAAAATTAGTTTACAAAATTTTTAATAATTTTGGCAGTCGAAATAAAGTTCCATACAAATTTTCGAACAAATTCTTCGAGTGGTTTACGTAAAATACAAAAAAAATGAAAAATCGAAATTTTTTAAAAATTCTTAAAATGATTCTAAAAAAAAAACTGCGCTAAGAAAACCAATTCCCAATAGCTTCCGCACCAGTTCATCAAAAAATTGAATTGTATGGAAAATTTGAAGTAAATCCATCGAGTAGTTTTTAAGATTTTATTGGCTTAATAAATAGAAACATTTTTTTCAAAAATTTCAAAATGCTCTAAAATTAAAACTGAGCTAAGAACATCAGTTTTTAAAAATTTATTTTATCCGGGCAATCAGAAATAAATTCCATGCAAATTTTGAAGCAAATTCATCGAGTAGTAACAAAAAAAAACAAAAAACGAAAAATCGAATTTTTTTTTTATTTTTTAAAAAAACTTTAAAATGAAAACTACGGTGGAAGAACCAAATTATTAATAGCTTCCCAGCAAGTTAATCACAAAACTAAATTCCATGCAAAATTAGAAGCAAATCCATCGAGTAGTTCTCGAGATACAGCTTACTAACTGAATTCATACATCCACACACACACACACACACACACACATACATACAGACATTTTCTGGAAACCACTTTTTTCGACTCACTGAGTTCAAATATGTACAAATTAATGAAAAAATAGTAAAAAAATTTTTTTTATCGATACAATGCTTTCTCTATGAGAAAGCAAAAAACCAAAAAACGAAAAATCGATTTTTTTTTTTTTTTTTTTTTAAACTTTAAAATGAAAACTAAGCTGGAAGAACCAAATTATCAATAGCTTCCCAGCAAGTTAATCACAAAACTAAATTCCATGCAAAATTAGAAGCAAATCCATCCAGTAGTTCTCGAGATACAGTTTACTAACTGAATTCATACATCCACACACACACACACACACACACATACATACAGACATTTTCTGGAAACCACTTTTTTTGACTCACCGAGTTCAAATATGTACAAATTAATGAAAAAATAGAAAAAAATTTTTTTTACCGATACAATGCTTTCTCTATGAGAAAGCAAAATAAAAGTGCTGATCTGTATCAATGGTGACGTCATCAGCAACATTATCAAAATTAAATTATTTAGCAAAACGTTAGGAGATTTCTTCGAAGGGTTATGTTTAAATCATAACATGAAAGTACTTAGTAATTTTAATTTAACAAAATCCACGGATGTTTGACTCGTTTCTGAGGTTTAACGGTTTACACCGCGATCAAAATTTTAGACGGTTGGTCAAAAAAATTGATACAAAGCTGGTCAATAGTTTTATATTTTGTATTATTAGTAGAATTTTAGAAAGGTTTGAAAAATGAGAAAAAAATAAATGCCGTCCTTTTAAAAAAATTTTCTTTGGATAGGAAGTTAATGTTTAGGAAATATTAGGAATTTTTCTAGGAATTTATTATTAGCCAAATTTGGTTTTATCTACATTTAGTTTTAAGAAATATTGTTTAGATGTTTTTCGGTGCTTTTACAATCCGGAGAAATTTAACAGAATTTTAACGAAAAAATGATTTTAATTACTCTACCGTAATTTTATAAGCGGGTTGAAGGTTAAACTATTATTCCCAAAGTGTATGTACACAGGGAGTAATTTTTCATTAACGAAATGAGTTTAAGAATTTAGGAACAATCATGTGATTAAAATCCAAAGATAGTATAGGAGGACGTAAAAATGGTTATTTTGCGGTTCAGGGCATAAATATTTCAAGCCGAAAATGTTTTAAACCATGGTTATAATTTATAGGAATTTTATTTTTAGGAAAAGTATCAAGATGGAATAAAAGAAAAATGAGAGTGATGGTGATATATCGGTAAAACATACAATACGACAAAAATTTCTTACATACGCTAGAAGCGTTGAAACTAATCTGTCGAATTTTCACAGGTTTTCCAGCCTTTCGAAAATTGGAATAAAGATAAAACTTATCAATAGTTTTATTTTATTTTAATTAATATTCAAGAGTGTTTGTTCAATTAATCAATTACTAGAAAGGATAATTTAATATTTAATGTTATTATAGAAATCAATTCTGCTTACTATGTTCGGTTATTGTAATGTTAAAATCGACCGAATTACTTTTCGGGTTAATTTGCGCTGCTTGGATGAACGTATCATCATCGGGAATTAGTATGTTAAGACACGCAAATATTGAATTTACTTTGAATAAATTTAAAAAAATTTAAATATAGAAATTAATAGTTAATTTAAAAAAAGATAAGTAATAATATATAATAAAAAAAATAGATAAAAAAAAATTACCGTAGGACGCACGATGGTAGTATATCCAGAGTATATATTATATATTATATTAATAGGTTTATCCTAGCGTTGATTAAACTTGAATTCACCAAGTACTGTAGCACTAATTTACTATATAATTTATAACGTCGTAGTTGTATGTATTAACTAACTAATATCACTAACAAAATAATTAAACTGGTAGAGCACTGCTGCTAAAATTGCTGAAACAAGACTGATGCGCATTGTCTTGTCTGGTTAGTTTATATACGCCGGAGAGGTACCCTCTCTTTCGAGGTTCACCACTTTTGATATCTACATCTGAATCTATGTTTCTCCCCTCTTTAGCTACAGCTGAATTTTCGCGAACGTACTATTTTGTATCATCATTTTTTTTTCGTTTTAAACTATTTTACTTGGAATTTGATATTTTACATTTACCGTCGTTGGTGTCGGAGTCACATTTTTAGATGAAGTATGAAATTTAAACTTTGAAGCAAAATGATGTTTCATTAACTTAACTTATCGTGAAAAAGAATTTACATTGTTTCAACAGAAATGACTTTACTTGTTTTACGTTGTGAGTTTTATTGCTCCTTTATTATATTTTTGAAATCAGTAACTTTTAAGTAATTATTTATTGTTACTATCTTGAACCTTTTGTACAAGATTTATTCATGATCTGTTTCTATAAAGCTTGAATATAACTGACCTATGACATCGGGTCTCCGGCTTACGCCTCACACGGTGACGTTGGATACCCCGTTGTTCTTAACCTAATGTATGTATGATTTGTGCAGTTCTTTTGATTCATTACACTTTCTCTTTTATTATTTATCGTAGTTTTCACTTTCTTTTTATTATTCATTTTTATTTTAACGTAGTATATTTTTATATTTCATATTTCAATCGCAAAATTACACCGCAGTCCCACCTGTAAGTTGAAATTTTTCGCATTTTATATTCGTAACCCTGAAATGGATACTCTAGGCAATTACCAACAACTATGCAAATTTAACTTCCACCCTTAATACAGGATGTTAAATTTCCCAAAGTTTTTCAATGATTGCATTAGTAAACCTTTCTCGCGTAAAAACCGTACGTGTATCCCTCCAATTATCGGAAAATATTGCACTGTGTATCTGGCTTCCGCCCCATACGGTGACGTTAGATACCCCAGTACCTTGAGAATTTCCATCGCGTTCCACTGTATGTTGACCAAGTCAGCTCCCGCCCTATACAGTGACGTTTCATTGAAACCAACAGGGACAGTGGAAAATATAATTCGTATTATCCCCTAAATTTAGTATTCTTTTTCTTTTTTTATTGTAGTAGTTATATTTTCATTGTTTTTACGCGGATCTCAACAAAAAGCATCCGGTTATATATCATCATAACGTGACCTTAACAAAAAGCGTCCGTATGGAAATCACTTTATTTATTTTGTATTTCATTATATCATTTCATTTTATTTCATAATTATTTTCGCAATTATACTCGAGTCGTGACATCTGAATCATTGACTACATGGTTGCTTTTGTTATATTACGTGATGATCAGTCACATAGTATAAAGCCATCATTCTTGGACCATCCATCCAATCCATGAAAGTCAATATTTTTGTCTAAACTAACTTAATGACTAAAGAATCCTAACCTACGGGTACCGGATTTTGAACTCTATGATTTAAAAATAAAGCAGCTTTTCTTTAGTAAGAATTTTACAAAAATTGATTTACGTAAATAATATAAAATTCAGTTTAAAATTTATTACTAAGAGAAAAATTTTGTTCCATATCCGTCAGCAGATATGTAACTGACTGTGGGTATGATTTTAAAAATACTACTATATTTCAACAAAAGAATTAATTGTTTGTGACTCCGCCCAAAAAATTATTTTAATTCTGTTAGACTTAATATTAATGATTAAGCCACTACGATTCTATTATTATTATTATTAGATCTATTTTTTTTTTCATGCTACTAATTATTAAATAATAAATGGGATGCATATTAACTAAAATACGCATACCTGCCAAGTACGTGTTGCCAAATTATTTATTTCGAATAAACGATAATATTTCCCAAAGTTTGATTATAGTTGAATTTATTCGTCTGAAACTAACGAAATTTCATTAAAGTATTTATTTAAGTATATCTATAAATGTGTTATTTAGTACAATAGCAATTCGCTTACGCGTTTTTTTTCTTTCATACATGATATGATATATTTTTCCTTTCTGTGTACTATTTGAAATATTAGATATAATATTACACGAGAAACATAAAATTGGTTCGACGTTTTTGCAATTTTATAGCCTTACTTGTCTCATGTGACAACGTGAGAAAAACAGTCGAGTTAAAACGTTGCCTTACATTCTTATTATTTTTCTGAACAGCAAGATTCCTGCTTGCAGCATTTTTTTATATTACTGGTAAGTACTAAATTTAAAAGTTAACGATTGTAACAGAAGATGTTAAATATCTACTGTGTAATCCGAGAATTATTATATTCTATATATTGTAAAGGGTTTAATTTTAATTAAATAGAAAAACGTAATAATAACTTAATTTATTATACTGATTATGATTAATTATAGATAAAAATTGTAATTAATTTAAAACATATCGAGGCTATTTCAATTTTAATTTTGAGAGTCCGCTGTATCTCTGTCCTTTTCTAATTAAAAAATTGACTTTTTTCCCAAAATTAGCAACAAGAGGCAAAAATAAAGAGATGGTTTCGATGTGTTTAATAAAATGTAATATTTTCTTTGATTAGTATGAATTAATTTTATTGCTTCGTTTTTAAGAAAAGTTGGAATAACTTAAAAAATTAGAAATTAGTGTCAAATAATGGGATTTTCAAGTTATTCCAACTTTTCTTGAAAATAAAGCGGTGGAATTAAATTATTCTTATCAGAGAAAATATTGCTTTCTATTACACGAATTGAAACCATCTCTTTATTTCTGCCTGAAGCTATTAGTTTTTATAAAAAATAAATTTTAAATAGATTCGGTAAGCAGGTAACTGTGTCGGTATACAGCTGACTCTTAAAATTATTTAGAAAAAAGTTAAATGTGAATGTGCTTTAATTACTAGTATTTAATTAAAAGAATGATTCAAATTATTTAATTTAAAATATTCGTAAAACTATAGCATGTAATTTAAAAAAAAATTTTTTTTCTTTCTTAGGTATGTTACGGTAAAGTTAATATATATATTTATTGTTTATTTTTTAAATTGAGTTAATTATTCAATATAGTATACCGGCAGATTATGTTGTTTTTGAAACAAAACCATAAACAAAAATAAAAATAATCTCGAAAAGGTGAATAGTGATTCGGTTACTTATTAGTTATTATAAATATAAATATTAATTTATTTAAACAACGGAAAGAGAAAAAAAAATGATGAAAATGATTAAATATTTTGAATAATTAAATTAACGAATTGTACCCTATTGAAAATATATACGTATTTTTGATACATAGTTCAGTTACGTAACAGGAATACGTAGTTCGTACGTGACAAAACGTTCGAATTTGTGACGTAATCGGATGCGAATTCAATGGTAAAGATACGTTGTATAAATACGTATTTCAAAGAAAATACGTAATCAGGAAGGGTAAAAAAGGAAATACAAAAAAATTGTTTACGTATTTTCTGTCGGAAATACTTAGATATCATACGTACTTTGAGGTTTGGATACGTACCTAGGGTAATAACTACGTAGTTTAAGGCATCGAATACGTATTTTTGAAACACTTTCAAAAAATAAGATACGTAATATTTAACAATATGCAACCCAGAAATACGTATTTTTACTCACAAAAATACGTGATCTCCGTAACTAAAACTACGTATCGGAAATATATACGTAATTCTGATGCATACTTTAGTGAGGCAGCCCAATACGTATTAATATTATGAAAATACGTAGTTCTGATACGCTCCGTACAATACGTAATCAAGCTGAGTTTTAGTACAAAAATACGTAACTATTATACGTATTCCTGTCAGAAACACGTAAATGCCATACGTAGTTCGAGGCTTGAATACGTATCCGTGGTGATAACTACGAATTTTAGGACAAGGGATACGTATTTTTAAAATATTCGGAAACTCAAAGACGTAATACGTATCTCAGACAAATAACAAAATTACGTAATCCATACGTAACAAAGCGTTCGAATTTTTCACGTATTTAATATTGATAATACGTAGTTTTAATACGTATTCCAAGGGAGTGAAATACAAATGAAAAATTACGTATTACATACAAGATATACGTAAGTATCCGCACAATATATGAAACAAAGATACGTATTTTTCACATAATACGTATCCTAAACACATCCTTCTATTGGAATACGTAATTTTTTTAAACATTTATGCAAGATGTACGTATTTTTGATACGTATCTCATGCGCACTCTACGTAACTTTCGATTTGAATTTCGGGTTTGAATACGTATCGCCTTTAAAATACGTAATTTCGAGCACAAGATAGGTATCTGTTAGACAGGATTCGTATTTAGAATACGTAATTTTACCACAAAATACGTATTTGAAAACATGTGATTAAAAATACATAATTTTCATTTTATATGTGCCTAATCTATGTATCTTTGATACGTATTTCATGTGAAAATTACGTAATTTTAATCGCAGTTTTGTGCTTGGATACGTATTGCTAGTACAATTACATAATTTTTAGTACAACATACGTATCTGTGAGGTAGGATTCATGATACGTATTTCACCACAAAATACGTGTTTAATTTATGGTAAAATTACGTATTCTGAATACGAACCCTGCCTCAGAGATACGTATCTTGTGCTCAAAATTGCGTATTCTAAAGGTATTCAAACCCTAAATTTGAATAAAAAATTACATATGATGCGCGTGAGATACGTATAAAAAATACTTATATCTGGCATAAGTGTTTATCAGAATTACATATTCCAATGGAAGGATGTGTTCATATATCTTTGAAAAATATGAACACATATTTATCATAAATACGTACCTTTGTTACGTACATTGTGCAAATAATTACGTATTTCTGGTATAAAATACGTAATTTCTCACTTTCTTGGAATACGTATTAAAACTAGGTATTATCAATATCAAATATGTATTCCATAATACGTCACAAATTCAAACGCTTTGTCATGTATGGGTTACGTAATTTTGTTACGTATCTGAGATACGTATATATTTTTAACAGGGTGGGCATATTAAACGGAAATGACGTATTTTAATCACAAGATGTTTGTAAGATACGTATCTTTTGGCAGATTTACGTGTTCTGACTACGAAACCTGCCTCATAGATGCGTATCTTTTGCTCCAAATTACGTAATTGTACTGGAGATACGTATTGAAGCCTAAAATTGCGACCGTAAATCACGTATTTTTTTATTAAATATGTAATTTTGACATGTGTGGCCTACGATTGCGTATTCTGAATACAAACACTGACTCGTGGATACTTATTTAGTGCTCGAACTAACGTATTCTTAGAGTCTATACGTATTCAAGCCTGAAATTCGAATCGAAAATTAGGTATTATGCGCATAAAATACGTATCAAAAGTACATATATCTGGCACAAGTATTTATAAAAATTATGTATTCCAATCGGAACATGTTTTCAGGATACGTATGATGTGGAAAAAATTACGTGCCTTTACTATAAAACCTGTCTTGTAGATACGTATATTGCGTGAGAATTTACGTATTCCTAAATGGCAATACGTATCGCTCTACGTCACTGAAGTATGCATCAAGATTACATATATATTTCCGATACGTAATTTCATCTATGGAAATACGTAGTTTTGCGGGTAAAATTACGTATTTCGGCCTTGCATATTGTAGAATATTACGTATATCAGCTTTCAAAAATACTGTGAAAAATACGTATTCCGTGACCTAAAATACGTAGTTCTTACCACGGATACATATTCAATCCTCAAACTACGTATGGCATCTATGTGTTTCTGACAGAAATACGTATAATAGCTACGTATTTCTGTGCTAAAACTCAGCTCAGATATGTATTGTATGGGGCGTATAAAAATTACGTGATCTTAACATCAATACGTATCGGACTACGTCACTAAAGTATTCATCAGAATCACTTATATATTCCCGATACGTAGCTTTAGATGCGGAGAGACGTTTTTTCGTGAGTGACAGTACGTATTTCGGGCTTGAATACTGTTGAATATTATGTCTATTATTTTTCAAATGTTTCGAAAATACGTGTCGCATGTCCTAAATACGTAGTCATTACCCAAAATACGTATTAAAGCCTCAAACCACGTATGACATCTATGTGTTTCTGACAGGAATATGTATAATAGTAACGTATTCCTGTACTAGAACTCAGCTTAATTATGTATTGTACGAAATATATAAGAATTACGTATTCTTATAATAATAATGCGTATTGAACTACGTCACTTAAGTATGCATCTGAATCACATATATATTTCCGATACGTAGTTTCAGTTGCGGAGACACGTATTTTTGTGAGTGAAAGCGCGTATTTTGGGCTTAAATACTGTTAAAAATATATACGTATCTCAGATACGTAACAAAATTATGTAATCCATACGTAGCAAAGCGTTTGAATTTATTACATATTATAGAATACGTATTTGATATTGATGATACGTAGTTTGAATACGTATTCCAAGGGACTGAAATACAAATGAGAGATTACGTATTTCATAGAAGAAATACGTAATTATTCGCACAATATACTTAACGAAGATATGTATTTTTCACATGATACGTATCCTGAACACATCCTCCTATTGGAAAACGTAATTTTTATAAACACTAATGCCAGATATACGTATTGTTGATACGTATCCCAAGCGTATCATGCGTAATTTTTTATCGAAAGTTCGGGTTAGAATACGTATTACCTTGAATATACGTAATTTCAAGCACAAGATACGTATCTCTGAGGCAGGATTCGTATTAAGAAAACGTCATTTTATCACAAATCCAATACGTAGTATGTGGTGAAATACGTATTCTGAATACATATCCTGCATCACAGATACGTATGTTGTACTAAAAATTACGTCATTGCATTAGCAATACGTATCCTTTCACGAAACTGCGATTAAAATGACGTAATTTTTTCATGAACCACGTATTAAAAAAGCATGACACATATTGAAATGAAATTAACGTATTTTAATCACAAGATGTTTTTAAATACGTATTTTGTGGCAAAATTACGTATTCTGACGTATTTTACTAACGTATTTTAATCACAAGATGTTTTTAAATACGTATTTTGTGGCAAAATTACGTATTCTGACTAGAAAACCTGCCTCATAGATACGTGTATTTTACTCTAAATTACGCAATTGTCTTGGCAATACGTATTGAAGCCAAAAATTGCGATTCAAAATTACGTAATTTTCGCATGAAATACGTATCAAAGATACATAGATTAGGCACATATAAAATGAACATTACGTATTTTTAATCACAACATGTTTTCAAATACGTATTTTGTGGTAAAATTACGTATTCTGAATACTAATCCTGCCTAACAGGTACGTATCTTGTGCTCGAGATTACGTATTCTAAAAGCGATACGTATTCAAGCCCAAAATTTAATTTGAAAGTTACGTATGCTGCGCATAAGATACGTATCAAAAATACGTATATCTGGCATAAGTTTTTAAAAAAATTACGTATTCCAATAAAAGGATGTGTTTAGGATACATATCATGTGAAAAATACGTATCTTTGCTATGTATATTGTGCCAATAATTACGTATTTCTTGTATGTAATACGTAATTTTTCATTTGTATTTCACTCCCTTGGAATACGTATTGAAACTACGTATTATTGATATCAAATACGTGAAAAATTCGAACGCTTTGTTACGTATGGATTACGTAATTTTGTTATTTGTCTGAGATACGTATTACGTCTTTTAGTTTCCGAATATTTTAAAAATACGTATCCCTTGTCCTAAAATTCGTAGTTATCACCACGGATACGTATTCAAGCCTCGAACTACGTATGGCATTTACGTGTTTCTGACAGGAATACGTATAATAGTTACGTATTTTTGTACTAAAACTCAGCTTGATTACGTATTGTACGGAGCGTATCAAAACTACGTATTTTCATAATATTAATACGTATTGGGCTGCCTCACTAAAGTATGCATCAGAATTACGTATATATTTCCGATACGTAGTTTTAGTTACGGAGATCACGTATTTTTGTGAGTAAAAATACGTATTTCTGGGTTGCATATTGTTAAATATTACGTATCTTATTTTTTGAAAGTGTTTCAAAAATACGTATTCGATGCCTTAAACTACGTAGTTATTACCCTAGGTACGTATCCAAACCTCAAAGTACGTATGATATCTAAGTATTTCCGACAGAAAATACGTAAACAATTTTTTTGTATTTCCTTTTTTACCCTTCCTAATTATGTATTTTCTTTGAAATACGGATTTATATACCGTATCTTTACTATTGAATTCGCATCCAACTACGTCACGAATTCGAACGTTTTGTTACGTATGAACTACATATTTCTGTTACGTAACTGAACTACGTATTTCTGTTACGTAACTGAACTACGTATTTCTGTTACGTAAATGAACTACATATCAAAAATACGTATATATTTTCAATAGGTTATGGCTAAAAGTTGAAATTAAATTAAATTAGTTAAGAATTTTAAAAGTTATTGCTTAACGGTGAATACTAAGTTTACATTGGAGTTACCATGAATGGTATTGATTATGGATCATTATCATGAGTTACTCCGCCACGGATGGTAATTACAGATCTCAGTTACCGTGTCGGTAATTTTGCAACTTTTATCGACCGGAAAAAATTTTTTTTTATAATGGTAATTTCAATCTCAGCGCGAAGATTTAACTTCGAGAATATGATTGTATATTATTCAAATGTTTAAATTATTTTTATTTCATGAAAATTTTTTTTAATAAAAATTTTAAATTGATGTTTAGGCTTTAAAAAGAAATGTCTTTTTTTAATTGAAATGCTGCACGGCAACAACTCTGCATGTTCAATTAAGTAGTATTTTAGATTGAATTATTATTTAAATAAATTATTCGTTTATTTTGATTTTACTCACACTATCACTTCGTACGCATAAGGTTAATTGTGAAATTGAACTGTGAAAAATAATTCATTTTAAATTAGAGATTGGCAATATAGTAGATTTATTTGCCAACCTAATTTGTTAATCGTACGAATTGCTCTTGTTAATTAGAATTATTTCAGACAAATGCTTGCGAATTGGCGATTTTGTTTTTCTACTGATAGTTCACTACATATTTAAAAGTGATGCATTTTATTTTAAATCTTTTCTATTTATTACACTTATTCTGTTAATGAATGCGAGCGAATTTGCATGCACTTTCCTTATCTTAAAATTTAGTAGTTGTAAAACTAATTTATTTCGCAACGCTTTTATTAATTCTTAAAATAATTTTATTAACTGTGGTACGAGTTCGCATGTAAATTTTTTTGTATTTACTATTTTAACGCAATTCAATATAATTATTTCGTATTTTACGGAATTTCAACATTTTTGTTGGTGCATAGTGAGAAAGTCGATTTGATTAGATTAATTATTAAACACTTTGCTTCGTCACTGCCAACGTTCCCCTTGCGGACAAGGTTCAGCACCTTAGAGGAAAAGGAGCGTCAACAGCAAAATTCGCTGTGCAAAACACAAAAGAAAATAAGATAGGAAATGCAAAACGAGACTTTTTCACCACGCCTGCAACAAGTTACTTATGTTATTTCTAAAATTCGCATGTGGTAAGCACAATTACGGTTTTTTTTCGCATAGACGCTAGTTCACGAGTATTCGTTATCTTTTATTTTAGTTATTGTAGTTCGCATTTCGCGGATTCTTAAAACTAACTGTGTGAAAGCACCAAGTTCACATTAAATAGGAGAATATCCAATTGTACTCCGCTGTATTTTGACACGAAACTCGTGGTTATGTTATATAATTCTTGGTAGAGGCGAATTCACCGCCCCAGCGAGCAAAACGTTGGGATGCAAACGCGCTTAGATCTTCAAAAGGTTGTAATTACAAATCTTTTGATCCCCCTTTTTTTTATGATAAGTTTTTCGGTTTCATGCTAATATTTAAATAAAATAAAATATTTACGATTAAAATGCAAGTTCTTTATTTTTTTTTTATTATTAAGGTTGATAACGTTTAGTCTATTTGAGCCTTTTGAATTTAATAGGTTAAAAAAGAAAATTTTTAACTTTGGACGTTCTAGGTTTTCTTGACTTTTGAAAAGAAAGGAAGTCTGAAGTAAAATTTTCTTTATAACATATGTTTTCATTTATTATTTCCCAAAGGGGTTTTTACGTTCTTTTGTTTTGAGTATTTTACAAGAGTTGAATTACAGTAACTATTTTTATTTTAAAATTTTTGGTTCAGAATTCTTTTATTTTAAATTATTTATTAGAAATTAATTGTATTTGGTTTTTATTAATATGATTTACGGTTGTACAAATTGTTAAAAGATCTTTGTTCTAATATTGAAATGAATGGTTTTTTTGTTTTTATTCTTTTATAACTTGAACTTATTATTAATGAGCTAATATAAAGGTAATAAACATAATTAATTACAAAAGGTAAATGTGATATTAAATACAATTGTGACAGCACGGAAACAATTTCCGTGTTACGGCACAAATAATGCATTAATAAAAATTCAAGAAAGTTAAAAGAAAAATATTTTCATCAAAATTAAATTATTTGCATATAGAAAACGATTTTAAATTAAAAGTAAAAGGTCTTAAACATCATTCATTTAAATAATGAAGTACGAACGCATTTACGCTCAGAGCATACTGTAAACGCAAGCCAGGATGACGTCATGCTGCTTAAGACTCGAGCTGTTTCAACAGAATACCCTACACGGAGAGACTTTTGCCTCAATAAACTTGATGCGCGCCCTCACTAGAAAAAATGATGCCTTCTGCTACGTAAATCATATGTATTGCCTTACATTTTATAATGCATGCATCACTTTTTTTGGTGCATTAATCGTAAAACACAGCGCAAGGTGGCGCCGCATCGATATTTATCTTGCATATTCCAAAAATATTGTGCATGCGCGCCACCTTGTAGTGCGTTTCTAAAACGTACTATCTTTTATGGTGCAAAAGTATCTCGGTGTAGCACATACCATGCTATACTTCAACGTACACGGAGAGAAAAATCAGGTTATTTTCTCATGATAAATTTAACACGTTAAAATTATATGATTCTTCATGTAAGATTCTCATGAAATGAAGTTAATTTAATCAGAATAGCATCTAACTTAAAATGCTATAGGTGCCATGTTATTATTACTTGGACGCTCACGGGATTTTCACGTGGAACTCAAGTGAATTTAACGGTGGTAGGGCCGATCTAGTAGCATGGGCTTTGAAAGAGAGAGAGAGAGAGTAAAGAATATGTGTATATTCGTAGCAGCAGTCAGTTAGAATACACATACTGTGCGAGTAGAGTGGGGGTATGTCGATTTTTATAAGCTAAACCCTTTGGTTATTTTGTTTCTCTCTCTCTCCCTCTCTATCTCCTTTCAAAGTCCGTGCTACTGGTCGGCCGCACCACTGATGAATTCACTCGAGTGCCACGTGAAAATCCGGTGGGCCTCAAGTAATTTTAACATGATGCACCGCCATCTATTAAAAACATGGATATCATCTAAAAATCACTTGTTTCTTCGATAATATTAGGTGAAAAAATATCGTGTGATAATCACTTGAAATTTCATGGGATAATAACCTGATTTTTCTCTCCGTGTAGAGATTGGAATGTGCGTTATCGCGCGCACGGAGCTACAGTCTCACTGTCCGAGAGCAAGTACGTTTTACGCTTGCTTGATTTTGAATCCATAGATATTATTTTTAAATTAAAACATTGATGAGTTTCTTTATTTAACGATACTATTCTATTCGAATTTAATTATTAATATAACTTAGATTTTAAATTTTTTATGTAAAAATTTTACTAGATTTGTAGGTTTTACATATGTTAGTATTTAAAAGTGATTTTAATTTCTATTAGCATTTTAAAATTATTATTGTTTCATTCTACTTTGGTTATTTTGAGTGTAATTTAGAACTTTGAGTTAAATTTTATTTTTGAGTTTTGAATTATGTTTCGTGAATAATTTACCAAAGAAAATTTTAAAGTGAAAATGATAAATGTAAAATGATTAACTACTATGTTAACATTATTGTTTGGTAATTTTTTATTTTAATTAAACTTTGGTCAAAATTTATTAAATGTTTTGAAAAATAATAAAGATAGTTTAATATAAAATGATGAATTGTACACAGTTTTGAAATATTTCTCCGCCGATTTTGAAAGTATATATAAAAGTGTTTTTGACAAATTTAAAAAATGAGCATATTGTTTTTCTGAAAGCTTTCATTTACTATTTGGTTTTAGTTTTTTCTCAAAAGTATTAAAATTTTATTGTGTTATTATGAAATTTGCCGGTTTAACTGCATCTGTTTAAACTTTCGAAAAAAAAAATTTGGAGTTTAATCTGTTCACGGCTTATTGTTTTAAAATTTCATTTTAGCACGTGTTCTCTAAAACACAAAAGGATTTACACTTAGAGCTTTTATGACACTGATTATATGTTATATTAGTCTTTACCTAAAAAGAAAAACGGATTTATTGAAGAACTAATATATTAAGGCAAATATTAAACACAAGGCATTTTTATTCATGTTTTGTTTAGAGATAACCTTAATTTAAATTCCTGAGTTTATAATTTTTACAATATTGTGCGAATTAATAACAGTATATTGCAACGTTGAGTATTAGTTTTTTTTTCTTTGTTTCTTTTTATTAAAAAGAATTTTAAATAATTTACGTTTAGAAAATATTTAATGACAAAAATTTTATTTCTATTCCCGATAAAGAAATCGTTAAAATAATAAGTATCATTTTGATTTAGAATCAGCATTGCTTCTCACGAGCATGGTGGTTATAGTTGAAGATTTTATTTCAGTTTAACTGTTAGGATTAAGTTGAAGCTTATTCCGAGCAGTGACGATAACAAGCAAACCGATACTTTAGCAGCTTCAAAATCAAGCTGTTGTTTTAACGGTATGTCGGAGCTGCAGCAATTGAGTTTTGCTTTTTTTATTTTATCAATATCTTTTTAAATTCATAAATTAAACAAGTATAATGACCTGTCCGAACTAAAGCTATATTAGTACAATAATTTTTGTTAAAATAAAAAATCATTTGGACTTGTTATTTTTTTATGAGCTTTGATTGGAAATTAGATATTAAACTCGACAAACCTAACCTTAAAATACGATACATTGAAAGTTTTTATTATAACTTTGTATGTATAATATTTTGGTGGATTTCTTGGGTTGTCCGCACTAGAGTTTAATCTTACAAATTTTTTCTTTGTAGTAAAAAAACTCGATTAAACGCATCGTTTATTCATAAGTTAGGATTGGAAATATTATTAGAAGGCGGACAGCTTCGTCATGCTCTTAAGGAAATGTCCGAAAAAAAAATTTTAACCTATAGCCGAAAAGAATGATGTTTTATTTATTTTCAGCATCATATACATTTTTCGCGTAATTAATTCTTTAATCGATTTAGACGTTATATTATTGATGAAACAAAGCCATGGTAATTAAAAATTTATTTAGAAAAGGTTTATGGTAATAAATGCATTTATAGTTTTCAAAAAATTTTTATGAAATTTTACAATTTTCTTTACGGTTTATGAATGAATATCTTCACTATCGCATAGTTTTATATTGATTAATCGTTGAAATCCCAAGATTCCAATTCATAGTTGATTTAACTATTTCCCGGGTTCGAATCCTGTGGGATTTGCATGCGCACCCCCTTTTTTTTTTTAGAGAAAAGGACCAATTCTTATTTATTTCATTTTATTTAACCCGCACAGAAAATTTTATTATTAAAATTTTGTTAGAGTTAAACAATTTCGCAATTTTATTTTATTATCCAGATTTACAAGTTTAATTATTATTTATTATTTTCTTCTGAACCAAATCTCTCCCTTCCAGAGGGAAAGTCTTATCAACTGTATATATTGTCTTCATCTTATTGTTTTATTGAACTGTTTTAACCGTTCCTAAGAGGATTTTCTTTAAAAAATTTTGGGAAGGGTTTTCCCTGAACCCTCGCATCAAAAGCAGATAAACTGATTTTCCTTCCATTTATTACTTGTATTCCTTACCACGCAACTAAAAATATATTCGTTAAAGTTATTACTTATTATCTATAGCGCCTTGCATCTATATCACTTTCTTTAAATTGACACGAATTTTCTATTGTTTTTTCTTTCCTCACCTTTCCCGTTTACAAAAAAATTGTTTTATATTAAAATTTCTTAATTTTAAGTAATTCTCCCCAGCACGGGAAAAATACCGGCGAGTCCCGTCCATACCACGAAAAAAAGAAAATTGAAGCAGCAATCAAAAAGTAATTTTAAAAACCAAGAAAAAAGAAAATCTCATAAAATTGCCATAAATTTGATTTTTACGATGGAACAACGCTTGTTCTTACAATTCTATTATATGCAAAATTTCATATAAACGTACAATAATTTTAAATACATTGACTGAAAAATTTATTTTATTTTTGTTTGCGTGTTATTTCTTCTTATGTTACATATCTCTTTAGTTTTTAAATTTTTACGTCAATTACTTTAAAATAAACTGATTACAATTATAAAGCCTAGAAACGTTTGATCTGAATCGTTATGAAAAATTCTATCTTTGTGGATTACTAAGATAAAGACAAACTTTCTCATAAAAATCTTCTTTTTCTGTTAAAATATTCGGATTCAAATGGCGTAAACCACATTAATTATTAGCAATTGACGCTGGAAATAAAACAAGACTACACTGAAAGACTTAGAGAGTTGCATTCACTCCCTACCGGCGTAAATCCAACTCTCAGTAGGGGAGTAGAGGGGTAGGAGTTACATTAACGCTGCCTTGGAGAGTAGGAGATACTCTCCAAGTTTTAAAGTATGATTTACTCGCGATTCGCGATATAAACACAAGTATTTTAGGTTAGAAAATTATGCAAAATGTAAGTTTGCGAGCGAAATGTGTATCTAATGTATTTAAAAAACTATATTGAGAAATAATTGTAAAATGTAATTTACAAAAAGGCAATATATTGATTGTTTTTAGGTTGTTATTCTTAATATAAGCTCCTGAAATTTGCGGTTAAGATTTTTTAATTACGCAAAATTTTGTGTATCATAATTTAATTAATAGTCTTAAATAAAGATTCTGCTTGTAGTGTTACGTCATGTAAACTTTTCTAAGCCAAAATAATTGAGCTCACATCGTTTATTTCAAGTCAATTATACTTTAAAAGTTGGGGAGTATCTCCTACTCTCCAAGGCAGCGTTATTCTAACTCCTACCCCTCTACTCCCCTACTGAGAGTTGGATTTACGCCGATAGGGAGTGAATGCAACTCTCCAAGTCTTTCAGTGTAATAGAATAAAACAAAAAAATCTCTTTTTAATTTAAAATAGCTTTTATATCAAAGGGATATCCGAAAGTTTGATACTTCATTGAATGACAATTATTCTTACCAGAACATGAACGCGTATATAAATTTTATTAGCGTTTTATCTGGCAAAGTTGGTATTAATTAACAAATTTTGTATTTTTCAATTTAATAGGAATAGTTGATTCCCAGAAAAAATTTCTCTTTTTCATACAAAAATCTCAATTAAACCCTGATTTAATAATAAAAATTAATATAGGATATGCAAAAATTTTTAATATTAACCATTGCAATTTTAATACAATATAAAAAAAAATAAAAAAAATCTTTAATAAAAGTTATTAATACTATATTGTAAGCATTTAAAATCAATTCACCTTACTAATGCCAAACGCAATTTAATAACAATAATTGCACTAATAAGAAAAATATAATCTTTTTGTCCTTATTCATAATAGAATCCACATTAAAACACAAAATATTCATCATTAGTGCGTGAATCGACGCACACAAATAAACAGTGTATGCGACGGTCCTCGTCAGCTGCTGGCAGATGCACGACCGCAACTTATATACTACCGCTGTTTTAATAGAAATGAACTTATTTATTATTTTACAATTAGCTTATTTCTTCCTCTTGCAAGGTCGCGGGGCTCACCGGTAAACCTATACAGGTCCGCGTATTCGCAAAATAACCAAAATTTTACAAGAACGCTGCAAAATTTCGGTCATTCTTTGACCAATGGCTCCAGGTTATTGGGCGTGAAGTGTTTATGCGGGATTTTTCCTCCAGGAGTTTTACCTCTTAGAAGAAAATCTCCGCCGTCTATAACAACCTTTTATTATATTAGACAAGTTAATCGAAGAAATTTTTATATGTATATTAAAGTGAATTCGACTTTTATAATCTCAATCAATTTTTCTTGAGTATCAAGAAAAATAAATCAATTAATAAAGGAAATGGAAATTTAACAAATAAATCAAGTAGAAACTTTGTTGAGCTAACAACTGTTTTATTATGTGTTATACTAATGATAAAAACATTGTTGTATTAATTTAACTTCTCGCACGCAATCGCAATGTGTTAATTTATTTTTTTCATATGCTAGTTTATTGTTCGCTTTTGACTATTTTTGCACACTCTCTCAACTCAAATAGTTTTACAATATATAAGGAAATTTAATTACGGACATTTGTTTCATAAAAAAATTAAAAAAAATTAAACACACTTCCATCTTACTCTGTTACAAAAAACTACAAATAGAGGTTAATATTTTAGCTATTTCAAATTTTCTAAAATAACCACGTTTGGTTCAGTTTCTGAATTAATTTTCCCGCAGGGTTCAATTTTCTTTACGACTTAATAGATTGTATCTAAATTGTTCAATCGTGTACAATTAAGAGAAATATTTCAAAAGAAATTCAGTTTATTGTTATATGCAGTCCTATAAGATTAAGAAAAATATTAAGAGCAGGCCGGATTCGCTGTCCTTGTCTAATTGGCATTTTTGTTATTTACTCAAGTTTTAATCGGTGTATCTTCAAATTAAAGGTCGAGCGCAATAGATATTATTATTATGAACATCTATGCACAAGAAAAAAAATATCTACCGGTTTGTTTTTGAGAAAAGTAAGTAACGCCAAAGTAAAAGTTTATGATTATAATATTTTCGCGTTACTTACTTTTCTCAAAAACAAACCGGTAGATATTTTTTTTCTTGTGCATAGATGTTCATAATAATAATATCTATTGCGCTTGACCTTTAATTTGAAGATACACCAATTAAAACTTGAGTAAATAACAAACAACTCAATTGTTACTCGGTCGGTATCAGGTTCTACTCCGGCCTACCGTTAAGAAAGTATTTTACGGATTTAAGTTCTCTATTTCTAAATAAAAATTTTTACTAATTTTTTTTGTTGAATTTCAAGCACGTTTCAAGAAAGGTTTAGAAGTACATATGTTTAAATTTTTGTTTGTAACAAGCTTCTAATAGATTTCAAAATATTGAATCGTAAAGTTTACAACTTCATGTGTACATCCCTTCAATACTCATTTACTGTTTTTGCACAGGCCTGCCTTAAAATATGAAATGTCCCTTTCGAACTCACATTTATTGTTTTATACGTATACCTACTTAAACACTACTCTTTTCTAATTAGTACTTAAAATTTGTAAAATACTTCGTTACCAATGTAATTTGTAAAACTTCTGCGAAACCTTTAGTGAGTCTAATTTTCTTTACCAAACTATAAACACCACATCTCGTGAGTGGTCACTGTACGTACAACTATAAGTTAGATAAAAATAAAATCTGTTGAACACAACCAAACCATTACTTATTTCAACTAAATGTACTTCTTATTAATTTGACGAGTACCGTGTGATAGTTAATATTTATGTTATAAATAATCATAAGCATCACACCAAAAGGACAGAAGAAAAAAAACCTATTCCGCCTAAACATAAATCATTGTACTTATCTTAATGCTAAATAATTGCTGGCCGGCGGGCGCTGCATTGCTGGCTCTCCAGATCCCCTTGCTTGCTCCTTCTTGTTTCTTCAGATGAAACTTTATTTACTACAGGTGTACTGGCTGGCTTGCACAGTAACACCGGAAATGTACGAATTTAAAAGAGTGAAAAAAACAAAACTAATACGATGATACGAAATTCAAACTTTCTGAAGTTAAAATAAAAATTTAATTATTTCTTTTAAATTTAATTCAGTGCAAATGAAGAATCTACATGAAAGAAGAAAAACAAATCAAACTGATCCTAGAGGAAAATTTATGACAGTCGACCGAAAACTGTACTTAAGTTGAACCTTCAAATAAAGTTAAAACAAAAAGGTCGTCGTAGATTGAAGTTAGTGGCTGCAGCCTCGCAGGCTGCAGCACACACGTACTGCCCTTAGGCCTGGTCGCGCGCATCTCTCCTCAAGCTAGACCCGTCGTTAAAGCTAGCACCGTCAGGCCAACTTCAAACATAATAACTGGTAGTGGGAGGAGATGCAAGAAAAAAGAGAGATAGCTCTCTTTTTCCTTCTCGCACTCCCTTGTCCAGTGCGTTGAAACAATCGTGAGTTTCCACTCTCAATGCAGAAAAGTAGAAAGAGTGGAGACTCAACGATCTTCGTCGACGGTAAAGCTGTCGAATTCCCTGAACATGATAAGAGAGTGAAAAGAAAGTGGCCTTGACGCTTTTAAGACCTCTTTCTTTTTACTATGGGAATGAATGATTAAAAATTTTATTAGAAAAATCAAAAATATTTCTTTAAGAACAAAAAAATTTAAGTGGAAAATTCTGTCACTTAACAAGAAGAGAAGAGAAAACGGGTAGCCGAAATATTACGTGATTAATCTGTAACATTGAGCATAGTGGGTGTCCATCTTTCTCAACACTAGCAGAGAATGATGAAACTCTAACATGCTCCATCCATCAGTGTTCAAACCCCGCTTGTGCATTCAAGAATATTCAAATGCTGAAGAATTGGCTTTTCAAGAGTGGAAAAGGTGTTGATGAAGAAGATGGTAACTGTACTCTTACCTTGTTTAATTCTTTGATAGTATCAGAAAAAGAAGAAGAATGTCCGTGTAATAAAAATTATTGTATGATGAATAAAGATTTATTACATTCTATGTATACTTAAAAACAATAATTCATAAATGGAGAGATCATAAGTTTACGATAGATTTATTGATACAATAATTTATCATGAATGGGTAGGATCTCACAGGTAAAGAGCGAAGGAGGGGCTCTTACCATATTAAAAGAAAAAAAAATATTTTTAAAATTTAATTAATAAATTATTTTTACAAAAAAGTAAGTTTAAAGAGAACATACTTCTAAAGAAGTTTGCTCTACGTTCAAATAATTGATGGCCCTAAAAAGGGCCGATCGTCTAAAAAATTTCAAAAAATGTCGACGCCGAAGAAACGAGGCCTCCATTTTCCGGTTCGCACCTTCTTCGGTCAAGTAGGTTTCCAAACTCAAGGTCCATCTTCTTCTTTTTCTTCTTCTACTTCCATCATCTTTTTCCTCTTTTTAAGAAAGGCGGTGATGTGAGGAGTAAAATATAATGGCTCCATTGCTAAAGCCATTAACTCCTCACCCAAGGCCTCAGCCATTGATGGAAGTGGTGATGGTGGCTGTAAAAGAGCCCTTGGCCACGAAAATTCCCTAAGCAAAGATGGTGAAGGTGGTGTAAGTGGTGGCGTTGGCGGTAGACCTCCCACAGCACTGGTAAGGATGGAGCTGGTAGAACTGGAAGATGCCTTTGACTTTCCATCGCGAAGAATGAGATAACTCGTTGCGTAACGGGTTATTTATATCCTCAATTCCCACCCTCGCACTTAATCGCTTTGGTGGGGATGTGCATTTCAATAACTCGCTCTTTGAAAATTTGAAACCTTTTTCAAAGAGCACAATGAATGCACACTAATCACTTCATTTCAAATTAATTTAAATAATATTTTAATGTCAGAACATTCTCAAATATTCTGAACTTATATTTTTTTTTCACAGATTTTTCAGATTTTTTTTCAGATTTTTTTTTGACAGCTAAACAACTTTAACTTATAAATCAAATTAAATTTTATAAGTATTAATTTATAGAAATCAAAAATTCAAATTTTTAAATTTAAACAAACAAGATTTACTTTTCATATCAACTTTTTTATCATCGGATGAAGAAAGAAAAGTCTTACAGACTTGAAATTTCATTTCCTTCTTTCTATCATTACAATATAGCTACACACCAATTTTCAAGTGTCTAGCTCTTTTAGTTGCTGAGATATAAAAATGAGGTAAAAAAATAGCAAGTGCTCATAATTCTGTAAAATTGAAAAAATTTCATGAGTTATTCCCCATGTATCACTTACTAAATTTAGATATAAATTATTAAAAATATAATTAAATTGAGTATTATTAATAAAATAAAGCTGAAAAAGTTGAAAAAGACAAAACTTAATATGCACTTTTCAAAAAAATCACTTTTTACAATTCATATTTTAAGAAACACTTATTAAATTATTTTGAGTCCATCAATTTATAATATATATTTTTTGTTACTATCTACAATAAACAACTTTTAAATATCTTTTAATTTCATAAACTTAAAAGATTATCTAAATTTCATAAATAATTTTCAATACTACACTTTCACAAGCACTTTCACTAAATTTATTGAATTTTATTTTAAATTATTATTTTATTTTTAAAGTTAATTAAATATATATATATAACAAGTTACACTTTAAACCATAAGAGGACCGGAAAACCACTATAGTGGCGTGACCCCTGATCGACCTTTACCCCAAAGTCAATTAGTGATATCAGATACCTTTTTGGACCACTTTCTTAGAGCGATCACAAATCTTAAATACCGGTCCTCTAAAGGTTAATAATTCACTTTCACAACACTCTTTTTACAAAACTTTCTTCACACACTTTTGTATAAATTTATTTTAAAAATAAATTAATTTAATAATATATAACTCATGTTTTTAAACTTAAAAAATATTGAAATAAATATTTTAAATAGTTGATGCTACGTAAAAAAAATATCTTTATCCTTAAAAGGACAGTTTAATAAATTTTCTAAGTCCTAAAAAGGACTGTTTAAGAGGAGGCCGTATAGTTCTGTCCTTGTCTAATCTAAATTTTCGTTATTATGACTAAATTAAATATTTTTATACAAAAGTAAGGGCGTAGCCCAATAGATTTGAGGATGAGCAGACAATTCTATTCTATGAAAAAATATGAAATTTTCATTAGTTTTCGAGTGAAGTCTGAAACGGAAAAAGAGTTAAAGGGTCTAGCCGGGTAAGATAGGTGAATTGGCCCCAGAAGCAGAGAGAAAAACTGATATAGCCATTATATTCTATATAAAAAAATATACCTCTATACAAATTTTCAGCCTTCTAAACCTAAACCTAACCTCAAAAACGCAATTTTTCATTTTTAAAGTCTCTTAGCTCTATCTCCGTCAATTTTTAAGCTAAAATACTCTTTTTTTTTTTAAATTTAGGCTTTTTGAAGCCCTATAAATTAGTCTCTAATGATTTTTTTGTAGGTGCAAAATTCAAATTTCTAGAGACGTTTGAAAATTTTTTCTTGAGATATTTCGAAAACTAAGATAGACGACAATTTGGAAAAAATATATAATATTTATTTATGCACCAAAAGTATGTAAAAATTTTTTCAGATCTTTAAAAGTGGCGGAACAACGTCAAAAAGGAAAAAACGGTTTTTTTGCGTATTTTTGCCTATACACGGCCTAGCCCTCGTATCTTACACTTCCGTTTGCAATATTTTTGAGTGAAATTTTATTTTCTGAGACACTCTGGGCTGTAATATATCGAGATTAACTCGGAATTATCCAATTTTCACGTTAAGGCGCTCCCAGAGACCTTAAAAACCCATTATACTAATAAAAAAAAATTTCCCGCCAGGTGAAACTCGTATCATAATCCATAAAACTATGCATATATTCTTCTACAGTATATCTAAATATATATAATTTAATACTATAAACAGAAATATACAGATATACTGAATGTATTGTTTCGGATTATCACTCAAACACGACCCAACGGGAGCAATCATCCTAATTCTTCCCAGTACGCCCGAACTCATGTGTACTGCATTTCTATTTACAGAAACAGATAGTAGATATAGGATGAATCAGCTGGTAGCTGCACAAATCTAGTTTAGAATAAGTTTTTTTTATTGAAATAATACTTATATCAGATATTATTTTATTGCTATCTTTTAAAGATACTCGTTATCTTTAAAGTGCACGACATGGTAATTTAGAGCGCCCTTCCAGGGTGTGATCAGCAAAATGTTTACATCCATCGTGCTAATAGTCCACCCAACAGTATTATAAAGTTAATACTTTATAAATTAAAAAATTAATTGATACTATCAATTTTATATACTTTAGTTATTCAAATTATTTTTTGTTTTGGAATTAATGGAATTTCATCATTTTTATGCTATTTGAAAGATGGATATTTAGGTCATGTCTAATAAGTAGGTTCGATAAAAATTAAGTACAATTTGAAACTTGAGTATCAGCTGTTACTTCATTTTTTTATATGAAATATAAAAGCACACAGATATGATAGTCGTCGGTAAAGATGTCATACTCAATTAAAGTAACAGCTTATACTCAAGTAACGATACTTAATTTCCAAGTGATACTCAATACTCAAGTCACGACTATTAATTCGAGCCTTAATCAGGGAGCTTCACTTTGTCTATACGATCTATGCCTGTCTTTATTGGCAGCTCCAGGCGTAACTATTGATGGATTCTACTTAGTACATAGGTCTTCTATTTTTCTCCATGGTCCATAGCAACAACAAATAGTTTGTTTTCTCTAGTATTCATGTTATATCTTGCATGTGTAATTCCAATTAGTGAATAAATTAGACTTGTCATAAGACTAATCAAACTAGAACAACTACAAATTAGACTTGATTATTGGCAATTTGTTGTCAAGTGATATTTGGTTACTTATTTCATAAGTTCATATTCTGTATATTTTATGTTTTGTAGGATTATAAATATTGAATTACATACAAAAAAAAATTAAAAGATAACCTTCATGTATACAATCTTAATTAAAATAATTTATATTATATTTGTGAATGTGTTTGTTTGTATGTAATATGCATTTTAAACTATGAAAAAATGTATAAAAATTATATAGAAGTATCTGAAATATTTTTGTATGTTGATCTATCGGAAGACTTAAGCGCAATTTTTGTTTAAAACTATCATTTGCATTGTAGCCTATATTATTTTGATACCATTTTTGGACTTTTGATTCATTTTTATAGTGCAAAGAAAAGCTTATGAACAAGATTGTAAATATTATAATAAATTAAATTATTATAGAATTTTGTTTCTGTTGATTTTTATTAAAAAGTTGTTGCAAATATTACTTACTAAATAAGCATTCACCAGAAAAAAATCTTTATTCAAGCAGAATCTTTGAAATTTATTATGACAATGGTTACATTTTATCATATCTATTATATTTTATGAGAATGAGTGAGAGTCTAATACAAAACTCTATTGAGTTTTATACAAAAATTATGATAAGACCTATTATCTAGGTAGATATTTATATTCTTTGTTTGTTTTAATATGTATCTTTAATCTTATACATGGTTCTTTACTTATAGAAGTATATTTCTTTGCATGACATTACAAAAGATCTGATAGTTGCAAGGACTTTTATTTTTTAATATCTACTGTATATTTAGATAAAAATAATTATAACTGATTTTCTTCTTAAACAAGTATTTACATAAGAATTTTCACTTTTAATTTAATGATAGTTATGACTTACAATATTCAAATGTAAGTTTCTCATATATATAATTTGGTGAGAGGCAAGGTAGTTACAGTCATTACTATCTACATGTAAAGTAGATATAAAAAACTGCAACTTGTTACGAGTGTCAGATCTTCTTTAACATTGTACAAAAAAATATCCTCTCGTTAATGAAGAAAAAAATGTAAAAATATAAATAGATATTAAAATATTAAAGAATAATAATAGATCCACCTAGATAATTAGTTTTATTATTATTTTTTACAAACCCCTTTACAATCTTATATCTGTACCTAAATAAAATAAATATAAACTCAGAAAATCATTTCAGCGTTTATTACCTTAGAACAGTGGTCAATGGTCCACTGCTATAGCGAAGAAATCAAGTATTAGATTGTAAGTGTTGTATGACCAGTTTCGATTCGGCAGTCATACGAGTCGGACGTGTTTGTGTTTGGTGCTCGATTGGAATTTTGTTTACCTTTGGCGCTGTGGCCTTGCCGCAGCGTTGTGATTACAAGCTTTGTAAGCTAGGCGTAGTAATTTAGATAAAGTTATATATTAAATTGAAAACCAAAATGAATCAAGCCCAACAAGTTGTAAGTGAATCACAAGTTAAACAATCCACGACGCGATCTACCCATATTAGTGCATACTCCAAAGTAGTAGAAGACAGCAGATACCCAAAAGCTGATTATGCCATAGTTGTTGATACGATCGACGGAATTGAAAACAAGGAATATCTGATCGCCATTGCCGCCAAAACCTCTTCAACTAACATCATAGCAGCGTCAAGAATATCACAAAACAGATACTGCATTTACGTTAACAGCCAAGCACTCGCCGACGAACTAACCCAAGAAGGCAACAACATTATAGAAGTTATAGGTAATAAAATTAAAATGCGACCTTACATCGCAAAGACTAAAAGGGTTATTTTCTCAAATGTCCATGCCTGCATACCCAACAGTGTTATATTCAATAAACTAATTGAACATAAGGTACAGCCCAAGTCTCCCATAAGTCACATTAGAGCCGGATATGACGTCCCTGGGTTCACGCACATACTAAGCTTCAGACGCCAAGTTTTCATCGACCCAGAAGACCTACCTAAGCTTCCAGCCGACTTTACAATTAATCACGACGGCTTCTTACATCACATTTATCTGAATACAGATAAAATAACATGTTTTGTATGCAATCAAGAAGAACATATTTCCAAGTATTGCCCCAAAAACCAAGTAGACGCTAGCGCTGACACGAGCACTGCCTCGCAAACGCCGGATGCTGGTACGAACACAACAGAAAAGGATAACAACACTCTTTCATCGACACAAAACAGCGACCCAAATATCAACAAAGAAAGCCATTCTACACCAACAAACGAACCTAATGTACAAGATAAACAGCTTACTTTCCAAGGGACGCAACTATTCAGCAAACCATCGCTGCCTGTTAAAAGACCGCTCTCTAATACCAACACCACCTCTAGCAGCACACCTGACTTAACTACTATCGGTAAAGATGATCCCAACAAAGCTGTTAAACATATACCGAAGAAGCACAGAGATTCTAATACAAAAGAAATGCCTGACATAGAGATACAAATACAAGATGCAAAAATATCAACACCCAACACGGTATCGGCAACGTTCCCGATAGACTTTGATAAACTACACGAATATATCAAAGAAACGTACAACGCCAAGTATAATCATACTCCAATTATAGCCAATAAGTACACTACAAATCACGACTCTCTTGCTATAATGCTACGTGAGGTTAATAAATATATTACTACTACAGAAGTTAAAAAGAGGATTACTAGGATAGCCAACACGTTGACTAGAATGAACTTACCACAAGAAAGCAATGAGAGCACAGATGATTACGATAACATCTCCAGCTAATGGTTATCATTAAATTTTAAATAGAAATATGAGCAACGAAGAGAGCGCACCACAGAGCACTTTGCTTACAACGACACAAATTCGCATGCTATATTGGAACGCACGCAGCGTGGTAAATAAAAAAGAAGAAATCAGCAAAATAATACAAACCTTAGATGTACTTGTGTGTGTAGAATCATGGCTCAAAGAAGACACAAAGGCCGAATACCTTGGTTTCAACACTTACCGTAAGGACAGGCTCCACGCTGCCGGCGGAGGTATAGTCTTCTTTATACGCAAGAACTACAACTACTGTGAAATTAAAAACTTAACATCAACAACCTTTGAAATTGCTGGAATAAAACTGACAAACATTAAAGAACCACTCTCCATAATAGCATGCTACAGACCTCCACACACAAACCCTAACAATACTGAATGGGATGCATTAGTTTCCAACACTACTAAGCACGAATACTGTTGCCTCTTTGGGGACCACAATGCACATAACGAGGCGTGGAATTGTAATACTACGGACACTGCTGGCCAAAATCTGCTGGAAGCTATAGATAAGCACAATTTGTTCTTACACAACTCATGCTCTCTCACACGCATAGATGCACACACTAACAGGAAAACCAACATAGATCTATTGTGCACAACTATGAACATAGCTACAAACATAAAACATTCTGTTATGGACGATAACTACGGTTCTGATCACTACCCGATTTTGGTAATATTAGACTCAGAAAAATATTATTATACACGGAAAACCTTCAAAATACAAAGCAAAAGAACGAACTGGACCAAGGTACAAAATATATTAAACGATAAATACCCAATCTTCCTCGAACATGAATATGACAATATGACACCTGTCGAGAAATATAACCTATTTCAACAAACAATCAAAGAAGCGGTAATAAATAGTACACCAAAAAATAACAACCATAAAAAATACAAGCACAGGAATCCTGTCCCATGGTGGGACAATGAGTGTGACACTATCAGAAGACAACGTCAAGCCGCCTTCAAAAAATGGGAATTTACCAAAAACCTCGACGATTATATACAGTATAAAAAATTTAAATCAACAGCTACAAGAACATTCAAAAAAAAGAAAAAAATGTGCTTCCGGGAATTCGCAGGAACCATAAACTTTAATACTGATTTAAAACATACATGGAATAAAGTTAAAATTCTGAAGAACAAATGGGTCAAAATTAAAGAACATAGTTGTCAAGAATACGATAATAACTTGTTGAAGACTGGAGAAGCGCTTAATAACATGTGTCCCCCTTGGGTGTCTAACAATCCTGACTGCTTACCTCCATCGACCGACAATTCATTCTTCGATTAACCCTTTACATACCAGGAATTCAACAAGGCTTTAAAATCACGAGGACACAAATCGTCACCTGGATTAGACGGCATTAACTATGAGGTCTTATACTACCTACCTAATAAATACCACCTCCTGCTATTAGATATATACAACGATATGTTTAGACAAGATAGCTACCCGTCAAGTTGGAAAAAAACTTTCGTTCACTTCGTTGAAAAGCCAAACCATAATGGATTTAGACTGCTGGCTTTAACATCATGTATGAGTAAACTATTTGAATTAATGTTATCATACAGACTACGCTGCTGGGTTGAGCACAAAAACATTATCCCTAATGGCCAAACTGGTTTCCGCACTGACCACTCTTGCGTTGACAACCTCACCATCCTAAAACTTGACATACATGACGCTCTAAAAAACAACGCACATGTACTTGCAGTCTTCTTAGATATAAAAAATGCCTTCAACGATGTACACATTGATATACTGCTGGCTAAACTAGCGCACATTGGCTTCTCAAGGAAAACGCTCACGTTCATCAAATTTCTTACAAGCCACCGCGATATATACACTGATAACAACTTTAACGAGCCGAAACGCTGTTTCAAGGGTGTACCACAGGGCAGTGTACTCAGCCCATTATTATACATCTTATACGTAGCTGATATAGCAAGCAACCTGCGCCAAGATGTCCAAATACTACAATACGCCGACGATATTGTTATCTATACTAAAACGAATGAGCCAAACGACGCAATCACAGGACTAAAAGAAACCATCGATACACTAACTGAACGCCTGAAGCAATTGGGACTGGACATTTCGCCGGAAAAAACTGAATTTGTACATTTTAATAAAGGTTTCAGCTTACCTGGCGAGACAGTCATAAGCATACAAGGAAAACAAATCAGATCCACCTATTCAGCCAAATTTCTAGGCATTCATTTCGACTCCGAGATGACCTATGACAAACACATCGCATGTGTACTGGAGAAAACTAACAGATTGCTGAACATTGTAAAATACTTACGTGGCGTCTACTGGGGCTCGGACCCTAAAACTTTACTTAACCTATACAGAAGCTTTGCAAGATCGACCATTGAATATGGCAGTTTTATTTATTTACCAAATTCACCAACCAAATTTATTAAACTCGAACGTGCCCAATACGCTGCAATCAGAATGGCCTTGGGGCTCAGAATGAGCACACCTACAAACATATTACTTGGTGAATCTAAACTACTGTTTATACACAAAAGAATTAAGCTGATGTGCCGAAATTTCCTGCTAAAATTACACAGCAAAAAAAAATCTTACACGTTATAAATAATTAATCAATATCTACCCAGCATTATAAGTAATCGTTCCAAAAAAACTAGTGTCTTATACGAAAGCATCAAGAGTATAGTCGGCATCAAGCACGAGATAACAGACGACCTAACAACAACATATTACTATCAGAACTACCACGATTTAAATATCCCCATCAGCGTCAATTATGAAATAGGAAGATCTCTGCAAGCACTCGATAAACCAGACAATGCCTTTCAATCCATCTTTGCAGGGGATAATGCTCTAAAAATATTCACTGACGGCAGTAAGATCACAGGTAATATAGCAGTTGGCACATCATGTTACTGCCCGGAGTTAGACATCACCAAGACCCAGAGCATCATTCCTAAAGCGTCCATATTCACTGCAGAAAGTTTGGCTCTAACTGACGCCATGGACATAGCTATGCACAACACACATTGAAACATCAATATATATACTGACTCTATAAGTGCTGTGCAAGCTCTCGAAAGACCAAAAAACAAACGAAACACCAACAACTATGTTCTTGAGATAAGATGCAAAAATGCATTCTTCCATAAAAAAAAACAACCATTCTACCAAGATCACTATCTACTGGATACCCGCCCATAGAGGAATAGCTGGCAATGAAATTGCCGACTTTCATGCGAAAGCCGCCACTGAACTGCAACCTCAAGTCAAAGAAGTACCTTACACAGATATAAAAGCTTTCCTTAAAAGCCTCATACGCAATGAAAACGACAGCTTGTTAAAGAAAGCAGGCTAAGTTAAAGGACAGATATACTATCAATACTACTACGATGAGTCACCATACCCTTGGTTTTACAAGCACAACTACAGTAGGGACTTCATAGTGACTACCTGCAGAGCACGCAGTGAACATTACGGATTGAGAGCGTCACTAGCTAAAATCAAAGTAGTTGATGATACCACTTGTGAGTCTGGGTACGAACTGCAAGACCTGAACCACGTAATATGGCAGTGTCCCATACATGATTACCAACGAGCAGTACTAATTAAAGATCTCATGAAACTAGGATGCTTCCCACCGCATGATATCAAAAGCTACTTAGCCACACCAAACATCAGCGCAATACAGTGTATAGTGAAATTCAAGAATAAGTGCGGTATCAAAATTTAATGTACATAGACCAGCTATTATAAATCAAACGCAACACTAAACCAACGTCAAAATAATGTTCAATTTTTGTATTTATTGTATTGTATTGTATATCATTGTAAGCTAAATAACCTTTTTATAAGGTATTAATAAAGCTATATAAAAAAAAAAGTGTTGTATGAATGTATCCAGATGACCAATTAGCGGAGCCTATAAAAAGCCTTAAAGTATTTGGTTACAATGTCCTACAACTTTGTTGATAGTAATCTAATGGTCGAACAAAAGAAAATATATTCCAAAATTTTATTTATAATCAAAATTAACTAAACTGAATTATATTATAATTATACATATTTTAATGTATGTGTATGTATGAATATATATATTATAACCAAAAAATTGTATTTCTTACATATTTTTAGATAACAATAAATGTAACTGATTTTATAAACTTTTTTAGATTACGTAACAAAAAAGCATTTTCTTTGAATCAATACTTTTTTATTCGATAATCAAATGAGTTTAGTAATCAAAAATAGAATAATATAGATGGTTAATTATTTTTATTATAAGCAAGTTAAAATTATACATGAAAAATAAAGAAATCATTCAAATATTTGTTATACCTGAGGTAAAAGATCCTTGCATGAGAAAAATTAATTTAATTATCAAATTACATTAATTTTTCTCCAGCAAAGATGTCTTATCTCAGGTATTGCAAATATTTAAATGATAGTTTTAATCATTAATTAATCTTAAAATTAGACATCCATTGCCTTGAAACAAGTGATCAAATAACTTTTTCAGCAAATAGGTGGTTAAAGCTCCTGCGAATCCTATTTCTGTAAATAGAAATGCAGTACACATGAGTTCGGGCGTACTGGGAAGAATTAGGATGATTGCTCCCGTTAGGTCGTGTTTGAGTGATAATCCGGAACAATACATACAGTATATCTGTATATTTCTGTTTATAGTATTGAATTATATATATTTAGATATACTGTAGAAGAATATATGCATAGTTTTATGGATTATGATACGAGTTTCACCTGGCGGGACATTTTTTTTTATTAGTATAATGGGTTTTTAAGGTCTCTGGGAGCGCCTTAACGTGAAAATTGGAAAATTCCGAGTTAATCTCGATATATTACAGCCCAGAGTGTCTCAAAAAATAAAATTTCACTCAAAAATATTGCAAACGGAAGTGTAAGATACGAGGGCTAGGCCGTGTATAGGCAAAAATACCCAGAAAAACCGTTTTTTTCCTTTTTGACGTTGTTCCACCACTTTTAAAGATCTGAAAAAATTTTTACATACTTTTGGTGCATAAATAAATATTATATATTTTTTACAAAGTGTCGTCTATCTTAGTTTTCGAAATATCTCAAGAAAAAATGTTCAAAAATCTCTAGAAATTTGAATTTTGCACCTACAAAAAAATCATTGGAGACTAATTTATAGGGCTTCAAAAAACCTAAATTTAAATGAAAAAAAGAGTATTCTAGCTTAAAAATTGACGGAGATAGAGCTAAGAGACTCAAAAAATGAAAAATTGCGTTTTTGAGGTTATGTTTAGGTTTAGAAGGCTGAAAATTTGTATAGAGGTATATTTTTTTATATAGAATATAGTGGCTATATCAGTTTTTCTCTCTGCTTCTGGGGCCAATTCACCTATCTTACTCGGCTAGACCCTTTGATTGAACTGTTCAACTTTTTCCGTTTCAGACTTCAATCGAAAACTAATGAAAATTTTATATTTTTTCATACAATAGAATCGTCTGTTCATCCTTAAATCTATCTTATTTTCTTTGCTTGAATTGTAATGTTCTTTTTCTATAACTCTATTCTTCTTTGTAAGTCTTTACAACTTATTGATTTCATTTTAAATTGCACTTTTGACAATTTAGCATCACTTTTTCACTAAACACTTTTTCACAACGCACTTTGAATTCATTTTAAAATTATTTTGAAATCAATCGGGAGGATTTCCATCTCAATCTGATGGAGACTCTGCCACCGTCACCGCTGTCACCATTGCCTCCTTCGCCACCTTTGCCACCTTCGCCTCCTTCGCCATCGCTACCACCACCACCGGCAGCTGGACCTCCTTTGCCACCAGCATGGTTGTACGAACCAGTCGTACAACGCTATATTGAGATACCAGGAGAATATATGGAAGTCCGTGTAAGTCCATGAGATGTGGCCATGGATATTTCGTCTCCGGTTCATGAACCAGAGATGATTGATTTAGTATCTTCGGCTAATGAACAGGAGATTATAGACATTTCTGATACGCCATCATCATCACCACAGGTGGTGTGCGAAATCAGATATAATAGACCAAAAGATGAAGATGACGATTAACTCAGGAATGTTCGGCGGCGGTTAGTCTAATTTGATGCTCAATCGGTCCTTTTCAGAGCCACTACTAATCGGCTCTTTTCAGATCCACCGATCGGCCCTTTTCACGGCTACAAATATTTTAATCGTACAAAAAACTATTCCTAATTTTAATTATATATATATATATATATATATATATATATATATATATATATAAAAAAATTTAATAATTTAATTTTAAATTAGTTCTTTTTAGGACTAAAAATTTCATTTTAAATGAAAAAAAAAAAATTATTTTTGTTAGTAATGTTGCAAAATTATTATTCGGTTTATAGTAACATTACAAGTAAAAGTTCTTCGGACGTTATTGAGACGATAATAGCCCAATGTGCTTCATTGATGTGGCGTAGTCACTTGCAAAGAACTCGCATTCATTGCGCTGCGCACTCATTGGCGCGGGATAGCTGCTCGGAATTCACTTCAGACTTGCCTGTATTCGTTCTTGAGACGGCAATGGTCAAGTACATCCGATTATGACCGAACATACTTCGCGCTCATTGGTGCGGCGTAGCTGCTTGCAGAGAATTCGGATTCATTGCGCTGCGCTCTCATTGGTGCGAGATAGCTGATCGGGATTCACTTCAGACTTGCCTGTATTTCTTCTTGAGACGGCAATGGTCGACTACATCTGATTATGACCGAACATACTTCGCACTCATTGGTGCGGCGTAGCTGCTTCTAGAGAATTTGGATTCGTCGCGCTGCGCTCTCATTGGTGCGGGATAGCTGCTTGCTATTCACGCGCACTCTCATAACACCTCTGAGTTGACGCGTGGCTTTCAAAGTTAATAATATATTTAAAATCTTTGATAATTACATATTTTCAATAAACCAGTTCTTTTCAGAACTAAAATATTTTAAACGTAGAAGACTATTTATTTTCTAATTATATATATGTATGCGAAGTTGAAACATAAAATTTAGAGTATGACTTTGTAGTCTAGAGGAATAAGCGAGAGTTTCGCGTCCAAAAGATTGTGAATTCAATCCCACGTTAAGGCAATTTTTTTTTCGATAAAAATATTTTAAAATAGTTTGCTCTAAATTAAAAAAATTTGTGGCTTTTAAAAGAACTGATTTATTATAAGGGTAGAAATAATTTTTATATTTTAGAATCGTTTGCTATACATTAAAAAATTTGTGGTCCTGAAAAGGACCAATAAGAAATATTTTCATTAATGCATGCATCAGATCGTGATGCTCTGGTGGTTGCATAAAAGAAAAATTTTGCGTGCAACAATGTGCGCGCAATCTCATGCAAGGTCGGAATAAGAATGTGTTAAGAGTAGGCTGGATTCGCTGTCCTTGTCTAATTGAAATTTTTGTTATTTACTCAAGTATTAATCAGTGTATCTGCAAATTGAAGGTTGAGCGCAATAGATATTATTATTACAAATATGTATGCACAAGAAAAAAAAAATTTACCGATTTGTTTTTCAGAAAAGTGAGGAACGCGAAAATATTATGAACTTTTACTTCGGCGTTCCTTACTTTTCTCAAAAACAAAGCGGTAGAATTTTTTTTTCTTGTGCATAGATGTTCATAATAATATCTATTGCGCTCAACCTTTAATTTGAAGATACACCGATTAATACTTGAATAAATAACAAAAAACTCAATTTTTACTCGGTCGGTATCAGATTCTACTCCGGCCTGCTCTTAATCCTCGTGTTTAATACCCCCTCTCCTTTTCTCATATAAGAGAAATATTACGTACAACAATGTGTGCGCGCGATGTTCTCTCATGAGAGGTTGGAGTAAGAATGGATCAAACATTGAGTTTAATATCCCCTCTCCTTTTCTCGTATAAGAGAAATATTGCGTACAACAATGTGCGCGCACGATGTACCTTCGTAAGAGGACAGAAGAAAAATGAGTCAAACATTGAGTTTAATATCTCCTCTCCTCTTCTCATGTAAGAGAAATATTGCGTACAATAATGTGCGCGTGGGATGTACTTTCGTGACAGGAGAGAATAAAAATGAGTCAAACATTGAGTTTAATATCCCCTCTACTTTTCTCATATAAGAGAAATATTGCGTACAACAATGTGCGCGCGCGATGTACCTTCGTGAGAGGACAGAATAAAAATGAGTCAAACATTGAGTTTAATATCACTTCTCCAGAAGTAGTGGGTTACAAATGCAGTGGGCTAGAATCCCCATAGGCTAGAATTCCCCTGGGCTAGAATCTTCCTTGTTTAACTACTGAAGACTATTACTCCTAAACGATTTGCGACGAAAAGAATTAAACTCTGATGTATGTTGACGAAAACCATTATTTTAATTTTTATGTAAACGAAGACTACTCAAAAGACACTCTAAAGTGTGGAGCGCAAGGAAGAGAGAAATATCACTTTAACTGTACCATAGAAACCAAATTAAATATTTTGCTTTCTGAATCTTATTTCTTTAATGAAAGATATAATCATCTAAATTATATTTGTTTCCCATAAAATTCATACCATTACCTAAATAAAAGTTAAATGATCGACTGCTACGTGATATGGAACGTTTAAGTACATCCAAAAAATGCAGTTGTAAGATCAGCTGCCAGTTTTATGTGTATATATGTCGGTGCAAAGCATACAAATTAGGCTATATAGTCTTTAATTATTTTTTCACTAAATCTTGCTCCTTCTTTATAATACAGAGGTTGGGCAAAATCTATATAACACCAAATACAGGGGTGCAACGGAACTTCTATATGATGATAAAGTAATTCATTGATGAGAAAGAATTGATTTTATCGCTTTGTTTTCAAGAAAATCTTGAAAAACTTAGAACATAGTGGTTGGGATGATCAATTTGGTTTTTCAAAGTTTTCTTGAAAACGAAGCAATAAAATCAATTTTTTCTTATTAAAGAAAAGATTGCATTTTGGTACGAGATGCGGCTTTTTTCTCATTTTTACTAAAGTTATTAGTTTTCGCAAAAAAATTAATTCTTTGATTGGAAAAGGACGGAAATACATGACCTCCTCTCAAGAGGAGGCTGAAGTATCTGTCTTTGTCTAATTGTGTTTTTCATCATTTATATAAACATAATTGACTGTAACAAGAAAAAAATGGCAGCTCCTTCGGCTAGATACTAGTACAATGGATAAATTTTATGATAACAACAAAATAATTTTATCACGTAGTTTTTGAGTAATATGAAAACTACTAATAATCTATAATATAACCTATAATTTTTGGCAGGTCTCATATTATTCAAAAACTACGTGATTAAATGATTTTGTTATTATAAAATTTACTTATTATACTAATATCTAGCAAGGCCTGCAATTTTTTCCTTGTTACAACCCATGGTGTTTATATAAATTATGAAAAACACCATTTGACAAAGACAGATAGTTCGGCCTCTTCTTAATACATATTATGTTCTTGCGTGTAACTTCACTAACAGAAAAGATATCTCACTGCAAGTGGATGCCTTCTTTTTGATGTATCATTTAGATGGAAAACCAAATCCATTAGATGCAAGTAACTAAAAGTTTGAATCAAAATTGCAGTGTTTGCTGCAAAGATATTACGTTACCTTCAAGTGGATTTATGCTAGGACGTAAAACAAACATATTTATACTAAAACCAAGTACATTCCGTTTGCCTCTAGATAACATTTCTATCAGTGTTGTCTGACTACGTTTCGACCTGACACAATCCAAAATCTTTCTCGTATATTTGACAATGTTTAGTATGCGCCTAAATAATTTATACGTGGGTATTCATTTTTTCTTATGAGATTGGTAAATTTATACTTATCAGGAAGCAATGTGGGGTACTTAGTTTCATAAAGACGCCCTGTACGAAGACTAACACTCCGAACATTTTTGCCGAATAATAATACTTCAAAAATTTCGGACAAAAACTATCACCGTTTTTAATTTTTCAAATGAAAACTAACACGCTTAATATTATTGGCGAAAAGTATCTGGCATAAAATTTTAGTGAAGAAGAAAAACACCGCTTAAGAGCAAGCCAGATTTGCTGTCTTTGTCTAATTAAAATTTTTGTTATTTACTCGAGTATTAATCGATGTATCTACAAATTGAAGGTTAACGGTAGGCCGGAGTAGAACCTAATACCGACCGAGTAACAATTGAGTTGTTTGTTATTTACTCAAGTTTTAATCGGTGTATCTTCAAATTAAAGGTCGAGTGCAATAGATATTATTATTATGAACATCTATGCACAAGAAAAAAAATATCTACCAGTTTGTTTTTGAGAAAAGTAAGTAACGCGAAAATATTATAAACATAAACTTTTACTTTGGCGTTACTTACTTTTCTCAAAAACAAACCGGTAGATATTTTTTTTCTTGTGCATAGATGTTCATAATAATAATATCTATTGCACTCGAGCTTTAATTTGAAGATACACCGATTAAAACTTGAGTAAATAACAAAAATGCCAATTAGACAAGGACAGCGAATCCGGCCTGCTCTTAAGCGCAAAAGATATTATTAAAAAAATAGCACGAAAATACTATAAACATAAACTTTTACTTCGTCGTTCCTTACTTTCCTCAAAATCAAACCAGTAGAATTTTTTTTTCTTGTGCATAGATATTCATAATAATAATATCTATTGCGCTCAACCTTTAATTTGAAGATACACCGATTAATACTTGAGTAAATAACAAAAAACTCAATTATTACTTGGTCGGTATCAGATTCTACTCCGGCATGGTCTTAAATTCTATAGTCGAAAATTAGTACAGCTTGAATTTTATCATTATTGTTCGCATATTGTGTTGATACTTTATATAACATCCGTTTATCATTCAGTTATCCGTTGTCAGATTCCAGAATTTTGTGTACATAGTTTAAAATATTAATAAAAGTTTTACATCTTCTTAGAAGTTGTTCTTATCATTTTTTTGACATAAAAAAAATAAACAGTGGTCTATTTTACATAACAAAATGGAAGAAGATAAGAATGATTCTAAGTATATAGTATAAATGAAAAGAAAAAAACAGATCTAAAAGCGATGATAACTAAAGGGTTGATCTCAAAAAAATTGACTTCATTTTATAATGAAATGCTTCAAATAGGAAATAAAAATCAAGAAGAAAGTAAAATTGTTAATATGTTTATATTTATTTAATTGCTATAAAATTATAAATGCACTTTTTCTTTGATAAACATATATGATGAGTTATTTATTACAATTTTAAGTGTGACTTTAATTTATACAGAATGCTACTTTTCGTTTCAAAATTTTCCCAAGTGTTAATCTTTGTTTGATAACGAGAAGTTTACGACCTGAGCCAAAGGTGAGGGTCGTAACGAGTTTCATAAACAAGCCTTTCCATACTAGTTGCGTAGTGTATTTTTCGCCATGAGAGCCAAAAAAGAGCAACGAAGTAGCAATTTTAGGGTTAGAATGGCGAAAAATTATTTTTCGTTATTAAAATTTTTCTAGTGTTAGTCTTCAACTACAATTTTCAGTGAGTCTTATTTTTCGACGTTAACTAAAGTAAAGTGTTATTCTGTACACGGGGCGTCCATAAGGGAGTGCGGAATTTTTCAACCGTCCTTTAATTCTAATAATATCTTGCGATAGGCTACTGGTGAAATCAGTTTAGCAATGACTTTAACGGAGCCTGTTCAAGTTTTTAAGCATTATTTGAATTTAAGTTAACTCTTGCCTATTTTTGCGTATGCTTTACATTCTATAAAAAGATGCAAGGCTTAGAAGAATAATTATTCAATGTTCGTGTCAGCTGTAGAAATAAGATACGATGAATGGTTTAATGAAAATTGTCCAGTTTACTGAATTTTCAAAGAAATTAAAACTTGGCTTGAATATAAAAAATTTAAAAACAATAGTTTTTTATAAGGTTATCGCTGTTACATCCGCATAATCACGGATGTACGAAAAATCATTTTTCATCTTAATTTTTTTTTGTAAATTGTTATACATATAAATGTGCGTACGTATATATAATTATATATACGCATATACATTATGCATGCATATAAACATATTTATTTGCAGTTCTCTCCCTAAATAACATTAATAAATACATCTAAGTAGATAAATAAATGAATCTTTTAGTAATAAGGAATATACTGTATTAAAAAATAAATTTAATTTCTTGTAATAGTCTTAAGAGAAAAGCAGTAAGTTCGCGCGCCGTATACGCTACCTCAGCATTTTTAGGCGTGATAAGAAGATATCTTCTGTCACCGAATGTGAGATTCTAAAGAGTTTCTCACGGCCGAACTGACCAATGGGACTCTATTAAATTTTGACAAACTTGCATTTTATTTCTAGATTTGTACCTTTCTTGCAGAGAAAAATAATTTTAATAAGTCAGTCCGCAGTTAGACCTCGCAAGGGTAACACCTTTTTCGACTTGCACATAAATCAAGTGTAAAATCGTAACAATAAAAACTTGTAACTCGCGCTTTATTTCCTTCTTAAATTTAATTACAAGCGAAATAACTTAATTTAGTCGCGCGCTTATTTTAACAAGTCAGCCCAATAAAAACGCGATTTTTATACAACTTACTGCTAGGGGAAAAAGTGTGTTAATAAAAAGAATATTTCCTATTTTATTTTCAAATAAAAATAAATAAAAATACTAACGAGGTTTCTTCTGATTTATTATTGTAAATCTGCGCGATTCACTTATCAATAGCTTGTACAACATTTGTAATAAAATAAAATAAATATCATTTACAAAAATATACAAAAATAATCTCTGCGAACATAAGTGCCATTAATCCAGTTCCTAAATAATTAACAAACGGGCAACCAGAGAGGAGCACTGCGCCCTTCAGTGTAAAGTTTATTAAGTAGATAAACTCCTTTGCTTTCGACCACGCAGCCAGCAGTTAAGACAAGGTAAGCGATTAAGCTCCTCTATCCCGCAGTCTTTTAAAAACCAAAAAATATTTAACAATACCAACAAGAAATATCCCAAACAAACACATGTCCGAGTAAACCTATTTAAGGTGACCGGACATAACAAATGGTGACAGCGACGGTGGGATATTTCTTGTCAAATAACTAATAAACACTAACAAATTTTTTTTTATTACTGCTTTTATACTAATTAATTACACTCGAAATGCTCTCTATCACAGGGAAACGCTAAATAATATTAGACAAAATACTTGTTTTAGATGAGCATAGAGTAAAGATTTTCGATCTGTTAACTTATTTATAAGTTGATAAATCAAAAATAAAATCTAATAACGCCTTTCTTATTTGAAATACATTGTTCAAAACGTTCTCTATCGCAGGGAAACGCTAGGTAACTAGACAAAATACTTGCTTTAGATGAACGTAGAACTAATATTTTCAATTCTTGATTTGTTTATAAATTAATTACTCGAAAACCAAATATTCGAAGCGCTCTCTATCACAGGGAAACGCAAGACAAAATACTTGTCTTAGATGAGCGCAGAACCAGTGTTTAAGATATTAATTTATTTATAAATCAATAATTTGGAAAAGGATGAATAAAGAAAAAGAAAGAATACTAAATAAATTGTTCAAAACGTTCTCTATCGCAGGGAAACGCTAGATAACTAGACAAAATACTTGCTTTAGATGAGCATAGAACATTTATTTCAATTCTTATTTATTTATACATAAATTAACAAACAAATCAATAAATCTAACATTAAGTAAAAGTAAATACTTTACTTTTTCCTGTTTCTATAACTAACATTTTTCTGAAGTAACAAACTCTACCTTACAAATAGCTAAAATAAAAACTCAGTCAATCAGCTTATCTAACGCAAGGCGTAAGATTAAACTAACGCTTATACATTTACTTTTAATTTTTCCTTTGCTACTTTTTTTTCTTATGTTAATATGAAGTGAACCATTTTTATTTTTTTTTGCAAATATAATTCTGCACTAAATAAGTTAAAAATTACTGTTTTTTTTTCGTTGTTTTTTTTTCTTTTTTTCATTTTTTTTTTTGTTTTCTGTTTCTCTTCTTTCTTTTTTTTTCTCTCTCTCTCTCTCTCTGACAGGGTTTACAGTTTTTGAGCCTCACAGCATAAAGCTCGTAAATTATTTTTTCATGCTTAACAGCATTTAAAAATTTCTGGTGGAGAGTAAAGAAAGAATTTTTTTTTAATCATAACGTTTTATTTCTTGAGGGTCTTGTAGGTCTTGAGCCTCACGGCATAAGACTTGCAATTCGCCGTTTGTGCTTAACAGCACGAAGGGCTCAACCTGAAGAAAATAAAAAAGGGAAGAAACATGTTGACCCTATATCTGAAAGTTTATTTTCAATTTTGGGCTTGTATCTATTGAGCCTCACGGCATATAGTGCTAGTTCTCTTTTATCGCTTAACAGCGGCAAAAGACTTGGAAAGAGAAAAGAGACAATTAGGTGTTGGAGCAACTTTTTCTAATAAATATTTTTTCTTTCTCCTCTTCTTTTTCTTTTCTTCCTCTCTTCAAATAATCATTTTTTTTTTCTTTTTGGTTTTGTTTTTTTTTTTTTTTCTGCTTTCCCTTTATTTCTCCAGTAAATGACAGATAATAAAAGGAGAGGCCTTGGCCCTAAGATAAGGCAAACAGCAGATAAGCTAAGTCTGCAAGGAGAGGCGAGAGCGCGGTTTATAGGGTGGGTCAAAGAAAACGACATTGATCTAGAGCCACAATTTCTACTACCGAGAAAAAAAATCGGCCCAAAAAGAGGTCTAGTCGTTAACCCATACGTAATCGACACGCCAGCTAAATATTTAATAACTCCCCCCCGGATACGACAACCGCAACAAGAGCGCGTTGTAATCGATTTGAGTCTCGAAGAACTACAACCCGCACCAGCTCCGCTATCGCCCTTGCAAGTTGAACAAGCCGGTCAACATATGCAGTCGGAAAATAATCTAATTACTATCGATTAAAAAAAAAATTTTCTTATATCGCGTTTCCTTTTCTTCTATAAGTAAGGAGCATTTTATTTAAAATTTCTTTTTCTTCTCCTTTTTCTCAAAATTTACCTAAGAAATCAATCTTTATTTATATAAATAACAATTTATAATAATAATTACACAAGCGATAGTCTATTTTTTTTTAAATAGCCTAGATTTTAAAATTCTTATAAAATGGCTACCGGAGGAATTTTCGACAAAGATTTGCCGCTCACCGAAGAGGAGTTGAGACTATACGCTAACAACTTAAAAGAACGCGAACAAAGAATTAAGGATTTAGAACAAGCGCTAGGGAATCGTGAGAAGAAAGTCCTAAGTGAGGCAGAACGGTTAAAGCAGGACGCGATGGACTCGTTAAATGTAGAAAAGGAACGCGTTCGAATGCTTGAAAAGGAACTCGAAAAAGAAAGAAAACGCCGCGAAAATCTTGAAATTACCATATCGGACACTGCCTCTAGTGTATCAAATTTTCCCTTAGCACAAACTAATAAAATAGATTTGGGATCTCAAAATAAAACGAATTTGAGGTTAAAGTCAATAGACGAAACCGAGGAGTCGACAGAGGACGTGATAACTCAATTAGCAAAAATGCGCCGTGACATAGATCGAATGCGTGCAACTCGCTCAACGTCCCCCGTACCGCAAGCACAGCAGACATTACCACCAGACCCAGCATCAAGACCTCATAATAACCTAGCAGAACCACAGAATTCCTGGACTGTGCCACCAAGCATTTACATAAAGGAGGCCTTGAACAGCATACCAAAATTTGACGGAACAAACTTAATACCTTTTGTCAGAGCATGCAAACGCGCAACTCAAATAGTTCCTCAGCACCTTGAGAGAGAGTTAATAAAGTTAGTGAAAAATAAACTCGAAGACAAAGCGTATATCGCGTTCGAGCACAATAATTTCGGAACATTGGACGAATTCGTCGATGGACTAAAATCCGTTTTTGCCCCACAGAAACTCTAAACAATCTAAGAGGTAAACTTGATCAAATTTATAAGGGAAGAAACGAGTCACTGCTTAATTTTATTACACGAATCGTTGACCTTAAAGAAGCTATTATCGATCGAAAACGTTTCGATATCAGCAATGAATTAACTCGTGACGAACTTTCTGAAATCGAAGGAGATATAATCGAAGGATTTCGAGACGGCTTACCGCCGGAATTTAGGCAAAGGCTTAAAAACCCAGCAAACTTAACTCTGAACGAAGTATTCGACGACGCAATCGCGGTAGATAAGCAGATTGATAGGGACAACTTGAAGCATGGATATAAGATCAACGAAAGAAATAAAAATCTTTATAAAAACAGACGAGATATGAACGAAGCAACAGCTGCAAAACCGGATGTGCCACGAGCAACCACATCTAATCAGGGGAGATACAACCAGACTAACAACCAATCAAGTGACAGAAACAAAAGTCATAATAACAATTACCAGATAAAAATATGTGCCTATTGCAAAAACAGAGGTCATGTAAAGGAAGAGTGCCGTAAATTAAAATGGGTCAAAGAGAATCAACAAAAAAATGAGACGAACGCTCCAGCGAAGGGCGCTCCTGGAGTGGCAACCGAGAAAACGCGTCCAGTGAACGCGATTGTAACAGAACTTACATCTACACCGTCAACTTAGAAGAAACAACGCCAATCGTCATCGTGGAATCCCCACAATTTCTACATAATTTTGTTGAAGCTATGGTTGATTCAGGTGCGCAGCCCAATATAGCCAAAATAGGCATTTTTAACGGAGACGTAATGGTTAACGAATCAAACCGACCATTGTTAAAAGGAATATCGGGAACCGATATACCTTCGATTGGTACATGCGTCATTGACATATATGGATCCCCAACAGAGGTCATTATAGTCGCCAATGATTGTCCGATGAAAACAGAAGCAATTATAGGTTCAAACTTCTGTGAGCAGCACGGTGCAAGCCTCGATTTCTATCGAAAGGCACTAATTTTCGAGGACAAAACCTTGCCTTTCGTAAATTTGAAAGACGTTAAAAGAATACCTGCTCTAGCAACCGCAACTGTACGTTTCCCGTTGAATAACCCAGAAGATGAATATGGCTATATTAGGAAAATAAAATTTAACGAAAAAGGCATAGTGGCAGGAAACATCATGGCAATCAACGACCAAGGCTACGTTGACATAGAGGTATTCAATACCAATATCTTAGATATCGACCTAAAAATAACACCGCTAACTCTAGAACCAACACAGAAATATTATCAGCATCGTAACGAGAAAATTTTTATAGACAAAGATAGCACTCTCTTCATGGATATAGAAGATATAAAAGAAGTTAACGTCACGAACCAAGCGCCTTCTCTTATTTCTATGCAGGCCAATGTAGATGATACGAGGTCAGCCGATGAACTAATCAATGACTTAATTACTTTCGAATATGGTGAAGAATACGATCGAGTCTTTCAGAGACGCTACTCAGACAGTACTATTTGCTCATCTTCCGAAGAAGACCTTCAAATTCAAGAAAATATAATTCCTAAATCTAAGGTTCCTGTGCAGATGTTACCTAATTCTGCAACGTCATGCGTTGAGTCCGAAAATGCTTCGCGCGACACGGTAGACGATGACGCTCCGAACTCTATCGCAAATTTAATCGAATCCCCCGGCCGAAATCCAAAACCATCGTACGCAAAGCCCGAAAACGCCCCGCGCAACACGGTAAGCGACGATGACAATGTGCGACATAGCACCTACAAGACTTATGCTAAGTCCGAAAAAGCTCCGCGCAACACGGTAAGCACAAGTCTAACAAAAGGGGAAATTGAAATATCAGATAACGAAAGCACAGAAACCACTGAAGAAGATATAATAATTCGAGATTTCCTTCCAGGTGCAAATTTGCTGGACTATATCGAAATAAATCAGGTGAATCAACCAATAGAAACTTATGTAAATTACTCTGATATAGAAGCATGCATCAACAGAACTATCTTAGACATAAATACTGTCACTGAATTCTACGTCAAGCCATATAAAAAGGATAATCGAAGTTCAAAACACAAAAATTTTGAGCGAATATACAATGCTAATGTCAAAAACAGAACAGAATGTATATTAAACGACATACCTAAAAACCATATAGCGGAAGAAAACGAAGCAAGGCTGCAGAAGCTCATTGAAAAAACTGCTGATGTTTTTCATTTGAAAGGAGAACCCCTTTCTGCCACTAACATAATCGAACATAAAATCGAAACCTACGACGAAGAACCAGTGAACGTAAGACAGTATCCAATACCTCAAAAATTGCAAGAAGTTGTTTACGAGCAAATAAGTAAATTGTTAGAATCAGATATAGTCGAAAGAAGTGAATCGCCTTTTAACAGTCCTCTCTGGGTTGTCAAAAAGAAAGACGATATTGAAGGGAAGCCACAGTGGAGAGTTGTAGTCGATTTCCGAAAATTAAATGAAAAAATCAAGCCATATCCACATCCAATCCCATATATTACGCATTTAGTCGAGCAGCTCGGCGGGGCTCGCTATTTTATCGTCGTGGATATGTATTCAGGTTTCCATCAGGTGATGATTAGAGAAGAAGACCGAGAGAAAACAGCCTTTTCTACTCCTTATGGTCACTTTCACTTCAAAAGAATGCCTTTCGGAATTCGAACAGCGGCAAGTACTTTTCAAGAATTAACCAATAAAATATTAGGGCATAAACCGTTAGATCTAAGCTCGAAAGGAAAAGGAAAGCTAGGATATATTGATGACGTCATACTATTTGCGGAAAATCTAAACGATCTAGACGAATTATTTCTGGAATTCACAGAGACTTTAAGGAAATCTAACCTAAAATTAAATCCCTTAAAGTGCCAATTTTACGAAACATCAGTGACATTTCTTGGTCACGAGATTAGTCATAAAGGCATGAGACCAGACCCAAATAAGACCCAAGCTGTCGAAAAATTCCCTCGTCCACGAAATGTCAAGGGAATACGCCAATTTCTTGGTCTGTGCGGATATTATCGACGTTTCATCCCAAATTTTGCAACGATCGCAAAGCCATTGACAAACCTTTTGAAGAAAGCAGTAGCTTTCAATTGGTCAGATGAACAGGAAATAGCTTTTGAGACGCTCAAAAACTGCCTAATTAATGAACCAATTTTGCAACATCCAAACTTCGAAGAGGAATTCTTCGTAACAACAGACGCCTCAGACTACGCAGTCGGTGGTGTCCTATCTCAAAAGAAGGAAAATTCAGATTTACCTGTAGCTTACGCAAGCCGATTGCTTACAAAAACCGAGATGAATTATAGCACTATCAAAAAGGAACTACACGCAATGCGATTTTGCGGCGATCAATTCGACTATTGTCTGATTGGCCGACATTTCACCTTTATAACTGACCACCAACCTCTCGTTTGGCTGCACAAAATAAAGGACTGTACATCTAAATTAAAAAAATGGTATTTTGAATCAAGAGACAAATTTGACTTTACAATCAGATATTTTCCAGGAAAAATTAATTTCGTCGCCGACGCGCTATCACGTAACCCTCCGGATAACGAAGTGCAAAATATACGCGAATCGGAAACTAAAGAAATCGTTAAGATAACTTCCGAGGAAAATACGTGTAAACCGGTCTATAAAATAAACGCTTTAGAGTCAATCGCAACCGAGACACTGTTTAAAAAGAATGACTTCCTAGCAGTAAGAAACAGTAAGGACAGTTTTTATTTATGCCAAAGCAAACAGTACATTAAATCAAATAATAAAGTAATATCTATACGATGGTTAACGCGTCAAGACGGAGACGAACATATATATTCTTTTGACTATGACGATAAGATACCCTTCGACAGCATACTAACAAGCGTAAAATTGACTAAAATCGAGCAAGACAGATATCAACTGCCAGCCGACGAACTGTCACGGACGCTAGACATCCTTAAGGAATCTTTAGAAGCCACAGCAAATAAACCACCCGAAGACGCTCACGTGACTGACGATGCTATGAATGAAAATATAAATATTTCCGAGGATCATCAATCGCTCAGGGACGAATTACATTCAAATCCGTCCAGGGCGAATGAAGCTCCTCTATCTGTTGAGTATGAGATAGGTCGAGACGAATCAAATCGACCTCGACCATCACGAAATATAATCGAAACGAGAGATAACTTTCTCATGACAAAAGACAATCTGACCTATTTCATAACACAAAAAAATCAACCTCTCGACTCAGGAGCACTTTTTCTGCAACAAGAACAAAGACTTCCGCCCCTGCAAGATATTGTCCTTGCAAGAGCAAAAGTCATTGAAAATGACAAAAAGATTCTGATAGCTTTGCCAGTTAAAGAAAATCTGCATATACAAACAGATAGAGAAATTTTCAAGGATGCTATTTTTTCACTGCTAGACGTATGCCAAACAACATCTCTGTTATCCTTGAGAATTTCAAAAACAGAACAGATAGACGATATCACGTGGAGTGAAATTGTCGATCTGTTGAAGGATATATTTTCAGATTCTCAAACTAAGATAATAATCTGTAAAAACTTGATACAAATACCAGAAGTAGATCTGCGTGAACAAATTATACGCGAAATTCACGAATCACCAACAAACGGTCATAAAGGTATAACAAAGACATATAACCGAGTTAGACAACACTATTTTTGGCCAAATATGAAAGCGGGAATCCAAAATTTTGTCAACGCTTGTCGCACTTGTCAACTAAATAAACTAGTTAGAAATAAGGTTAGGCAACCTATGGTGTTAACAGACACACCGGGTTCTAGCTTCGAAAAAATTTCGTTAGATATCGTAGGTCCATTGGACAGGACCAGAAATGGGAACATGTACATTTTGACGATGCAAGATTTGCTAACAAAATTTTGTATAGCTGTCCCTTTAGATTCCACTACGTCAACGGCAATTGCCGATGCTTTTCTAAAACGATTTGTTTTTATTCATGGGTCACCAAGGATAGTCCTGACGGATCAAGGTGCAAATTTTATCAGTTCATTAATGAAAAACGTCGCGAAAATGTATAAAATTAAAACATGTACTACCACCGCATTTCACCCTCAATCCAATGGATCTATTGAGCGAATGCATCACTCGTTAAAGGAATGGTTAATGAACTATGTATCAAATATACGACAATGGGATGAATGGTGTGAATGTGCGACATTTTCCTACAATACCAGCGTTCATGAAGGGACGAAGCTCACCCCATACGAATGCGTATATGGGAAGATAGCTCGCGTTCCATCAGCGAGGGCGGTATTGGGGGAAAATACTACCGATACTTATTATGACTATTTGACTAGATTAAGATCAAAATTGTTAGAAATACACGAATTAGCTAAAGAAAATCTAAATAACGCAAAAAGACGTTCCAAGGAATATTACGATAGGAAGTTAAACCCGTGTAATTTTAAGGTTAATGATCACGTAATGCTATTGATAGAACCTAGAAAAGGAAAGTTTCAACCGCAGTATACCGGGCCACATAGAATTCTTGAGATATTAGAAAATGGTAGAAATATTAAAATTTCTTTTAAAAATACTACGAAAATTGTACACCCAAATAAATTGCGCTTAACGAAACTAAGATCTGAAAGCTCGATCGATAATGATCAGAACTCTACATTTGACTAAAGATTTCTTAAAGTGAATACGCATAACGATAATTAACGTAAATCTGCGTATTATTTATTTTTTATCATTCGATTTCTTTGCTTTGTGATACGTGTGCATATCCAAATTTTTCTTTTCTTTGGATGTAATAACGAATAAAGAAACTTAAGCAAGTTGGTGAATTCACTTTACCTAATCACGCATCTTTAAAAATTTATCTTAGTAATTGGGTAAAAATGCTTATAACCTCAATCAACTGTAACTACGCAACATAATAACCATACCTGTATCAGCATAATGAGTCTACGAATAATCTTAAGTTATTTTTTTTTTGTTATAGGAGGATGAACTGCAAATTAATGTTCTTTTTGTACACTTATATTCGAGTCGCCGTCACTTTTACGACATATGAATGCGGATCTGCCACCCCCAACATAACGACTATAGCACTTACAGAAGTCGGAGACTGCGTGCTATCCGACGCAGCACCTGCTGAAGAAGAAATATACCTCCAGCTGCTACAACATACTCAATATTTCAAGGTCCGAGCTTACCAATGTAGAATAAAGGTAGAGCAGGAAATTACGTATTGCGGTATGCATTCGCACAACTCAAAAGTAAAAGGAGGCTCTACCACATTCATGGAGTTGTCAACGAGAGAAGCATGCGAAGATCTCGTTAGATATGGCCAATATAAATATGGACGCTCCGTAATAAATAATCTATTGGTGAACGCGACCAATAGAAGGACTGTCACAGTCGCCGGAAGATTGGATGCAAACGGATATTGTGAGGGTACAACTTACAATGATAATGGATATGAATACGAAAAGGTAGTCGTAACTGCGAAGCTGGAGATCAAAGCAACAGACTACGAGGTCACCGTAGATAAAAAAAAGAATATGGTGATCCTAAGCACTGGAACTCGATGCAGCTACACCAGCGGTAGATGCATTGATGAGGAAGAAAGCTGCATTTTCTGGACTCCAGTAATGGGATCCACATGTAAGTTCGATGAATTCACCATCCTATATGAAGGTATAGGGACACGTATGGTTGATAACAATTCGAACGCTCCTGTTATCTACTTTGGTAATTCAACTGGGAAGATAAATTTTGGTCTAACCAAAACTGGAGAAGAAATGCTATGCGGATATAAATTAATTAAAACGGATCAAACAGAACTATTCATTTTGGAAACCACAAGAGGCAAATCATTCACCACCCGAAAAAGCTTGGAAGTACCAGATATCATCCTTACTACATATTTTAACGCAAAAATAATGAATCTCGGAAGACATCTCGATAAACAACTAGGATCACTATATCGTGACATAGTCCTGCACCGATGTATATTGGAGAAGCAAATCATAGAAAATGCTCTACCTCTGGCGTTCTCAAATCCAGACCTTTTGCCATGAAAGTTATGAAGAAGCAAGGTTATTTAGCCATAGCAGCAGGAGAAGTCGCCCACATAATTCAATGTGTACCACGATCCTGCAAAATAAGAAAAACAGAACAATGCTACTACGAAGTACCAGTGACTTGCGATGACGAAGCGTACTTCGCCAAACCTATCAGCAAGGTGCTAGCACAAATAGGAACGATTAGAGATTGCAACACACTTATACCAAGTATCTTCAAAATCAGCGAGAAATGGTTTAAGATTCACCTTACAGCAACGGAGGTAAACCTACCACAAACCCTAAAACCATTTGTCCAACCGACCTGGAAACACGCCAGCATCTCAGAAGTCTTGGAAAATGAAATATACACACCGGAAGACCTGCAAAATCTACGCGAACATTCGATCTTTCCAGCCGAAAAGCCTGCAATGCTAGAAGCAATAGCGAGACGGCTTAACGACAGAGAAGCAAGGACGCGCTCTGTAAAGTTTAACAACCTGTTGACGCCAGAAGAAATGGAAACAATGATGGAATCCACACTTAACAAAATGTGGAATGGGTTTCAAAAATTTGGCCAAATCTCGGCAGGAATATTAATGATTATTCTGTTATGCCAAGTAATCAAACTAATCTTCGACACCATAATCCGCGGATACACTCTATACACGGTATATGGATGGAGTACAAGACTCCTGGGAGCCATTTTCGGCTCGATAACACATTTGCTTACGAGCCTGGCTAAGCCCGAACGTACAGAGAAGGATAAAACATCAGAACACGGAACAGCCACTGGGTCAACGGAATCATTGAATCCGCCAAGAAGTGGACTCAGCAGATCTAACTCTATGCCACCATCAAGAAAAACCATCCGAGACATCGAGCTCAAACTGTTGGGAACCCCAAAGCAAAACAATTAAAATCTTATTGCTTTGTTTTCACGGTGGGGGTGTTACATCCGCATAATCACGGATGTACGAAAAATCATTTTTCATCTTAATTTTTTTTTGTAAATTGTTATACATATAAATGTGCGTACGTATATATAATTATATATACGCATATACATTATGCATGCATATAAACATATTTATTTGCAGTTCTCTCCCTAAATAACATTAATAAATACATATAAGTAGATAAATAAATGAATCTTTTAGTAATAAGGAATATACTGTATTAAAAAATAAATTTAATTTCTTGTAATAGTCTTAAGAGAAAAGCAGTAAGTTCGCGCGCCGTATACGCTACCTCAGCATTTTTAGGCGTGATAAGAAGATATCTTCTGTCACCGAATGTGAGATTCTAAAGAGTTTCTCACGGCCGAACTGACCAATGGGACTCTATTAAATTTTGACAAACTTGCATTTTATTTCTAGATTTGTACCTTTCTTGCAGAGAAAAATAATTTTAATAAGTCAGTCCGCAGTTAGACCTCGCAAGGGTAACACCTTTTTCGACTTGCACATAAATCAAGTGTAAAATCGTAACAATAAAAACTTGTAACTCGCGCTTTATTTCCTTCTTAAATTTAATTACAAGCGAAATAACTTAATTTAGTCGCGCGCTTATTTTAACAAGTCAGCCCAATAAAAACGCGATTTTTATACAACTTACTGCTAGGGGAAAAAGTGTGTTAATAAAAAGAATATTTCCTATTTTATTTTCAAATAAAAATAAATAAAAATACTAACGAGGTTTCTTCCGATTTATTATTGTAAATCTGCGCGATTCACTTATCAATAGCTTGTACAACATTTGTAATAAAATAAAATAAATATCATTTACAAAAATATACAAAAATAATCTATTTTATCTTGTATTTCTCCAATGTGTTTTGCAATAAAAGTATTGAAATTCTGACTACAAGGACTAATCCAACAGATGATAATTTTCATTCATACCGCTTATGTATGAACTTCTAAGATATCCGCAGGCACCAAAACCACATTCAGATACATCGCTAGAGCCACGTGTTTATATTTCAATCGATCTTTCTTATAGACATATTTTTACATATACGACAAAACATATAAGGTAGTGGAACCAATTATTGATTATTTAAGGAAAAGCTTGAAAAAAAATACAAATAATTTAATTTTTAATAAATAAAATTATATAAAACCTATTTTGTTAGAAAATATAATACTTATTTATCGCGAAAATAATTAATTTTATTCATTTTATGTAATAAATATTTTTTAATTTCTATTCAGCATTTTAGGTTAGGAACCAATTATTAATCAAGGGAAGAACCATTTATTGATAACATTAAATTCTGGAAACTAGGATGCATAAATTCATTTATTTTTTAAAATAACTTTATCTTATAAAGTTAAATCTTGTACAGATATTAAATTTTATATTAAATAATAATAATTGAAACTAAAATTGCAGCCTTAAACAACATATTTAAATATAATTTAAGTATGTATACATTCATGAATACAAGGGAAACGATTCATTATTAAAATACTCAAAAATAGTGCATAGTTACTGCTTAAAACTATAAAATTTGTAATAAATTACATTTTTTTTAATCAGTCTACTTTTTCTTTTTTAATTATTTTTTTAGGCTTCATATTCTTTAATTTATCTCTAATTATTTTTTCTTCTGAAATCAAAGTTTTATTTTGTTTTACCAGTTGACTTTTACATGACAAATTTTCAACCATCTCTAAATCTAATTGTTTAGTCTGAGCTTCTAATAATGATCGTTTTTCTTCTGATGAGTTTCCAAACGTAAATATCCTTTACTTTTTGTGTATAATGTTTTGCTAGCTTGTCTTACTTTAACTCCTCTCCTAACCTCATTTACAGCTTTTTCCATATCGGAATCATTGTTTTTCTTTGTACTGTTTTTTTCTAGAAAAAAACCAATGAAATAATAAATATAACTAATTTAACTTTATAAATATTTTATTTCTTTTAAAATAACTTGAAAAAATCATTAGAGATTCGATTATCAATAATAGGTTCCCTGTATAATTTAAGTAACCAATTGATAATCATTAAAATAAATAAGGCTTAGTTGTATAAATAAATTCGTACCTCTTTTAATTTTGCCATTTTAATGCTTTAATTTATGTATAAAGAATCCCTTTAATGAAAATATCACTCAAAAGCAAAGAAAAAATGCATTAAGTCCACTCACTGTTCTTCCGCCATTGCTTAAGCTGTTGCCCATGCAAACACATGAAACGTAACAGACGATTTTCATGAATTTTTTTTTCAAATTTGACAAACTGAGTGAGCATAAAAACTTTTGAAATAAGTTTATCAATGCTTTATTTATTAAATATAATTTCTTTTTAATAAAAATAAATCTTAAAACTATTTTAAAATAAATTTTTTTTAAAAATTATCATTATTTGGTCCCCGATCAGTGATTGGTTCCACTACCTTACAAGCGCCAAAAATCTTGTAGACAAATTTATGCCTTTAAAATTACGATACCGAACAGACCTAATGAGTCAATCAGTTGTGATATTTCTACAAATATACTGCGTTTTGTATTAAAGCCTTGAATATTAATTTTTTTTTTAATCGTAAATACAAAAACCTTTAATTTGTGAAAGCCCTGATAAAAGTTATACGATTTTCTTAACTAAGCAAATTTGTCTGCTGTAAACATACATTCTATATTTAATTTGTTGCGGCACTCATGGAAATTGCAATTTTGAGATTTATTTTTGTATTGATTCACATGAAGCATATCATCAGTAGTAAATTAATTTAAGCCGTATGATAAATATTAAATGTGACACACTGAAAGAAATTTCGTCTTTGGGTATCTCGATATTTAGAGTCTATTGATTTCATGAAAGAAACAACATTTCATAACTCTACATTTCGTATTATTTCAATTCGTACAAGCGTATAAATAAACTCTAAGAATCCTCGAATACATGCAAAACGAAACTGAACTTGATTTTACTCGAAATTCGTAAATATGGAATTCGATGAGTCCTCGCAATAGCGCAAGCGCACGGCCGAGCTAACTTAACTCGGCTCTCGGCGTCTGAGACCCCGAGAGCCGAGATTCTCGATTTCTGCAATACCTTTGAATAAGAGACTCCGACGCTAGCGAATCAATTTAACACAATTATTGAAAAGTTTTTATCCCTTAAGTCATCGACATCTCCAAAGGCAAAATTTTTTTCAGTGCATGTTTAAATTTTTTTAATTTCATTAAATATCACTGATTTCTCGTTGTACCACATGTAAACATTAGGTAACAAAAGTACATTGCGGATCCAACGAGTCTTTTGGTCAAAAATTTCGAATTGGCGATGTGGTTGGCTGTTTCATTGATGCGACGGATAGAACCATCAGTAAGAATTATATAAAAGGAGTATTTACTTTGTAAAAATAAGTTTATGTAAAAATAGTAACTATTTATGTGTGTCTTACATATGAATTATATTGAAATTTATTTTGGATTTTTTTTTTGGATTTTCTTGAATGTAAAATGAGTTACTAATTGTTAATAATTGTCGACATAATTTTAATTAAGATTGATATTTTAATCAAATTCTTATGTTCCCAAATATGAATCTAATAACTAGTTATAGAACATTTGTGTTTCCTTTCATTTTAAATATTTATTTATCTCACACCTTTATAAAAATTAAAGAATAATATAACAAAATTATAGTCAAATACATAAAAAATACATTATTCTTCTACATATATCTATCGAAAACAATATTTCTTTGAGATCGTGCTGCAAATAACAATGCTGCATATTTTATCACAGACGTAAAAGAATAAATTCACATGCATCGAGTTTAACGTTACAGTTATTTCATACTTAGAGATAGTTCATTTTTATATTTTAGAAAACAATAACCATAGATAATTGAAGTAATCTAAAAAAAATCATTGACCCAACTGACATATTGAATATTACAACAAAAGAGTAATAATATGCAATTGTAATGATCAAGACGGTGTTTAGAATAGAAATTTCTGAGAATATGAAATGTATCAAAGGATAGTGGACTCCTTCCCCATAAAAAAACAACATACTTTTAATTCTCACAAGGAGACCATCTGAGATCTTGGGTCACAGATCTTCATGAAATTTTAATACATTATTTTGAATACAGAAATAGAATTAAGTAAGCCAAAATTGTAGATCAAACCAATTAAAAAATGGCATTAAAAAAGTTACTAGATTTACAAACGCTTATAGTTCCTTGAAATCTATAGTTAAAAGCTTAAACTTTTTTTTCAATGGAAGTTGAGCTTGAATTCTTCCGCAATATCACCTCCAGCATCTTATAATATTATCTTTCCCAAACTTGAAGAATTATAAAAATTTGACCTAAAGGGTCTATTCGATTAAGATGGTGCAAATTGGCCCTTGGCAATTAAAAAATAAAAAACACCCTATTATTTTACATCAAATAGTACTCGTACAAAAAAATTTTTAGTACTCTTAATTTAACTATAACCTCAAAAAATATAAGAACATATGTTTTCGTTTTACTATATTTTTACTATATCTCCGGTTCAGTAAACGTAAATTGATGTGTTTTTTTAATTATAGGTTTTTGAAAACCCTACGAAATGGAATTTCCTTGAGAAAATTTTGGCGCAAAATTCGAATGTTATAAGCGTTTGAAATATTTAATATTGTTTTTTTACTGGAACAACAGAGATGACAAAATAAATATGTTATTTTTTTATCAAAAAATTATCACCATATTATTCAACAAATTATAAATCAAAAAAAAAAAGCCTAAACAATTTTAAAAATATACTTGGAAGGTGAAATAATATCAAACAATTATTATCACCCATATTTAATTTCATTTGATATAAATAAAAACTGGAAGAAATTATTAAAATACAATAAAATACAATGAATGAAATATAATAAAATATAGAATATAATATAATTTAGAGACATTCCAATACTTTTTTTGAAAAGTGTCAGCGGGGAGTCACCTGAATTTTCTCTTGACCATAGCATCTTTTTGAACTATAAAACTTTGAAACCTGTGCAAAATTTTAACCTCCCAGACCCAATGGATGTCGAGATATGGCCATAAAGTCTAAACAAATTACAAAAATGTGTTTAAAAAAAAAAAAAATAAACAAATTATCGTATTTCTTAGCTCATTTTGAGCAAAAAAAGTTCTCATGAACATATTGATAAAATGCACTAAATCGGCAGAAAAAAAAATTGCAAAGTTTGAAGAAACGCGATTTTTCAAAACTTTGACAGCTTATAGCTCAGCTTCTATTGCTTTAATTTTAACTCACAATAGCTTAAATTGTTCGTGAAAATGTAAACTTAAAGATTACAGTAATTAGTGACCGTATTTATAATGATTTCATTACTAATTGATCTCCCAAAAAAGTACTGTTTACAGCTTACCTATATACACTTAGCAGAAAGGATATTTTTTCGAATGTTAACCTCAAATAGCAACATCGCATATTTTACCACAGACATAAAACAATTCTAAATCATGGAATAAATTTTGCATCATCGTTACTTATTAGTTAATAAAATAACTTGTAACGTTCCTTCCTATTTTTTAATTTAATTATTTTAGTTCAATCATTATTTTATTAATTGAGAGCGCAGCTGTCTCTTTACAAATAATAATTCGTTTTAGAGAATCGTTACAAGCTAGCGTGCCATGCCTAGCTTGTACAGACTCTTTGTGTTTTTATTGTTTGTTAAAAGTCGTTTATAGCTAGGGCGTCTTGCCTAGCTACTGCGGACTTATACTTAATGATTTATTAGTAATTTTAGATTATTAGGTGAAAAGCCCGTTATTGTTAAGAACCAAATGCCTTAATATTCGGGGCTTAGCACAAGGTTAATAGGAAAGGAATGTTGCTTGCTTAGATAAGCTCTTTATTTCAAACATACAAAATTATCAGTAAACGATTACAATAAGGCACGTTAACACGTGTAAAGTCTGCTTTGCTTAAGACAATGCGTTGGCCTATCGCTCGTTGCTGCCTTAAGCAAAGTATGACTATCCCGTGAGAGAGCCGATCCAAGAGTCACGAGAGTCACAAGCTCTTCGCACTGCATACATCAACTCTCCCAGGTCTCTCTCCCACTCTTCTATCTTAGTAGAAGAGAGGGAAAGCCGCCGTATACTTTCAGCGGTACTTACACATGCAAGTGCGTGTACATACATACGCGCGCTTGCATGTTCAACCACTTTGGTCTTTTTGGGTGTTCGCGCGCGCATCCTCCAGTATCGTACGGTTTCAGGGCCGTACATACTCGGGCGCTCACAAACTGTAGTAAACAAAAAATATTATTTTCTTTTTTCATGATCTGAATTATAATTTTATGAAATAAAATGTTTATTTCTCAGTTCAATAATCATATAGAATTTAATATTGTTAATTTAAATTATCTTTGTAATGAAGTTTTAGTTGTTATCATTTGAATTTTGCATAAATAACCTATATGAAAAAACAAAATAATGATGATGCGAAACTCAATGCATGATTTGAAGTTTTCTTACGTCTGTGGTAATATATGCAGCGCTGTCATTTGAGGTACACATTCGGAAAAATATCCTTTCCACCAAGTGTACAGTCTCTGGCATCGCGCGGTCGCGCGTAAACGGTACTTTTTTGGGCGATTAATGGGTAATGTAATCGTTAGAAATACGGTCACTAATTACTGTAATCTTTAAGTTTACATTTAACAAACAATTTAAGCTATTGTGAGTTAAATTTAAAGCAGTGGAAGCTGAACTATAAGTTGTTAAAGTTTTGAAAAATCGGGTTTCTTCAAACTTTGCAATTTTTTTTTTCTGCTGATTTTGTGCATTTAGCAATATGTTCATGAGAAACTTTTTTGCTCAAAATGAGCTAAAAAATACGATAATTTTTTTTTTTTTTTAACGCATTTTTGTAATTTGTTCGGACTTTGTATGGCCATATCTCGACATCCATTGGGTCTGGAAGGTTAAAATTTTGCACAGGTTTCAAAGTCTTATAGTTCAAAAAGATGCTATGGTCAAAAGAGAATTCAGGTGACTACCCGCTGATACTTTTCAAAAAAAGTATTGGAATAGCTCTAAATTATAATATATTCTACATTTTATTGTATTTTATTGTATTTTAATAATTTCTTCCAGTTTTTATTTATATCAAATGAAATTAAATATGGGTGATAATAATTGTTTGATATTATTTCACCTTCCAAGTATATTTTTAAAATTGTTTAGGCAATATGTTCATGAAAACATTTTTTGCTTAAAATGAGCTAAAAAATACGATAATTTTTTTTTTAAACGCATTTTTGTAATTTGTTTAGACTTTGTATGGTCATATTATAAAAATTGTTATTAATTATTAAATGCGCCATTTTCAGATTTTTTACCTGAAAAATTAGGATTTAGCAGGTCAAAATACATAAAAAAAACCTGGGTAAAATTGAGGATCTCGATCGGCCAGGACTTATGTAGTTTGCCCCTCGACTATTAATTTTATTAGGCAGTTTGAAAAAAAAAACAAAGTAAAAGTATGATTTTTGCGGAATTTTAGAGCGTACAAAACCAAAACTTTGGTTAAAGGCACAAAACACCTTTTTCACCTGCAAGTAAAAAAGTTTGTGAGCGCCCTGTAATATTATAGACATTTAATCGCTAAATTTAAAATACATAATATAAAAAAAAACTTTGGTGGTTTCCACGTATACATTTTTTACATGTTTTTACGACTCCCCCATACCTTTATTTATCTTTTCCATTCCAATTACCCTCCTACCCACCCCATTTTGCATTCACCCGGGGTGATGCCCGTGAAGAAGGAAAAACCCTGTAGCCAAACCTAGTGGAATAAATGCTTAGGGAAAACCTTCTCCGGAATGGGTCGGTGTATATAGCGAATTCGGTATTAGGTAACCCTTGTACAAGAGTACCTACACTGTATTTGCCACACCTCCTACTCACATTGTCAAGTGGCCAGCACGCTTAAGCGACCGTCACACAAAGCAAGTCAGAACCGGCCGCACGGGGCACTTGAGCGGTCACCCATCCAATACTAACCGTGGCCGATGCTGCTTAACTTTGCAGATCGCCTGGCACGCGCCGAACTACTCGACCAATGCGTCGGTTTAATATACATAATATATTTACATGCAATAAATAGCGTAATCAAATAATAATCTATTAATAAAAATTAAGGGCATGCATACGCTCTACTACACCGGCCGGTATAGCAGAGCGTAGGCCGAATTTCTAGAATCGAAGAATTAACTTTGTAAAAAAACTAATCATCAGAATGAATTTTCCTTTTGTAGGTCACTCTATTTTGAGATAATAAAGGGCGGAAAATAGAGAAACCTCAGGAATTTCGAAAAAAAATTATTTTTCTCAAAATAATATGAAAATAATTAGAAAGTTTAATATTGTCAGATTGGCAACACCTGACTGACACGATGGCGTTTTTCTTATGCTGTGGCGCGAACTTCGAAATTTGAAATATATTGTATATTATCATTGAATATTATGTTTTATTTTTTTTTTGGCATAAATAAAATTGTATATGTGTGAGGTATATAGTGAACAAAATAGAAAGAAAAAGACAATACAAACGTGTGCGTACGAGTATAAGACACGCACACACATGAAGTCTTTGCTATTCTGTTGCTTTTTTTTACAGTAAGGCCCTTCTTACAGTAAACAATAAAAGAAGGGCTTTCTTACATTGTTTACTCTACCTGACACGTATAAAACAGAAAGTAGAATATTTTACATTCTTTTTTTTCTAATGAAAAATCATAAAAATTTCCTACATACAGAAATAATGTATTCTAAACATTTACAATGCATACAATAATAGCTAATTCATTTTTGAATATATCATCACTCACCTATACACAAGATGTTAGAAAAAGAAAAAGAAAGCAACAGAATAGCTGAAAACGCGACTTCATGTGTATGCGTGTCTTATACCCGTACGCACACGTTTGTATTCTTTTTTCCTTTCTATTTTATTCGCTATACCTCACACATATACAACAAAAATAATTTATTCACGCCAAAAAAAATAAAACATCATTGCTTTCATCATAGAAGAATAAAGAATGATTGAGTTATCATTTGCATAAAATGACAATATTCAATATATTTCTAATTTTGAAGTTCGCGTCACAGTGTAAGAAAAACGCCATCGCGTCAGAGTCAGGTGTTGCCAACCTGACAACATTACACTTTCTAGTATGATAATTATTTTCATATTATTTTGAGAAAAATAATTTTTTTCCGAATTCCTGAGGTTTTTCTATTTTCCGCCCTTTATTATCTCAAAATAGAGTGACCTACAAAAGGAAAATTCATTCTGATGATTAGTTTTTTTACAAAGTTAATTCTTCGATTTTAGAAATCCGGCCTACGCTCTGCTATACTATTATCTCTATTTTCGAAAAATTCACTATTTTTCTGAGATTTTTCTATTTTCCGCCCTTTATTATCTCACAATAGAGTCAACTGTAAAAGGAAAATTCATTCTGATGATTAGTTTTTTTACAAAGTTAATTCTTCGATTCTAGAAATTCGGCCTACGCTCTGCTATATCGGCCGCTATAGTAGAGCGTATGCATGCCCTTAATATAGTTTACTAGTTAAAAATTAAAGTTAGTAAAATCTAAAAGAATCATAAAAGAATGAAAACATAAGTGCGAAAAGTACATACGCTCCTGAAACGCACACACACTCAAAGTTATACATGTGTGTATATCATACATTGAAAGCGCGCTTAGGCCTCATATTGGCTCAGCGCGTATACCAAAGGCAGGGCCACGCACACAAACGCCGGCGGTGCCAAGCTACTAGAGGAGAGGAGACTGGAGTCCAGCGCCTATAAAAGCAGGCAAGCAGAGAGAAAGGCTTTCTTCTGCTTCGCCTCAGCTCAACTCAATTTGCTTTTGCCATTCGAGACACGTCAAGCATCGAAGAATCACCAACATCGTTAATGATTCTTCCATGCTCACGCGTTCACCAACTTTACTTTGTATTATCAATTTATAAGATTTAAATAAAGAGTTGCGGCGAGCAACACCTTACCTTATCCTATCCTAAAGGGTAAAGCCCCGCATACTGAGGCACTTGGTCTTCAGTAACAACGGGCATTACCCATAACAATACTAATCCTTTACTAATCCTTGAAGTAAACGACATATCGATCTGTCTGGATAACGGCCCTACACTACAAAGCTTGAATAAAGCGACAAGAAAGACTCAATAGAGTTGATTAAAAGTGCGACCTACTAGCCATCAGTTAGTAGGACGTCACAAGTTATGCATTAATTAGATTTGACTTAATTCTTTAAAAATGAAAACAGTATTTAAGAGCATGACGAAGCTGTCCGCCTTCTAATAATATTTCCAATCTTAACTTATGAATAAACGATGCGTTTAATTGAGTTTTTTTGCTATAAAGAAAAAATTTGTAAGATTAAACTCTAGTGCGGACAACTCAAGAAAACCACCAAAATATTATACATACAAAGTTATAATAAAAACTTTCAATATATCGTATTTTAAGGTTAGGTTTGTCGAGTTTGATATCTAATTTCCAATCCAAGCTCATAAAAAAATAACAAGTCCAAATGATTTTTTATTTTAACAAAAATTATTGTACTAATATAACTTTAGTGCGGACAAGTCATTATATTTGTTTAATTTAAGAATTTAAAAAGATATTGATAAAATAAAAAAAGCAAAACTTGATTGCTGCAGCTCCGACATGCCGTTAAAAGTAGACTAAAATATTTTTATTTTAAGCCTTTATAGCTCATATTGATGTAGCTATAGTCTCATAATCATTCGATCAATTCTTGTTTTTATAATTGCTCCCCCGTAAGGTTTAAGCTGAACCGCTGGATAAAAATGACTTTTCCAAACATATTAAGCTTTAGTATTCTTGCCATTCTCGCGTGAAAGAGGGAATTCCTAAAACACAAAAAATTTTTTACTTGTCAACAAAAAATATCAATTTATTTAATAAATTTTAATATTTTTACCTTATTTTTTGATTTTTTAATAACTTCTAATCATATGATTTCAAAACTCTTCATTAACGCGAGAATGATGCTAATACTGAAGTTAAATCAGTTTGGAAAAGTCAGATCCATCCAACGCTTCAGCTCAAATCTTACGAGGCAGCACCTAGAATTTTAAAAATTCAATGTTTGAGAAAAACAGCTTTAAAGTTTTTAATTATTATATTTTAAAATTATCAATGCTATACCTATCTTTCAAAAAATAATTTTTTCCTGGTATTTCTTATTTATAGTAGCTAACAATATAAAAAAGAGATACCAGACAAGAGAACCTTGTTATCGACTCGATAAAGCTGAAATGTAAAAAGATATAAGTTATTAAAATAATAAATAATAGTAATCTTTCTTATTATAAGATATTTCGTCAGTACTCACCCTTATTCACCAATGCAACTATGTATTTGTTGTAAGAATCAACAAATACATAGTTATTTGTTACTCTGATGGTTGTTAGAATTACTCGTACTAACCTTGAGTCAGCTGGAAACTAAGAAATAATATTTAATATGGAGTAATCATTTTATATTTTATTTTACAATTTAAATTCAAAATTCAGAAATAAAATTTAGATTTAAAATTTATATTTTAATTAATATTAATATTTATAAATAGAATTTATATCCAAATATGTAATAATTATAATTATACACTTACATGAATTTAATATGCATCCGGTGCATGGAAATCCACCACAGTAATTCGTTCTTTTCTATTCAGAATATGTGCTTTTTTCGAATGAGACTTAGTTTATTACTCTACATAGAATCATCTTTTATCATTCGAAGTCCTGACTCATTCGACAGATACATTTCCAAGTTAAATGTCAAATTCTTCCATTATCTTGAAAAAGTTACATCAAGATCAGCACTATTTGCGGAAATCGAATCAAGTTACTTCTTAACTGCTTCATACATAGATTCTTCTGCCACTTGTTCACATACTTCACTAAGTTGATCATTCATAACATTGAACGCTGACTGTGCAACTGGCTTTGGCAAATCCATTATAACACAAAAAGTAGATAAGCCAGCAAGTCCATGGCCAAGTGCACGAACAGCACCATGTCTATTCACTTCACATGCATTATTTATAACACCTACTCTCTTGCTAGAGTTTATAGATGCTAATTCACCACGAGAATTACAAATCACATCAATTTTAAATCCTACTCCTTGTAAAGAAGATTCAATAAATTGTATTTTATTATGGCACACATTACAGTACATAATTTTTTTAAACTCAGGAAATAAAATATTGATATCAACAATTCTATTTTTTGCCCTGGAATTTAAAAATTCTGTTCTTTTCAGTTTAGAAAAAGAAGTAAGGTAGTGGAACCAATCACTTATCGGGAACCAAATAATGATAATTTTGTAAAAAAATTTATTTAAAAACAGTTTTAATATTTTTTTTTTATTAAAAAGAAATTATATTTAATAAATAAAGCATTGATAAAATTATTTCAGAAGTTTTTTTGGTCACTCAGTTTGTCAAATTTGAAAAAAAATTCATGAAAATCGTCTGTTACGTTACATGTGTTTGCACAAACAACAGCTTAAGCAATGACAGAAAAACAATGAGTGGACTTAATGCATTTTTTCTTTGCTTTTGAGTGATATTTTCATTTAAGGAATTCTTTATATATAAATTAAAGCATTAAAATGGCAAAATTAAAAAAGGTAAGAATTTATTTATACAACTCAGCCTTATTTATTTTAATGATTGTCAATTAGTTACTTAAATTATACAGGGAACCTATTATTGATAATCGAAACTGTAATAATTTTTTCAAGTTACTTTAAAAGAAATAAAATTTTTATGAAGTTAAATTAATTATATTTATTATTTCATTGTTTTTTTTTAGAAAAAAACAGTACAAAGAAAAATATATAATGATTCAGATATGGAAAAAGCTGTAAATGAGGTAAGGAGAGGACTTAAAGTAAGATGAGCTAGCAAAAATTATAATGTGCCTTATGCTACATTATACACAAAAAGTAAAGGATATTTACCTTTGAAAACTCATCGGAAGAAAAACGATCATTATCAGAAGCTCAGATTAAACGAACAGATTTAGAGATTATTGAAAATTTGTCATGTAAAAGTCAACTGGTAAAACAAAATAAAACTTTCATTTTAGAAGAAAAAATAATTAGAGATAAATTAAAGAATATCAAGCCTAAACAAATAATTAAAAAAGAAAGAGTAGACTGATTTAAAAAATGTAATTTATTACAAAGCTTATAGTTTTAAGGTGGTTCTTCCATGAGACATAAATGAACAAAATACTATCAAAATTTAGGAGGTCGTAGATAAAACCTATATTTTTATATCTATTAAATTTCAGACTCAATTATCGATGAAATAATAGAAAATAATGATTTTGAAATTGAGTGCTTTATGATATAATTTTATATTCTAACCCTTACTTTCATGTTTAAACTTAATATTTTTATCATTTTAAATGAACATATAATAATAAAAAACTATTTATTAAATTCTGCAGAATTCATAGAATCACAACATATGAAAAAAGTAGTAGATTGATGAATTACCTAAAAAGATATTGAATATTAAAAAAAAAATTTGTAAAAAATAATTCAAATTATTATTCTGTAATATTTAACAACGCTGTGGAATAAAAATGTAAACACGCATCTCGTTTCTTTCGAAAATGTGACATTTTACTTAGGTTATAAGTGTAACCATATGTAACAAATAATAATATAACAAACCGAAATTCACAACGTTGCCGGAATTCCCATATGTTCAGGAACGTATAAATAATCAAATTTTATAAAATTACGTATTATTTTAGTATTATTTAAAAATATTGCATAAATTTACTTAACATTTATTAATAAAGTGTTTAGAATGAATTTTTCATTTATAATACCAAGAATTTATGCATTGAGTGGGGCCCCCGGCTAAGCGCCTGCAACATACGGACCTGCATGGAAGAACCACCTTAAGCAGTAACTATGCACTATTTTTGAGTATTTTAATAATGAATCGTTTTCCTTGTATTCATGAATGTATACGTACTTAAGAGGAGGTCACGTATCTCTGTCCTTTTCTAATCAAAGAAATGATTTTTTCAAAAAAACTAATAACTTTATCAAAAAATGAAGAGAAAGCCGCATCTTGTATTAAAAAAAGCAATATTTTCTTTGATAAGAAAAAATTAAATTTATTGCTTCGTTCTTAAGAAAACCTTGAAAAACTTAAATCATAGAGGTTAGGGTGGACAATTTTGTTTTTCAAGGTTTTCTTGAGAACGAAGCAATAAAATTAATTTTTTCTTATTAAAGAAAATATTGCTTTTTTTAATACAAGATGCGGCTTTCTCTTAATTTTTTGCTAAAGTTATTAGTTTCTGTAAAAAACTCAATTCTTTAATTAGAAAAAGACAGAGATACGTGACCTCCTCTTAAATTATATTTAAATATGTTGTTTAAGGCTGCAATTTTAGTTTCAATTATGATTATTTAATATCTGGTAGAAAATTTGACTAGTTTTATCGAGGCCTCGATTATTTAACATACAAAACTAGACAGATCTAGAGTAAATTTCTACCAGGGATCTGTGTAAGATTTAACTTTATAAGATAAAGTTATCTTAAAAAATAAATAAATTTATGCATTTTAGTTTCCAGAATTTAATTTTATCAATAAATGGTTCTTCCTTTCATTAATAATTGGTTCCTAACCTAAAATGTTGATCAATAATTGGTTCTTACGATGCTCAAAGTAAAATAGAAACTAAAAAATATTCATCGCATAAAATGAATAAAATTAATTATTTTCGAGATAAATAAGTACTATATTTTCAAACAAAATAGGTTTTATATAATTTTATTTATTAAAAATTAAACTATTTGTATTTTTTTCAAGCTTTTCCTTAAATGATCAATAATTGGTTCCACTACCTTAGAGGGTCTACTTCTCTTAGCTTCAGGAAATTTTTTTTCACTCCTACCAAAAAATTTCCTTGGCCTCTTTTTAGATCTTTCTGTAGATTGTTTTCTATCTTGATGTTGGTTAACAAATCTGCTTCTTGTATCTCTTTGATTATTTGACATTTTTGAGGTTAGTAATCTAAATGTCAATTCAAGCTTTTAACGTTTTAAATACACTTTCTATTTAAATAAACGTAGAATTTAAGGTGCATATAAAAAAGTACAAAATAACTCGCGAACGTGTAATTTATTAAAAATTAATAATTTGATGTAAATTAAACCACAAAACCTACTAATAATTTTTTAAATGCACTTTAAATAAACAAACTAACTGCAAACTGACTATACAATCAGCTGAGACTGACTGTAATGTAGCGAAATGATACGAGCCGAAAGCACAAACGCGCGATATTCAAATTGATAAAAAATTACATGAATAACTATGTGCCACTCGTTTCCTTACAAAATCAAAACGGAATAAAATATCGATGTAAAACTTTTTAGAGCTTAAATCAAGATAAATATTTTGTTAAAATTAAAAAAATAAACTCTTTTTTTTAATTAAAACTAAAAAATCCATAAAAATTTAAAAAATATAATTCAAAATAGTTCTTAAAATTTTTTAAATTTGTAAAAATTATAGCATTATAGACTTGATAAATAAAAATAAAATTAGATCTCTTAAAAAAAACTTTTTGGAGATTAATTAATTATTTATGAATTATTGAATCAAGCAATAAAAAAATAATTTTTTATAGTGTTTTAATAAGATTAGCTAAAAATTAGAAAAAAATCTCAAAATAGCACAATTAACAAAAAAAAATCAATTAAAAGTTTATTCAACTAATTTCTTCATAAAAACGAAACTAAATGAGATAGGGTAAAAAAACTTTTTGGAGCTTACTTATTTACTTATCCTACAGTAAATTTTCTATGAAAAAAGCAATAAATCCAAATTCGATGGTGGGACCAGAAAAAAAGTGTTTTGTGCCCTTAACATTATTTCGAAAACGTAATCAAGTTCTCGTATAATCTTACTCTTCTAAAAGAATAATCTATTAAGTGTATGCCAATCTGTAAAAATTGTGTAACCTAAAATGTGAGCGTACACTTGGCGGAAAGAATATTTTTCCGAATGTTAACCTCAAAAGGCAACATCGCATATTTTACCACAGACATAAGACAATTCTAAATTATGGAACAAATTTTGCATCATCGTTACTTATTACTTAAGAGCATGACGAAGCTGTCCGCCTTCTAATAATATTTCCAATCTTAACTTATGAATAAACGATGCGTTTAATCGAGTTTCTTTGCAACAAAGAAAAAATTTGTAAGATTAAACTCTAGTGCGGACAACTCAAGAAATCCACCAAAATATTATACATACTAAGTTATAATAAAAACTTTCAATTAGTCGTATTTTAAGGTTAGGTTTGTCGAGTTTGATATCTAATTTCCAATCCAATCTCATAAAAAAATAACAAGTCCAAATGATTTTTTATTTTAACAAAAATTATTGTATAAATATAGCTTTAGTGCGGACAAGTCATTATATTTGTTTAATTTAAGAATTTAAAAAGATATTGATAAAATAAAAAACGCAAAACTCGATTGCTGCAGCTCCGACAAGCCGTTAATGACATAATTGTAGTAAATAAACAATATTATTTTTTTTTCCCGATCTGAATTATGATTTTGCATAATAAAATTTTTATTTCTCAGCTCAATAATAATATAGAATCTAATATTGTTAATTTAAATTATCTTTGTAACACAATTTTAGTTGTTATCATATGGATTTTGTATAAATAGCCTATATGAAAAAACAAGATTAGATTAGATATTGTTTTATTTTGTATTATAATTACAAAAAGAGCGTGTGAAATTACAAATAAAGTTATAATACATAAAATACTCGAAATAACCTTGTAAATATAAAATTCAAATAGTACAGTATGATATCATAAAACATAATATAGATAATAATACTGTAATAGTAAGTCAATAAATTAATTAAAAGTGATATCACAGATAATACAAATAAATACACGCAAAGAGTATAAATAATATAATTAAAAATCAGTCTCAAATATCTATCAGTCAAAAGAATTACATAAAAACAAGCGTGTAAAGAGCGCAGTCGAAATATCAGCAGTATACAGTTAATATACAAGTCAAGCTGATAAAAATAGAATCATTCACTCTATCTATGCACACACATTCTACAATCACGCCAATAAATACAATCATGCCTTAAATCTATAAAAGGTACATCACGTAATAAATTAACACATATGATATAGTCCGAAAATAATACTGTTTAATCGAGGTCGAGTAAATACCTCCTCAGAGCGGCTTTAAACCTGCTGATTGATGAAAGATTTTTTATATTAGCAGGTAGGGAGTTCCAAAAATGCGCACCTTGAACTTGAAAGGAATTTTCAAGTTCAAGAAATCTTCCAGTCTCAGTGCGCATGAAGGGCACCGCAAGATCTTTAATCTCACCCCTAGTGGTCACTCTGGGTATATATCTAGTGAAGAGACCCACTAGATATTCAGGAGTATTCATACGTACGATTTTGTACATAAGTACAGCCATTAAATACTGTCTCCTCGAATCAGTACGTAAAATAATCATGATCTGAAACTCAATGCATGATTCGAAGTTTTCTTACGTAAAATATGCAGCGCTGCCATTTGAGGTATACATTCGAAAAAATATCCTTTCCGCCAAGTGTACATGGATTTTTATAAATCCTAAAATTTTTCAATTTTTTGAATGCAGAAAAATATTTTTTCATATTTTTAATTTTTAGTTTCATACATTAATTTCATTCTAAAAATATGAAATTCATACTTTCGTCTTGTATATCCTGAAAAACTTTGTAGGAATATTCTTAGAAATTAGTCTGTGAGAAACTCGTTCAAAAAACAACATTTTTGAGTGGCACACTTTAATAACGTTTAGAAAGGCTAAAAACTACATTTCACTTTCTTCTTTATTGGGACTCACACACTTACGATAACCTCTCGTGGAAAAAGCGTACAACTAATCAACACAACATTACATTGAGTAACATAGCGATTGGTGTTTTATTTTAATTTTTTAATTAAAAAGTAATTACAATTTAATTGAAAGAGTTCAAAACGTGTGAAAAAATTTTAGCAGAGATTATTGTGCAGTAAGGGATGGTGAAATTAAAGCAGCCAAGAATTTCAATGTTAGTTTTCATCGCTCACCTAGAACAAATAGAGGTAATATGTAAACAAGCAGAATATATTTGACGACTCTGCAAAGATAGATTTGTATGCAGCGTAAACAAGTAGATGTCTGAAAGCAATAAGCTGTGAAGTTAACCTCACCGTTGAATGAATATTTCTCATTTGTTTCACATTTTATTTTGAACTGGGCCTGATAAAACATTTTTCCTTCTATAAATTTATGTTGGGCAAGATTGGTGTCAGCGTCTTTACAAATATTTTTCCTGGAGATCATCCCACACAGCATGTAAGCTTCATGGAAGCTTCCTGGAAGCTTCCAGGAAGATGTGGAAGAAAGGTTGGAAGCTTTCAAGAAGTTTCCAGTGGAAATTTCCCGGAAGATGGATATGTCCTCGATCAGAGTCTTCCGTAAGTCTTTCATGGAATATTTCAGTAGAAGCTCACTGGAAGCCTCCGTAATTCCTATATGGAATATTTCAGTGGAAGCTTACTCGAAGCTTCCGTACATAATTCCTGAAATATTTTAGTGGAAGCTTCCAGGAAGATTCCAGTGAAAAGTTCCCGGAAGATGGATATGTCCTCGATCAGAAGGCTTCCGCAAGTCGTTCATGAAATATTTCAGCGAAAGTTCGTCGGAAGCTTCCGTAAACTTTTCATGGAATATTTCAGTGGAAGCTTACTGGAATCTTCCGTAAATTATTCATGAAATATTTCAGTGAAATAATAAATAAGTAATGAACTAATATTTCTTTGAAATATTTCAGTTTATGAATATTAAATAATTCATTGAAATATTTCTGTAATATTGCTGGAACATTTCATGTTTTATTTCAAAAAATTTTTTAATCAGACACTGAAATATTCAAGTAAGTTGTTACATTATTTCTTGAAATGTTTCAAATTAATATTTCTCAAATCTTTTAAGAAACATGTCATGAAATATTCCTGTTATATTTGAAAAATATTTCATGAAGTAATTGAAAAAATGTTTGAACATAACACTGAAATATTGAAGAAATATTACTGCACCATTTCTTAAAATATTTTAAATCAATAATGCTCAAATTTTTCAAGAAATATTTCATGAAATATTTCTGTAATATTCCAGAAATATTTCATGAAGTATTCCAAAAAATTTATGAATATAACAGTGAAATATTGGAGAAATATTGGTTAAATATTTGTAGTTATCTTGCATGCGTAGCAATTCTTCCATCTTGCCAGCAGGTGGCTACTTGATTATATTTTCATGTGATCGTAAATGCAGTTGACAAACTCTCGCAAGTGGTGGGACGTTCTCTCGTTTAGTATATAAGACCAAAAATTCTTGATAAGAATGAATAAGCGCTTAAATTCTGAATAACAAATAAATGTATAGGTATCTAATAAGGTTTGAGATGCAACTCTTACAAAATCAAAAATATCTGACAGAATCTTTCACCAATATTAAAAATCAATATTTCATGAAAGATTTTAGAAATATTTCAGAAACATTTCTTGAAAGATTCATAATCTTTTATGAATCCTTTAATAAAATATTTCTTGAAAGATTCATAATTCCATGAATCTTTCAACAATATTACAAATTAATATTTCACAAAATCATGAAAGAATGTTACAGAAACATTAAATGAAATATTTCAAATCAATCTTCTAGGCGGACATATCAATATTTCAGAAACATTTCATATCAATATTTCTGTTTTATTCCGAATCTTTCAATGAAATATTTCAGAAATATTTCATGCTAAGTGGGAAATTATATAAAAAAGGACGTCAATGTTATTAAAAAATGACGTCATTTTTCGTTAACATTTAACATACTAAACGACGTCATTTTTTGTCCTAATCCCTAACATACTAAATGACGTTATTTAAAACGCCTTTTGGTGTGTCAAGTAATGTTTTAGGAAAATATCGTCATTAGATACAATAAAAAAATCTGAATGGAAAAGGACTTGTTTTTTGTTATTGCAATTAAGTCATTTTCGTTAAAAAAATTACCTAATTTTTATAACGATCATCTTATTTTTATAAAAATGTCCTTTTGGTGTAGCTATAGCGTCATTAACATTGTTTTTTATTAACTTACAAACGAGGATAAGCCATATTTATGAGTGCTAGTGTAGTGTCTGTTTTACATCCATTCAAAATAATAATTCCTGATTCATAAGTCTACTGATGGAATCTTTCATGGGATGTTTACGAAAGCTTCCTGAAGCCTTCGGCCCGAGTGTTTCAGTCAAAAATTTCCAATATTTAGCTACAAGGTAAATGCAGTCTTCCTTAGAGCTTCCTTGGGTCTTTCCCTGCAATAATTCATCAATCTTCCAACAGAATTTTCCTCACAAGGTTTACGGAAGCTTCCAGGATACTCGAACCGGAATATTTTAGTGAAAATCTTCAATATTCCGCTGAAAGGTAAACCAAATCTTCCATTCAAGCTTCCATGAAATCTTTCGGTGCAATGATTAAACAATGTTCCAACGGAATCTTCCTTGGAAGGTTTACGGAAGCTTTCAGGAGCCTTTCACTGAATTGTTTCAATGACGATTTCCAATATTTCACTGAAAGGTAAACAGAGTCTTCTATTCAAGCTTTCATTAAATCTTTCGGTTCAATGATTCATCAATCTTCCAACGGAATCTTCCTTGGGAGGTTGACGGAATCTTCCAGGAGACTGAGGTCGGAATATTCCAGTGAAAATTCCCAACATTCCTCCGAAAAGAAAACGGAGTCTTTAATAAAACTTCCATGAAATCTTTCGGTGCAATGATTCATCAATCTTCCAACGGAATCTTCCTTCGAAGGTTCACGGAGGCTTTCAGGGTATCTTTGTAGAAAGTTTCCTTTGCAATATTCCAGAAATATTTCTGTTTTCTTCCATGAATCTTCCATACATATTTCAATGAAATATTCCATTGGAATATTTCGGAATATTCCAATGATATCTCTCATGCTGTGTGGGATGTTTAGACAACAAAACTAATGTCATTAGATTTTAGGATTGAATGTAAGAACATGAAGTCAATTACTGTAAGACAAGGTATAGATGCTATGCTTGCATAAAGATTATTGAACGGGAATAGAACACCACGACAAGTTCGCGATCTTAAGATGTTTATGATTAATAATTTTTCTTTAAAAGTTTAATTCTTCATTGCGCGTTTTGTGTTATTTGTAGTTGCCAAGGGTAAAATATCAATTTTTTTACAATGATAATTCTATTAATTGTTTTTTAATATTGATTCAGTTAATTATTTTGAATGTCATTAAAAAATCTCTTCAACTAACTTTCTGCATCATAGTGGTATACATGTATATATATGTACTTTTAAAAATGATTTCAAATATTCCATTGTATACTATTGGGTTTGGAAATTTGCTTGCCAGTGCCACCACGTGGCCCTTTGGTGAGCTGTGAGAGAAGGATTATATTGCGTACCCTATTTAATCTTGTGTATTTGTAAAATTTTTTTATGAAGTAAATAAATAAAAATGTAATTATTTGATTATGTTAAACATAACTTTATGACATATCGTTTTAAGGTAAATATATGTCACGTGCATAATTTATTCGAAATGATTCACAAAAGATGATTGTTTTGGTGTTCATTTTTCGATAAGTTATAGCTTCAGATACTGCTTTAGAATGGTTAAAAATGTAAACATTGTCAGCTAGAAAAAGCCGTCAAAATTTTTATAAACTCGACTGTTTCATTTATGTACACTACACTGAGAAAAAAACATAGTTGGCTTTATTGCGTTCTCTAGTAACGATAACCATGTTATTCTAGTATTCAATATATAGTCAAATTAACCGTTTATATTAGTAGCATTTACTAGATTGAACGTAGTAGGAATTTCTACAGTCTTTATTAGTATTTTATTTACTTTTTTCAAGATATACTAACCGAAGTCTTAAGACTTTAAAGTCTCATTTTGAGTCTTCTAGGCTTTTATTATAATTAAATATTCTTATTTCATCTACTTTCATTTGTAGATTATAACAATATGCAAATTAATAGTATAATTTATTATATAGATTTTGAGGTTAAGATCTATTCATCATGTGGTACTGAATGCCGACCAGAGAATCTAGTTGTATTTACTATGTTATCGTAGTAAACGAGAGAAACAGTACATTGGTTAAGCTCATCGGTCTTAACGTAGTAAAGCCAACTATGTTTTTTTCTCAGTGTATAACATGCGCGATTTTTTCTACAAAAATTCTTCATGTTTTCTTCTTCCTATGCAAATTAATTTTTTTATCTTTTTTCATACTATTTAATTAAAAAATTATAAAATACTACAATTTTCGTATGCAACCAATGTAATTCTCGAGCAGTATCCTTCTCTCACAGCTTATCGATTGGCCACGCGATGGCGCTGACAAGCATATTTCCAAACCCAATAGTACAATGTAAAGAAGCGTAACAAAATTTAAATGATATTTTTAAGATTCTTAAGGGGACGCTGTATCTCTCTATCCTTTTCTAATTGAAAAATGTAAATTTTTGGGAAAAGTAGTTATTATTGATAGAAATTAAGGGTTGTCCGCAACTTCTATAGTGAAAAACAATATTTTGTCTGATGAGAGCAAATTAATTTTGTTGCTTTTTTTTCAAGTAAAGTTTGACATACTTACAAAATCCTAAATTAGGCTAGAGAATACGTTATTTAAGTATGTCAAACTTTACTTGAAAAAAAAGCAACAAAATTAATTTGCTCTCATCAGACAAAATATTGTTTTTCGCTATAGAAGTTGCGGACAACCCTTAATTTCTATCAATAATAACTAGTTTTCCCAAAAATTTACATTTTTTAATTAGAAAAGGATAGAGAGATCGAGCGTCCTCTTAAGGTACCACTTAAAAATAAGTTTTGATTTTAAAAGCTTAAAAATAAGTTTCGATTTTGAAAGCATAAAAATAAAAATCTATCAACATTTAATTCAACTTGATGTTTTTTACAAGCTTAGTGTAATTTTTATTTAATTTTATAACTTAGGCAATAAATTTTAACATTTTTAATAATCATAATAATATAGATGGGTATGCTTGCAATAATTCAAATATAGCATTCATATATTCTTCTCAAATTTTCGATTATTTTCAGTCTTTGAAGATTTAATTTAAATATTATTATGAATATCACTGTGATGCAAAAGCTTATGGTATTGAAATTTAAAATTTATATTTATAAAATGTAGAAGTTTAATTTTTTGTAATTTGATGTAATTAACTCCTTAATTATAACTATAAGATATTAGATAATAATATGCCAAAATTAAATTGTAATTATTTACTTTAATCATTTGTAATTATTAAAAAGTTTATTTTTTATAGAAAAAAATTGTTTAAGTATTTAACAAATATTTGTAAGAAACTTTAATTTTTTATGTTTTGTAATTTTATTAATAAAGAAATTCGTTATTTATTCATTTTTATTATTTATTTCTTTTGATTAATTATGTTGTATGTATATTTTTTATTTTATTCATTTTCATTTAGACTTTCATTTACAATTATTTTATATTTTTAATATAAAAATGTACAAAAATAATAATGACGTAAATGTATCCTTTTCAGAACCAATGTACATTACAATGTACATTGACGTTTTTGGGATTTTTTTCAATTGTGCAAAAGTGAATTGAAATTTCGAAAAATAGATATGTGGATTAGCTTGGAGTGAACTATTTTTGATCACAAATTAGGGGCCTGAGTCATTATAGCCCTGATAAAAACTGAGAAAACTTGAAAAGAAAAAAAATATTTTTTTAATCGGAAAAATTGCTTAAGTTAACAATTATTATCCCTAAATGGTTATTAGAACATTTAATAATAAAATGATTCAGCTCTGAAAGGGATATTATCATATTCTTTTATTTTATACAGAGAAGTGGTTCAATATAAAGCTGCAAGTTCAGTTATCTAAACATGAAGGTGCTATACTGAAATATTATATTTGAATTATTTAAATTTAATTATTAATGAATTAAAAAAAAACGCTGCTAAGTGCTTTGGCGGAATGCTTTCTCATAGAGCTCTTTGAGTTTCATTAATTTTTTTATATTTATTTAAATGTGATTTTAATATTAAAAAATTGTCTAACATTAATATTTACTCATATTGTACTTTATAAATTTCGAACATATATGCTAGCTGTTTGCTTTTTCAACATTTATAATTTATTTAAAATCATCAAGTAATACAAAAAAATTTATTCTATTGAAAAAATGATATAATGCAGTAATAAAAAGAATGATGACAACAAAATTTCTAATCTTTATAGAATGCAATCATATTTATATATAAATACAGTTCATGTTTATGGCTTTATAAAAAAAACTATTCTATAAATACCAATTTTCAATAGCTTCCCGTCTACTTGTACAAAAACATAGATAGTATGCGAAATTTGAAGCAAATCCATCAAGTAATTTTCGAGATCTAATTGGCTAAATAAATAACATTTTCTTTTCAAAATTTCTTTTTCAAAATTTTAAAAATGCTCTAAAATTAAAACTACCCTATGAAAATCTATTTTTGAAAATTTCCCTTCTTTCGGCAGTTGTAAATGATTTCCCTGCAAATTTTAGAACAAATCTATCAAGTACTTTACGTAAAATAAAAAAAAAAAGAAATAAAAAATCAAAATTTTTATTTTAAATCTTTAAAATTCTCTAAAGTAGTAATCACTCTTAGAAAATTAGTTTTTAAAAGCTTATTTTTTTCAGACAATATCGAATTGATTGTACGAAAATTTTGGAGAAAATTTATAGTATGGTTTACACAAAATAGAAGATAAATGAAAAATAAAAATTTTTTTTTGATTTTCAAAATGCTCTAAAATTAAAACTGCTCTGAGAAAATATGTTTTCCAAAGCTTGTTTTTATCAGACAGTAGCGAATAACTTGTATTTGAATTTTGGAGCAAATCTATCAAATGATTTTCGTAAAATAAAAAAAAAATTAAAAATAAAAATTTTTTTTTAAATTTTAAAAATGCTCTAAAATGAAAAGTGCGCTAAGAAAATCAGTTTTCAAAAGTTTTTCTACTTTTGGCAGTCGAAATTAAGTTCCATACAAGTTTTCAAACAAATTCTTCGAGTAGTTTACGTAAAATACAATAAAAATGAAAAATCGAAAGTTTTTTAAAATTCTTAAAATGACTCTAAAAAAAAACTACGCTAAGAAAACCAATTCTCAATAGCTTCCGCACCAGTTAATCGAAAAATTGAATTGTATGGAAAATTTGAAGTGAATCCATTGAGTAGTTTTTGAGATTTTATTGGCTTAATAAATAGAAACATTTTTTTCAAAAATTTCAAAATGCTCTAAAATTAAAACTAAGCTAAGAAAATCTGTTTTTGAAAATTCATTTTATTTGGGCAATCACAAATAATTTCCGTGCAAATTTTGAAGCAAATTCATCAAGTAGTAAACAAAAAAAAAACAAAAAAATGAAAAATCGAAATTTTTTTTTTTTAAACAACTCTAAAATGAAAACTACGCTAGAAGAACCAATTATCAATAGCTTCCCAGCAAGTTAGTCAAAAAACTAAATTCCATGCAAAATTAGAAGCAAATCCATCGAGTAGTTCTCAAGATACAATTTACTAACTGAAATCATACATCCACACACACACACACACTCACACATACATACAGACATTTTCTGGAAACCACTGTTTTCGACTCACTGAGTTCAAATATGTACAAATTAATGAAAAATAGAAAAAAAATTTTTTTATTGATACAATGCTTTCTCTATGAGAAAGTAATACAACATTTTGTCTCTACTGATGTGAAATTCTATGAATTAGATTATGAATTATTTTTTATACATTCAAATTATAATGTTATATTTGAATAATAAACAAATGTATTAATTTTGTATAATCGGTTACCGTCGAATAATCGCAGTCTATAAAATCTTCACGCATTCAATCAGAATCAATTTTTTGTTCAACATTTTCATAAACAAGTAAGTTAATTTTCCATTTCAAATATATTTTTCATTACTTAAATAAATTGTTAAGTATACATACTTTAATAACCTAAAATTTTGGTGTTTATAAATTAAAAACAAATTTATTTTAATAAAAAAAATTTTTTTTATTTTTTTATACAAAATACAGAGATTAACGGGAGGTCACGTATCTCTGTCCTTTTCTAATCAAAGAAATGATTTTTTTACAAAAATTAATAACTTTAGCAAAAAATGAAGAGAAAGCCGCATCTTGTATCAAAAAGAGGAATATTTTCTTTGATAAGAAAAAATTAATTTTATTGCTTCGTTCTCAAGAAAACCTTGAAAAACCAAATTGTCCACCCTAACCTCTATGATTTAAGTTTTTCAAGGTTTTCTCGAAAACGAAGCAATAAAATTAATTCTTTCTCATCAAAGAAAATATTCCTCTTTTTGATACAAGATGCGGCTTTCTCTTCATTTTTTGCTAAAGTTATTAGTTTTTGTAAAAAAATCATTCCTTTGATTAGAAAAGGACAGAGATACATGACCTCCTCTTAACTATATTTCTAATAATAAAAATAATTTACAGAGTAGGTTGATAATAAATTTGTATTATTTTATTAAAAATGTTATTGATTTCAGGTAAAAATAGGTTTTATATGACCCTGTTAAAAAAGTTCGTACTGATTCAGTACTGATTTCACATTGAAATCAGGACTTGGTTAACATTGAATCAGTGTAAAATCAACATAAAATTTACACAAAATCAGTACTGCGCATGTCCTGAAAATGATTCTATAACGCAACACAAATAAGGTACAAAATTCGAGTCTAATCGATATTGAATCAGTGTGAAATCAGTACTGAATTCGTAAAAGAATATTCGTATACGAAATAAGAGAATCAATCCAGTACGAAATCAGTACGTAATCAGTACACCATTTCAACAAAATTCGTACGAATTGTTTTCGAAATACGAGACTTTTCAGTTCTCAATCAATGCCAAATCAGTACTGAATTCGGGAAAGAATATTCGTATACGAAATAAGAGAATCAATCCAGTACGAAATCAGTACGTAATCAGTACACCATTTCAACAAAATTCGTACGAATTGTTTTCGAAATACGTGTCTTTTCAGTTCTCAATCAATGCCAAATTAGTACTGAATTCGGGAAAGAATATTCGTATACGAAATAAGAGTCAAGACGTAATCATGATTACGTCCTGATTTTCTACTGAGTCGATTCTGTAATTTCGTATAAGAATATTCTTTTTCGAATTCAGTACTGATTTAACACTGATTAGGAACTGAAAAGTGACGTATTTCGAAAACAATTCGTACGAATTTTGTTGAAATGGTGTACTGATTACGTACTGATTTCGTACTGAGTTGATTCTCTCATTTCGTATACGAATATTCTTTTACGAATTCAGTACTGATTTCACACTGATTTAATATCGATTAGACACGAATTTTGTACCTTATTTGTGTTGCGTTATGGAATCATTTTCAGGACATGCGCAGTACTGATTTTGTGTAAATTTTATGTTGATTTTACACTGATTCAATGTTAACCAAGTCCTGATTTCAATGTGAAATCAGTACTGAATCAGTACGAACTTTTTTAACAGGGAAATTATATGAACTAAATAACTTAAATGGAAGAGTTTGAAGCTTAAGTCGGCACTGAATAAAGCTGTTGAGAAGTATATTTACAAAAATCAGACGGTGTAAGTTTTTCTTTTTAAATTATTATATTATATAAACATAGTTATAAATATAATAAGTATTTATTCTTGATGGATATGAGTTTATTGATTGTAAACAAAATTTTTGATACGCGTAATAATTTAGATCTCTAACATAATCTTGGAATCACATCAGTGTTAAGGCGACTTCAGATTTTAGGTTAGGTTTTATTTTTAAGTTTACAAATTACTCTTTCAATATGTAAAATTTTGCAGATTTTTTAATTTTCCACCATTCTACGGATTATAATAAATGGTGGAAAATTAAAAAATTCAAAAAATTTTAGAAACTGAAAGAGTAATTTGTAAACTACAAAATGAAATCCAACCGAACTTCCGTAGTCGCCTTAAGTAGTTTAGAACAAAAATAAATAATCCTATTTAGTTAAATATGATTTTAATTTTTTATTTTAACTACTCAATATTAAGATTCCAATATTACACTCAAGGTCTAAATCAATGTACACATCAGAAATTTTGTTGCAAGTTCATAATATGATATCTGTATGAAAATTGAATCCATACATGATATATTGTACAGCCAGCCCTACTGAAAATTTTAAATGAGATTTCGTATGAGAACGGATATGAAAAATGACAAAAGACCTAACATAATTTCTGATATGAGATATCACTTGGAATCTCATATGATATATACGTTGAAATTGGAATATGAGAAATTGTATGAGATCTCATATGAAAAATAACATAAAGTCTCATTCGACATATAGAAAATATTCCATGTTGTACAGTATAATACGTGTATGAAATAGTACACGAGATCTCATATCAGTAATGACGTAATAGTTTGCATAAGAAATTATATGAGATATCATATGAAAAATAACATGAGATTTCATTTGATATAAAAAAATATTTTACTGTGCAGTATATTTTATATACATGAAATAATACATGAGATTGCATATAAATAACAACTTGATAGTTTACATAAGAAATTACATGAGATCTCATATGAAAAATAACGTCAGATTTCATTTGATGTAAAAAAATATTGTATTCTGCGGTATATTTTTATATATATATATATATATATATATATATATATATATATATATATATATATCTATATCTGAAATAGTACATGAGATCTCATATAAATAAAAACGTAATAGTTTATATGAAATATTATATAAAATTTGATATGAAAAGTAATATGAAATATCATTGGACATAATAAAGCTATTATTTCAACTAATATTTTATGTACATGTAGGAAAAATAACGTTCTATCGATTATATGTTTAACTGTATGAAACTCTAAATGAAAAATAATTTAATTTTATATCTCATAAATATATATTACTTTAGCTACATAGAAAAAATGTGAAATTTGCCTAAAGAAATTTCATTTTTACAAAAAACCTTAATAAGAAGATTGATATGATTTTATATAAGAATAACTACATTATTCACATTAATATTTTTAAAATGAATTATAAAAATTACATAAAAAAATAAGATTACAGAACACTTAAATGAAAAACTTATTTTTGAATATTTTTTAAAAATATTTTGTGGTACATCTATAAATCAGCATTAACACTATTACTATCATTATTGATATCAATTTATTTTTATTATTCTCACAAAACCATACATTATTTTTTACGATTTTCTTATATTAACTTTTACATCTTGAACTAATCTCGTTAATGTCGGATGTATATTTGCATTTATTCTTCTGTAGATGATTTCTCTCTGATCTTCTGATAGTTCATCTTCTTTTGAAAATAATTTTCTCTTTAAATATAATTCATATAATTCTGAAAAAATAAGCAATCATTAGTGGTTAAATATACATCAAAATAATTGTTACTTACAAATTATTTGAAATATTATTTGAAAGAAGAGTAAATTTTAAATAGAAATAAATAATAATTTTAGTTATCTATATCTTCGATTTATAAAAGATCAAAAAATTTTGAATATTAAATGTTTAACTGAGATAATGGTAGCATTTGTCAATATTATCATTTACATTATTTTATATATCATAATTCAAATTTTGTTTTATTTTTCTGACAAGTATCTATCATATATACCTCTATTTTTATATCGACTGTTTTTTTTTAAATTTTCTTTTTTGTATTATTGCGTGTATTTTATAATTTTTTTGTATTTATCTGTGATATTACTCTCCGTAGTGACTTACTTATTCAGTATTATTAGATTTAATTAATTTGACTGTGATATCCACCTTATGTGCAATATTTATATTTATACTTTTGTAAAAGTGCAATATTTGTATTTTTATCATTATTGTATTACACGTCTTTTGTATTTTGATACAAATAAATGAATATTTATCTATCTACCTCTTAAGAGTTGCAATTGATTTTCTTCGAAAACTATTCTGTCGCTTGGATTTTTAGTTTTATTTATTAAAAAACATCTTTTGCTCAATTCTTCTTCGTCCCAGATTAGTTTTGCTGTGTTTCTCAAGAAAAAAGGATCCCTTTTTTCGTCGAGTAACAATTTCCAAGACTCCTCGGATACAAAAACATCCAAGCCTAGATAAATCTGAAAATTATCAGGAAAATATTCAATTGATTTAAATTATATATTTAGAAAATTATGTCTCAATAAAAATATTTGTGAAAGTTTTAAAATTAAACACGCAAATACTCACATCATAGCAATCAAACTGAGCATTAAAAATACTAGAAAATCTAGAAGTTTCCATTGTTTGTAAGTTGTATGTTGTTTCTGTAAAATATTTTTTTTTACTTTCGTACACATTATAGCAAATATTAATGAATACATAAATAATACGTGAAACTAACTTTTTTTAAAATATTTGGATTTTCCAGTATGTGTAATTTTTCTTTTTCTTTCGTTATTCGCTTCTGTATTTATACCTTCTTGTGATTTGCTCTCTTTCGATATTTTCGCTTGAAAATTCATGTTTACTCCAGGTTTACGCTGATGCTGTACTTTGAACGTTGGAGAATCATCGAGCTGTTCAATTCCTTCCGATTCTAGTAGATCATCATGAATTTTTGTGTTTACTCCAGGTTTAGGTTGATCCTGTACTAACGTTGGAGAATCATCGAACGGTTCAATTCCTGCTGATCCTAATAGATTATCATGAATATCTTGTTTAGAATTGTTATTTATTAAAACCTTAGCATTGATTGTTTGTGGAACAGGATCCTGTTTTTTTTCTTGTGCAGAACTGTATTTTTCTACCGATTGATCACTTGTTGCTACATAGAATTCAATTAATGTAAAAATTTAATTTTTGAAAATTAATATTTTTTATTATATGTCAAAAAATAATTGAGAGATCACTGAAATTATAATATAAATAATTTAAACAATTACACTTACATGGTATAGGATTGTCAATAGTTGATAAAGGTTTTCTATCTTGTAACAATTTTTCGGTATTATAGGCATTCATAATATTTATCCTCTGTTTTACTATTGTACTGTTGATGTTTGATGAATTTTTAGCCTATAATAAAAATATTTTTATTAATTGTTCAATAATTCATTATGTAATGAAGCAGTTATAAAATTTATTCTTATCTTAACCATTTATTGACACATTGATATAATGTACTATTTAATTTAAAAATAAAAGAGAGGAAATATTATGTTATTTTTTAATCATGTTCGAGAAGAAAACAAGCGTTACTTAGGTTATTATGATTAAGTTGGAAATATAAAAATAAATTTAGAATAATTTCATTTAAATATTCAACTTACTTCAACTTCATCTTCTTCATAAGATTCATAAGAAAGATTGTTTTCAGTTTTGGTTCTGAAACGAAGTCTGCTTCTCTGTTTTTTTGATAATGCAACTGATCTTGTTTCTAATAAAAGTTTTTATAAAAAAAGAATTTATTTTCATACAAATAGGAATTATCAATATATTTTATGTGAATAAAGCAATAGCACTAACCTCCCAATCCTATAATGATTATAGCAACTAATATTTTATGTTTTCTATCAATCACACACTTTTTGCAATCTATTTTTGCACAATCTTCTAATAAGAAATACTCTTTATTAAAAATAAAATCTAAAATATGTGCTGGAGTAAACTGTACTGTATGTCCTGAATTATTTTTTTCACGAATATCTTTTACTTCACATGCGAAAGGTGTTTTATTTTTTTTTCTTGCATATACTATTTTCGCCCAACTATGCTTCCAAAACATGATTTTCAATCTCACTTATTTTTCTTCTTATCAATAATTCTAGTCTCACTTATTCAATCGAAATAAGATTCTGTAATATATCTTTATACGTCAATATTATTCCGTTGCTAAGTATCGTCCGATATTCATATTTTTCAATATTGTGTATATATATTTTCAAATCTATATAAGTAATAAATTCAGTTACGTATTTTACATACTATTAACAGTCCCCATAAATAGAATAAATTGAAATGAATTTTTATATTTTAATTATATAATTATAATAAATCATTATTTATAATATTTATATAGTATTTAAAATCTTTCATATTAGTGTACATTTTCATATTACGGAACAAGTATTTTGTTTATTTACAAAATAAAATTATAGAAAATTTTGCGACGCCACTGCTTCAAAACTATCCATATGTACATAGCCCAATATATCTTACATTTCGTATGTAATTCGGAGCAACGACGTAAAATAGTAAGTTTTAACATAATATTTAATGAGGTTATATTTGTTCATTTTTTTTTAATAATCACTAGGTTAATTTGACACAATCTATCTATTCCTTATATTATAATTATTCAAATTAAATATAGAAATTAAATAATAATTACAATATTTTATAAATTGTGCATAAAAAATTATAATTATATTTAAAAAATGTTGAATTTATTCCTTTTACGTTTATATATCATTGCATAGGATTAAATAAAATACTTAAAATCAATTGTTATAATGGATGAAAGAAAAAAATATAGAAAATATTATTCGAATCATGAACCATTAACTGATTATAAAAAGAGAAAATTACGAAAATCTAAAAATGGTCGTGACTTATTGCAAATTCTTCAATCAAGCAAGGTAGATATATTTTTCAAAGAGTGATCTTTCTACATATATTTTATATAATATGAAATAGTTCATCTATTTAATATAAAACAATTAGGAAAGTAATGAGGAAGATGGAAACAAATCAGATTCATATTTTGAAGGTAATTCTATTTGTGCTGAAGATGTAAATATGCAATACAATGATGAACAGTTAAATTATATACCAATAGCATCATCAGCGTCACAGCAACAACATCAACAAAATGGAATTCATAACAAAAATGTTCTATTCAATGATGAGGAATTTCATTGTAACAAATTTTATGATAAAGAAGAAAATAAGAAAAATTTTCCGTCATCGGTAACTATATTTGCAGTTATTACAAATAAGTTTAAACATATATTATTACTAATCGTACTAACTATATTTTTTATTCAAATTTTAAAAGTTCTCTGAACCCTCTAAATTTGTATTTATTTTATTCATATTTTCAATGTTAAAAATATGTTTGAAATGATTTTTTTTTCGTACATTTTTAACTTTTTTACTGACATAAATAAAGAAGTCGTATATGACACATTTTCTTCTCGTTTAATATCAATTACAAGAGGCAAATCTTAATGTTCAATTAATACTTACAGGTATCAAATTTGCGGATCCATGACGAATCTTCAGATCCAGAATACTTTTTGTCTAAAAGCGTTTTCGATAGTGATAACAAGATCGAAAATAATGATAAAAAATATAAAAATCTACAAGAATTAATAAATAGTAATGGTTTTTTTTGATATTATAAATTTAAAAGTAATTATAAGCCCTGCTGAATTATTATTTATGATTTTAAAATATTCCTGTATTTCAAATTCATCTTTTATTAATATTTCAAGATTAGTAGCTTTGTTTAATGCCATATTTAAAAAGCCCGTTTTACCCGAATCTAGATATATGTTAGATAAATTTTTTAATCCAAACAATGATACAACATTACATGCTACTTGCCCTAGCTGTAGTAATTATTTAGGAAAATTTGAAGATTTAGAAACTAATGTTAAATGTGATATCTGTAAAGATGATATTATTACTTCAAATCCATCTTGTGATAATATATTTGCCATAATCAATCGATCAAACGCTATTTCGGAAATATTACAAACATACGAGAAAGAATATGATGATATAATACACAGAATAAATAACGATAAATGTATTAAAGATATCTATGATGGGAAAATGTATAAAAATTTCCTGTCGACCTTACCAATGGAAGACAGATTTCAGTATGTAACAACAATATTTAATAACGATGGAGCTGTTCCATTTGAATCTTCAACTTCTTCTGCGTCGCCCATTTATCTAATGCTGAATGAATTACCACCTCAAGTAAGATTTGAAAATGTTATACCTTGTGCTATATGGTTTGGAAAAAAAAACCAAATATGTCAATATTTTTGTTCGAATTTGTTAAAGTTATGAATGAACTTTCAACAAGTGGTATTGAGTGTATAATAAAAGGAGAAAGTCGAAATATTAAATTATTTGCATTGACCAGTTGCGTGGATACTATAGCTAGAGCACCTATGCAAGGTATTACGCAGTTCAACGGAAAATTTGGCTGCAATTGGTGCAAGCATCCTACGCAATGGAGTCGAGGAACGAAATACCCCTTACTGTCAAAAATGCCTGAAAGTAGAAATAGAGATGAAACGATACAAAACATGTTTAAGAGGAGGCCGTATCATTCTGTCCTTGTCTAATCTAAATTTTCGTTATTATAAATAAATAAAATATTTTCATAGAAAAGTAAGACAACCGCCCAATAGAGCAAAAGACAAGCAAACGATTCTTTTCTATGAAAAAATATGAAATTTTTATTATTTTTCGAGTGAAGTCTGAAACGGAAAAACAATCGAACTTGATTGAGTTGATTTGACTGTTTTTTCGTTTCAGACTTCACTCGAAAAATAATAAAAATTTCATATTTTTTCATAGAAAAGAATCGTTTGCTTGTCTTTTGCTCTATTGGGCGGTTGTCTTACTTTTCTATGAAAATATTTTATTTATTTATAATAACGAAAATTTAGATTAGACAAGGACAGAATGATACGACCGCCTCTTAAGATAGCAAATAGTCCTCCTAATAAATCTAAAAAGTCTAAAAAGCCAAAACGCATTTCCATGGATGGAGTTGTAGCAATATCACCATTGATTGTCTTGAAAAAATTTGATATTATTTTTGGTTTTGTGCCAGATTATATGCATTGCGCATTGGCAGGTGTGGGAGAACAAATAACTAATTACTTAATTAAATCAAAAAATATAGATTATTATCAATCTGTAATTGATAAAATTAAAGTACCACATCAAATCTGCAGATTAACGCGACCTTTATCAGAGAATAAATATTGGAAAGCAAGAGAATGGGAAAATTACATTTTATATTTCAGCTTACCATTACTATCACAAACACTCAATCAAGAATATTTAGATTACTGGGCTTTATTTGTTGAAGCTTTATACTTGCTTTTACAGGAAAAAATTTCTTCTAATGATTTAGATCAAGCAGATGAATGCTTGCATCTTTTTGTAGCTAAAACGGAAAAGTATTTTGGTACTGATAGTATGACATATAATGTACATCAACTTTTACATTTAAGTAAAAGTGTAGAAGATTGGGGTCCCCTTTGGGCCCATTCTACATTTGCCTTCGAAGCTGGTGATCATTATATAGCAGCAATTAAAAGTGGTAAAGGAGTGATCTTGCAAATGTAAGAAGCATTAACATAAACCGAACTACTTTAATTTTAGAAAAACATGTTTTTCCTATGGCATCTGAAATTGTTAAAAAATATTGCTCTAATACACTTACAACAAGAGTTAAAAAATGCATTAAAATTTCAAATAGAACATATTTTGGTAAAGGAGATAAAGTTGATGATGATTTAAAAAGAAAATATAATTTTAGTAACACAGGTACATGCTACTATCGTATTGTAAAAGATAAATGTATTTATGCTACATGTTTGAAAATTAATCAACGCTCTGATAATTCAATAGCACAATTGGATGATGGAACATTTATTAAAATAGTTAAATTTATAATTGATAAAAGTGAAGGTTTAGAATATACTCTGTGTAAATTAATAAAAGTTGATAAAAATAATATCAGTGATAACTGTTCTAAATTAAAAAAAAAAAAAATGTAAACGAAGAACCCACAATAATATTTACAAAAAGTATTAAGTACATTTGTGTAGTAATGAATGTTGGAAACAACGATTATATTTGTCCTGTACCTAATTTACTCTTATATTAAATGTTTATGAACTGAACGATTATGAAAATGTAAATGAATAATTCAAAATAATTGTTTATAATCAAGAATTTGTATTTTAATATATAATATTTTGTAAATAAAAATAATTATGTTGTAAAATTTGTATTACTCCCTGGTAGAAATTTGAACATTAAAAATGGTGTAAACAACAATTTATGACCATTGTCAATAGTAATATTTTGTCATGTCAATATTGGCGAATAAATGGCAATTTTTTGCTGAATCTGCAGAGCTCAAATTTTTTGGTATATTGGTTAGCATCTTATAGGTAAAAAATGCTAATATAAAAATGTTGTTAAAAATTTTTGTATTTAGCCAAAAAAATACGCATTTTAAGTAAACGGAGAGAAAAAATCAGTAACAGCTATCTAAAAATTAGGTAAACTATGGACAACTTTTTTTGACTAGTTATATAACTTTTTAGTAATGAGTCCTTAATTTTTCAGATCATAGGTAAAATCATAACCTCACTTTTGCCATGTGGCGAGAAAATATAGATTAGTATTTATTCACATTCCTTCGTCAATGTTTATTTTTATTGGAATTTATAAAAATAAAAATAATATTAAATTTTCTTAAAATAAAAATATGAAACGCAGTACGAAACGAGTATAAAAATATCGTTTTTTAAAATAATAAATGGAAAATTTAATTAATCGTTTAAAAATTACCTCTAACAATCCGATCACAACTCAAAATATACGCGCGAATATATTAACAAAAGTGATTCTATTAATGATTAATGATAACTTTCAAGAAAAAACCTTAAATGATTCTTAATAGTAATCAATTAGAGCACAATTTGATAGACTCTACTGTTAACTATCTATATTCAAATAATAGTGGATCAGACTCAACATTTTATTAGCATTTTTTAGCACTATGAAGGTTGAAAAAAACGTTTCATATTAGTTCAAATAATGGCCATAAAACATTCCCATTTTCTGCTCTTCACTTTAAAGAAATGGCCATAAAATGGTAGAAAAAGCGTTTCATTTTCTACCAGGGCTCTTATAAATTATTATATTCATAATGTCAATAATAATAATATTAATTACAAAAATACTTTATATTATTTTTTATAAGATTACATGATATAATTTACGTAAGAATTAAACTGATTTTAGCTACTCAATTTTATGCAATTCTTTAAAAGAAATTTTACATACTTCTTTATGTAGATAAAATAATATATATTTTTATGATATATACAATTTTTTTATTTTTCAATAGCCATTTAATATGTAACGTATAAAATTGAACGTTATTTTTTTCCATACAAATAAAATATTAGTCGAAATAATAGCTTTTTATGTTAAATGATATCTTATATTATTTTTCATATCAAATCTCATATGATTTTTCATATAAGATTTTCAATTATTATTTATATGAGATCTCGCGTACTATTTAATACAGGTAAAGTATATTTCACAATAATATATTTTTTTATATTAAATGAAATATCATGTCATTTTTCATATGAGATCTCATATAATTTCTTATGTAATAATTTGTGCTATACTTCTTGAATGTTAAGTATACCACGTAAAAATTTAATCCTAATATTTTCATAAAGTCATCATTTTTTACGCATGCATTGATTTATGTCTCTAAAGCATTTTTTAATGATAATAATAAATGTCAAGTGATTAAAATGAAAGTGTAAAAATCGTATTTAATTAAACGAATTAAGTTGCATTCTTTTATTTATAGGGCGATTCTTCATTTAACCCGTACCCGTACCCACACGATTGTATAGGCGAGTACTTTATTTTCACTACTTTACCATCTATGATGAGTTCGATAGTAGATAGAAACTTGTCATAGATGGTAAAGTAGTGAAGATAAAGTACTCGCCTATACAATCGTGCGGGTACGGGTACGGGTACGGGTTAAATGAAGAATCGCCCTTATATTACAAAAGCAATCTAAAACAAATATTTTTACAAGAATCTTTGCTTTTTTGTTACTCAATAATATAATATAAATAGAAATTAGAATTTCAAATAACAAAAAATAATTGAGTACATTGTAATTTGGGATTCTAAGATTGCAATGGAGGTCTAAATTAATTTATATGTAAGGATTTATAAATTTATAAAAATACGATATGTATTAGGATGAAATTCTTATATTATTTTTTACTTACTATACAAGTAATTTTAATTAGGAATAAAATTATTTTTTACAATATCCAACCCGAAAGTTTCTACTTTCATCCCCACTACTTCAACCGAAAGTCTCACATTCTTGCCGGGGCAGGAAGTAAAAAGAACGTTCTGCGCAGGCGCTAACGACAGAGTATAGCATACGTTATATCTCTCCGTCTCTTTCTTTTCCCCATATAATGTCTAATATACCTAGCCTTTTTGCTCTTCATCAAAAGTCATAGTAAGAACAAAACAAAGGCAGATATCAAAATCTTTTTCTGTTTCTTTTTCAAAATCTCTTAAATTTGAAACAAAAAAAAACAAAATGTATACATTATAATGTATATGTATACATTGTATTATATTATTATTTAGTTAAAAATATGTGTGATGAAAAATGTGTGCATTGAAACAGAGTGTATCGAAGAATAACTCTATCAGATTAAATAATAAATTTTTTTTTTATTAATGAACTATCATTACGAGTGTTACCGTGTAGTGTGTTATCGTGTAGTGTATATAGTAAAACAAAGCATAGAATCTTTAAAAATGTGTGTGATGAAAAATTAGAATAATTCATAAAATCTTTTTTTATTAATGAATTATCATTACGAGTGTTACCGTGTAGTGTGATATCGTGTAGTGTATCTAGCAGAACAATATAGCATAACGTTTACGTTATACGTAATTTTAGTTGACAACTTTCGGCTTGGCTATGGTAAAAAATTGTATACGCGCCACGGGAGTGAAGGGGGACATCTTAACCCGCGCGTTTATCGCCCTCGCCTTCGGCTCGGGCGATAACATACGCGCGGGTTAGAATGTCCCCCTTCCCTCCCTTGGTGCGTAATATACTATAATTTATCTCAATTATTCTTTAAATTACTCGTTTATGAATAAATTTTATTCATTAGTAAATAATTTTTATTGAGTATTTAACAAATCTTTATTCACAATTAAAGTTATTTAAAATATTTTTCAGTAAATAATCATTATTTTAATTATTGTTTTTTTTATTTCAGGTTTGCAGAACTACTCCACCTATAGAAATTTATAAATGAAAGTAAATATTTATAATATATATTGTTGATAATGTAATATATTATTTCTTAAGAGGAGGTCACGTATGTCTGTCCTTTTCTAATCAAAGAATTGAGTTTTCTTACAGAAACTAATAACTCGAGCAAAAAGTGAAAAAAAAGCCGCATCTCGTATCAAAAAAAGCAATATTTTCTGTGATAAGAAAGAATTAATTTTATTGCTTCGTTTTCAAGAAAACCTTGAAAAACTTAAATCATAGAGGTTAGGGTGGAGAATTTGGTTTTTCAAGGTTTTCTTGACAACGAAGTAATGAAATTAATTTTTTCTCATCAAAGAAAATATTGCTTTTTTTGATACAAGATGCGGCTTTCTCTTCATTTTTTGCTGAAGTTATTAGTTTTTGTAAAAAAATCATTTCTTTGATTAGAAAATGATAGAGATACGTGACCTCCTGTTAAGAAGTGCATATTTTTCTCGATATTTTCAGTTTGAATTAAATTGTTAAAAATCAAGATTACAATTTCAAGTATATTTTAACCTAAGCTTATAAAAAAATTATTAAAAATTGATAAAGCATAAATTGTAATAGTTTAAAATTTTAACCTATAACCTTCCTTTACATTATCGTACTTGTTAAATTACTTTTACAAAATAAAATACCTTATATAAAATGAAATTAATGTTACTTAACCTCATTATCTTATTGAAAAAGAGTACCCCCCGTTAAGATAGGTAAAATGCCCTCCCTCATATATTTTTTTCTTGTTTTTATAGTAATGAAGATTAGATTTGTTATATTTATAGTTTCCTAACACATACCCTAACCTCAACATAACCTAAAAATCACTTTTATTATAAAATTTTTTTTTTATCTGGAAGGATAAATGATATTAATCCCGCGAAAATCATATGACTAGGACCTAGCACTCTCTTTTACTGTGATTTTTTGCAAATCCTAGAAAGCAGTTTTTCTAACCTAAAAATAACATTTAAATCATAAAATCTCCGTAACTTTGCTCAGGGAGGGGCTACAAGCAATTTTCTGGGCTTAAAATTTGTATTTTTAAAAAACAAATAAAGTTTATAATGACCAAAAATTCGATTCTGGCATGGCGCCATGGCGAAAAACTCAAAAAACCATTTTTTCATAGGTTTTCTGTCGGTTATTGGTCTCTAGCAACTCACAAATCATTTTTAGAGAAAAAAACATAGCTTTATTGGATTCTACGTGAAAAAATACATTCAAAATGTGCATGATTACTTTAGGAATACTTGGATGCTGTTACAAAACAATTAAAAAAATAAAATAATTCTGAAATTATTACATATCTACTTTGCATCGTTGCTGCATTTTATGTTTTTATGACTTTGGTCATCTCTTTAAAGTCTCAAAGCTACTATTCAATGTGTTCATAGGCAAATAACGTCCACTGTACGCGAAAAACAGAGACAAATACTAGACAGATAACTATAACTCCTATATATACATATATATATATATATATATATATATATATATATATATGTGTGTGTGGAATAACTTGCTATCCCTCGTATATACATAAGAAATAGTGAGTTGTTCTTAGGGAACGCAAATTATTTTTCTTATACATAGATAAAAAACCAATGTTTATCTATTCCTGTAACTATTCTTTTTAGTGTTCTTTTTTAGCTTGTAAGAGACCTAACATGTTTTCTGTTCTCCATAAATCACGAATTTGATAGATTTGAACAATTAAATGATTCCAATTAAGTTCCAAATTCAAAAATTAAAAGATCATTATCCCTTTAGAGTTATAAAGCTACTATTCGATGTATTTACAGCTAAATTACGCCTATTGCACGCCAAAATAAGATTTTTAAACATAACTGAAGTAACGGTCGTATCATCTGTCTTTTTGTATTACAGTGGACTCTGGATACAAGAGAATCAACGGGCCTTCAGGAGAGGAATTTTCTTGAAAATTTTCTCATACAAAGAGTCCCCAACACGCTCGAGTCAAAAGTGATACCCACACCTACTGTTTTGTTGTGTGAGTTGTATCCAACATGCGTGTATATTCTGTCTCTCTCACTTTCATAGTGGTGGGATAACGCAAATACTTAGGCTCACGCCCATATTTAGGAGAAAGAGCTCGAAATCTCTTATATCGCAATCTCTTGTATCGAGAGATCACTGAATCATTAGAGAGACAAAGACGGAATAAGGTTTTAGTAACAATATATATATATATATATATATATATATATATATATATATATATATATACATATATATATATACAAAGAATAGTGAGCTATTGCTAGGAACTCTAGGAGCTATTGCTTCTCATATATTTATATTTATATATATATATATATATATATATATATATATATATATATATATATATATATATATATATATATATATATATATATACAAAGAATAGTGAGCTGTTGCTAGAAACAACGCGCTTGATTCTCATATATGTAGAAGCAATGTATTTCTTATATCGGTTGCTACTCTATTTTTTGCGTATAATGGCCTGAAGACAAATCATAATTGTGGCAGTTCTAACAAAGAATATAAATGCTTACATAGAAGTGTACTTTCAGGCTCAAATTTATAGACCCAACACGATTGTTACTAAAACCTTATTCCGTCTTTGTCTCTCTAATGATTCAGTGATCTCTCGATACAAGAGATTGCGATATAAGAGGTTTCGAGCTCTTTCTTCTAAATATGGGCGTGAGCCTAAGTATTTGCGTTATCCCACCACTATGAAAGTGAGAGAGACAGAATATACACGCATGTTGGATGCAACTCACACAACAAAACAGTAGGTGTGGATATCACTCTTGACTCAAGCGTGTTGGGGACTTTTTGTATGAAAGAATTTTCAAGAAAATTCCTCTCCTGAAGGCCCGTTGATTCTCTTGTATGCAGAGTCTACTGTAATACAAAAAGACAGATGATACGACCGTTACTTTAGTTATGTTTAAAAATCTTATTTTAGCGTGCAATAGGCGTAATTTGGCTGTAAATACATCAAATAGTAGCTTTATGACTTTAAAGAGATGATGATCTTTTAATTTTTAAATTTGGAACCTAATTAGAATCATTTAATTGTTCAAATCTATCGAGTTCGTGATTTATGGAGAACAGAAAACATGTTAGGTCTCTTACAAGCTAAAAAAGAACACTAAAAAGAATAGTTACAGGAATAGATAAACATTGGTTTTTTATCTATGTATAAGAAAAATAATTTGCGTTCCCTAAGAACAACTCACTATTTCTTATGTATATACGAGGGATAGCAAGTTATTCCACACATATATATATATATATATATATATATATATATATATATATATATATATATATATATGTATATATAGGAGTTATAGTTATCTGTCTAGTATTTGTCTCTGTTTTTCGCGTACAGTGGACGTTATTTGCCTATGAACACATTGAATAGTAGCTTTGAGACTTTAAAGAGATGACCAAAGTCATAAAAACATAAAATGCAGCAACGATGCAAAGTAGATATGTAATAATTTCAGAATTATTTTATTTTTTTAATTGTTTTGTAACAGCATCCAAGTATTCCTAAAGTAATCATGCACATTTTGAATGTATTTTTTCACGTAGAATCCAATAAAGCTTTTTTTTTTTCTCTAAAAATGATTTGTGAGTTGCTAGAGACCAATAACCGACAGAAAACCTATGAAAAAATGGTTTTTTGAGTTTTTCGCCATGGCGCCATGCCAGAATCGAATTTTTGGTCATTATAAACTTTATTTGTTTTTTAAAAATACAAATTTTAAGCCCAGAAAATTGCTTGTAGCCCCTCCCTGAGCAAAGTTACGGAGATTTTATGATTTAAATGTTATTTTTAGGTTAGAAAAACTGCTTTCTAGGACTCGCAAAAAATCACAGTAAAATAGAGTGCTAAGACCTAGTCATATGTCTTTCGCGGGATTAATATCATTCATCCTTCCAGATAAAAAAAAATTTTATAAAAAAAGTGATTTTTAGGTTATGTTGAGGTTAGGGTATGTGTTAGGAAACTATAAATATAACAGAACCTAATCTTAATTACTATAAAAACAAGAAAAAATATTAGTTCTAAAATATATGAGGGAGGGCATTTTACCTATCTTAACGGGGGGTACTCTTTGATCCAAACCTGAATTTGACCTTTTAAAAATTTAAATAAACCTGGAAAAATTGATCTAAACTTGAATTTGGCCTTTTAAGAGTGAAATAAAACTGAAATAATTAATCTGAACCTGAATTTGACCTATTAAAAAGTAAAATAACCTTGGAAAATTGATCTGAACCTGAATATGACCTTTTAAAAAATTAAATGAACCTTTCTCAACCTGGTGAACTTATTAGACTAATTAAAAAAATTGACTTTGACTGTAATTTATTTAATATTTTCCAACAAGTATCCTGAATTTGTGATTCAATCTTTAATATATTTATTATCTAAAAGAATTCTATGTATATAAATTTTGCTTATTTATTATTAACATTTATATTTTGTATCATAATCATTAAATATGCCTCGCAGGAAAGTGCAACGTATGGCAGAAGAAGAGATAATTTATCAAAGAATTAGAAGAAATCGAAATGCTGAAAATGCACGACGTAGACGGGAAACAATTAGAAGTAACTTTATTGATTCACTAAATAGTACACATGATATTACAGACAGAATAATTGAGCAAAGAAATACACAAGAAAGAAACGCCCAAAATAGAAGAGAAAGAAATGCTGAAAATCAACGTAATAGACGACAAGTTGCCCGCAATCTTATGAATGATACATTTCGAAATACTAATGAGCAAACTGAAAATTTTGAATCAAACATCCAACAAGATTATTTAGGTAAAGTGGATATTTTATGTTTGCCATCGAACTAATGAGGTAGCTGCTATTTTTGCAACTACAGCTGATGGTGGAATTCCTGAATCTTACGTAACTATTCGTAATAAAAACACTAAAACTTTACAATTTGTTAGTTCGATGGATCCAAATGAAGAACCGTGGATTCATGCCCTATTTTATTCGTATGGAACTCATGGATGGCATCGGAACATGGCATGCAATGGTGATAATAACAGACGAATAACTCGTACAGCTTACTCAAAATATAGAATGTCCATCAGAGATGAATTTAATCAATTTCTTCGAGGTCGTAGGCTTTTTCAACAGTGGACTGTAGATTCGTATGTAAAAATAGAAAAGGATAGAATTCAGTATTGCAAAGATCATCAGAAAGAAATCAGAGCTGATAGTTACAAAGGTTTACATAATTATTTAGAAAATGCAGCTAATGGCATGAATGGTCAAGTAGGAAAGACAGTTATATTACCATCAACTTTCATTGAATCACCTCGTTATATGCGATAACTTTACCAAGATTCAATGGCAATTGTATCAGTTGAAGGAAAACCCTGTATTTTTTTTAACAATGACTACAAATCCAAAATGGCCTGAGATACAAGAAAATCTTTTACCTAATCAACAAGCTTCTGACAGACCTGATCTTGTAACTCGTATTTTTCATTTAAAGAAAAATCATTTAATTGATTTATTAATCTAAAAAAAATTATTCGGAGAAGTAGCAGCTTACATTTATGTAATCGAATTTCAAAACAGAGGTTTGCCACATATGCACATGTTAAATACTCTATCACAAAATTATAAACTATCTACACCTGAAATAGTTGATAGGTTTATATCAGCTGAAATACCTGATCCTACAATAAATCCTCGATTACACAGAATTTTCATGAAACACATGATACACGGACCTTGTGGCGATTGGTGCATAGTCGATGGTAAATGTTCTAAGAAATTTCCAAAAAATTTTTAAGATGAAACAATAATGGATGAAAAGGTTATCCTTCTTATCGCAGATGAGATACTGATGTTATTTTTGAACAATCTAATGGTCACTGGTTGACAATCAGTGGGTGGTACCATATTCTCCAATAATCTCTGAAATATTTGATTGTCATATAAATGTAGAGGCAGAAGCAAGTATTGAATCCGTGAAATATCTTAATAAATATGTTTATAAAGGACACGATCGAGTCTCTGTGACAATTGGAGATTCAAATAATGGAGGAACAATTGATCATGATGAAATAAATGACTTTTTAGATGCTAGATATGTAAGTCCAGTAGAAACATGTTATCGAATATTAAGTAAACCATTTCAAGATAAAAGTCATAGCATTATTCGATTAACTGTACATTTACCCAATGAACACAATATTATTATATCAAATAATCAAAATTTAGCAGATAATTTAAATCGATCGAGTAGCATATTACTTGATTACTTTGAATTAAATTTAAAGAATGAATTTGCTAGACAATTTTTCTACAAAGATGTTCCATGTCATTATACGTACAAAAAACAAAAAATAAATTGTTTAACTGTTATGAAATGGGTAAATCGACAAAAACATTTTAATTGTATTAGACGTATGTATTCTGTTAGTCCTACTCAATTTGAATTATTTCATTTGCGATCATTATTACTGCATATAAAAGGAGCTACAAGTTTTGATGATTTAAAAATAGTTGATGGAGAAATTACATCTCCATTTTCAGCAGCTTGTTTAGCCTTGGGATTAATAGAAGATGATGAAGAATGGTATAGAGCAATGGAAGAAGCAAAAATATGGATGATGCCCCTACGATTGCGTCGTTTATTTGTTCGTATTTTAAGATATTGTCAACCACTTCATCCTGAAGAATTATGGAATGAATTCAAAGATGCTATGTTAGAAGATTTCATGCTTACGAATGATGATAATACAATAAGTGATCAAATGGCATATGCTCATATTAATAATTTATCAATTAACAAAGCTAAAAATTTAGCAGATTTTCCTACAATGATCCAAACAGTAGAATTTGATAACTCATCTGAAACAAATGATTCAATACAAATGTTGGAAACTGAACAACAACAATATACTCTTCTTAAGAGGAGGCCGTATCATTCTGTCCTTGTCTAATCTAAATATTCGTTATTATGAATAAATAAAATATTTTTATAGAAAAGTAAAACAACCGCCCAATAGAGCAAAAGACAAGCAAACGATTCTTTTCTATGAAAATATATGAAATTTTGATTATTTTTCGAGTGAAGTCTGAAACGGAAAAACAATCGAACTTGATTGAGTTGATTCAACTGTTTTTCCGTTTCAGACTTCACTCGAAAAATAATCAAAATTTCATATATTTTCATAGAAAAGAATCGTTTGTTTGTCTTTTGCTCTATTGGGCGGTTGTCTTACTTTTCTATAAAAATATTTTATTTATTCATAATAACGAAAATTTAGATTAGACAAGGACAGAATGATACGGCCGCCTCTTAATACTCAACAAAAGGAAATAGTCGATATTGTTCTTTATGCAATTGAAAATGAGAATGATGATGTGAATAAATGTATTTATATAGATGGACCAGGAGGTTCTGGAAAAACTTATATTTGTACTACTATTTACAATTTACTAGCATCAAAAGATATTAAAATATGCTCGCTGGCATTTACAAGGATTGCTGCAACATTACTTCCTCAGGGTAGAACAGTACATAAAACTTTTGGTCTACCAGTTCCATTGTTTAACGATTCATCATCAAATATAAAAATTCAATCAAAAGAAGGTCAATATTTAAAAGTAACTAAAATATTTATTTGGGATGAAGCACCTATGGCTCTGAGATATGCTTTAGAAATAGTAGACAAAACTTTACAAAATGTCATGAACAATGAGTTACCTTTCGGTGGAAAAATCATGATTTTAGGTGGTGACTTTAGACAGCTTCTTCTTATCAAAGTCAGAGGAACGTGAAATGAAACACTAAATCTTTCAATTAAATACAGTACTTCATGGAAATATTTTTAAAAATATACACTTACTACAAATATGAGAGTGTTACCGAATGAAATAGATTTCGCAAAATTTTTATTAAATGTAGGCGATGGAGTCTTAAATGACGAATATAACAATCTAAATCTTTCAGAATTTTGTGTACTTGATTCAGATGAAGATTTTGTACATCATGTGTTTGGTAAATTGATTGCAGAAAAAAAGTTTGAAGAAATGAGTAAGTGCACTCTTTTAGTACCAAGAAATGTAGATGTTGACGATATCAATAAGAAAGCTACTGAATTATTAGACAAAAGAACAGAACGCTTATATACAGCTATCGATGGTACTGAACATTGCAATAATGGTAATATAGATGAAGCTCTTTTACCAGAATATCTGAATACTTTGAATTGAATACTTTGTATTGATATCTGAATACTTTGAAATTATTTTATGTTTGGAATCGTCGGAAGATTTCTAAGTTGATTCTTGTTTCATTTCAAAAAGTCCTTTCAAAGTCTTTTCAGTAAGGATTCATGTAATATTTCATATCTTAACTTTCGATTTCTTTTTGGTATTATTTTTGTAATGACTTTGTAATCTTTCTGTGTATTATTTTATAAATTCTTTTTAAAAGAATACGGTTATCTTTTTAAGTTCTTTTTGAATCATTTCAACGTATTATTTCTTAAAATTTTTCATGAAATTATTTCAAAATTCTTTCATGCTGAGTGGGATTCATCAAGAAATTCACAGTTCGTTGATGTACTCCTTACTCCAGAACTATGATCATTAAAAATAAATATACATGCACATTTTTGGTAACAAACATTTTACAGAAATAGAGGAAATCTTTTGAATCATTGTATCCATTCAATTAAAAGAGTCCAGAATTATATAAATAATACCAAAAGTGATCTTTGAAAAAATTAGCTATTTTGAAATATCAAATTCTTTTATAATTTATATTAAATCAATGTTTCAAGAAACGTCTTCTTTTATTATATGCTAATTAAAATCTGGTATATTTGTTTTTCATTGTTAATGACATTGATACTATTTTTTGTTCTAACAACATATTTGTCAATTGTAAAAAATTAATTATAACAATTAAGGTTGACAATGACGAATTATAAATATATCAGATAATCATGCTATTCAACAAATGTCCGCAGCATAATGGTTTCGGTGTCCGCGTCGTATGCGTAGGTGTATGAGTTCGAGACACGTTTAGGTCAAAATTTTTTTCCAGCGTTTTTTATATCAAATGTATTTATTCCGTTACTAATCTAAATAAAAAATTAGATTTCTGAACTAACTGAAATTTGTCAAAATTTGTCTTTGTTTCACTATTTATATGTGTTTCCTTTATATAGTACTATTTTCTACGGAAGCTTGTAGCGGCCACGGGTGGCGCGCCACATGGTGCGCGTGGGTTTGTTATATTTTCAAACAAGCACATAGTATGAGCTGTCATAACTCTGATTTTCATAAACGTTTTTTTTAATTAGAGTGAAAAATGATTATTACTATAAATAGTAAGGAAGGAAAAGTTAATCTTAAAGTTGGAGAACTGAAAATTTCGATAAAAAATCTGCAAAGATACCGCCATAGAGCTACTGGTTTAACCTACGAGACAGCGAGCAGTGAAATTTTTTACTTGAAATTAGATGCAGCTAGCTGTTTCAAATTAGAACCTACAATAACTACTTACAATGCTTTCTACGAAAAAAGTAAATTTCATTAATATAATTATAGGAAAATAATTAGTTTTCGTATTATTTTTTAGTAATATCTATCTATCAATATTTTATTAGATGTAAATGATCGTCAAGCTTTCGATGAAATTAAAAAATATAAAATCCCAAAAATTTAAATTTAAAGATGAATTTAAAAAGGAAAGTGAAAAAAAAATAGGGAAAACAAAAGGGAAAAATGCTAAGTCGAAAAATAAATTTTTGAAAGAAAAATTAAATAAAGAAGAAAGTACTAGGATAATAAATTTTATTTGGAAACATTGAGACAGTCTAGATGAACCTTTTATTAAAAGAAGTAAACCATCTGAATTTAAATCATTAAAGCTGTCAACTAAGGTAGATTATAGTACCCATGAGCTCATAAATTTAGCCATACCACTATTCAAAACAAAGTTGAATTATTTATATTTTGATCAATCTAAAGTGGATATAGGAACCTCTAGCGATTATTCCAGAATTCAGTACTTCAAAAAGAGTTGGAGTATGGAATTACATTCATATGATTTCTAGAGGACATGTTCCTCAATTTGCATTATTAACTACTGAAATAACAGAATCATCAACTGACTCGACTGAATCAAAAGAAAATTCGACATCTATTGTCTCAATAAATTCGGATAAAGAGGTGAAATCTCCACAAAATAAACTGTTAAATACTCAAGATGCAAAAATACATAAAATACTATTCAGTATTGAAAAAAATACAAATAACTTAGAAAAAAAAACTGTTAGTCCTCTTTCTGATAAAAATAATCTGAAAAAGAGTGAATCACATTCATCTTCACATTCGTTCACTTTTACACCACCTGTTGTAAAAAGACCTAGATTTGATGATATTGAAAAAATGAAAATAAAACTTGCTAATTCTGTACCAGATACTGAATTTTGGATCGACAGGTCTAAAGCAGGATTTCTTGGTAGAGGTTCATTTGGAGTCGATCGGAAAGGCTTGTGGTCATAGACACCTATAGTTGTAAAATCTATAACAATGTGGGGAGGAAACGCTGAAAACGTGTTTGATGAGATTGCTGCTTTAAGAAACTTGTCGCATCCTAATATAATCCAAATCTTGGGAACAAGCAAAGGTTTAACACAATTTCATATAATTACAGAACTACATGGAAATGATCTTCACAATGTTATTTTTAATGATGACATAAGTAAATATAAATTAACTCTAGTCGACAAAAATAAAATTACTGAGCAGATTTTACAGGCACTAGCTTTCATGCATAATCATTTTAGAGGTTATTTACATGGAGATATTAAACCAACTAATATTCTTATAAATCCAAGTTTAATTGTTAAACTTTGCGATTTGGGTTTATCTACTTTAAGTATCTATTGCTCTTAGTATTCAAGTACCAAAGGGAAAAAAGGATGTTGGATCTCCGTATTACATAGCTCGGTTGAATTTTCATATATTATATTATTATGTATAAATTAACCAATTTTAAAATAAAAAAGAATCGCCGCAACTTATGAATTTTGATATTGTAGTTTTGTACTAAATTAAATTTTTCTATTTTTATAAAAAAGATTAATTAAAGTTACAATGTGCATAAAAATTGTTTAAATACAAATTATATCATGGTGAATTAAGAATTTGTTCTACTGAATTGCATTTGAATCAATAAAAAAATATAATAGGAATTTTCTCTTTTTAATCACGTGTTTCAATCACGAACCATGAAATAATCGAAAACAGTATTTGACGTTTACTAGAACTAACAACTGCACGGAGAAAGGAAAGTATTCTTAAAATAGGTTCTAAATCAAGTATATCTAATTTATGTATTAAGGTACTTAAAAAAAGAGTAACGATATAATTTCAATTATTACTATAGCTTGAATTTTAGGGACCAGTGTTGGTACTATTATATTATGAAGTAAGAGCATAAATTTGCGATGCTTAGTGTCTTTTTTTTGGTACTAAGACTGATTTTTCACCTACTCGATTCAAGGGCAATATTTCGCAGAAAATGCAATTATTAATCTCTTTTCGTGCGGCTTTTCCTGTTATTAAAATTGAAAATTATAATAAATAAAAGCGCTACGGAAACAGACTTTTTCTTATATTTCTGGCAACTTCGCTTATCTTCGTTTTTTCACTATGTATATATATATATATATATATATATATATATATATATATATATATTTTACTACTTATTGCCTTATAATGGTGACTTCTATCAAAATATCTATTTATTATATATTTAAATTTAATTATTAAAAATTATTTTTTATTAAATCTGTTAATAAAAATATATTTCATCCTTTATCCTAATTAAAAAACATTTTATTTTTTTGAAAAAAATTTTTAACAGTATGCAATTATTAAAAATTTGTTGTATTTGTATTACAACATTTATTTTAAATATAATAAAGCTATAAATAAATTAACACTCAAAGGAATATGAGAAAAATAAGTTCTATAATCATTTAATTATTGAATTCACATTTAAAATTGCCCATACGGAAAAACTTTTGCAATCAAAATTCACTCAAATTTGTAAATAAATTAAACATTAATATAACTGAAATAATTTTAACGTCATTATTGAAAAATGATTGTACTCGAATTGAGATAAAATTTAACTCAGGAGAAACGAAACTGAAACCCAGTCATCTATGCGCTTAATATATACTCAAATCTGTATGTTGACTACATTCGAGACAATTGAACGGCCTTTCTACGCAGACTTGATCGGGTTTTAGTTTCAAGTCGAACTGAAAAAGTTACAGTCGACGATTTGAGTCCCTTTTCCTCCATCGGCTCACTCTTGCGTTATTCCCACTCGCTGACTAAAAGAATTGGTTTCGAAACATTCTGAATCCCGCCGCTGCTCTTTATACGACTTTTTAACTTATAAAAATAGATTCATTCATTTAATGTTTTCGTTTAAAATACAATAAATATTTATTCAAGTGAAAAGTAACTAGAAATAATATAATATTACATAATTTTTATTTATATTTACCATATATAATATAAAAATTAAACTAGATATTATTTAAATTCAATATTAAAAATTTTCATTTGAAAATAAATTAAATAGAATAAATTTTGGCTGAATGAAATAATTAAAAAATCAATGGATATTATTCTAATATAGTTCTTCCAAAACTTCGTACTTTTTCATAGATAATATTAGATTTCTTATACGACTGTACCAAAAATGACTATTTTGTCAAACTCTTTTACGAAATTCACGAACTTTTAGAAATTTCCCCGATTTGTTTTTATTCAACAGTGAATATTTTTTTCACATTATATTTTTTAGTTAATTGGATAAACTATCAAACGTACTTATTGTTACTAATTTATATTATTTTTCAATATTACTATTTACTCATCTCTAGTAAAAATCGAATCCGTGAATAAGTGGGAATAACTGGAAATAATTGGAAATAACTGTTATAAACTGTTCAGTTTGAGACGGGAATAACAGTTAGCATCAGCTATTCCCAGTTATTTCCAGTTATTTTCAGTTGTGTTTGTGTTGAGTGTTGTTTGTTGTTATAGTGTCTTTATTTTCCATTTGAAAATTAACATTTGCTTTACGTAACTAATAACTAGGAATATCTGTAAATATCTGTAAATTATTGAAAATAACTGGGAGTAACTGGAAATAACTGTTATTAGTACCTCTGATTCTTAAAATTATTTTTTAACTAACTGAGAATATTTGTGAATAACTGTAAGTAACTGGGAATAACTGGTGCTAACTGTTATTCCTGTCTCAAACTGAACAGTTTATAACAGTTATTTGCAGTTATTCACAATTATTTCCAGTTATTTATGGATATTCCCAGTTATTTCCATTTTTTTCCGCTAGAGATCAACCAAATGATATTAGTTTTTAAAATTTTTAAAGATCAAAATTTTTAAACGAAACATTTTCCTTTAATTTAATAATATATTTCATTACACTTATGGAGAAATTTCATTAGTTCAGAATAAAAAAATATTTATTTCATAAAGATATACATATTTTTAATTGAATCACAATTATCAATTTAAAAAATTATTTCATTATAATATCAATTATTTCAATAATGTTTACAATAATTTCAAATCTTTTAATAAACTTTATCAAAGTTCAGATTTTGGACAATCATAGAAAATGTACAAATATTTTTTTTTACTTCCTCTAATTTCATAAGTCATGAAAGTTTTTTATTTAAGAATCATAAAAATTTTTTTAAATTATTTATTGTTTCCAAGATTTATAAAAATTATTAAGAGGCGATCGGGTCTATTCGCCGCTATATATAGGGTGGCGCTGCGGTCAGGTGAGAGAAATCTAATAAATATTTTTTATACAGCTATTTACAATTTTCTGAGACGACAATATACTTTTTATATTGTTATTTCCTCTAGCCATCTATATGTAGAATATAATTATTCTATATATATATATATATATCTTATTTGCTTTATAACAATATTTTAGACTTTTCACACAAGATAAGTATTAATAATTTAATACTTATCTTGTTTGAAAACTCTAAAATATTGTTATAAAGCAAAAAATGCGATGCAACGTAGGACCGATGTAAACATGCGTGCACCTTCCTTTAGTGCGACAGAGAGAGCAATACTAAGGAATGATGTATGCTAATGTTTACGTCGGCTCTACCTCGCGCCGCATTTTTCGCTTTATAACAATATTTTAGACTTTTCAAACAAGATTAATATTAATAATTATTCTACATATATATATATCTAGAGGAAATGACAAGATTAAAAGTATATTATTGTTTCAGTAAATTTTTAATTGCTGTATAAAAAATATTTTATATTTTTCTCTTACCTGACCGCAGCGCCACCAAGCGGCGAATGGTTCCGACCGCCTCTTAACAATTTATAAAATTTATTTGAACTTCCTAAAATTTTTTATTGAAAGAATTTATTCTTTACTTTTATCATTTTTTAATAGCTTACAATACATTTTGATAATTTTAATAATTTTTCATAACTTTTATGAAGTTTCATAAAGTTTTTGTGAATGTCTAAAATCTACCCTTTAAGAGGAGGTCACGTATCTCTGTCATTTTTTAATCAGAGAAATTATTTTTTACAAAAACTAATAACTTTAGCAAAAAATGAATAGACAGCCGCATCTTGTATCAAAAAAAGCAATATTTTCTTTGATAAGAAAAAATTCATTTTATTGCTTCATTCTCAAGAAAACCTTGAAAATCCAAATTGTCCACCCTAACCTCTATGATTTAAGTTTTTTAAGGTTTTCTTGAAAACGAAGCAATAAAATTAACTCTTTCTTATCAAAGAAAATATTGCTTTTTTTTATACGAGATGCGGCTTTTTTTTCACTTTTTGCTCAAGTTATTAGTTTCTGTAAAAAACTCAATTCTTTGATTAGAAAAGGACAGAGATACGTGATCTCCTCTTAATAAAGTTTATTAAAATTTACTGTATATTTTTAAGACTTTTTAATAATTATTAATAATTAAAAAAACTTATCGAAAGAAAAAATTTCCACTATACTGTTAAACGTAACCGAATAAAAAAATAAAACAAGTTTGATGTTAATTGCAGTCACTTAATATATAGTCAAAGATCTGAATCCCGCCGCTGAGTTTTCCTTCATCAGCTCATTCGAGCATTACCTCCACTTGTTGACTAAAAAAATTTGTTTCCAAACATTCTGAATCTCGCCGCTGCTCTATGGGACTTTTTAACTTATAAAAATGGATTCAGTAGTTTAACCCTTTCAGTCATGCAATTCAATTCACTTTTTTCGTATGTATTTGTTTTATAATAATAATTAATAGTTATAAATTTATAAAATATCATCAGCATTATAAATAGTAAGCCTATGTGTATCTGAAAATACAAAAAATCCAAGAATCAAGCATGATATTGCAAAAATATTAAAATATTAGTAAAAAAAAGAAAATTAGGTAGCCGATATATCGGCTCCTGTGACTGTAAGGGTAATGTTTTCGTATAAAATACAATAAATATTTATTAACATAAAAGGTAACATGAAAATAATATACTATATCATAATTTTCATTTATATTTACTAAAACAATATAAAAATTAAACTAGATATATTTAATTATTCAATAAAATGTTATTTAATTGAAAATTTACGTGATCTCTTTATAAATAAAAGATAAAATAAATCTCATTTTATTTAATTTTCTTAATAACAATGAGTATTTAATTCATCAAAAAATAATATATTGTTTGATTTTAAATTTATGTTACCTAAAAATAAAAAAATAAATATATCAATTTTGATTATGATAATTTTTATGTTTATTATAAGCATTATGCATTATTATATATTTTTTTTTTCCAAATATTTTATAATAATTTTTGAAAAGTTAAAGTTTTAATAAATAAATGCTTTTTTAATTTGAAATATATAAGATTAATTAAAGAAAAATTGAAATATATCTTGTTTAATTTTTATATTACTTATAGTAAATATAAATGAAAATTATGTAATATTATATTATTTTTGTTACTTTTTATTTCAATGAACATTTATTGTATTTCAAACGGAAACATTAAACTAACGAATCCATTTTTATAAGTTAAAAAGTCGCATAGAGAGCAGCGGCGGGATTCAAAATGTTTGGAAACCAATTCTTTTAGTCAGCGAGTGGGGGTAACGCACGAGTGAGCCGATGGAGGAAAAGGGACTGAGATCGTCGACTGTAACTTTTTCAGTTCGAGTTGAAGCTAAAACCCGATCAAGTCTGCATAGAAAGGCCGCTCAACTGTCTCGAATGTAGTCAACGCACATACTCGATAATTTTTTGCACTATAAATAGATAAAATATTTACATCAAAATTATTGAGTGCAAAAATAAATCATAATAAAGATATTAGTAACTCTTAAATGCATTCAAGTCAGTTTCGAATTTTTTTGAGCATAAATCAATTGCTAAAGTATTTCCGTTCATAACCATTTAAATGCTTCTTAAGGAGATGTAAAATGGATACTACACCTGTACTCATAAATATTAACTATCTTTCCATTTTATTGCAAAATTTTAAGAAAATAAATGCTTTAGCTTGTAGTATGTACCATGAAGATTATTCAGTTAAATTTTTAAATAAATTCATTCATTAGTTTCTCAGAATTTTAGATTTCTTGTACAAAATCTAAAAATTTTAATATATAATATTGGGACCCAAAATTCTGAAAAACTAATGAATGAATTTCTTTGAAAATTTAAATGAATAATTTTCATGGTAAATATTACAAGCTAAAGCATTTATTTTTTTCAAGTTTTGCAATATAATGAAAAGATAGGCCAAATTCATGAGTACAGGTGTAGTGTCCGTTTTACATCCCCTTAATAAAGCCTTCAAATATCATGTACAAATACAAAATTATAGTATTAACTCACTAGTATTTTTTAAATTGTTATAATTATAACAAATTTTATAATAACTCAATTGTAAACAGAATTAAATAAATTAACGCACAAATAAATTAATTATCTTTTAAGGGGATGTAAAACGGACACTACACCTGTACTCATGAATTTGGCCTATCTTTTCATTATATTGCAAAACTTGAAAAAAATAAATGCTTTAGCTTGTAATATTCACCATGAAAATTATTCATTTAAATTTTCAAAGAAATTCATTCATTAGTTTTTCAGAATTTTGGGTTCCAATATTATATATTAAAATTTTTAGATTTTGTACAAGAAATCTAAAATTCTGAGAAACTAATGAATGAATTTATTTAAAAATTTAACTGAATAATCTTCATGGTACATACTACAAGCTAAAGCATTTATTTTCTTAAAATTTTGCAACAAAATGGAAAGATAGCTAATATTTATGAGTACAGGTGTAGTATCCATTTTACATCTCCTTAATCGTTACGATACAACTAAATAATAGTTCAATCTAGACTTAAATTGCAGTAATCTCAAATTTGATATTATATAATAAATATTAAGGCGACTACGGAAGTTCGGTCGGATTTCATTTTGTAGTTTACAAATTACGCTTTCAGTTTCTAAAATTTTTTGGATTTTTTAATTTTTCACCATTTATTGTAATCCGTAGAATGGTGGAAAATTAGAAAATCTGAAAAATTTTACATATTGAAAGAGTATTATATAAAATATGAATAAATTAATGCACATATGAATTAAAAAAAAAACAAGTTCTATAATCATTCAATTATAGAATTTACATTTAAAATCATCTATAAACATTTAAATGCAGACAAAAAAGTAATAACTCGAATGAGCGTTAATTTATTCACATCCATTTGTTATCAAATAATTATTATATTTTTTATATTGCAATTACAACTTAAAGATCATTATCGAGTGGATACTGTAATTTTTTCCTATAACATTTTCAGTCATCATTATTAATTACCATAAAACTCAATAACTGTTTTACCTAAAGTCAAATTATAGTAATCACAGATCTGATCAATTAACATTCAATAAATAAATAATATTAAATACGGAACAAAGTATTAAGAGCATGACGAAGCTGTCCGCCTTCTAATAATATTTCCAATCCTAACTTATGAATAAACGATGCGTTTAATCGAGTTTCTTTGCTACAAAGAAAAAATTTGTAAGATTAAACTCTAGTGCGGACAACTCAAGAAATTCACCAAAATATTATACATATTACGTTATAATAAAAACTTTCAATGTATCGTATTTTAAGATTAGGTTTGTCGAGTTCGATATCTAATTTCCAATCTAAGCTCATAAAAAAATAACAAGTCCAAATGATTTTTTATTTTAAGAGGAATCCTCATACCGACATAGAGTTCTACCTTATCTACATTTAAATTATGAATTTTAATAAAAATTTAACTATTCGTGACTGAAATTCGTAGGAGAGGCACATTCTTAACATGCCAAAGAATTTATTGCAACGTTAAAAGACAATATAAAGGTAAAAATAAAGGCAAAAACTGCTTAATACGATTAACTTTTCAATGTAGTTATGAATAATCGTATTATGCAGTTTTTATCTTCATTTTCACTTTCATTCTGTCTTTTGACGTTGCAATAAATTCTTTAGAATGTTAAGAATGTGCTTCTTCTATAAATTTTAGTTAAAAATAGTTAAATTTTCATTAAAATGCATAATTTAAATGTAGATAAGGTAGATCTCTGTGCCGGTATTAGGACACCCCTTAACAAAAATTATTGTATTAATATAGCTTTAGTGCGGACAAGTCATTATATTTGTTTAATTTAAGAATTTAAAAAGATATTGATAAAATAAAAAAAGCAAAACTCGATTGCTGCAGCTCCGACATGCCGTTAAGACTAAACTTTAAGGACGTTCAAATTTTAGTATCATTTGCATAAGTTTTCTTTACACCGATGGAATCGTTATTATGTGTAGATTATGAAAAAATGTTTTACAAAAAATTCTATGAAAACTTGAAGAGATGTTAACCAAAACGTGAGTTAGAAAGAGGCAGGCTATAGTATTCCTGTGTTAAAAATCGCGTCTTTGGAAGCTGATTATTTAAAAATTTATATGGCAAACGATACAAAAAATGAGCTGAATGGAAAGAGCGTACTAAAATCAATATTCTAAAAAAATCAATTTTTAAGGGAACATCCTTAAGAGCAGGCCGGAGTAGAATCTGATACCGATCGAGCAAAAATTTCATTTTTTGATATTTACTCAAGTATTAATCGGTGTATCTTCAAATTAAAGATTGAGCGCAATAGATATTATTATTATTATAAACATCTATGCACAGGAAAAAAAAATTCTACTGCTTTGTTTTTGAGAAAAGTAAGGAACGCCGAAGTAAAAGTTTATGTTTATAATATTTTCGCGTTCCTTACTTTTCTCAAAACCAAAGCGGTAGATTTTTTTCTCTTGTGCATACATATTTGTAATGATAATATCTATTGCGCTTGAGGGCAATCCTCATACCGACATAGAGTTCTACCTTATCTACATTTAAATTATGAGTTTTAATAAAAATTTAACTATTCATGACTGAAATTCTTAACATGCTAAAGAATTTATTGCAAAGTTGAAAGACAATATAGAGGTTGTAACGGTATTCTACCGTGTTTGAATCTTGCGCGCTTAGGTATTAAAATAGGATGAACGCTCGGTCATATATCTCGTCTAAGACGAATAAAGAAGTGCGTATCTTGACGACTGGCACGCGAGAGAGAAGCTCGCCGGCCGCGAGGCGCTTTAGAGAGTTTCCGGCTACCGTTGCTTTAACACGGAACCTAAGCCACGCTGTACTTATTAAAAGATTTCGCCACGTGGTCGTATAATACGGTAGACTAAGATCGCATTTGATAGCGCGAGATATTGTCTTAATTAAAAGTCGTTAATTTATATCGACTAGCGTATTATATTATATTGGCTAGTTGCAACTCTCAAGAATTCTTTATGTAGAGTTTTGCTTGACCGCTTTTCGAGCGCCTTAGCGGTCAGCCATTAAGTGCCAACATATACGTTGATCGGCGTGTATAGGATTTCACCGATCTACGTCAAGGCAACCACGTTGGCAGAGCTCAGCGGAATTCAACGATCGGGAAGAGACGTATTCCACCGATCTATTTCAGAGCATCTATGTATTGCTTACGTAAATAGTGACTGAATAATAATTACTTGAATGCCGAAATAAAATAATTAAACAAATGCATACACAACTCAAAATTATTGAGTTATTAATTTAAGGTTATGTTTTTTTACCCTTCTAATTCTTATTTCTGACTGGTATTGATTAATAAGGATATCACTCCAGATTAAACAGGTGATTCTTCGCTGTCGATTGGTCAAGGTGAATAGAATGTAGTTTTTAACTGTACGTCTCCCCTCAATAGCTTCCATGTAACCAATACTTTTACTGGAAAAGAGAATTTAATAGTAATCATTATTTTTATTTTAAGTTATTTTCATTCTTACATTTTTGTTAAAATTTTGATATAATTTATTTTTATTTGTATATTAAAAAAATAAATAGACTTACACAGTCTGATCTTTATTAACTAACTCGTCGAAGGCATCATTCTCCGAAAGTTCAATTTATTAGCCATGATAATGAGCAACACCAAATTTTTTTTCCAACAAAATATAAATGATTATACAGCTAAACAAAAAAAAACCTTTTTTATTATAAAATCAAAATTAAAAAATACTTTGCTTTAGATAAAAATTATAAATTTTATGTAAAAATCAATTTGGAATTTCGTTAGATGAATCTAACCTAACAAACAAGTAAACGTAAACACTCACAAAAATATTTATAATACAAATTCAAAAAAAAAAAAAAAAAAAGACATGCAAAAATATAAAATAAATAACAACAAAAATTTTGTATTCTTACACGTATTAGATATCCTAATTAACAATGATGTTTGCTGATATTTCTAAATGATGAAATAAGCTCACGTAGACGCTAATACGTTGTTTTTGCAAGAAACAAATGCTATACACATTGTTATGCTTCTTACTCTTGACGTTACATTATGACCAAGTTATGTTTGTCAAAAACTGAGCAACTCACTTTTTTATTTAAATAGTAATTATATATATATTATTTTGTAAACAATTTTAATCTTATTTCAATTCAGTTTATTTTTAAATAGATATGATAAAAAAAAAGTGTAAATGAAGATTTTAAAGAAAACACTACATATACGCAACACATGAGTCAATTATAAGACGCCGTATTTTGGTTTTACAACATCCGGTCATCACTTTTTTATATAGGGACTTTTTTTAGTCATTATCTATGTTTTGATTTCACTTGAAAAATTACAAACCACACATAGAAAAACCATTATTTCCTACAATCTTTATTATTCTATTCTTATGTTTATATACGTTTTATATATACCCAGCTGAATAGTTTCAATTTAGTTTCAACGTGTTTTTTTCAATGGAAATTTTATTATAGTCAAATTTATTGAAAAAATATATGAAGAAATACGTTATAGAATTACGTTATAAAAATGCATGAAAAAATACGTGAAAATAGACTTCAAAAAACATGTAAATTTAACATGTTAAAAATACGTTTTATTCTTACGTATATTTTTTCACGTCTTTTCTAACACATGAAAATAACACGTAATTCTTTTTGTAGATAAGGTGAGTGTAAAATAATATGTTTAATCACATATGAAATTGCATAATAAATTACATGTAATATCATCCCTAGTGGAAATCAGTTTTGCTAATAACCCTATTAAAAAAAACACGTGTTTTTTACATGTAAAATTTGTGTGTTTTTTCACGTATATTTTTCACGTGTTTTTTTCACGTGGTTTTTTTCACGTGTATTTTTCACATATTTTTTCATAGCTTTTCTAAGATCTTCTACTGTCCGGCCTCTTATATCTACGTCTTCCAAATTTGTGTAAGGGAAAACTTAGAAAAACGCCACCTAGTGAATAAAAATTGCTATTAATGATCGATTACGTCGCTTTGACTTTAAGTTACTAGGTGGCGTTTTTCTAAGTTTTGTCATCCCTTACACAAATTTAGAAGACGCAGATATAAGAGGCCGGACAGTAGAAGCTCTTCGAAAAGCTATAAAAAAATATGTGAAAAATACACGTGAAAAAAACCACGTAAAAAAAACACGTGAAAAATATACGTGAAAAAACACGCAAATTTTACATGTAAAAAACACGTGTAAAAAATACGTGCAAAGACACGTGTTTTTTTTTAATAGGGAACTGCAAGCAACTGCTAATAACTGTTATAAATAGTTTGGTTTGAGACAGAAGTAGCGGTTATTTACAGTTAATAGTAGTTATTTGCAGTTATCAACAGTTATTAACATTCATAAGCACAACAATTTTTTACGATACAATTTTTAAAAATTAAGATAATAGTAACAGTTATTTGCAGTTATTTTTTTATTTTTGCGATTATTTACCGTTATTTGCGGATTCTTGCAGTTACTTGCAATTATTTTCTGATTTTTGTAGTTATTTGCAGAAACTTGCAGTTATTTATAGTTAATAATAGTTATTCATAAAAATTTATTGTCTTGGAAATTTTCCCCTATTAATAAAAAATTAAAAAAATTTTTTAAAAGCGTATAATTGTTAATAACTGTAAATAATTGCAAGAAATTGCAAATAACTGTAAGTAAACGCAAATAACTGCTAATAACTGTTAATGAAACAGCAAATAACTGCTTATGAATGCTAATAATTGCTAATAACTGCTAATAACTGATGATAACTGCTATTAGCTGCAAATAGCCGCTACTTTTGTCTCAAACTAAACTATTTATAACAGTTATTAACAGCTTTTAGCAGTTATTTGCAATTATTAGCAATTATTTTTAATTATTAACAGTTACTAGCAAAACCGATTTCCACTAGGGATACAACAAATTATATTAAAAATTACATGACAAATTAGATTATTAATCACATGTTACAACACGTGCTATAACATAAGTAAAATTTAGTCGAGTCTTACACGGTATTTAAGGGGTGTCCTTATACCGGCACAGAGATCTACCTTATCTACATTTGAATTATGCATTTTAATAAAAATTTAACTATTTTTGACTAAAATTTATAGAAGAGACACATTCTTAACATTCTAAAGAATGTATTGCAACGTTAAAAGACAGAATAAAAATGAAAATGAAGACGAAAACTGCATAATACGATTATTCATAACCACATTGAAAAGTTAATCGTATTAAGCAGTTTTCGCCTTTATTTTTACCCTTATATTGTCTTTTAACGTTGCGATAAATTCTTTGGCATGTTAAGAATGTGCCTCTCCTACGAATTTCAGTCACGAATAGTTAAATTATTATTAAAATTCATAATTTCCATGTAGATAAGGTAGAACTCTATGTATGAGGATTCCCCTTAACATACAATTTAACATGCAATTTAACATGTGATTTAAAACATGATCCATCATACCAGCTAATATATTATTTAACACGTATTTAATGTACAATTTATTATGCCATTTACCACGTGAATATTTTGCGTAGGAATATAAAATAATATTTTTCAAACAGTAATTAGAATTATCAAACCTGTGCCAAAAAAGCTGTATGTTTGATGAGAGAATATATTAATATTTTATCAAACGATGAGAATCAGAAACAGTATGTTATTCAAGTCGTTGAAGAATTTAGAAAAGAATATGCTGATATAAATAATCTGACACTATTTAAAAAACGAAGAACTAGTTTAAAACTATTTTTGATAGTTTAATTTTTACCATTTCTATCATGTGATATTTTTTTTTATTTAACAAAAAAAGTTGATATATGAGGATATTGTCCACTTTTTTATATGATGATATCAAGGGAGCCCAACCCGGTTCCCGACAAACACATTACATCAGGCTAGACTGTGTAACACACCATACCGAAAACTTTGACTACCGATGAATGATCAGCCACTTTTGTGACCAACAATCAACCGATACTCAATGAGGTCGGATTTTTTAAGAGTCGCGATATAAATGACACATACACTAATTTTCTTTCAAAAAAAATCTAGAGGTACCTGGCTAGGATTCGAACCCATGCCCACCGTGTTGAAGACAAGAGATCTATCCGTTACACCACCAAACTCCCATATACCACCGTGCTCCCATACACCACCGCACTACCATATTATGTGTTATTAGATATAATAAAATTTATTTTGCGTCATGATTCTCTGGTAGAAATGTCAACCAACGGTTAGCGATCAGTCGCTCAAATCGCAACGACTTGGCCAACGGTTTAACCAACTCTTGCTCAAAATTACTGCTAATTTCGTTACAAAAAGATGGGTTAGTTGGCTAACGGTTAGCCTAAGCGTTGGTTAACGTTCATGTACTAACATAAGGATCTGTTAGCCAACAAATTCTTATTTTTTAAAATCAATAAAGGAAATAATTCTATTTTAAACTGTAGAAATGTTAATGGTTTATAATAGTAAAAATATTAACAAAATAAAATAATTTTATGTTAAAGTATATAAATACTAACTTTTTATAACTGTAAAAATATTGACAAAATAAAATAATGAATGAAAAATATCATGCTAAAAGTCGAAATATTTGTAGGTTATGCATATATGTTGATAATTTATTTTAACAAATTTTTTTTTCTTTTCTATAATATGTAGCTATATATACATACAACTATTATAGCCGTACTGTACATATGCCTATCCATCAGCACGTCTATAAGGGACGTCGGTAGTGCAGGAGCTTAACTCTTGACTTGTGTCCTAGTGGACCGGGGTTCGATTCCCCGGGAAAATTTCAAAAAATATTTTTCGTTATATCTTTGGGGAGTAGAACCCGGAGACCACAATAACACAAGTAAAAAGTCCTTCTTGGCAAAAACCAATTATTATTAAAGTCCTATTGGGCAAAAAAGTATAAAACTACTTTGTAATGGCCTAAGACAAACGCCTAAGAGGAGGTCACGTATCTCTGTCCTTTCCTAATTAAAGAATTGAGTTTTTCACAGAAACTAACAGCTTTAGCAAAAAATGAAGAGAAAGCCGCATCTCATATCAAAAAAGCAATATTTTCTTTAACAGCAGGCCGGAGTAGAACCTGATACCGACCGAGTAACGATTGAGTAGTTTGTTATTTACTCAAGTATTAATCGGCGTATTTTCAAAATAAAGGTTGATCGCAATAGATATTATTATTATGAATATCTATGCACAAGAAAAAAAAAAATCCACCGATTTGTTTTTGAGAAAAGTAAAGAACGCCGAAGTAAAAGATTATGTTTATAATATTTTCGCGTTCCTTACTTTTCTCAAAAACAAAGCGATAGATTTTTTTTTCTTGTGCATAAATATTTGTAATAATAATATCTATTGCGCTTAACCTTCAATTTGCAGATACACCGATTAATACTTGAGTAAATAACAAAAATGCCAATTAGACAAGGACAGCGAATCCGGCCTGCTCTTAATAAGAAAGAATTAATTTTATTGCTTTGTTTTCAAGAAAACCTTGAAAAACTTAAATCATAGAGGTTAGGGTAAACAATTTCGTTTTTCAAGGTTTTTTTGAGAACGAAGCAATAAAATTAATTCTTTCTTATTAAAGAAAATATTGCTTTTTTTATATGAGATGCGGCTTTCTCTTCATTTTTTGCTAAAGTTAGTAGTTTTTGTAAAAAAACTCATTTCTTTGATTAGAAAAGGACAGAGATACGTGACCTCCTCTTAAGTGCTAGTCAAAAAGCCAATAAAAAATTAAGAAGAAAAAGAAGCACGTGTATATTTACATAAACTCAGAAATGTTGTATTTTATTTCTTCGCTCAACCGTTGATTAACCCTTCTTCCAATCGTTGGCTAAACATATTGGCCAACAGTTACTGAACTAACGATTCCTATTGGCTTATTTTCTACCAAGGTTATGATTTTATTTAAGGGGTGGTCGGAACTATTCGCCGCTTGGTGGCGCTATGGTCAGGTGAGAAATAGGGACCCTCTAAAAAGCGACAAGAAAATGTTGCCGCCATACTGATCTAACGGAAAGGAACGGATAAAGTGCTTATAGAAAACATCACGGGTCGTCTTCGTGGGGAATATTTACTGTCTTTTTCTAACATATTACTTTCTTATGTAGTTTCCGGTTTAGATCTCTTGTTTGTAACAGCCAATACAAAACGCAGAACGAGGTTTCCAGTCCCTTTCTAGAGGGTCCCTAGTGAGAAAAAAATATAAAATATTCTTTACACAGCGATTTACAATTTACTGAGACAATAATATACCTATTATGCTGTCAATAACTCTAGTTATATATATGCGGAATAATTATTAATGTTAATCTCGTTTAAAAAGCCTAAAATATTGTAGTAAAGCGAAAGATGCAGCGCGAGATAGAGCCGACATAAGCATATGTATTTATCATTCTTTAGTATTACTTAGTCTGTTGCACTAAAGAAAAGTACACAAGCTTACATCGATTCTACTACGCGAAGCATTTTTCGAATTTCAAAAATATTTTAGACTTTTCAAAGAAGATTAGCATCAATAATTATTCTACATATATATGGCTAGAGTTATCGACAACATTAGAAGTATATTACTGTCATAAATTGTAAATCTGTGTATAAAAAATATTTTATATTTTTCTCTCACTTGCAGCGCCACCAAGCAGCAAATGGTTTCGACCGCCTCTTGAGCCCATTTCCTCAGATTAATCACACATGATTTAGATGTCAGAAAAATAAAAGTAACGGAAAGTTATTAAATAGAAAAGCGACCATGCACTTTTTTGGAGATTCGATATTTGAAATTTTAAAATAATTTCAAACAGCTTTATTTGTACTTTTAAAAAGTCTAGATACACTTTTTAAAAAAGAAATTGAAGGTTTTGTAATCTACCTTTATGATAAATAATCTAGCCAAATTAATGTAAAATCAGGAATATTTAAAAATGCAAAAATTTAAATGAAAGTCTGTTTTTTTTTATTTTTGTAGGCTTTAAAAGTGTGTATTATACAAATTCAGGAATAAAATAATAGAGATTCAGAGATTGAAAGAATTTCTAAGCATATTTTATGCATTATAGAAACATAAAAGGAATTGATTATACACCTGTAATTATTTTTTATAGATAAGAAAAATCACTAGTTTAAAAAAGTCGAAAGCAGGCGTGAAAAACGATATGGGTTGAATACTTTTTCTCGATTATCTGAGAGCTTTTTCATGGTTTTTCAAAAATGATAAGAAATTTGAAGGGTGAGAGCAAAGTTTTTTCAAGTTTGGGAAATAAGGGACACCCTTATATATATATATATATATATAGAGAGAGAGAGAGAGAGAGACACACACACATATACATATGTTTATATAGATGTAAATAAAAATAACATGAATTTCTAGGATGGATCTACAATGCATTGCTTTTTTCTGAGATTGTCGGCCTTTCCTGGCACATCCCAGAAAAACGCCAAAGTTAAACTATAGGAGTAGAGGAGAGCTTATACTTTTCTTATTCTAGAAAAATTATTTTTTTTGTAAGAATCCCCTATTTTCCAATTAAATATTATGAAGAAAACATAATTTAACCAATATCAGATTTTCTTTGGTCTTGTTGACAGATGTTGTTACAGATATTATGTATATATATATATATATATATATATATATATATATATATATGAGCGATTCCAATACTTTTCGCCAAGTTTTGTGGGGGGGGGGGGTCTTCGGATTTGTTTCAAAATTTAGTATGTGTTTGGGTATTATGAAAAAACATTACGGTGAAAATTTCAGCCCCCTAGTTGCCTTAGGGCCAGAGCTATGACCTTTTAAATGTCAAAAAATGGTCCATTTTTGCCCCTTTTTTGAGAGCTTATATCTCGACTCCCTGTTAACCGATTTTAATTTACCAATTTTCATTTTTTTTGTTATAATGTCTAGTATATTTTATGATTTTTTCATATTTTTAAATATTAATCTTTATTTATGGGAACCAAATTTCAACAGAAGAAATTTTAAAAAATTTGACCATCTTCGAACCGCTGCCAAAACCGAACAAATGAACGAAAACACTTTGTTCACATCTTATTTTAAAGATATTTTCAAAATCTTTAAAATGAGCCCTGCTAAATTAAAATTGGCGCAAAGGAAGCCAAGATATAACTATTTAAATATTAAGATTTTCGTAAAAATCGCGATTTTTGCCATTTTTGAGGGTCTATAATTTTTTTCTACCAACTTAAATTTTCACAAAAATTTAACTGAGAGTAGTTCTACATATGTAAAACAACTCCCTTGTGGATAATTGTCTGGCCCGAACCTTTAACACCCTCATCTTGATCACCGAAAATACAGCATTCTTGATTCTAAGTAAGCTAATATACTCGCTGCTGCTGGCTTAAGCTGATCCAATTTGGTAATAAAAAACCTATTATATCTGACAAAAAATTTAAAGTTGATGTCAAAACTTTTAATTTGAGCTCTAGTAAAAGTCGTTAGGTATCACAGAAGCAGAGCTTTAACTGTTTTAAGATTTTTTTAAATTTTAAAGTATCAAATCTGTGAAAGCATTTTTTTGTTTTTAATATAATATTTAAGTTTAATTTTTTGAATTTTTTATTGTTTCTATTATGTATTATTTATATGAGATAAAACAATTTTTTTTAAGTTTTCATAAAATTTTAATCCAATTGCAATTGAATACATTTTTCGACATTGTCAAAAAATGTGATTTTTATTCTCATCGATTTTTCATCACATGGAATAAAGCAGTGATTTAATCTTGTATCAGGAAATGTTTTAACTGAGGAAAATCTCTTTTTTAAACTCATTGCATGTTTTTGCGCATCGGAATTAGAGACCTACAATGGTCTGCAATAAAAGAGAATATTTTGTTAGAAAAATATCCATATTTTCAAAAAATGTTTAAAGTAATAATTCAATTTACCTAATTTTTTTATTTTCTTTAAGCGCATACTTGTACATCGCATAAGCATTTGTAATTTGACCTTCAGGAGATGATCTAATGCAATGCCGCATAAAATCTCTTTTTAAATTACCACCGGTAGCATCACAAGTTGTTTTGCCATGATTTGTTGCAAAAAAATTACAAGAGGTTACTTTTATACCAAAATCTTTTTCATGGCAAACAATATTAGCTAAGTAATTCCTGTATAAAACAATATTTTATTACAAAAGGTCATCGTGAATTAATATAAATACATTTATTAAAAGATAAAGCGCAAGTAATTACTTATTTTTATATTGTTGGGGTGCTCCATCCGAAAAGTATATAACTTTCTTAATCCAATTAAATTCTTCTTTGATCACAGACATCATTTTTTGAGTAAATGCATTTACAGTGTATGCATAGTGATCTTTGGTATCACTGATGATACAATAATTAATGTTCAATAAATCATCAGAATCTATCTTTTTATAGTATATACAGAAAGGATGCACTGTTGCTTGTGAATTATTATAATAAAATGCTTGTACGGAATTTTGAATTATAAATGAATAATTCTCAGAAAAGTCCATTAAAACTATGCAAGTGTCGCCTTCCAAGTTGTTTTTACAATAAGTCAAGTAACGTTGTTGCATATCAGCTATATAATGATGTGTTGTTAAATTAAAAATATCTTGACATAACCGTATTTTACAACTATTAATATTGTCTTCGAAGTTGAGAAGATTAGCTTTATTGCCATTTTCCGACCAATTTTTGTATGAAATTGTTTCTTTATTTAAATCAATCTCATATTCTTCTATTAAGTCTTCCAATTGATTTAATATAGCTGATTTTGTAGGACAGTTTTTGCAACGTTTTAACATACAATCCTGATTATCAATGTTACATACAACACTCTGTAATAAATCTCTGTATTTTATTTTTCTTGACAGACTATATAATTTAAGTTTTATATTTTCATGCTGAGCACAAACACAAATTTTATGACTTCCTGGGTCACCAGCATGTACGCACTGAATTGATTTCAGAGATGCAAAATAAGAAAACTTTGGTATTTCTTCGTTTCCAGTATATTCATCGGTGAACTTTAAATATAAGTCATGAACTGTATACAGCAGCAACATTTTTTGAATGAAATTTTTTTTTCCATCTTTATTGATAAAAGAAATGAATTCTTTTTTTCCTGGGCAAGTATATGCATGTTCTTCTTTCAGGTAATAATTAATTATAGAGCTTCGTAAATTTTCAGAAAATTTTGCATACTTTTTTCTTCTATGGACTCTTATATTTTCTGGAAATCCTGCATGAATTTATTTGCTTTATAATAATATTTACTTACGTATTATTTAATCTAACATACAACATTAATGAGAAAAATTTATTTTTACTGTAGGATATATAATAATTTATTATATTTTTATAAGTTATGAAGTACATTCAAATATTTCCATAAAAAGTGGTTAAGAAAAAAAATCCATTTTAATTCATTTTGTTTAAACACTACAAATATTTAGGCAATAATTTTGAAGATACCCTAGTGGAAATATAAAATGTGTATTATTGTTTGGATTAGTTTCAAATTATTCAAAACTGTTTAAAACAGTTTAAAACTTTTTAAAATAGTTTAACCTTTTAAGGACGGGACTGGTCGATATATCGACCACTTAAGTATCATAATATTTTTGAGTGATTTTGAGGATAATATTATGTTAAAACACTCAAAAATATTATGATACTTGAGTGGTCGATATATCGACCAGTCCCGTCCTTAAAAGGTTAAAACTTTTTAAAATAGTTTATAAGTGTGAAATTTGGGACGTTTTGAATAATTTTGAATAGTTTTGAACAGTTTTAAACAGTTTTGAACAGTTTTGAACACTAATAAACATTTCATATTTCCGCTAGGGTATAAATGGGTGATTCTATTCGAACGGGTCAAATTCAAATTTTGAAATAATAGAAAATAAAGGTGTTCATTTTAAAAATTTTACTCAGGTTTTTTTAATGGTTATATCTTATAGAACAATATCCTAAAGTAACCAAGCTGTCCATAGGTTATTCCCAGAAAAACTGATAAATAAAAATATACTGATACAGAGGAATTACTTTTATTCCAGGGGAACTACTTTTTTTATTACCATCACTTGATATATTATTTTCTAATAATATTTATGTCGAACAAAGATTCTAAACTATCTGAAATACTTTAGAATTAGTTATTACCATATATGGATTAATTTTTAAAAATGAAAAACGACGAGTTACAACAAAAATATGTATTTTTAAACATTATTAGAAGAAAGTTAAAGAATAAATATATCCATACTTGAGAAAGTTTGCTTTTTCAAAATATATAATAACATTATTTTTGTGTTTGGCAGTGGAGTTAAGTGTACTTGATGATAAAGGATTAGTAGGAAGTTCGCCACGTCCACGTGTGGAAACCATTTTATTACCAATACAATCTAAAATAATATATTATCAATTTATAGATTTTTCAAAGACTTTCATTTAAATTCAAATAATTATAAACTTACTTTGATATCAACAACAAACTCTTCATCAAGGCTAATGACAAATTGATATTTTTATTTTTCTGAATACTAAGATGTAACCTTTGATTTCGCTTTATTTATTTGTAGTATATACGTAGTATATAGTGTAGTATGTAAATATGACTACAGTGATTGTTTACAAAAAGATTTAAGAATGTGCTTACTCGGAAATTCTCCACAAATTTTTATATATATATATATATATATATATATATTCAATTTTGAATATATAAAAATTATAAGCAGTATAATATGTATTAAATTTCAGGTGTACAAATAATTTAACACTTCATGGTATGAAATTCATGAATAAAATTGTTTACTTGATTATTTAATTAGAATTTTGTGAGTGCATCTTAAAAAAGGCAGGGGAATTGTATGCCAGGGGAGATTACCTGATAATTTGAATGAAATTTTTACCGAGTAAACGGTCTCCAACATTCACTGCTATACAAACTTTTTTAGTTGTACATTACTACCTTCTTAAACGTCTATTACGTATTTGAATATGCGCTTGAAAGTATATGAAAAATTTGTGGTTAATAATATTTGAACCTTGTATTGATAGTTTACTAAACGATTACATGTGATTACCCGTTAGAATAGAATCACCCAAATAAAAAATTATGAGAATTTGAATAAGTTAATTTTTCTTTGAAGGATGAAGTTTAGATTTAATTTACATAAAAATTAGGAAAGAATAAAAAAAATCTCATTCACCAATGTTATATCTGAATCTTTATGTAATCAAAAGTTAACACGTACCATCCATCTCTCTGAAATAAGTGAGTTTTTTATACATGTACTGAGAACATTTGAAATGTTGCAAAATATTATGAAAAGTCCAATCTCTTGGTAAGAGGGCCAAATATTCCAGTTTTTTCATAAAACTTTTAGTATTTTCAAAATCTTTTTGCAAATTGATTAAAATTTGTTTGAATGCGAACGTATCTTGGCAAAAACTACCAGTTACAGGTTCAGGTACAGAAATATTAATATCAGCTGTTTCAGAGATTTTTTATGCAAATTTTTTGCAAACTTGATCTATTACTATTTCAGCATCAATTTGGCGTTTAGTATTATAAAAATTATAATTCATCAAACTGGGAAGTTGTAGCACATTTAAAACAGTATTTGCAGTACGTATTTCTTGACTAAGTGTTTTAAAATCTGAATCTTCAGTAGTATTAGAGTTTGACTCTCAGGAGACTCACTGTCAATTTTACTTAAAATGTTCTCTTTTTTAAGCTAAGTCTTTTTTATTTTCGTAATTGAGCACTACTGCAGCTGGCATTTCGATCTGATTTTTTAAAATTATTTACTGATTCTTTCTCACATACATTAATTCGATCTTTTAAACTGCTAGAGCATCTTTTGCAAACTTTATTTCCTGTCACTAATAGTAAATTCAAATATTTTTGAGCATTTTCATATAGTTGTAAGTCGATTAATTTCAAATTCATCCAGACAGCTTGCTTATGATAGTTAAATAGATCACAACACTTTTTAAATTTCAAACTATAGTAAGTTAAATATTAATCCATGTGATGTTTACAAATGCAGGCATCGGTAACATATTCAAAATTAGCAATTCTATGCCTTAACGGCATGTCGAAGCTGCAGCAATCGAGTTTTGCTTTTTTTATTTTATCGATATCTTTTTAAATTCTTAAATTAAACAAATATAATGACTTGTCCGCACTAAAGTTATATTAGTACAATAATTTTTGTTAAAATAAAAAATCATTTGGACTTGTTATTTTTTTATGAGCTTGGATTGGAAATTAGATATCAAACTCGACAAACCTAACCTTAAAATACGATATATTGAAAGTTTTTATTATAACTTTGTATGTATAATATTTTGGTGGTTTTCTTGAGTTGTCCGCACTAGAGTTTAATCTTACAAATTTTTTCTTTATAGCAAAAAAACTCGATTAAACGCATCGTTTATTCATAAGTTAAGATTGGAAATATTATTAGAAAGCGGACAGCTCCGTCATGCTCTTAAGAAGGGGTCGAACTATCTGTCTTTGTCTAATAGCGTTTTTCAACATTTATGTAAACACTATCCGGTATAACAAGAAAAAAATAGCAGCCCCCGCTAGATATTAGTATAATAAGTAAATTTTGTAATAACAACCAAATTTTTTCACTGCGTAGTTTTTGACTAATTAGAGACCTACTAGCAATTTAGAATATAACCTATCTTTTTTTGGTAGGTCTCTAATTATTCAAAAACTACGCAGTGAAAAAATTTGGTTGTTATTACAAAATTTACTTATTATACTAATATCTAGCAAGGGCTGCTATTTTTTTCTTGTTATACCGGATAGTGTTTAAATAAATGATGAAAAACGCTATTAGACAAAGACAGATAGTTCGGCCCCTTCTTAAAAGAGAAATATTTTCAGCAGAAAGAGTTTCAAGTTTAAATAATTGTTTACTATTAGTGTAAGTAGTTTCATGACATTCGGAGTTCGTTTTAATCCCAATATAGCAATTTTTTGATTTATCATCCATAATATTGAATTGCTTACTAAAATATACAATACAAATATCAGATCAATATCAGATGAATGTTGTTGTAAATAGTCTTTTCTATATATTTTCATTGTTATATTTAAATCAATATACATGAAACTTTTATAAAAACTGTTATTAAATTAAACATATACATTTATTTACCTGAAAATTATGCGTGTAATATTATGCTGTAAAATTGATAATTATTTCATTATAAACAGAGAAGTTACAATTATGATTATATTTTATATAGTTTCCCACACAGCATGAAATATTGCAGTGAAACTTTCACTGAAATATTGTGCTGAAATATTGTCACAAGATTGCAGCGATCTTGTCTTAACATTGCTAAGAGGTTTCATGAAACATTTCAGTGTGATATTGCTGCAAACTTGCTACAAGGTTACAGAAAATAATTCAAGCAATATTGCAAGAAACCTTTCATGAAAGGTTGCAGCAAAGTTTCTGCAAGGTTTTATAAAACATTTCATGAAATATTGCAAGAAATCTTACATGAAAGGTTGCAACGAGGTTTCTGAAAGATTTTAGAAATATTTCATGAAATATTGCAAGAAAAATTTCATGACATTTTTCAGCGAGGTTTCCAGCAAGATTTAGAAAACATTTCATAGAATATTGCAAGAAACCTTTAATGAAAGGTTGCAGCGAGGTTTCTGAAAGATTTTAGAAATATTTCATGAAATATTGCAAGAAAACTTTCGTGACATGTTTCAGCGAGGTTTCCAGCAAGATTTAGAAAACATTTCATAGAATATTGCAAGAAACCTTTCATGAAAGGTTGCAGCGAGGTTTCTGAAAAATTTTAGAAATATTTCATGAAATATTGGACGAAAACTTTCACGACATGTTTCAGCGAGGTTTTCAGCAAAATTTAGAAAACATTTCATGGAATATTGCGAGGAACCTTTCATGGAAGGTTGCAGCAAGTTTTCTGCAAGATTTTAGAAATATTTCATGAAATATTGCAAGAATCATTTCATGAAAGATTGCAGCGCGGTTTCTGTAAGACTTTAAAAACATTTCATGAAATATTGCAAGAAAACTTTTATTACATGTTTTAGCGGGATTTCCAGCAAGATTTAGACAACATTTTGATGGAATATTGCATCGAACTTTCTATGAAATATTGCAACGAGCTTTCTGCAAGATTTTAGAAACATTTTATAAAATATTGCAAGAAACCTTTCACGAAAGGTTGCAGCGAGGTTTCTGCAAGATTCTAAAAATATTTCATGAAATATTGCAAGAAACCTTTCACGAAAGGTTTCAGCGAGTTTTCCAGCAAGATTTAGGGAACTTTTCATGGAATATTGCAAGAAACCTTTCATGAATGATTGCAGCGAGTTTCCTGCAAGATTTTAGAAACATTTTATGAAATATTGCAAGAAACCTTCCATGAAAGGTTTTAGTGAGCTTCCTAGCAAGATTTGGGGAACATTTTACGAAATATCGCAAGAGACCTTTGATGAAAGGTTGCAGCAAGGTTCGTGCAAGATTTTAGAAACATTTTACGAAATATTGCAAGATACCTTTTATGAAAGGTTTCAACGAGGTTTCCAGCAAAATTTGATGAATATTTTATAAAATATTACGAGGTATCTTTTAGTTGCAGTAAGATTTCTGCAAGGTTTTTGACAAGATTTCTAAGATATCACAAAAAATATTGCTATGTACATTTCGCCAATGGTTATTACCATATTTTTGGCAATCTTTATAAAATATTCCAGAAAAGCGTTTTACAAAAAGTATCAGCAAGGTTTCATGAATAATTTCAAAATAAAATTGCAGTAAACCTTTCATAAACAGTTTCAGCAATAATTCCGCAAGTTTTTATAAAAGATTCTAAGAGCAGTCCAGATTCGCTGTTCTTGCCTTATATTTGGTTTCCTGTTATTTACTCAAGTATTTATTGCTGTAGTTGTATTGTAAACGGGAAGTTGAGCGCAATGAGTATGCTATTATTATGAATATTTATGCGTAGGGTAAAAAAATCCATCGAATTGTTATTGAAAAAAGTAAAGAACGCTAAAATATTAGAAACAAAACCTTTTATTCCAATATTCTCTACTTTTCTCAAGAACGATGCTGAGGAATTTTTTCTTCTTGTGCACAAATATTGATAATAATACTATTGCGATTAACTAGTAATTTATAGATACAACGATTGATACTTAAGCAAATAAGAAAAACTATATCACACAAGGACAGAAAATCCTGCCTACTATTAAATATTACTGCAGCAAGCTTTTGGCAAGATTTGAGAAATATTTTACAAAATATTGCAGGAAACCATACGGAAAGGTATGAGCGTTGTTCGCGGCAAAATTTGGGAAAAATTTCATGAAATATTACGAGAAACCTTTTATGAAAGATTGCTGCAAGGTTTCTTGAAATGTTGCTGCGAGGTTTTCATGAAAGGTTGCTGCAAGGTTTTTAGAAATATTTCAACCGGGTTGTAGCGCGGACATATAAATGTTGCTGCAATATCTCATAAAAGGTTGCTACGAGGTTTTCTGCAAAGTTACGGCAAGATTTTCTGAAAAATTGCTGTGTTGTTGCTTGAAATGTTTCTGCTATTTTTCCCGCAAGATTCCTGTGAGGTTTCTTGAAATGTTTCTGTTACATTTCCTGAAATATTGCTGTGAAGTTTTCATGAAAGATTAATGCGAGGTTTTCTGAAAGATTGCTGCGAGGTTTTTAGAAATATTTCAACCGGGTTCTAGCGCGGACATATAAATGTTGCTGCAATCTTTCATGAAAGGTTGCTGCTAAGTTTCGAAACTTTCATGAAACCTTGCAGCAATCTTGCAGCAATCTTTCATGCTGTGTGGGATTAGCATTAAAACTAACGCTTTAATGATAATTATCATCCATTCCTAACAGGGCAGCGAAAAAAAAATATATTCATATGAAAGTATTAAACGTAAATGCTAATATACAAACAGCTATCGTGAATATACATCATATATAAATTGAGTTATTAAAAAGACTTATATGATTAATTTGCACCTAAGAAACTGTTTATAAATCAATATTTAAACTAATCGTAAGTTCAATAATGAGTTTAAAAAAATTAAAATATTTTTTAATACATTTTTCTAAAAACAAAATACAAAATACTTCAATCAGTCTACAATCTATTTTTTTCAAAAATTAAATAGCAGACAACGGCTCGAATTTATAGTCGAAATTTAATCATAGAGATATTATAGATAGAGCAGGGGAGACAGGTCACAGGCCTCGAAGTGTCCCGTGACTAGAAATTACGGAAGCGCCTATGCGCTATCTCCCGGCACATGGGGGTGCGTGCCAAATTTTCTTTAACGGAACGGAACCCCGAGTACGATGCTACGTGCTAAAAAATTTTTTTAACAATTTATATACATTATTACTTTAACAAAATTGAAAGATCATAACCTACAATTCTATGTAAATATATTACAATTTAAACATAATCTTTCCTTTAACGTGGCATTTATGTTAAACCTTATGATAATTTATGAAATGAGTAATACTATTTCATTTTTTAACACAATTTTAACTGCACTGATAAGAAATAAAATTTTCATCATGAAGCACGGTACTCGGGGTTACGCTCCGTTAAAGAAAATTTAGCACGCACCCCCGTGTGCCGGGAGATGGCACATAGGCGCTTCCGTAAAAAAGAGAAAACAAACCGAGGCACCCCATCTATTGCAAGCGCAGAAAGCATAAAAAGAAGTATTAGCTGGAGTTGTCTCTGCTTTTAATTATGATGTTAATTAAAATTATGAAAACATGTATTATTTGTAAAAAGGCAACCTATTAGTAGAGCAAGATAGTTACCACGGTTTTTTCTCTCTTTTTAACCGTAGGACATTTTCACTTATAGGCAGTCATATGTCTCCCCTGCTCTATCTATAATATCTCTATGGATTCAATCCTCAATAATTAATTCTTAATCACGTAGACGCACTTCTCGCTTCTAAATAATAATATCCGTCACGTTAAGTGACAGCAACGCCAATAAATACGTGTAAAATTAAATGCAGAGTTGAAAAGTGGAACTAAAAAGCATATCTAAGTACAAGAAAAATACGTGGATCTATGAAAATTAGCGAATGAAGTTAGGATAGCTGAGTATTCATGGTCAAGTTTCGACTATAAATTCGAGCCTTATTTCATGACGCAGTGAATGGTTTTCATACACCTATGGAAATGAGTCTGGCCACTTGCTCCAGAGTGATAAACTATATAGTACTATCTTTGTTTGGTACATTAATTTTATATATACTAAATAAAGACAGCAATATATGGTATATCGTTCAGGAGCAACTTACCTGTTAAACTTATGAAATTATTAGGCGTATTCCGTAAGTCGTACGTACGCACGTACGATTTGTTAAAAATTTTTCATTACGGAACGTTCCAAAACTTTTCGGACGGCTGTTCCGAAATGTAAAAAAGAGATGTGCAAAGGGTGCATATTTTCATTTGTTCAAAGGCTTGGGTTTTAGAACCTACCAAAATTAACTGATCGTTTTGGAATTAAGGAACGGATGTTAGTGGGTACGTGTGACTTACGGAATATGCCCATTGCTTCAGTGCAAGGCATATTCCCACAAAGTATGCGCAAGGAACTGTAGCAGTAGGAGTCGCAAGGAATTATTGCTGATTTATTTTCTCCGTGTACATCGAGAGAAAACTCAAAACATTTTAGCATTTTACTTTCGAAAATTTTGTATCACTTAAAAATAAATAGGTAATGTTGCTTAAGTTCGAGCGATTCGATTATGTTATATATTTATAGTAAATTACTAGGAATCCTTCGCTACTATCACATATATTCGATGGTATAAAACTTAGAATTCATGGCATTCAAGCAAAAGACTCCACATAGCGATTGTTCTATGTAGCAGTGTCAAGGTTTATTCACTCAGGTGGTGCTGCGACGAAGTCATCGCATTCTAGTAATAATACTTCGCAACCTGAGGGATTTTACTATACTAGAGTAAACCATGCAGGCTTCGTGCGCTTTAATTTTGTGGTTTTTCTACAAAGGTTATTTTTATTATAATTCATTTTCTTTTTATTAATACCAAGTATTTATTTATTTTTTATAAACTATGAAATATTTAAACTTAATAATGTAAACCTTAAAAATTATTATGTTTCAAAATCGCGCAAGTATATTAACAAATATGCGTACAGCACGCATACGCCAAAGTTTTTGTGTATTGCATAGAATTACATAACCAAGAATACGCAGTAATTTTTATGTTAAAAAATACATAAAAAAGGTTTGAAATTTTGTATGTGATCATCAAAATTTACAACAATCTTCATTTCAGATCATTAATAAAAATCTTCATTTAAGACTTTGAATAAATCTAATTTTACTAAGAAAATTGGACGATTAAAATTAAGTGCTAAACGCATGTGCACTCTTTAATCCAATCACAGAGAGAGTTATCTTAGTTTCACAACATTCAGTCATATAGAGTGAAATATATAAAATGGTAAAAGACTCTGAATTCTTAGGAATGGGTTTTAAATTCTTAGTTAATTACTCTAATTTACTTTGAATCTTATGATAAAATAGCATAGAAAAATTTTATGGTACAAAAGCATGTTGATATTAAATAAAAATGCTTTAACTTTTTTCTCCGTGTAGGCCTCAATTTAAGGGTGTTAACATCAACTTTAAATTTTTTGTCAGATATAAACGGTATTTCATTACCAAATTGAATCAGCTTAAGCCAGCAGCAGCGAGTATATTAGCTTACTTAGAATCAAGAATAGTGTATTTTTAAATTTGAATCATTTTCAGAAAATAATGGTAGAAAAATTCTACACGGCTATTTTCAAAGGTATTTTGCTTAAGGAGATGTAAAACGGACACTACACCTGTACTTTTAGATATTAGCTTCCTTTCCATTTCATTGCTGAATTTCCAGAAAAGAAATGCATTAGCTTGTAGTATGTACCATGATGATTATTTAGATGAATTTTCAAGTAAATTCATTCATTAGTTTTCAAGATATTTGGATTTCTGTACAATATTGAAAAATATTAATAAATAATTTTGGAACCCAAAATTCTCAATAACTAATGAATGAATTTATTTAAAAATTTATTCGAATAATCTTCATGGTAGATACTAAAAGTTAATGCATTTTTTTATTGAAAATTTTGCAATAAGATGTAAAGATAGTGAATATTTATGAGTACAGGTGTAGTGTCCATTTTACATCTCCTTAACTTGAAATTGATATTTTAATTTTTTTCTAGGTTCAAAATTGATCGAGATTTAGCGATTTTTCTTGAAAAAAGGGTCTTTTTTATTTTTCCGATAACTGCTTAATGAGAGGAGATATAGAAAAATGACAATTGAAAAAAAGTGCATTTTTGTGTGTAGAATAAGCTTAAATTTTTTGTGCATTTTAATTTTTTTGATATTGTTGCGGTATTCTTATATACATGTATACCATACTCTTATAAGAGTACCGCAACAATATCAAAAAAATTAAAATGCACAAAAATTTTGAGAAAATTTAAGGTTATTCTACATACAAAAATACACTTTTTCTATTCGGAATTTTTCTATATCTCCTCTTATTAAGCAGATATCGAAAAAATAAAAAAGACCCTTTTTTATCAAGAAAAATCGCTAAATCTCGGTCAATTTTGAACCTAGAGAAAAAACTAAAATATAAATTTCAAGTTAAGCAAAATATCTTTAAAACTAGTGTTACAAGTGCCGTATAATAGCGAAGATAAAAAAAATGCAAGTGTGCAGTTTATAGAATATGAAGCGACAAAAGAAATGAAAATGTATCGGTGGGAATGGCTCAACGTTTGAGCACTTGCCTCTCGTGCAAAAGGCCCGGGGTTCGATACACGTCGCGGACGCTTTCTTGCCTTTTTTATAATTTAATATTATATTAGTCCCTTAATAATGAAATAAAATTCGTAACAAAACTGGTGTCAGCTAATGGGATCTTACCCAATCGCCTAGAAGAAGACTGTGTGTTTCCAGTTGCCGCCTACCTTACCTAGTCCCAAATAATTATTATAAGTGGATAAATAATAATAAAGTAGATAAATAAATAGACCGACGCATTGGCCGAGTGATTCGGCGCGCGCCAGGCGATCTGCAAAGTTAAGTAGCTTTGGCGTGCAGTACTTGGATGGGTGACCGCTCCAAGGATCTGCACGTTCAAACTGGACTTGCTTTGTGTGACGGTCGCTTGGGCGTGCTGACCACATGACAATGTGAGCGGGAGGTGTGGCAAATACGGGGTAGGTATCCTGGTACAAGGATGCCTAATACCGAATCTGCTATATATACCGACCTTAATTGAAAAATTAGAAGTTGTAAATAAAGGTGTGGGGTGATACGTTAAGATCGTAAAGATGAACGTAGAAGCTACCAAATTTAAAAAAATAAATAAATAAATAAATAAAATACGTGCTATGTCCCGTGAAGTCGGAAGTTCCACGAAAGGATCTGAATAGCGCGGACGATAAATGAAGAAGATTTCTACAATAACTATAGGAGTTAATATATAAAACGTCGGGGTCGACGTTACCACGGCCTCAGACGTGTTATGAGTGCCGTATAATAGCGAAGATAGAAAAAATACAAGTGTGCAGTTTATAGAATATGAAGCGACAAAAGAAATGAAAATGCATCGGTGGGAATGGCTCAACGTTTGAGCGCTTGTCTGTCGTGCAAGAGGGCCTGGGTTTGAGATACGTCGCAAACGCTTTCTCGCTTTTTTATAATTTAATATTATATTAGTCACTTAATAATAAAATAAAATTCGTAACACTAGCCATGTAAAAGTTTGCTACCATCATTTTCCGAAAAATGATTCAAATTGAAACACAGGCAAAAAAAAAATGACCATTTTGCGTCCTACGGAAAAACTTTAAATGTCTCGGCCTCGGGACAAAAAAATAGTATATTAGACCATGGATGCATATTGATCATCCTAGCTCGTGCAACTTTCGAGGCCTCGCTACGCTCGGCCCCAAAAGTTCGCACTCGCCGAGAATGATCAATATGCATCCTTGGTCAATAATATACTATTTTTTCTATTTTTAAGAGGGGGTCGAACTATCTGTCCTTGTCTAATAGCGTTTTTCATCATTTATATAAACACCATCCGTTTTAACGAGAAAAAAATAGCAGCCCCCGCTAGATATGAGTATAATAAGTAAATTTTGTAATAATAACCAAATTTTTTTATTGCATAATTTTTGAATAATATAGGACCTACTAACAATCGAGAATATGACTTATCTCTTTTAGTAGGTCTCATATTATTCAAAAACTACACGGTGAAAAAATTTGGTTGTTATTACAAAATTTACTTATTATACTAATATCTAGCGAGGGCTGCTATTTTTTTCTTGTTATAACGGATGGTGTTTATATAAATAATAAAAAACGATATTAGACAAAGACAGATAGTTCGGCCTCTTCTTAAGTCGTAATATTTCCCAGACAAGTACTTAAAATTAAATTGCCAATACATCATTAAAAAGTTCTTATAAATATGTTAAAAATGAGTGGTCGTAGAGTTCTGTACGACCCTTATTTGTTGAGATACAAAATTTTTTAATTAGTCCTTTTTTTCTCAAGGGTGGCTCTTTTTGTTGGACTGTAACACTTGTTTCTGAGATCCCGTAAGGTTTTTCATACATCAGAAAACATATATATACATAAAAAATTGATATATATATATATATATATATATATATATATTCACTTATTTATTATTTTATGTAACTTATCTTATAAATATTAACAGTGTTAAAACTCATGATTTTATATATTCTTGATCGCTAATAATGCAATTTGTCGTCTTAAGAGCAGGCCGGATTCGCTGTCCTTGTCTAATTGGCATTTTTGTTATTTACTCAAGTTTTAATTGGTGTATCTTCAAATTAAAGGTCGAGCGCAATAGATATTATTATTATGAACATCTATGCACAAGAAAAAAAATATCTACTGGTTTTTTTTTGAGAAAAGTAAGTAACGCCAAAGTAAAAGTTTATGTTTTTAATATTTTCGCGTTACTTACTTTTCTCAAAAACAAACCAGTAGATATTTTTTTTCTTGTGCATAGATGTTCATAATAATAATATCTATTGCGCTCGACCTTTAATTTGAAAATACACCGATTAAAACTTGAGTAAATAACAAACAACTCAATTGTTACTCGGTCGGTATCAGGTTCTACTCCGGCCTACCGATAAGGTTGTATGGGCTATACAGTCTGTACCAAAAGTTAGTTTCTTAAAAAATCATTTATATTTTCCAATTTTTAGCTTAGTAACTTATTAGATAATATTAAAATAATCATTTTAAACTTTGTTTAATTTAAATACAATGAATTATTAAAGAGTTATAGCATTTCACAGTTTATAACTTTTACACAAATCAAATGCGATCATAAAAAATAATGTCAAAGTTTTAAAAATCATTTTATTTAACCGTAGCAAAGCTTATTTCGTTTAGTTTGAAATTTAGAATCTATCGACGAGGATGGAATTTCAATTTTTATTTTTTATTAAAATTCATTGTCAATTTTCTATGATAAAACAGTGAATACCGTCTGAGACATATGCATTTTTCCACAGGAAATGAGCTATAAATTTTAATAAAATATAAAAACCGAAATTCCATCCTCGCCAATAGATTCTAAATTTTAAACTGAATAAAATAAACTTTGTTGCGGTCAAACAAAATCATTTTTGAAACTTCGGCATTATTTTTCATGATTGCATTAGATTTGTGTAAAAGTTATAAACTGTGAAATGCTATAACTTTTTAATAATTGATTGTACTTAAATTAAACAAAGTTTAAAATGATTGTTATAATATTATCTAATAAGTTCCCTGGTGAAAAAGTGACAAATCACCTGATTTTTCAGGTGATTTATCATGCCAAAACATCATGTAACGATATTTTTGGTTTTTACACGTTCCAAACAATGCTTAGTCAATAACAATTTTTGAAAATTTTTGAAATTTTTAAAAACTGTTTTAAATTGATTAATTATGGTTTGAAACGTGTAAAAACCAAAAAAAATCGTTACATGATGTTTTGGCATGATAAATCACCTGATAAATCAGGTGATTTATCACCTGATCTTTTTTAACAGGGTCACGAAGCTAAAGATTGCATATTTACTTTCTACCGCAAAATATAAACGATTTTCTAAGAAACTAACTTTTGGTGCAGACTGTATAGCCCATACAACCTTAATGTGTTTAAAAATAATTGAGCTTCATATTGAAATTAGAATATCAAAAAAATTAAAATATGGGTTGAACTAAATAGATAAAATAAATGAAACATGTTATACGTATAAAAATCTTCTAAATTTGATTACGTAATTTCTATTTAAGATTTAATTGCCTTTTTATAATAAAATTATTTATTTATTTCAGGAACTTTTTTGTGTTTCATAATTTAAAATTTTTATAATAAAATTATAAACTCTTTTATTTTAAGGAGGAGAAAGTTTACTCTGGCACAGCCGAATCATTTGGCAAACAATGGCAAGTCGGAGATGTTGTTGGCGTTTTCTTGGATCTCATTGACCGAACAATCAGTAAGAGGCAATCTTTAAATGATAGCTTCTATCTTATGATTTGATATTTGCTTTTAATAAAAAAAGTTTGAATACTGATAGTAATGAAGTAAAATTAATATTGTATGCAAATAACATAAGATACTAATTAAAGATATTTTCTTGAGGTGACTATGGAGATTAGGCTAAATTTTCATCTAGTAGTTTACAAATTACGCTTTTAGTTTGTAAAATTTTATGGGTTCATAAGTTTTCCACCATGCTGTGGATATTAAAAAATGGATTCAGAAAATCACATATCTCTATAATATCTGACTGATTTAATAAAGTATCACTTATAATACTGCTTTTTAATTAAAAAATAAAGAGAAAATGTAGTTTATTTTTTAACTTCAAGTTTTTATCAAAAAAATTTTCATGACCACACGTACATATAAACTTATGAATTTAATTTAAAAAAACATATTTATATAGTAATTAGAAAAAAATATGGCCCAAAAATAGTCCTCTACTGTTCAAAAGGCCTATTAACGGCATGTCGAAGTCCCCCCCCCCTACCCCCTCTTAATAATATTTTCATTCAAAGTTTATTAATAAACAGTGCGTCAAATAGAGCTTTTTCACTACAGAAGGTAAATTTGTAATATTAATCCTGAATGCGGACAAGTCAAGAAATTCACCAAACCATTATACATAAAAAGTTATAAGAAAACTTTCGATATATAATATTTTGAGGTTAAGTTTATTGAGCTTGATATCTAATTTTCATTCAAAGTTCATAAAAAAATAAGAAGCTGAATTGAATTTTTATTTCAAAAGCAGGCCAGAATCGTTGTCTTTGTCTAATTAAGTTTTTTGTTAACTCGAGTATTATTCGATGTATCTGCCAATTGATGGTTGAGCGCAATAGATATTATTATTATAAATATTTATGCACAAGGAAAAAAAATTCTTATGCATTATTTTTAAGAAAAGTAAGAAATGCTGAAGTAAAACGTTCTGTTTATAATATTTTTGCGTTCCTTACTTTTTTCAAAAACAATATGGTAGAATTTTTTTTTCTTGTACATAAATATTTATAATAATAATATCTATTGCGTTCAACCTTCAATTTGCAGATATATTGATTAATACTTGAGTAAATAACAAAAATCCAATTAGACAAGGACAGCAAATCCGGCCTACTCTTAACAAAAATTATTGTATCAGCATAGCTTTAGTGCGGACAAGTTATTACATTTACTTGAATAATGAATTTGAAAAAATATCAATAAAATAAAAAAAGCAAAAATTGATTTCAGCAACTTCGACATCCCGTTAAAGTTGAAAAAAAAAGAATTAAATAAAATTGCAGTCTTAAATTATCTTAATCATTCACCGCTCTATTATGAGTGAAGCAGAATTCCTAATTCATCCGCAGATTTAATTAATCGCATAATGCTTACTAATCACTTGATACTATTCTTTTTGATCTTATTCACATTACTTATAAAAAATGTATGTAGTCGAAACATTTCAAGAATATTGCATGAATATTTCATGAAATATTCTGTTGGAACATTCATGGAAGATTTCCGGAACATTGGAACGGAAGATTTTAAACATTTCATGAACTTTTTATGGAATATGCACGGAAGATTTGAGGAATCTTTCATGAAATATTCCATTAAATAATTCTGGAAGATTTTAGAAATTTATCGTAAAATATTCTGTGCAATATTTATGGAAGATTCGCAGAATATTGGCACGGAAGAATTGGAATATTTAAGGAATCTTCCATGGAATATTCCTTTAATATTTGCATGTTCTTGATTCTTCTTACATTGAAATATTCCATGGAATATTCTCGAAAGATTTCAAGAATATTTCAATAGAAGCTTTGGGTACCCTATTTAAAAAAAACACGTGTTTTTTGCGCGTGAAAAAAAAACACGTGTAAAATACACGTAATTTTTACACGTGTTTTTTACATGTAAAATTTGCTTGTTTTTCACGCATATTTTTCACGTGTATTTTTCAGGTGTATTTTTCACATATTTTTTCATAGCTTTTCGAAGAGCTTCTACTGTCCGGCCTCTTATATCTGCGTCTTCCAAATTTGTGTAAGAGATGACAAAACTTAGAAAAACTCCACCTAGTGAATTAAATCGCTATTAATGATCGATTACGTCGGTTTGACTTTAAGTCACTAGGTGGCGTTTTTTTAAGTTTTGTCATCCCTTACACAAATTTGGAAGACGCAGATATAAGAGGCCGGACAGTAGAAGCTCTTCGAAAAGCTATAAAAAAATATGTGAAAAATACACCTGAAAAACACACGTGAAAAAAACACGTAAAAAATATGTGTGACAAAAAAAATAAAATAAATTAATCTGTTAATTGAGTAATTAATTACTTTTTTTACAAATGATGATTCAATTATATAAACGACTAGTCTGCTTGTACAAAAAATAGTGGATTTTCTTATAAGGAGAACAAATGAAACTTTCGCTTGAAGGTGCCACGAAACCTCTTTGATTCAGGAAAGGAAAAGAGAAAGAGAGAGACAGATACAGTTACAGTGAGAAAAAAAAGAGTGTACACGCTTTTTAGAACTAGATAAAATATTAAAGTTATTAGAACTATATCTTATGTCATTTTACACTTTTATAATATATTCCATTAATATAAAATATTCATATTATAAAACTCGTCAGAATTTATAAACATGACTCTTATAGTATCGTCTGTCTTTTTTTCTTGTCATTAGAGAGACAAAAACAAAATAAGATTTAATTAACAATCGTTGAGTTTATAAATACGAGCCTACGTCTTCTAGCAACCTATACTATTTTGTTACCTGATCATATATTTAAGATGTATTAATATTAGCAAATATTATGTAAAAATAAGTTATAATTCGATAAATTAATAAATTTATATTTTGAATTATTAAACAGAACTACACGGAAAGAGATTTGGAATTAAATGGACTATATGCGTTGATTCATTTTATCTTTAGCATAGGATTGTACGAAGAGGGAAAATCTCGGAAATAAGTCGAGTCAAGTTTGAGTAGATTCAACTTCATTTTGTACATACACAATGTTTGTATATCTCGGAATATTGTCATGGCGAGCTCCACGCTTCTGCAACTCGACGTCGAACTTGTGAAAGCTCCAAACGTCGAGATTCTGTATGTTCGTATTTCTTGGAGTTACATGAACGCCAAACTATACATCTCTGTTGTTTAACATCGAGTTGAGCAATATAATCTTTTGTTTTGTACTAACTTGATTTTTCTCAGAGCTCTTACAACTCGAGTTTAACGATGAAACAACACAAGCCACTGGATTGTGTTGTTTTGAGTAAAGTTGGAGTTCTGCTAACTCTAGACTTCTTTTCGTGTAGATTCTTAAATAATAATAATGTGTACTAATAATGTATAAAAAAAGCAAGTCCTATGTAAGAATAAGTTATAATTTCAGAAACAAAACTTTGAATTATTCAAAAAAACTAGATTCTTAAGAATTAGATAATAATAGACAGATATCATTAAACATAAATTTCACCAATAAATATATTTTTGTATAGTATATTTTATTTCGAAAATATTCTGGGTTAAAATAGGCGAAATAATCTTATTTTTTTTCGCTTCTAAATAGGATAGAAGCATTTGTTTAGGCACAAAATGAAGATACAGGGTGGTCCGCGGACCAAAATAATTTTTTCCCTCGCTGAGGACCCTAAAACCCTCATTTTTCACGTTTTATGTTGTATCTCACCTTCTAATTAACAAAACGACTTGAAAATTTATATAAGTATAGTTAATCTCACTGCTTTTAAGTAGAATTTTTTGCTAAATTATCAGAGGTCAACATAACCTCAAGAATTATTATTCAATATTTAAAATGCAATTTTAACGATGTAGATGAATAGCAACATAAATCTTTTTTATTTTATCTTATAGAGCAGAATAAATACAGATTTCGTATGTTTTTGTGGATTTGATTTTACTGGTGCACCATGTTGAAGAATGAGAAAAGCCGTCTTTTCGCTGATTTAAGCACTAAAATACAACTTTTTGTTTCTTTTTTTTGCGTTCTGACGACCAAAAACCACTCTTAACAACATATTATGTAATAATATTTTTGTGAAATTTTTCTCTTTCAACTAAGAGCCCAACATAACCTAAAAAGAATTACTCGCTCCTAAAAATGCGATTTTAAACGCTGAGATGAGCTGGAGCAAGAAATTTAATTTCCTTATCTTGTAGAGCAGGGAAAAACACGTCCTGCATATGTATGTATGCATGCATGTACGTACGTATGTATATTTGTTTGTCACATCATAGCTTCCTAACGCCACTTCCGATTCTGATTTAACTTGGCTCATTGTATTTCTCACTACACCGGAAGTGTCATAGGCCAATCAAAACCATAAGGGCACTTTACTTTAAAATAATTACTTGATATCAAATATCTCCAACTTCAATCAGTAAAACCAACTTCCTTCCATAATATTAGTACGACAAAACTGAAACGTTGGAACGATTAAAACAGCCGAGATTTTTATTATGTTTATATTCATTCGATTACGAAATACTGCCAATTCCTAACTCCAGTAGATAAGTTATGCCGGTTCTAACTCACTTAAAAGTGAGTTAGAACCGGCATAGGGTTATTTGGTGGTGGGGGGACCATTTCTGGCTCACCTGAGCCAGAAACGACCAGGGGGGGATAAACTTTTCTAATCCAAACGAGAGAGGAAAAGCTGATTGTTTCAGGGAGGGGAACGTTTTCTAACCCAAACAAGAGAGGAACAGCTGATTGATCCAGAAATGATAACAGCTGATGGAGCAGCGAGGATTCGGCCGCGGGATACCTACGAAAAATTTCTAAAGTTTCACAATTTTAACTTTTTAATATTTTTTAAAATTTATTTAATTATAATAAATCAAATAAAAATTATTTAAGCATTAAAAAAATTTTTGACATTGGTCGGAATCGAACTCACGACCCTTTGGACGCGAGGCGAGTGCATATACCACTACGCCACGGAGCCATCGTACTAGGAAGATTTTAAAACTTGTATAATAGCAGTTTTTCCAGATTTTATATTATTTCTACATATTTTAACATAAGGTATTGCTAGTAATAATTAATCATTTATTATTAAAAATTATATATCTGTATACGCTTATAGATTAAAATAATAAGGCGTAAAAAATATTAACTATAATTTATTAGTATTATCTGCGTGTATAATATAGTAAAAATATGACTACACCGAGAGACTTTTGCACCATAAAAGATAGTACGTTTTAGAAACGCACTACAAGGTGGCGCGCATGCACAATATTTTTGGAATATGCAAGATAAATATCGATGCGGCGCCACCTTGCGCTGTGTTTTACGATTATGAATTTCATAGTCATATTTTTTTTATCAAGTGGAAGAAGGGGAGTGGACTCTGAAGAATTTTGAGTGGTGTGACTTGGAGTCTGTCCCATTATGAAAAGAATGTGAATTATGATGTGTATGCTTTTTCATTGGTCAATGGAACAGCTGATTGAGCCAGAAATGATTTGGGGAGAGGAAACCTTTTCTAACCGAAGCAATGTTTAACGTGGTATTACACGAGATGATCGACATAGAGTGGGGAAACCTTTTCTAACCCAAGCGATGTTTTACGTGGTATTACACGAGATGATCGACATAGAGTGGAGTAACTTTTTCTAACCTAAAAATCGACTCAAGAGGAACAGCTGATTGATCTAGGGAGGGCGAACCTTTTCTAGCACAAGTGAGTCAGGATCGAGAAAGAAACAGCTCATCGAGCAGTGGAGACATGGCTGCCAACCGCTTGATACCTATTAAGCTGTCGCGAAATTTCTGAAGTTTTACAATTTTGATGTTTTAATATTTTCTTATATTTATTTATTTATTATAAATCAAATAAAAATTATTCAAGCATTAAAAAAATATTTTTGAATTTGATCGGAATCAAACCCATAACCCTTCTGACTTTGCATCACTTTTTAGATATTTTTACATGAATAACTATTAATTTATTTAACTATAATGAAATAAAAAATTATTAAAATATGAATTCTAATAATAATAGTCTTACATTAAGCCCATATCACATCTCCAAGACAGCTTTGGAATTATTTGATAAACATTTGAGTATACATTTTATAAACAATAATCGTTCACTAGAATATAAACATATGAAAATAATCAAAGGTAATATTTGTATGAACAAAATGTCAAATTTTGAGGTTATAATAACGATATTATCCTTAATTTCGATTGTATCGTATATGAGCTATTCACATATCATATTTAAATTGAACATATTACAAAATCAATCAAATTTCCTTCGTTGGTAATCATCAGTTATGCATTCCACTATATTTTATTAGGTTATACTTAATATTTGCATCGAAAAACTATTAATATTGTATTTAAATACCGTTAATACTGAATATATTTATTCGTTATTTATGTCACATTTAAACACTAAAAATAATACATTCAAATACTATCAATATAGTTTTAAAATATTACTCATACGTTATTAAGATTGAATTTAAATAATATTAAATGATTCTATAATGAATGAAATAATAGTTAATGAAATTTGATAAAGACAATAGACTCAGTCGATGAAATCAATAAACTAAGTCAATAAATTTATTAGATTGAGTCGATGATAGTCGATAAAGTCAATAGACTTAGTAGATAAAAGTTATTGAAAGTCTCTCTTTTTTCTATATTTGTGAATCTACATTGCTCTTAAAAACATCCGACAACTAACCTAAAATTTTTTGCCTTTTTTTCTTTCCTCTCTCTTCTTCTTCTCCTCTCTCTTCTTCTCTCTCTCTCTCTCTCTCTCTCTCTGTCTATCTATCTCTTAAGCAGTGGTAACAGCAGCAGCAACAAGCGACACTTATTAAAATTAGAATTGTAAAACTGGTTAGATCAACCGTAATCATTGGCTTTGCCTGTTCATTCACATGACAGAGGTAAATACCTTAAACATAGCACAAACAGTTTTTTTGAGGGTTCATATTCACGAGTTTACTTCTCCTGAATATCTCTTGTAGTGAAGGACTTGTAGCTTTAAAATTGTAACTACTCGTTTCATTTTAATTTGTAGATTAAGAAAAAATTCTCTTAGATAGCAGATAATAAAATTTGAAATTTCACTAAGAAAAGTATACCTGAAGAGAGTTTACTGTATACAATTTTAAAATTTTATACTCAAACATTTTAAAATACATTTAATTTCGATATTCAACCTTAACAGTGTATAAAAACTTTATGAGATTGATTCAAAGCATTAAAAGTTACTAAAAATTTTGATATCTAATATTTTGTGAATTCTACGTAATCACTTTTCAGTCATAGCTCATATCTCTAGATCTAAAAGATTTAGAGCCCTAAAATTATAAATAATAGTTAATTTTTAAATTTCATTAAAAAATTTATAATTAAATGAGTTAGTTAAATGTAACATATAGAAATTTATACTCAAACATTTTTCAATAAAATAAATATTGACTTTCAATAACGTAAAAAAATATTTTATAAGATAGGTTTAAAGCAATCATGACTTATGGTCTAAAAATATAAATTATAGAAATCATACACTTATCGTTGACAGTTTCATTTACTGATAACTTAGTCATCTTAGAATGGAAAAAAAAGATAAAGTCTTGAAATTTCACAAATAACTTGATATTAGTTAATAAATATATGTACACTTGGCGGAAATGATATTTTTCCGAATGTGTACCTCAAAGAGCAGCGCTGCATATTTTACCACAGACATAAGAAAACTTCGAATTAGGCATTGAGTTTTGCATCATGATTATTTTGTTTTTTTTTCTAGGTTATTCATGCAAAATTCAAATGATAACAACTTAAATTTTATTGTTTATATAATTTAAATTCACAATATTAGATTCTATATAATTATTGAACTAAGAAATAAAAATTTTATTCAATAAAATTAGAATTCGGATCATGAAAAAAGAAAGTAAAATTGTTTGTTTACTAAAATTATGTCATTAAGTAATAAGTAACGATGATGCGAAATTTGCTCTATAATTTGGAATTGTCTTATGCCTATGGTAAAATATGCGATGTTGCCATTCAAGGTTAACATTCGGAAAAATATCCTTTCCGCCAAGTGTACCAATCACTGTTTGAATCAGAGGGCACGGTAGCGCCTCGAAAGACAAGTTATTAAAAATATGACGTTTTTCACTTATATGTCTCACAAATTATAGTTCTCACTGAAATTAAATGTAGATGAGAAAAATTGATCCTAAATAGATGCTTAAGGATTAAGAGTGAATCACATAACAAAAATGAATTTAATAATAAATATTAATGTACAAATGATAAATTGATATAAAGGTTTAAATTTAAACACGAATACATACATAATTGAAACTATTAATTTTGCATTAAATAAATATTAATCATATTATTAAGTGTTGATTAGATGCTTAAATATTTTAATGTTTCCTTTAAATCAATTCAAATAAAACTTTCTTCAGAATTTTTAAATTACATATCGAAGTAATAAATTTTATGGTAAACTTTAAAATATAAAGTTTTAATTAAAAAGGTACTGCTTACATAGAAATGATATCATAAAGGCTAACCATATTATTCAATGTATGAAACTATCATATGAAAAAGAATCTTATATGGAATATATTTACATCTGATCAGTTATATCGCTAATGCACACAGTGATAGTGTATGTATTGATGTAGTGCAATTGTAATATGTTTGTTAAAACAGGTTTCTATAACAGAGGGCGCAATAGACGAATGGGTAGAAATAAAAATAGTGATGCGTAAACAAGTCATTTATCAAGCTATGGAAAAATAGGTCTTGCAAAGCCTAACACTTATGATACCTTTTTGCATACAAAGAAAATAAAAGAATCAAAGGAGCATCGTAAGCTCAAGACAAATCAATTGATACTCATTTAGATTAAAATAGAGAATGAGAATATCACCAAGCTAATTAATGAATCAAAAATTTTTTTTTTTCTACCAAATTACCCTTGTATATTTGTGGAAAATTATAAAAATGTATGTTTTCAAATAGTAAAAACTATAGAAAACTTAAAATTATTTGTTAACTGCTTGGATGTTAATCGCACTAAGCAGTTCTCTTAAGTTGAAGTCTGAAGGTCAACGGAGGGGCAATTATATGAGATGGAGCTTTTCATACTTCTTCACAAAGTATTCTGTTAAGTGACATCATAAGTCGAGATAAGGAAGAATACTTATCTAAGAGTTCTAGGGTGAAGATGTAATTTATTTCATTGATATTAATGCCTGTAAATAAGGTCAATAAAAGTTTATGAATGCTGATGATGATTAATTAATGTCATTAAAAAAACAATAAAAGTCGATAGAGTTGTTAACTTGAACTATGAAATCAATAGATTTAATCAATAAAATTTAATGTATATACATTAATAATGCGCTAAGGGTTATTTTTTATATTAAGACTATTAAGAAGGGGCCGAACTATCTGTCTTTGTCTAATAGCGTTTTTCATCATTTATGTAAACACTATCCAGTATAACAAGAAAAAAATAGCAGCCCCCGCTAAATATTAGTATAGTTAGTAAATTTTGTAATAACAACCAAATTTTTTACTGCATAGTTTTTGACTAATTAGAGACCTACTAGCAATCTAGAATATAACCTATCTTTTTTTGGTAGGTCTCTAATTATTCAAAAACTACGCAGTGAAAAAATTTGGTTGTTATTGCAAAATTTACTTATTATACTAATATCTAGCGGGGGCTGCTATTTTTTCCTTGTTATACCGGGCAGTGTTTACATAAATGATGAAAAACGCTATTAGACAAAGACAGATAGTTCGGCCCCTTCTTAATACTTCTATATCAGTAACGTAATATTAGGTGTTAAATTATGTTATTAAATTAATATAATATTCGCTAAGCCTAGTAAAATATTTTATTGAAACACTCTTCATACTTTATTTAATACTCTATTCATAATGTTTTAGTAAAGTACTGATACTATTTTAACATATTAATACTATATTGATACTATATTGAAACTTTATTATTACTGTTTTGATACTGTATTGGTATTGTATTGATACTATATTAATACCATATAAATACTTTATTCATACTATACTAATATTTTATTAATACTATACTGATGCTGTAGCAATGTATTTACCTGAGTTTACCCACCATTTGCCTCTTGGCCTAGGTATTTTTATACACTAAACAATACTCATATCTCTCTTTTCAAACCTTTTGGTAGGAATCGGAATCTTCACCCCCAAAGAACGTTCTTTTTATTAAATTTCTATCTAAGGCCAAGAAACTAAAGGTTGATACGTTGGAATCTAGCATCACTCAAGAATTACAAAAACTATAAGTATTTACGTGCCGTTAGGTATGCTTTAATATCAAAATACTTCTTTTCACCAATCACACACACACACACACACATTGTTGATATCTAATTGATCAACGAAGTTGAATATGCGAAAAAGGTTACTTACTCAAATAACAGCGCCCAGTCTTGTTTAACTTTATTGATTAACTCCGGTACAGTTCAATAACCAAAACAATTTGTCAATGATATGATATTCATACTATTTTAATACTGTATTGATACTATATTAATACTATTTTAATAATATATTAATAAAATATCGATACTATATCTATATATTATATTGATACTATATCGATACGATATCGATATTATATCTATACTATATCTATATTATACTAATACTATATTAATACTCTATTAATACTATATCAATACTGTATCGATACTATATTGATACTAAATCAATATTGTATTGGTACTATTTTAATACTTTATTAATACTGTGTTAAACTGTATTGATACTATATCAATACTAGGTTAATACTATTTTAATAATATATTAATAAAATATTCATATTATATCTATATATTATATCGATATGATATCTATACTATACTGATACTATATTAATACTGTATTAATACTATATTAATATTTTATTAATACTATATCAATACTGTATCGATACTATATTGATACTATATCAATACTGAATTGATACCATTTCAATACTTTATTAATACTGTGTCAAACTGTATTGATACTATATTAATACTATATTTATACTAAATAAATACGGTATCAATACTGTGTTGATACTATATTGATATTATACCGATACTATATCAATACTATCTTAATACTATTTAATACTACATCGATATTATTTTGATACTATATCAATGCTATGTTAATACTATTTCAATAATATATTAATAAAATATCGATACTATATCGACATTATATCGATTTCATATCTATATTATACTGATACTATATAAATAATATTTTAATACTATTAAAATAGTATTAAAATGGTATTAATATAGTATCAGTATAGTATAGATATAATATCGATATAATATCGATATAGTATCGATATAATATAACGATATAGTATCGATATTTTATAAATATATTATTAAAATCTTATTAACATAGTATTGATATAGTATCAAAATAATATTGATAAAGTATTAAATAGTATTGAAATAGTATTGATATAGTATCGGTATAATATCAATATAGTATCAACACAGTATTGATACCGTCTTCAAGTCGTATAAATATAGTATCAATATAGTATCAATACAGTTTAACACAGTATTAATAAAGTATTAAAATAGTATCAATACAGTATTGATTTAGTATCAATATAGTATCGATACCGTATTGATATAGTATTATAAGAATATTAATATAGTATTAATACAGTATTAATATAGTATCAGTATAGTATAGATATAAGATCGATATAATATCGATATCGTATCGATATAGTATCAATATAATATATAGATATAGTATCGATATTTTATGAATATATTATTAAAATAGTATCAATATAGTATCAATATAGTATCAATACAGTATTGAAATAGTATGAATATCATATTACTGACAAATTGTTTCGATTACTGAACTGTACCGGAGTTGATCAATAATGTTAAACAAGACTAGGCGCTGTTATTTAAGTTAGTTACCATTTTTGCATATTCAACTTCGTTGATCAATTAGATATCAACAATGTGTGTGTGTGTGATTGGTGAAAAGAAGTATTTTGATATTAAAGCATACCTAACGTCACGTAAATACTTATAGTTTTTGTAATTCTTGAGTGATACTAGATTCCAACGTATCAACCTTTAGTTTCTTGGCCTTAGATAGAAATTTAATAAAAAGAACGTTCTTTGGAGGTGAAGATTCCGATCACTACCAAAAGGTTTGAAAAGAGAAATATTAGTATAATTCAGTGTATGAAAATACCTAGGCCAAGAGGCGAATGGTGGGTAAACTAAGGTAAATACGTTGCTACAGCATCAGTATAGTATTAATAGAATATTAGTATAGTATGAATATAGTATCAATGAAGTATTCATATGTTATTAATATAGTATCAATACAAAACCAATACAGTATCAATACAATATTAGTATAGTATCAATATAGTATTAATATGTTGAAATAGTATCAGTACTTTACTAAAACATTATTAATAGAGTATTAAATAAAGTATGAAGAGTATTTAAATAAAATATTTTACAAGGCTTAGCGAATATTATATTAATTTGATAAGATGATTTAACACCTGATATTACGTTACTAATACAGAAGTATTAATAGTCTTAATATAAAAAATAACCCTTAGCTCATAATTAATGTATATACATTGAATTTTATTGATTAAATCTATTGATTTCATAGTTCAAGATAACAACTCTATCGACTTTCGTTGTTTTTTTAATGACATTAATCAATCATCATCAGCATTTATGATCTTTTATTGACCTTATTTACAGGCATTAATACCAATGAAGTAAATTACATCTTGACCCTAGAACTCCCAGATAAGTATTCTTCCTTATCACGACTTATAATGTCACTTAACAGAATACTTTGTGAAGAAGTATGAAAAGCTCCATCTCATATAATTGCCACTCCGTTGACCTTCAGACTTCAACTTAAGAGAACTGCTTAGTGCGATTAACATTCAAGCTGTTAACAAATAATTTTAAGTTTTCTATAGTTTTTACTATTTGAAAACATACATTTTTATAATTTTCCACAAATATACAAGGGTAATTTGGTAGAAAAAAAAAAAGTTTTGATTCACTAATTAGCTTGGTGATATTCTCAGTCTCTATTTTAATCTAAATGAGTATCAATTGATTTGTCTTGAGCTTACGATGCTCCTTTGATTCTTTTATTTTCTTTGTATGCAAAAAGGTATCATAAGTGTTAGGCTTTGCAAGACCTATTTTTCCATAGCTTGATGAATGACTTGTTTACGCATCACTATTTTTATTTCTACCCATTCGTCTATTGCGCCCTCTGTTATAGAAACCTGTTTTAACAAACATATTACAATTGCACTACATCAATACATACACTATCACTGTGTGCATTAGCGATATAACTGATCAGATGTAAATATATTCCATATAAGATTCTTTTTCATATGATAGTTTCATACATTGAATAATATGGTTAGCCTTTATGATATCATTTCTATGTAAGCAGTACCTTTTTAATTAAAACTTTATATTTTAAAGTTTACCATAAAATTTATTACTTCGATATGTAATTTAAAAGTTTTGAAGAAAGTTTTATTTGAATTGATTTAAAGGAAACATTAAAATATTTAAGCATCTAATCAACACTTAATAATATGATTAATATTTATTCAATGCAAAATTAATAGTTTCAATTATGTACGTATTCGTGTTTAAATTTAAACCTTTATATCAATTTATCATTTGTACATTAATATTTATTATTAAATTCATTTTTGTTATGTGATTCACTCTTAATCCTTAAGCATCTATTTAGGATCAATTTTTCTCATCTACATTTAATTTCAGTGAGAACTATAATTTGTGAGACATATAAGTGAAAAACGTCATATTTTTAATAACTTGTCTTTCAAGGCGCTACCGTGCCCTCTGATTCAAACAGTGATAGGTACATATATTTATTAACTAATATCAAGTTATTTGTGAAATTTCAAGACTTTATCTTTTTTTTCCATTCTAAGATGACTAAGTTATCAGTAAATGAAACTGTCAACGATAAGTGTATGATTTCTATAATTTATATTTTTAGACCATAAGTCATGATTGCTTTAAACCTATCTTATAAAATATTTTTTTACGTTATTGAAAGTCAATATTTATTTTATTGAAAAATGTTTGAGTATAAATTTCTATATGTTACATTTAACTAACTCATTTAATTATAAATTTTTTAATGAAATTTAAAAATTAACTATTATTTATAATTTTAGGGCTCTAAATCTTTTAGATCTAGAGATATTAGCTATGACTGAAAAAAGTGATTACGTAGAATTCACAAAATATTAGATATCAAAATTTTTAGTAACTTTTAATGCTTTGAATCAATCTCATAAAGTTTTTATACACTGTTAAGGTTGAATATCGAAATTAAATGTATTTTAAAATGTTTGAGTATAAAATTTTAAAATTGTATACAGTAAACTCTCTTCAGGTATACTTTTCTTAGTGAAATTTCAAATTTTATTATCTGCTATCTAAGAGAATTTTTTCTTAATCTACAAATTAAAATGAAACGAGTAGTTACAATTTTAAAGCTACAAGTCCTTCACTACAAGAGATATTTAGGAGAAGTAAACTCGTCAATATGAACCCTCAAAAAAACTGTTTGTGCTATGTTTAAGGTATTTACCTCTGTCATGTGAATGAACAGGCAAAGCCAATGATTACGGTTGATCTAACCAGTTTTACAATTCTAATTTTAATAAGTGTCGCTTGTTGCTGCTGCTGTTACCACTGCTTAAGAGATAGATAGACAGATAGTGAGAGAGAGAAAGAGAGAGAGAGAGAGAGAGGGGGGGGGGAGGGAGAGAGGGAGAGAGAGAGAGAGTGAGAGAGAGAGAGAGAGGAAAAGAGGGAGAGAGGGAGAGACAGAGAGAGAGAGAGAGAGAGAGAGAGAGAGAGAGAGAGGAAAAGAGGGAGAGAGGGAGAGACAGAGAGAGAGAGAGAGAGAGAGAGAGAGAGAGAGAGAGAGAGAGAGAGAAGAGAAGAAGAAGAGAGAGGAAAGAAAATAAAAGGCAAAACATTTTAGGTTAGCGGTCGGATGTTTTTAAGAGCAATGTAGATTCACAAATATAGGAAAAAGAGAGACTTTCAATAACTTTTATCTACTAAGTCTATTGACTTTAGTAGATAAGCTATGCCGATTCGAATTCATGCCGATTCTAATTCACCTGAATTAGAATTGATATGAATTCGAATCGGCATAGAGGTAGGGGGCCAGTTCCAATTCACCTGAAGTAGAGGTGAAGTAGAATTACCTTGGGATTATTTTAAACAAAATCGGTATAGAGGTGGGGGGACCAGTTTGAATTTACCTCGGTATGAATTCGAATCGGTATAGAGGTGGGGGGACTAGTTAGAATTCACCTAAAGTAGAATTGGGGAGATCTAATATATTTCATAAATTATTTAGGTATTGATAATTATTTATTATAAATAAATATATTTATGTTTACAACAAATACATATATTTACAACAAATAATTACTAATGCCTAAATAATTTATGAAATATATTAAAAATGCTGAAAATAAAAAAATTATTAAATATAAAAAAAAACCTGAAAATAAAAAATATTAAACATAAAAAATAAATAAAAAAGAATTAATATATATATATATATATATATTTAAGAACAGATGTCTGTTCCAATGTTTTAAATATTTGTGGCCCTGAAAAGGGCCGATTGTGAATTCCATGATCCCTAAAGGGCTGAGCGCGTTATTGTGGCCCTGAAAAGGGCCGATTTAAATTCCATGATCCCTGAGAAAAGGGCCGAGCACGTTTATTATGGCCCTGAAAAGGGCCGATTGTTTTAATTACTTAGATTGTGTAATTTAGCTTACGCTTTACTTTGCGTAAGCATGATTCGTATCGTTCCCTCTTTTTTTTTATTGGAGTTGAAGTAATCCTCTCGAATATAACTTCTGGCGATGAAGAAATATTGATGATGTCTATGGTCTTTTCAACAGGAGAAAAGTTCGGTGACATCATTTCTATATCCACCTCTTCTTCCTCTTTCTCTTCCTCTTCCTCTTCCTCCTCCTCCTCCTCCTCTTTCTCTTCCTTCTCTTCTTTTCCTTCCTCCAAAATCTCGTACCTTTGAGTGAAAGGATTGTAAATCAGATTAGGTGTCTCGGTGTCAGAAATCTCAATGTCCATTTACATGGCTTGACCAACATTGATTGGCGACTTTGGTCTTCGTAATGGTGGCACTGGCTGCGGTGAAAGCTTCAGTGGTTGCAGCACCTCAAAGTCCACATCATCTTAAAGATCAAATTCCAACGGCAACATCAGGATTTCATCCAGAAAAAGCGGTTGAAATTCTCCTAGGCCTTCTTCCAAAAAGTTCAAAGTCCTCGGACTGAATTACTGAAGCTCTTCCAACTCCTGAGGATCCATGTTTCTAGAGACTGTAGAAGTCGAAAGAATGATTTTCCACGCTCACGCAACGTGTATTTATACGCGCGACGTTGGCAAGTTAGGAAGAGTGGGAGAAGGAATAGAATAAACGCACTGCGCCACTCGAGTTGTTGGGAGGGGGTTATTTGCGTCAATCTGTAAGTCGCGTGCGGAGCAGCTGCGTGAAAGGCTACAAATATAGGTGCTTTCACGCCCATACGCTCAGTCTTTTGAAGAGCGGCGTTTCGTTGGTATCGCGAGACAGTTTCCGTGCAATGGAAACTAAACGGTCAGTTAACAAGTCGCACGTGCAACTTTTATAAATTTTTTTCTTTTAGTCTTACATATACGATTATTGAACGCGCTCGTAATGCAAGACTTTTCTTTTTCGTTCTTCATGCATATACGATTTTCGAACGCGCTCGTTATGTAAAACTATTTTCTCTCTCTTTTTTTTTAAGAAACTCTTATGTATATATTTTTTTTTAATTAATTTGTTGTCCTTTTTAGGATTGCAAATCGTAGGAACAACTAGATATACATAAGAGTCTTTTTCGCTTACAAACAAGGCAGCTCGAGTCGCAAAGAAGAAATTATTCGCATCAATCTTCGAGTCACGCGGCGAAGCTGTGTGAAAATTGATAAATATAGCTGCTTTTACATCTGTAGGCTTTGTCTTTTAACAGCAGCGTTTAAGCAACATCATGAGGCAGTTTCAATTAAAAAAACCAAGACGTATGAAGTCTCTAACAAAAAAAAAATTTCAAAGTGTAGTGTAGTGTTGTGCACGTGTGTTCTATTCTTTTTCTTTATCTGATTTTTTTTTTCTAGTTTTGCATGCGATTTTTGAACGCTGTTCGCAATGCGAGACGCTTTCTTTTTCTCTCTCTCACTCATGTATCATCATCGTATTCAATAATGTCCTTTTTAGGACATATTTTAAACGTGAGAACAAACTGTACATGAGTGAGTTCTATTTTTTTTCATATCTATCTCTTTCTCTATCTCTCTTTGATACTTAATGTGTGTGTGTGTGTGTATATATATATATATATATATATATATATATATATATATATATATATATATATATATATATATATATATATATATATATATATATACTAGGGTACCCCCTGCTCGCTCTGCTCTCACAACCCCATTGGTGATTATTCGTATTCTACATATATTTTACCAATAAAAGAAAAATTAATCATTTATAAATTATATGATATATCTGAAAAACAAATAATAATTTAATTATGATTGTTTATACCTTATAAACTAAACGAGTTTCCACACCACCTTACATTTCAAACTAGTTATTATGATGAATTGTATTCATATATTTAATTTAATTGTATAAATTTTTCAATATTTAAATATAGATTTTAATTTAACTAATATATTTTAACTGTGTGAAATATAGAGGTAACGTTACGGCGCGTTAGATTTTTTGATTAGTGGAAACCCTCGCCAAGAGCCCTAAAAACCACTTTATTTTATAGATAATATTACATAGATTAGTTATACATTTATAATATAATTTATTTTATGTATTGAATATGAATAAAAAAATAGTGATATCCTACAATATATAAGTGAAAAAATAACATATTATTAATTAAATGATATTAATGATCAAAATTATAATAAATTTAAAACTATATAAAAATTTTTAAATAATTATTTGGTATAAAAATTTTATTAGTATTATATTTGATATATCATAATGTTTATTTATGTCTTAAGATTTATAGGATTATTTTGATATAATTCCTTTTTAATATCTTTTTGACTTATTTTTACATTTTTAAGATATATCAATATTTTATACTAAAATTTAAAAATTTCTTTATTTTAATATTCAAAAATAAGTGATGTAATTATTATTAATATTCATAAGATCATTAAATCATTATATTATTTTAATGATTTTAATTTGTATGTATATAAAATAAAATAACTTTGAAATATTAAACTTACTTTTTATTACTTACTTTTATAAATTTTGATCAAATATGTTTTTAATAATATTAACTAATCGTAATAAATATCTAGAATAAATTTGATAATTTTGATTAATATAATATTCTGTTATTGGTTCACATATTTGAATTTTATATTCTATAATTTTATTAACGTAATATTTATAATATTCTGGTACTTTATTCCAATTATTGTATTCAACTTTTTCTTCATTCCCGCCAATATATGAATTAATAATATTATTTAATTGAGAAATTTCTGTATTTTCTGAAATATTATCATTTAAGCTTTCTAAATAATATTCATATTCTTCTTCATAATTTAAGTGGTCTTCAATTTGATTATTTAAATAATCCATTGAATGTTGATCGATAATATCATTTACTTCAACATCATTTCCTTCAATCGGATTCCATTCCATCATTTTTGTTTATATGATTTATTTATGTATCTAAATTTGTATTATTAATTTTATAGTAATATTATAATTAACATTCTTAAAATATATTTAAATAATTTTATGATTGAAATCATAAAAACACATCTATAATGTTTTTATAAATATTTTAAAATTATTTCATGAAAAAATACCTTAGATAATTCAGAAAATTCTTGAAAATTATTTTATGATTAGAAATATTGGAAGATTTCTGAGTTGTTTTTTCTTTTCTGAATATTTGTTATTTTTTATAATTTTTCAATCTTTTTTATTACAACAAAAATGACACAATTAAAATTTAAAAAACTTAAAGAAACATATAATATCACACTAAAAATTTAATAAATTTATGAAAAACAAATTAAATAAAATTTCACTAAAATTTGATAGTTTTTATTTTCAATAACCTATCAAGACAACAAATTTTGTAAACAAATGAATTATAACAGTTATGTTTTTGAAAATTTTTATTTTTAATATGTCTGTTAAATAATGATTTTTAGAAAATTGTAAAATTACTTTATATTTATTTAATTTTTATTGAATTCATTTTTCATTATGTTCTCAATTATTTTCATAAAAACAATTTTTAAAGCTTTTATTATTAAACATTTTATTATTTTATAAATTTTAATCAATAAACTGTTCATTAGGATATTTTATTAAAATTGAGAAATAAAATGTATTGAAATAGGTTATAATTTATATTTCAATAATTAATAAAATTTTGTTGAAAATACTCAATTATATATATTTTGTAACATTTTTGTACATTTCGTGTACCAATACATAAAATGAATTATAATGAACATAGTTTTAAGAACAAGAATAATAAATATAAATAATATTTTAATCTAATTAACAGGATCTTCATTATTAGCTCGTCTAGCTTCTACAGTTGCGTCTGTTTCTTTTACTGTAGCTGATATGAATTTTGCTAAAAATATTGCTGCATTTTCCAAATTTCTGTGATACGGATTTATCCTACCTCTATTCATTTCTCTCCTTTGTTGAGCTATAAAATAAATTATAAAATAATACTTATTTTTAATATTAAATTTTATTCATAATACAAATAAAATATAAAAAAATTCTATATTTTTATATGAATTAATAAAATTATTTTAAAAAAAAATGTAATTATTGAAATATTTAAGAATAATTATAAATTATTTTGTTTCAAATAATTTAATATTTACTACCAATTAGATTTAATTTTCCATATAAATTTTTTAAATTAGTATATAACCAAAATATTTACTTTTTTTTATTAAATAAATAAATTTACCGTTTTGTCTACGTTGCTGTTGATTATTTTCATTATTATCGTTTTGATTCTCCATTTTTGCGATCCAAAAATTTACGTTATAAAAATGAGTTTCTTCTACTTCAATTTCTTTTATAATTTTAATATATTAATTAATTATATTGTTGTCATGGATACACGGAATAAAAGGACAGAATTGATGTTTTGTAACGTTTCGTATTCTATGTTCCGTATAATCTTTTTTCACATTTCAATGAGAAAATTCATTAAAGTCGAGGTACACGAAATGATAATATACTTCTATCTTTACGTTTTCATTTTTCGCGCAAGGTGCTAATCTAGAGAATGCCTAAGATAGAAATGATGGAATTTTTCGAGTGTCGACGTAATCCGTATACGTACCGTAACCGTACTTTACCCTATTCGATTGTTTCACCCAAGGTTATTATCTAGAGAGAGCCTAATGAAAAAAAGACAAATGATAAAATTGTTACTTGTTTTTTGTCCATGAATTACAACCTGGGGCTCTAATCTGAAACTTTTCTTTTCGATAAATGGTAACACACGGAACACAGCACAAAGTATATAGTGTAGACTCGGCCTAATGTGTTTGACAAAGACAACAATATACAGTTTATCGTTTAAACAGTTTGAGAATAAAGTCCTTGAGCGTCTATTTTTTTTTGATTGTACGTATTTGTACGTAGTACAGTCGACGGTAATATATTCTATGATAATTCTTTTTTCAAAATTTGAAAATTAACCTATAAAAATGAGCGAACTAACGGAATCATCCAGTAAGATTACGTTATTATGAAATTGCAGAAAAAGAATTATCATAGAATATGTTACCGTCAACTGTACATATCTTAATAGTTGCAATCTTTCTCTTTTCAATATTCACGCTTTACAAGCCTTTATTTTATATTTATACTTTTTTTGTTAATAATAGCAAATAAAGTGATCATTATAATTCATATTTCTTCTTCTTCTTAATAATTGCTTGGCGTTTGGATTAGAAAAATTTCAATCTTATGCCATTACCAGGTTTTCAAATTCATATTTCGTGTGCGTTTTAATTTTTTAATAGAGTACACTTATCTTGAATACTACAAGTTTCTTTTATAGAAAATTTGTTCGTCCTGTGTGAGCTATATGTGAAGAGGGCCTTAAGTTTGTCACTTCTTTTTATAATATTATTATACTTATAATAACATTTTTCTGTTATTGTTCTTATTTATCTTTATTAAATTAAATTATATTTTAAGAAGTAAAAAAATTTGTTATATATTTAGTTTATACATTATTTATCTTTACAACGACTTTCTACTAATTCACTATTATTTTTATAATTAATAATATTTTATGTTATAAAAGTGATTATTAAATTAAAATATAGATGCAAAATACAATTAACTTAACAAGGATTTTCTACTAATTCAGTATTATTGATCTTATAATTTGTATTTAATAGTGTATATTTAATAGGTAAAGCTTTTTTTTTAAAATAATTATGAAGAACAATATTTATGAAAATAATATCAAATTATATTTTCTGGTATAATTTATAAAGTACAACTTTATAAGGATTGTCTATCAATTCAGTATTAGTGATCTTGTTATTTATATTTAATTGCGTGTATGGTTTCTAGTATAAGTTTTTATTATTGTATGAAGTTTATTTATTAAACTTTTTATGTAACATATACATCTTTTTTTTAAACTTTTTAGGTCTTAGAACTGATTATTGAATTAAAATATGGACACAAAATACAAATAACTTTACAAAGACTTTCTACCAATTCAGTATTATTTATCTTAATATGTATATTTAATAGCGTGTATTTAATAGGTAATATTTTTTAAATTTTTACAAGTTTTTATTATTGTATAAAGTTTATTTATTAAACTTTTTATACAATATATATATAATTTTCTTAAACTTTTTAGGTCTTAGAATTGATTATTGAATTAAAATATTAGTTTGTTTAGTAAATTTTTTATATAAAATTTATATAATTTTTATAATTAATAATATTTTATGTTATAGAAATGATTATTTAATCAAAATATGAATAAAAAGTATAACAAACTTTACAAGAATTATCCATAAATTTTCTTATAGGAAAAGATTATTTTTAAATTGGCTAAACGTAAAAAAGACAGTTCTAATAGAATATAAGTTATAAACTAATACTTCTAAATAATAATATTAAATTAAACAAAACATAAAATAATATTCATAACAAAATTAATTTCTGTGACTGATATATACATCATAATAAATTTTTATATTAAATTCTATTAATAAATTATCTAATATTTAGTAGTTATTAAAATTGTTTTGTGAAGTAATTTTTAAAAAGCACCTTATTATTACAAATGATAGTTGAAATTGATTTTATCATCTTGTAACAAGTATTCATTAATACATTTAAAAAAATTGATTAGATGATAATAAATTTAAATGTATAATTATACTGTATGAAATAATTAAATAATAAATTCAGGTGTATAATTATATGATATGGACTGATCAAATAATATATGTATAACAATTTTTAAAAGAATTTTGGATTTATGTTTCATGTCTTTTAATATTCGCTAAGATGATAGAAAAAGAAAATGAAAGAAATTACTACAAAAAATTATGAGTTTAAAAAAAATTTTCAATCTAGAAAGTTAACCATTCATCAAAATATTATGAAATATTTTATTGTATATACTTTTTTAAATATAAATGTAAATTTTAAATTTTGAAAAAAGAATAAATTTAAACATTTTATTCTTTTGTTTATAAAGGTTATATGTCAGTATTTTAAAATAAACAACAGTAAAATTTTAGTGAAGTTTTATTAAATGTTTTTTATAAAATTCCTTAAAATCTTTAATGTGTTTTCATTTTAAAATAATTCTTAAGTGTGTTATTCTTATTTTATAATAAATAGATTATCCAAGTAAACAAAATATTTTGCTATAAATTTCATATACAATAATATTCATCATTACTCAATTTTTAAAGATTGATTAATCATATATTTTATTTTTTGGTGAGTTCATTTTTTAAAACACTTAGATTTTAATTTTAACATTTGATTTACATTACAAATTTTATATATTAAAATATTTATCAATATTTAAATGTTATACATTGATTACAATTTATAATTTAATGAAACATTCTAGATAGATTTAATAGATTCATGGAATGCTGTTTACTAAAAAATATTTCTATAATATTTTATTTAATGTAACCTTAACATAATGAAAACTTATGTAATAGTTATTTAAATGTAATTGATATATTATTTATGAATTTTATTAAACTTTTTCAATATTTTATGATAAATTATGATATATCTTTTAAAATGTAAAAGCAAGTAAAAAGATATTACATAGGAATTATAACAAAATAATCCTTCAAATCTTAAAAGACTTCACAAACATTATGATATATCAATTATTATATTTAAATTTTTTTCAATTTAAATTATACATTGTGATTTAAGATTTATTTAATAATTATATAAAATGTTAAACATTTTAATAAAAATATTTATAAATTTTATTGAAAAAATAATGAATTTTATGATATATCAATTATTATATTAAAATTATAAAATTTTTTCAAACACTAGTTATTTAAAACATTTTTTTAACTTTTTAATATATTACAAAATACAGTGAAACATATACAAAAACTATAAGATAAAATAATATATATTATATAAAAAGTGGTTTTTAGGGCTACTGGCGAAGGTTTCCACTATAAAAAAAATCACAACGCGCCGATAACGATACCGCTACATTATAAACCTATTTTCTTTATATTCATTTAATATATTTATAGATTTATTGTTAATTTAAATATTAACTTTTAAAATAATGAAATTTGTATGTTAATTTTAAAAATAATTTATTATAAACATATAACAAAGGTTTAAAATGTAAGGTGGTGTGGAAACTCGATTGTTTATTTATATAAATAAACAATCATAATTAAATTATTATTTGTTTTTTCAGATATATCATGTGTTTTATAAATATAATTACTTATTCTTCATGTAAATGTTTTAACAAGAAGTCTTAATTCATTAATTAATAATATAAAGAACAAATTTTTTTATCTATTAATAATTTTATTAATGTATAAATATCAAAGTATTATATAATAAAATTTTATTATTAAAAATATAATTTCGTTTTTTATTAGATATACCACATTATATCAATTAACATAATAATGCATACAAGTTATATAATAATATAAACTGTTATACGAGTCATTACACGAGTGGGGGGGCAGTGGGGGGCCAACTGGGGGCCAACAGGGGGCTACGAGGGGGGGTACGGGGGGCACGGGGGGCACGGGGGGGTAGGAGACCTATACAGGAAGTAAATGGTTACAAAATATCGTAGAATTACGAACAATTTTACGTTATTTTGTAGGAATTTCTTACAAAACATTATTGGGAACTGTGGGGGGCACGGGGGAGAGGGGGGGCATGGGGGCTGAAACTGAATTTTTAATATAACTATATAATATAGGATGATATATATATATATATATATATATATATATATATATATATATATATATATATATATATATATATCTGTTCTTTTCAGAACAAATTTTTTTGATTCAAAATCAGTCCTTTTCAGGATTTATTTAAAAACGTTACAAATTATTATTTTAACAAGGTAAAACTATTTGAAAAAGAAAAAAAGAAAAAAAAATCCTAAACCCTGTCCTTATTCTGTGTGTGTTAATTTTATTATTAAACATATATATATATATATATATATATATATATATATATATATATATATATATATATATATATATATATATATTTAATTGTTAAAAAAATCATAACCTCTATTTTAAATTTTTATTAAATTTTAATTTTTTATATATCAAGTTAAAAAAAAATATCTATTTTATACATTTTTTTTTTCAATTTAGAGGTTAGGATTTTTAAAAGGTAAGAAAAGAAAAAATCATGTTTAATATTCTCTATCAGTTTTCTAAAACTGACTAAATGGAACTAAACCCTTATAAATTGTTAAATGAATTATATTAAAGATTGGAATTATTCATTAATCTAATTTTTTTCAATTCAAACAAAAAGTAGTTCCATGCGATGTCCCGAGTCAGCATTCTTAAAAATTGCGAAAACTTCAAATGTAAAGAAGAGACGGAGAAGAAAGTACAAGAATGCATTGGTAAGCAAACCAATGAACTCTAAAACAATCGAATGATTTTCTGTTCTGAAAATTTCAGCTGCATGTCAGGTTTTGATTGGATTTTCCATCTCTCGATCGCCCGGCGCAAGGCAATAAAAACAGCCCCCTACGTCACTCTTGGCCTTTTGTCATAATACGATAGCAACCGCCAAGGTCGGCTCTGCTGGTCCACTGAGATAAAGTCAGTGTTAGTTTTTTTTAAAATCAGTTTAATTATCATTAAATTCATTAGGAAGTAGCTTAGAAACCTACTTCGCTAATAGAAAAAAAAATTATAGTATAGAAAATATAAAACTACAATTTTTGCATCTAAATAAATAAATATTTTTGCAAAAATTAAATCAATAAATATTTAGTGAAAAAAAAAGACAAGCAAGTGCAAGTGACGACATAAACGTATAAATTAGCTGAGCGCTGGACGAACGAGAATTGAAGAATCTAAACTAATCTGGCCACGGATAACTTGACCGTGTAGGAATAAGTTAATCTAAGCGGAGATTAAAGGACGGAACTTCAAGGGATACATTTATATATCTTCTCCTTCTCTTCTTGGAAAATTTAATCGTAAGGAAAATTATTATATATATTAAATAATATGTGTATTAATTATTAAATAAAAATAAAAGAAAACACAAAAAGAGGAATTTATTTAAGTAATTAAAACTTGATATTAACTTTTATAAAATTTGATTATTTTAAAACTAAATTAGAATTTAATTTTAATAAATATATAGTAAAAAGGTGAGAGGTAAGTCCTGGGACTTATCTCTCACTTATTATTGAAACATTATCATTTTAAATAATTAAATAAAAACAATTTCAATAAATATCGTTAATATCTAAATTTCTTTAATAAACGATCAACTTCGGTCAACGACCGCTGCGTCATCAAAAATTTTTATTGTGACCTGGATATCATTAATATACGCATTATTTAACAATTTATAATTTATTTCTGATTATATTTATTAATAATTTATTCTTGATGATAATAGGTAATTATCATAATAGATAAATAAATTTCTATAAATAATATAATATAAAAATATAAAATAAAGAAATAACAAGTTATATATATTTAAAAAAAATATATATATACATTATTATTTTATTTGAGATAAAAAATTTTTTTTTTTATGAATCAATCCGAATTTTTGGCTAAATTCATAAATTATATAGCTGAAAGGCTACATTTATGAAATACTTGGAGCGCTGCAAGGCATGAAAAGTTTATTAGCATCCAAAATTCTGGATTTCCTTTCTTTTGAGTCAACATTTATAAGATTTCTAGCTGCAAGGCTGAACTTATAAATGTCTTAATTGCCGAAAGGTAAGAAAAGGGTATTGACGATAAAGAAAGGTTTCATAAAATAAATGAATTCAATTAATAAACATTTAATCCCTTTTATATGTATATATATATAAAAAAATTTTTATAATTATAATAAATTATAACACTAATTAATTATAAAAAGATTCATTTCCATTAAACTATAGCTTTTGTACCTCAAACTAAATTTCCCTTATCAAATTTCTATTTGTATAAATTATTGCAGATAATATTATCAAAAATTTAATAAATAAATATTTTATAATAATAAACAATAATATTTATACTAATATCTCTAATATAAGTAAGAAAAATTAAACAAATTGATATTCAAATCAGTCGAATAAATAATTAAAAGTACCCGATACAAGAATAACCTTTTATGAATTAATCTGAATTTTTGGCTAAATTCATAAATTATATAGCTGAAAGGCTACATTTATGAAATACTTAGAGCGCCGAAAGGCACGAAAAGTTTATTAGCATCCAAAAATCTAGATTTCCTTTCTTTTGAGTCAACATTTATAAAATTTCTAGCTGCAAGGCTAAACTTATAAATGCCTTAATTGCCGAAAGGTAAGAAAAGGGTATTGGCGATAAAGAAAGGTTTCATAAAATAAAGAAATTCAATATTAAAATATATAAAATAATAATAAAACATTTTTGTTTCAATTGTACGGTCAACGACCATCTACAAGTCAAAAGTTAAGAGTCAGCATAATCTTACCAACTTGTGTGTTTCTATCGTTTACCTTTAAATTAATAAAGTAAATTTTCGTTTCCTTTTTAATAAAACTTTAAAATCTTTTAAAACATTTAATTTAATAAACTTGATATTTTAATAATTAATAACTAACTCTAATGTGTTTTTTTTATTATTATAACTCGAAATTTATAACAGATAATCATTGTTCAAATTGATAAATACTATTTAATCTTTATTATTACTTTAAAAAAAGTATATTTTAGGCGAGTTCAGGTATTGAATAGTATAGTATTCTTTAGAACATTTTTTCTAAATATTTTATTTTACCCAATACATAATATTTTTTTTATTTTAGCTTTCGAAAGTACTGAAATATCATCATCAAGTTTATACTTTTTATTTGATTTATCTTTAGTTTTTGCTTAAGAAAGTTTTGAAATCAATCAAGCAATCGTCGAGTACTTCCGTATTAATTCATTCTTTTTAATATGAAGTTCATAATATGAATAATATGAAATTCATAAAATATTTACAGTTTTGGCTAAAGAAAGTTTCGAAATCAATCAAGCAATCGTCGAGTACTTCTGTATTCAATTCATTTTTTTTAAAGCTTTTTTAGAGCTTTAAAACATATTAAATTTTACTAAATATCTACAAAATAACTTGCCAGGCCCGTAGATTAATAGTTCATGGTGTAATTGATAATTTTAAAGTTTTTATAGTAAAAAAAAGCGAAAGAAAACTAAGAATATTGAATTCTCTGCGTTACATAACATCACATATAAAAAAAAATAATTTTTGAGCACAAAATAGATTTTTATTTATTGTAATAGGATGTATTTTTGTTCTTTATCTTTGAATGTATATGTATTTATTAAATTCATATTTTAAACTGTTATTTAACACACGTGAATTAGCTAACAATTAAATTATAAACCAGTACACATTAACATTGAGCATTTCACCAACAAAATATTAATCTACGGGCCTGGCAAGTTATTTTGTAGATATTTAGTAAAATTTAATATGTTTTAAAGCTCTAAAAAAAGCTTTAAAAAAATAAATTGAATACAGAAGTACTCGACGATTGCTTGATTGATTTCGAAACTTTCTTTAGCCAAAACTGTAAATATTTTATGAATTTCATATTATTCATATTATGAACTTCATATTAAAAAGAATGAATTAATACGGAAGTACTCGACGATTGCTTGATTGATTTCAAAACTTTCTTAAGCAAAAACTAAAGATAAATCAAATAAAAAGTATAAACTTGATGATGATATTTCAGTACTTTCGAAAGCTAAAATAAAAAAATATTATGTATTGGGTAAAATAAAATATTTAGAAAAATGTTCTAAAGAATACTATACTATTCAATACCTGAACTCGCCTAAAATATACTTTTTTAAAAGTAATAATAAAGATTAAATAGTATTTATCAATTTGAACAATGATTAAAAACAAAATTAACAGTTATAATATTCAAAAAATTTCAAGAAATTTGATAAAATTATAAAATAAAAAATAGTTTAATGGTATTTTTATGAATTTTATATTATTTAAAAAAGTTGAAACAAAAGAGCTTATTAATCAATGTCAATTTCATTCCTTTTTATTAAAAAGAATGAATTGAATAAAGTAATACTCGACGATTACTTGATTGATTTCTAAACTTTCTTCAGCCAAAATTGTATATTTATTTAATAGTTTGAAAGATTACGAACTTCATATCAAAAAGAATGAATTAAATACGGAAGTACTCGATATAGTTTACTGGATATAGTTTGTATCTGAAAATGATTATATATAACTTTTGTATAACTCTATAAAACTAGATACGAAATATAACAAAAAATCTTTTTAAAATTTATAAAGAAATTGTAGACAATTAAATATTCAAAACAAAAAAAAATTAGAAAGTGAACAAAATTTGATAAAATGTTTAATTAAATTAAACATTTATGTTCAATTAATTTTTTTATGTTTAATTAATCGTAACACGATTTTTCAGTAGACGCTTGAATGCATTAATTACAAATTAACGTACATTTTTATCACTTCCTGAAGATGATGTCCAGGTGACCTGGACAACCTCTAGGTCGACGAAACATCATTCAGAAAGTGCATCTAGTATTATAATTGAAATTAAAAATTTTTTGTCACTTCCTGGAGATGATGTCCAGGTGGCCAGGATGACCTCCAGGATCACGAAACATCATTCACAAGGAAACACATATAGTATTATCATTGAAAATATATAAATTTTTGTCACTTCCTATAGATGATGTCCAGGTGACCTAGATGACCTCCAGGTCGACAAAACATCATTCTCGAGAAAGTGAATCTAGTATTATAATTAAAAATTTTTTGTCACTTCTTGGAGATGATGTCCAGGTGACCTGGACGACCTCCAGGTCGACGAAACATCATTCTCGAGAAAGTGAATTTAGTATTATAATTTAAAATTTTTTGTCACTTCTTGGAGATGATGTCCAGGTGGCCAGGATGGCCTCCAGGATCACGAAACATCATTCACAAGGAAACACATCTAGTATTTTCATGGGAAATATATAAATTTTTTGTCACTTCTTGGAGATGATGTCCAGGTGACCTGGACGACCTCCAAGTCGACGAAACATCATTCTCGAGAAAGTGAATCTAGTATTATAATTTAAAATTTTTTGTCACTTCTTAGAGATGATGTCCAGGTGGCCAGGATGGCCGCCAGGATCACGAAACATCATCCACGAGGAAACACATTTAGTATTATAATTGGAAATATATACATTTTTGTCATTTCCTGTAGATGATGTTTAGGTGAGTTGGAGGACCTCCGGGTCGACGAAACATCATTCACAAGAAAGGGTTTAGTTGATAATAAAAAAATCATACTATGTTAGAATTATAGAATACGTTTATACGAAAATATTATTTTAATTATAAGTATAAATAAATAATTTCCGTATTCGTATCCTGACTCGCCGTCGATATATATACTATAGCATGGTTTAATTATAAGTATAAATAAATAATTTCCGTATTCGTACCCTGACTCGCCGTCGATATATATACTATAGCATGATATACTAACTTGAATACAAACCGCATGCACCATACTAACTACTATACTATAGCCGAAAAACATAAAAAATATGCTCATAGCTCTCCTACAATATTAAAGTGTGACGTCACAGGCTGGAAACAAAAATTGAAGGGCTGATGACGAAGAAGAATTTTCATAACGCGAAATCGACACTTTAAAATTTTAGATTACGTTTTCTCGAGATTGAGTAAACCGATCGTCATAAAACTTTTTTTAAATTAAAGATAAAATAAAAATCTTTCATTATCAATTTGTATTTATAAAATATATGAATGTATTTTCAAAAGATTCTATTTTAAAATTTTCGACACTCTAATTCAAAGTATAAGAGGAGCGCCTCGACGTTTTCGTATTCGTACCTTAACTCGCCGTCGAGGCGCTGCCGCGCCTCTTGATACTACAAATAAAAAAAATTACATACGTACGACTTCGCGACGTTAAAAGTCAAACAGCAAAACGCTAAGTCAGCGTTTCACTGACCCAGATTCATAAAGTAACTTGAATAAAAATTCTTTTGACGGAATTTATATTAAACTTCAATAAAATATAACCTTTATGACAACCAAATAAAAATTACAATATAATAATTAATATAAATTTAAAGTTTAATACAGATAAAGCGAGCAAATAATTATATTATATTACAACAGTTATTATTCGACACATATTATTATATTGCGTTATATAATAATATACATATAATATAACATATTATTATCAAGTAAATCTCTGTGGTAACGAAAATTTTAAATATCAAATAAAAATTTAATTTTTTTTTGCATCTCATCTTAAGATATCTAATCATATACAATAATCAAAATTTTCATCATGACAAATAAGCAAGAGATAATGGAAATTCAAGCCTCTGGAGAAAGATATTTAATCATTTCAATTAACTTCTTCCAAATTCTATGAATGGGAAAATAGGGTAAAAGAATCAACAAAATGCATGAATAGAAATTATTCAGAATCGAAACATGGCCTATTACCAAGATTTGAATAACATCAATTTTCCGTACATTATCTCGGACTCACAAAGGCCATACCCATTCGGACATCAACAATTTCTATCACCTCAACCTTATTTCTATCCTCCTAGGTTTCCTTATTACCCTCCTTATCCAATTTATCCTCCTTATCCAATAAGTCCTAAAATTCTATCCGAAGTATCGAATACCTATCAATCACAAACTTACGACTCTGAAGATTTACTTACAACCCAACAATCATACCATCACGAGAGTAACCTAAGTTATAAATGCTCGCAAAGAGAACGTATCGATGAAAAATATCTAATCGATTCAACGAATAAAAGTTCTATGTACGGAAACAAAAGCGCACACCGTGTACAGAAATCTATACGTCCTGTAATATGTTTAAAAGTCTCAGCTCTAAAGAACGAAGAAGGAACCTTCGCACTATACTCGGCTGCTAGTATCAACGCCGTAAAAGGTAGTGCTCTTAAGGATAACATTATCATCAACTCCAAAAAGGCAACAACAGTATCAGATATATCTTCAACACCTATAGAAACACTAGGCACTGTAGAATTAGAAATACTCGGATTTATTCATGTATTTCACGTCTTACCACCTACAACATCATTCTCACAACATGCCATACTGGGCTTACCATATTTTGAAAAGGAACGTCCCGCGATTTGCTACAGATCTAGAACTCTCATAATAAATAGCAGTCCGATTGATCCAATACCTTTCCTCGAAGGAACCCAATTACAGTTTGATAACAAGCGCATGGGAGAAATTAAAAACCGAAATTCTTGTGTAACACAAACTGACACTGATACCAAACAAAGAAAGGTAAAGATAATAAAATCACAAATAAATTTTACGCACGAATCCCAATTGAATTATGAAGACATAGAAACTTTCTGCAATTGTTCTGATTCAAAAGAACAGAAAGCCCTGACATATTATTCAGAAAAACTAAAGAATTATAAGGTAATCAACAAAAAATCAGCTAATTTATTAAACGATACATTTATAGTAAGGTCTGCACAAGAATCTCAGATACAATATGAAACAACGGAAATATTTTATGTATCTGATCGTGATTTTGAACGGATAGAAAACATTACTGAAACAGAAGATCTCAAGAGCGCAGAAGTACATTACGTGAATGTTGTTGATGATACAACTATCCAATTCATGCAACCTCAAACATTAGAAAAATTAAAAATTTCAACTAATTCAAAATTTAGCGCATGCTTAAAAATTGGCCTGAAAACTCATAATAAATTAAAAAAATTTTTTAAATACAAAGATGTCGACCAAAAATTTCCGACCAGAATTATAAAATCTTTTACTATTAAAAGAATAATTAAAACTAAAAATAACCTTAATAAAATTAAAATTATATCAAAAAACGTTCATAAGCGCAATATAATTAACTGTCGGTTAAATTTACTAAAATTAAAGAGTTTACTTAAGGACCGAAGAACCAATTACGTGAGTTCAAAACCAGTCTATAAGGAAAAATGTACCAGGTCCGGTCAAGCCGAACCCACGGCCTCTGAAAGACTATCAGACTCCTTGGAAACATCGAACTCAGGCCACGAAATATCAAAATTTTCTTATATGAGTCAAAAAAATGGTTTTAAAACCTATTTAGAATTTTACCGAAAACCTGAGGGGGAAGGCAGAGAATACGAAATTGAACACTCCGAATGGAATAACTATCAACTCGCCTTCATCGATTCAACAGACAACAAGATAAAATACAAGCTTTACTTGACGCTGAAAGAAACAAATAGTACTATACATTTCGAAAACCCTCAAGAAAATACTTCTCTCTTTTTAAGGAAAAATGTCAACGAAGTACACTGAAAAAAGGTTGGTACTCTACTAGCGCCGCGTGTCGGTAAACAACAGCGCTCGAGTTTTGAATGTATGTTTTCCTAATTCCGTGCAACATGCGTCCTAAACCGTCGTCCTAAATCGAAGGACGAGGCTTCTACTCAACGTTTGCGTTACGTATGAGCTAAAGTCGCGCGAATGCTTTCCAAAAGCGGACAGCATACGTTCTAAATGGAAAGCGCACATGGCAGCCCGCCGTTAGAGCATTATATATCCGCAAGAGGGCATCTTTTGCGCCAACCTTTTTTCAGTGTAGAGTCTCTTGAGATGCAAGATGAGGAAAAATACAGAAGGGTATTAAAAACTCGCCCAACACTAACGGGATTAACAAAAATACTACCATACATCTCATTTGTAAAATACAACATCAATCGTATGGCCTGTGATTGGAGAATAGCCATCTCACTCATTTATTAACCTTTTATTAATACGTTGAACCTCAAATTGCATAATTTCATTTTTTTATTTTAAATTTATTATTTATTCGTAATTTTGAAATGTCTAATTTTATTTTAAATTATGTTTTAAGAATATACAAAAATCCCTTTAGCATAGATTTTATTCTGAATAACGTGAAGTTTTTTTATAATCTCTGTTATTTTACTAAAATAATTCTTTTATATTTTTGATGGTATACTTAAGAAGGGGCCGAACTATCTGTCTTTGTCTAATAGCGTTTTTCATCATTTATGTAAACACTATCCGGTATAACAAGAAAAAAATAGCAGCCCCCGCTAGATATTAGTATAATAAGTGAATTTTGTAATAACAACCAAATTTTTTACTGCATAGTTTTTGACTAATTAGAGACCTACTAGCAATCTAGAATATAACCTATCTTTTTTTGGTAGGTCTCTAATTATTCAAAAACTACGCAGTGAAAAAATTTGGTTGTTATTACAAAATTTACTTATTATACTAATATCTAGCGGGGGCTGCTATTTTTTTCTTGTTATACCGGATAGTGTTTACAAAAATAATAAAAAACGCTATTAGACAAAGACAGATAGTTCGGCCCCTTCTTAACAAAGATTTTATGCATATAAATATAAAATTATATATATAGGGTCTTTGTATGTGAGATATACATAATTACTTATGGGTATAAACAAAGGGTTAAACATAGATTACAAATAATTTTTCCCTCCCCTATGATTAAAATATTACACTCTTAAGACTAACGCTTCATCATCAACACTACTATTTTATACTAAGGTTATGGTCATATATTTTAAATTTAATTTTAATCTACTTATTAAATTATTTGAGAAATCAATGTTTTTCTTAATATAATAAGAGTATATTCATCAATTTTTTCTTTCTCTTGGACGTAAACAAAAGCAGACAATAGATTGCAGTCAAGGAGTTCGATTTTTAATAGCACAACCTACTGCATCGACAATTAATTTCTTAATAAAAATAATTCATTTGAAATCCTTTATTTATTTATTTTTTTTTTTCATAAAATCTAACACTGTACATATACGTATATACCTTCACTTATACATACATGAGATAGTCATATAAAATAGATATTCATTTAATATGATTGTTGCAAAATATAATATATTTAAATAAAATTTTTAAATTCAAAAATTATTAAATCTAATATAATGAAAGTTAGATTTAATTATTTATTTGCAAATTTTAATAAAAATTAATTGTGTAAAATTTATAATTTTCTTTTCCAGAACTCTTTTTGTTTTAAAATTCTTTATTTTGGGTTGTTCTTGGACATAAGTAGAAATGAAATTTAATAAAATAGAATTTTCAATCATAAATCGTGAACTTGTTTTATCATGTTAAAGAGTAATTTCTTGATGCAAAACTCATATCTTTGTATTATCCTCACTATCAATCATCAATAAACAGATTTAAACAAATTATTGGTTTGATATAAAATATATGAATATTTGAATGATTCATTAACTAACAATAGTAAGTAATTATTTACTCAATGACATCCTAAATTTTCTTTTCTTTATTTTACAATATTACTAGTATGACTTTAATTTTACTTAATTTCAAGTAATTTGTTGAGTAATTGACAAGTTAATTTTACAAAAATTAAGTTGTCAAAATCAATCTGATACTTAGCTCAAAACACAATTTTATTATATAAATATATATAGTAGAAAAGCATTTTGTAATTTTAATAGTTACTTTTAAAGTAAATATGCTAAATTTTTATTATTTATTATTTTCATTCTAGTAAATAATAAATTATTATTCTAAGATTTTTATTTTTCAAGTCAAAATAAATTGAAAGATAAGGACAATAATTTTCCTTCGATTAAAACAAATACTGAACTAAATCCTTTGTGTATTGATTAAACTAAATTTACTCATAACTCAAGTTGAGATTAACCAGATGATCATCAAACTTAACAAATTTAATTGTTTTAATAAAACAACAATTTTTTTAATTATTACTGAAGAAATAGAATACAATATATATGCGTATACATTTAAACGCACATGTATGTATATGTTTATATATACGAGTAAACTTGTACAATTAACAACATTTTCGAACGAGTCTTTATAATAATAAACTAATTATTATCATATGGATTAAACAAATAGTAATTCGAATAAGAAAACACTCCTATGCTTTCCTGATATCTTCATCTTCAAATACCCCAACTTGTGAATACCTTCTTCACACTATCCAAGGAATTAGATTCAGAAACCACTATTGAATTGAAGAAATCAACACAAAATAACGACATCATTTCACTAAAGGAAATAGAAACAAAATTTAAAGAAATAGCCACACGCCACCACGAACGGAACCGTACTTACACATACATAGCCACAGGATTTTTTTTTTACAAACTTAATAATAGGAACATCAATATTCATTTTCATCTGGAAATGTAAATCCTTGAAATGTAAACAACGAACTAAACACAATCGAAAAATAAATAGTATAGAATTGCTAGAATATTCTTTAAAGCAACCAGAATCAAATCGCCATAGTACTTACGTTACCTTTCAACCTCTTCAACAAAACCACTCCAACCATCAGATACTGGAAATCTCCGAACTTTCTAACCTGTGCAATCAAAACACAGAAGTCACACCTCATGAAAATCGAACTCTAGAACGATCTTTCTCTGCAGCCTCCCTGGATGCTGATTTACCACTGCAAAACATCACCTACGCCTGACCTTAATAGAAGCAGCCACGTAACGATTCAATCATCACTTTTCAAAGAAGATTTTAAATAAACATTCAAGAACTTTAATCATTAACTTGAAACATTAAATTTAATATTTTATATACTATAACAATATTTCTTTTTTTAGTTTAACTCACATGAAGTTTTGTAATATTATAAACACCGATACTATATACATTCCAAAACCTTACAAATTAACGACAATCTAAAATCAAAATAATTATAAAATAATTGAATGGTATATTTTCTTGTAATTTATATTGTATTTCTTTCAGTGACCTATACAAACAAAAAAAAAAAAAAAAATTTTGTTTTTGCAATTATTACATTTATTTAAAAAATTTTTTCATCTTCAAATTACTTCTTCTTTTCTACAGAAACAAATACAATATTAAAATTGTTTTCAACCGATGTATATAATTTTAATTTAACAATTACAAGAAAAAAGAAGAAAAAAAAATATATATAAATACTACTACCTATACATCCATATTTAACCGATATATTTTTTTTATTATAGAAACTATAGTTATAGGGTAACCAAAATAAAACAGCCAATTTATGACTCAATTCCCAAATATCTCGAAAATCGTTTTTTGTTTATATGTACTACATCTGTAAGATTCGGTCCGTTCTACAACTCTCACGCTGATTGTCGGGACGACAATCGACCTGAGGGGGAAGGTGTGACATCCCATGGAACTAAACCCTTATAAATTGTTAAATGAATTATATTAAAGATTGGAATTATTCAATAATCTAATTTTTTTCAATTCAAACAAAAAGTAGTTCCATGCGATGTCCCGAGTCAGCATTCTTAAAAATTGCGAAAACTTCAAATGTAAAGAAGAGACGGAGAAGAAAGTACAAGAATGCATTGGTAAGCAAACCAATGAACTCTAAAACAATCGAATGATTTTCTGTTCTGAAAATTTCAGCTGCATGTCAGGTTTTGATTGGATTTTCCATCTCTCGATCGCCCGGCGCAAGGCAATAAAAACAGCCCCTTACGTCACTCTTGGCCTTTTGTCATAATACGATAGCAACCGCCAAGGTCGGCTCTGCTGGTCCACTGAGATAAAGTCAGTGTTAGTTTTTTTTAAAATCAGTTTAATTATCATTAAATTCATTAGGAAGTAGCTTAGAAACCTACTTCGCTAATAGAAAAAAAAATTATAGTATAGAAAATATAAAACTACAATTTTTGCATTTAAATAAATAAATATTTTTGCAAAAATTAAATCAATAAATATTTAGTGAAAAAAAAAGACAAGCAAGTGCAAGTGACGACATAAACGTATAAATTAGCTGAGCGCTGGACGACCGAGAATTGAAGAATCTAAACTAATCTGGCCACGGATAACTTAACCGTGTAGGAATAAGTTAATCTAAGCGGAGATTAAAGGACGGAACTTCAAGGGATACATTTATATATCTTTTCCTTCTCTTCTTGGAAAATTTAATCGTAAGGAAAATTATTATATATATTAAATAATATGTGTATTAATTATTAAATAAAAATAAAAGAAAACACAAAAAGAGGAATTTATTTAAGTAATTAAAACTTGATATTAACTTTTATAAAATTTGATTATTTTAAAACTAAATTAGAATTTAATTTTAATAAATATATAGTAAAAAGGTGAGAGGTAAGTCCTGGGACTACAAACTGGTTCCCAATAAAAAGGAATTTATTTCTTTTTGTGAACTCAACGACCGAACCAAATCCGGTCGTAACAAAGGAACTAGAAACTGATTAATTATGCTTTATTAAATATGTTTAAACATAAAACAGTTGAATAGAATAAGATTCAATTATTCTTAAGTTTAATGAGTTCTGGATAGCTATATAAAGTTGTAAGTCATATATTTTAATACATAGATTGAATAGCTTCAATATAAACTTTTTATTATAAAATGTATTAAGTTCATAAACTTTTGTATATCTTTTTAACCTTAAAAATAGTTAAATCTTATTCTATTCAACTGTTTTATGTTTAAACATATTTAATAAAGCATAATTAATCAGTTTCTAGTTCCTTAATATCTTTTTTAGTAATTTGGACTGACTCGTAGATTTTGACTTTTAGCTATCTGTTGTATCTCTAAAACTAAGAAAGTTACAAATTTGAGAATAAGAATATTAGTTTGTCATGTTTAATAAATAAAAAAGAAAATAATTTAAAGCTTATTGTCATTCATTTCTGTGAACTTGTATACCTCAACATTTTAGACCTATATATTTTGTTAAATATGCATGTGCATGGAGAAGGTAAAATAAAAAAAAATTTCTGAAAAATTAATCTCAGAACCCTTTTTTTTAATTTATGAAGCATAACAAACATATGAATATGAACTAGTTAATAATAATATTAGTATAGTTCAACAGAGGTGAAAATTTTATAAATGAACGTATTATAGAAAATCTGAATATTAATTGTTTGTTAAGGGTATGGTTTCACGTTACTTTACCGATCAAAAATTATAATTTTATAAAATTACAGTTTTTGAAAAAATTATACATCGGAATGAGTTTTCCTTTTATAGATCACTTCATTTAATTTCGATGAAGGGCGGAAACTCTAAAAATTAGCGGAAAAAAGTGTCAATCGAAGATAATTAGAAAAACAAATTTCTCAGTTCGAAAAAATCAAATTTCTCAAAAACCGTGTTTCGTAGGGAAATTTCCTATTCAGGATCATTTTATTTTTGAAAAATGAAGGGCGGAAACTTGGTTTGATAAATCATATCGCAAAAAAGCAAAATTACATTTTTCTAAAAAGATGCGATCAGCTGTAAGAATACAATGGCCGTGCAAGAAGCCATGTTTCATAGTTGGCATCAATGCTAATGTATAGTTTGGTACGCGCCAACTTCAAATTCGAATTTTAAATGTAAATTGAATTTGTTTTATATGTACAATTTCTACAAATAAACACTTTTTCAACATAAAACTGTTTTATTTTATTTAAAACATAAATATGTAAAAAATTTAATATTACAAGAGAGAACAATATAGTTTACATCATTTGCGAACTCATTATTTTTTTTTAAATTTTCATTATAGCAAAATAAGTAATCTATTCGTTTTTGTTTGAAACAAAATATTTTTTGAATGACTTTATTGAATTAGCGAAACTTTGGCATATCCTAACCTTTTTAGAATGAAAATATGTTTTGAAAAGCGAATGATAAGGATTACTTAATTTTATTGATGATTATGGTTTTTGAAAAATAAACAGTCATAAGTAATTTTATTAAGATAAGACTTTGAAAAAACGTGAGAAAAATCATTTAATTTTTTTAATCTTAGTGTAATGAGTATAAAATAAAATTCATAATATTATTTTTGAAAAATTTGTAGAAATCTATTTTTCAAATTCATTATTTTCCTAATATTTATCTTTTTATTCGGAATTTAAATTTTACATTCATGTTATATATAGATTTATCAATCTAACATAAATATAAAAAGAATAGAAAAGATTTTGAAATATATTTTTTTTGACAAAATTTTTTTAAAGATAAATGAACAAGACTCTCCGTAAAACACAAACTGCAAAAAAACTTTCTTTTATTTGACAAAGAATTCAATTTGGTAGAAATGAATGATTAGTTTTTGAATTTTGTAAATAAATTAAATCATAAATAAATGTACATGTTGAACCTTAAAACTTCAATTTTATTTATGCATTATAATACTTATCATTTTAACTAAATGTTATTTTTTCAAAAAACTGTAAAAAACTATGAAAAAATATAAATAATCGTAAATAAATGTAAATAATTGTAAAAAAATAAATAAATGTAAATAATTGTAAATAAATATAAACAACTGTATATTTATATAGTTATTTACAGTTATTTACAGTTAGTAACACTTATTTACAATTATTTCCAGAATTTTTTTCCATATGGGCTTATCTTAATAAAATTATTTACAACTGTTTATTTTTAAAGAACGATAATATAAAATAATATTTGATGAGATTATATTATATAATAAAATTATATTAGCAATAAAATTAAATGATCCTTATCATTCGCTTTTCAAAACATATTTTCATTCTAAAAAGGTTAGGATATGCCAAAGTTTCGCTAATTCAATAAAGTCATTAAAAAAATATTTTGTTTCAAACAAAGAAACGAATAGATTACTTATTTTGCTATAATGAAAATTTAAAAAAAAATAATGAGTTCGTAAATGATGTAAACTATATTGTTCTCTCTTATAATATTAAATTTTTTACATATTTATGTTTTAAATAAAATAAAACAGTTTTATGTTGAAAAAGTGTTTATTTGTAGAAATTGTACATATAAAACAAATTCAATTTACATTTAAAATTCGAATTTGAAGTTGGCGCGTACCAAACTATACATTAGCATTGATGCCAACTATGAAACATGGCTTCTTGCACGGCCATTGTATTCTTACAGCTGATCGCATCTTTTTAGAAAAATGTAATTTTGCTTTTTTGCGATATGATTTATCAAACCAAGTTTCCGCCCTTCATTTTTCAAAAATAAAATGATCCTGAGAAATTTATTTTTCTAATTATCTTCGATTGACGCTTTTTTCCGCTAATTTTTAGAGTTTCCGCCCTTCATCGAAATTAAATGAAGTGATCTATAAAAGGAAAACTCATTCCGATGTATAGTTTTTTCAAAAATTGTAATTTTATAAAATTATAATTTTCGATCGGTAAAGTAGCGTGAAACCATACCCTTAAAGATATTTGAGCATAAAATAGTTTAATGTAATAGGATTGAACTTAAAATAATCTATATTAGGAAAAAAATCATGATCAAACTTAGAAATTGTAATTTTTATATGATTTGAGTTAATTGGTGTTCGGTGTTATTTACTTCCCTGATTTTTTAACCAATGAAATAGAGCTCTAAAATTTTTATAAGTTTTCATATCAATGTCAAAAAGAAAGAAGCTAGTGTGATTTTAAAAAAAATGTATTTCTTTTTACAATAATATGTATTTGAGCTTAATTTTTTTTTCTTTGAATATTTGAGATACTCTTTTATATCTTTAATTTAATTTAAAAATATAAATAGTTTATTAATAATATATATAGACTTTTGAGTTATGAATATCTTTCTTTTTTTTTTAATTTTTTATACTTGACTACACACATTATACACATTTATACTTGAAAAGGTAAAATGAACACTAACAAATTTTTTCTTTTTAAATTTAAATTATTTATTAAAAATAATTTTCAAACACAATAGAAAAAAAAAATCTTATTTTTAAGGGGAATGATGAGAGCCCCAGCCAACGCTCTCATCTGTGAGGTACAACCAGCCAACCATGTGGCTCTCTACCTCTCCAGTGTGGGTTTAATGTGTTTAATTGATTTATTAAAAAAAAAAATTAATTATACATAGAATTTATTGTATCTTCGAACCGTTGATTTAACAAGAGCCAATTTTTTAATTTAATTACATTTTTATATGCGCACACATTTCTGGAAGTTTCAAAATGATGTGTGCAATCAAAAACAAAATCTTCAGGTAGCATCAGTTTTTGAAACGAAGGACATCCCAGTTCTTCCACATTATGAACTGACCTGATAACACAAGTTTTTAGGTGAATATAAGAGTTAATTGCGTTATATGATTTATAAATACTAACCTATCAGGTAAAAATCTCTGCAGCGACTTTGTTTTTTCTACTCCCTTAATAAAAACTTCTGCTTCGAAAAGAATTGAGCGTAGAGTGCGACCGAGATCTTGGTAAGAGATATCGCCTGAACTCCATTGAAGCCCGTGGAAATTAAGCTCCAGCCAACGGTTTTCACTCTTATTTTTCTCCAGTAGATTATTCCATGGATGGGGCGGTTTAAAAAGAAATACTGATGGCATAGCATCTTCTTCAAGGGGGATGATTGCCACCTCTTTAAAAATAAACTCGTTCAACGAGACTTTGAATCCTTGAAAATCTACGACGGATTTCATCTTTCTGGAGATCCTTGTGAACTGAAGCTAACCAAGAGACTGATGGTTGCAACTAGGTTGACTTCCTTTTATACACGAAAAATCAGCTCGCATTGTTTAGGATAAGGGTGGGGGTAAAATCCTGTAGTGTTTCTCCCTCTCCCTCACCCTCGAGTTTTCCCCCACCATTTTTACTCGATTTTTCGCCTATATAAGAAAGCGTTCTCGAGAGAGCAACTCAGTTCATCGGGAATCATCACCTTCAAAGACTTCCTTCCTCGAGCATTATGGCTACCGCAGAGTACTTCAAGTATATAGCACGTTTGCTATTCGAATCATATCAGCATACGATGGCTGGTCAAGCTGATGCTGAGGATATACGCAGATGGCTTGATCTTGGTAATACGGCTCTGGAGAACGCTAATTTGTTAAGTCATTCAACGAATTTAGCTGTCGCGGATAAGCAGAAACTACAAGCTGCTGTAGCTCTGATAAAGAGCGTTTTGCAGTTATTGAACGCTCATCGTGGTACAATCGTTGGTTATGGTGTTGCTTCTGGCGCTGCTACTGCTTCTGACAATAATCCAAGAGTCAGTTGGGAAGATGTTGACAGCGCGTTCGAGAACCGGATTCGGTTTTTAAAAGATGCTAAACGTGAATTGATCGCGCAAGTTAATAAGTCTCTTGAAGAACATTCCGCTTTAAAAGTAAATACAACGTTAGCAGCTGAGTTTGTGATTATTAAAGATGAATTAGAGACTTATGATATAAAGTATTTTAATACAAAGACTGCTGATATATATTCTACAACTAATCTTAATGAATGGTTCTCATTGAACGTTGAGCAGCCCATTAGGAATGATATGGAAGAATTCGCAGAACAGGAATCAGGCTAGTCTCTGCACGCAATACTAAATTTAGTCGTTAACATCAATAAATTGAATCCCATGAGAGGAAGCAATTCTTATGTTGAAGTGCCTGATTTCATTAGGAAGAAGAGAGCTTGTATAAATGTTGAGAATAAAGATGATCAATGTTTTAAGTGGGCTATTCTGTCAGCTTTACATCCAGCACAACAAAATGCTCATAGAGTTTCGTCATATGAGCAATATAAAGACGAATTAAATTTTAAAGGAATAGAGTTTCCTGTGGATCCAAAAGATGTTGGAAAGTTTGAAAAACAAAATGATATTTCCGTAAACGTTTATTTTTTGAAAAAGACAGGAAATAAGTTTGTTGTATTACCTCGACATGTTACAACCTGCAAGAAGAATAAGCACGTGAATCTTCTTCTAGTCGAGAAGTTCTATGTCGATGAAAACGAAGAAGAAGAAGAACAACAACAGCATAACGATTCTTTTGACAACATTGACTACAAGCACCACTACGTTTGGATAAAAAATCTTTCTCGATTGGTAGGAAAACAATTGAGTGCACATGGACATCAATCACACATTTGCGATCGATGTTTGCATTATTTTAAAACAATTGAAAAATTAGCAGCACATGTAATTGATTGTGAGAATCTTAATAAATGCAAGGTTACTCTTCCTGATAAAAGGGATAGTGTATTACAATTTAAAAATTTTACGAACAATATCCCTGTGCCATTCGTGGTTTATGCAGATTTTGAATGCTTGCTTCAACCAATAGAAAATCAAAAACGTGCCTATCAGTTACACGAGGCTTACAGTGTTGGATATTTCGTAAAGTGTAACTATGATGACACTTTATCGGAATACAAAAGCTACAAACAAAGCGAACAACTAGATAAAACACCAGCCAAGTGGTTCGTGAAAAATCTTCACGTGTTAGCTGTAAAATTACAAGATATGTATAAAAATCCGAAGCCAATGAGAGATTTAACAATGATGGAAAAGTTCAAATTCAATAGTGCTCGCTTGTGTCATATTTGTCAGAAGTCTTTTACTCCTGGATAAAAGAAAGTTAGAGATCACTTCCATCTCACTGGAGAATACAGAGGACCTGCGCACAACGAATGCAACATTAAATATCAAGATTCACGAATGATACCAGTAATCTTTCATAACCTAAGTGGTTATGATGCGCATATTTTCATAAAAGAGATCGCTACTTGTTTCCCAGGACAAGTATTGCTTCTTCCACTAACGAAGGAAAGATATATATTTTTTGCAAAGTTTATGGAAGGAACTGATATTAATTTGCGCTTTATTGACTCGTTTCGGTTTATGGCTTCATCGCTGGACAAGTTATCGTCATACTTGGAGAAACATGACATCGTAGATCGAGTTTCCCAGCAAACTGATGGGTTTACTACTGATCAAATCATGCTTTTAAAGAGAAAAGGTGTCTTTCCGTATGACTACGTTAGCTCGTTGGACAAACTGGAAGAAATTGAGCTTCCATCAAAGGAGAGCTTTTACAGCAGCTTGTACGAGGCCCACATCAGTGATGAAGATTATGAACATGCAAAACAAGTTTGGCAGACATTGAATATTTAAACACTCGGACAGTACTCTGATTTGTATCTCAAGACAGATGTTTTGCTTCTAGCTGAAGTCTTTGAGAATTTTAGAAAAAATTGTCTCGAGGCATATGACTTAAATCCTGCCCACTATTACACTACTCCTGGATTGACGTGGGATGCGATGTTAAAGTATACTCAGGTAAAATTAGAACTTCTGACTGATATCGACATGCTTATGTTTATTGAACGAGGTATACGAGGTGGAATCAGTCAGTGTTGCAATCGCTATGGCAAAGCGAATAATCCGTACATGGGACAAGATTATAATCCCAACGAAGATGAAAAATATTTGATGTATTACGACGTCAATAACTTGTACGGTTGGGCCATGACTGAACCCTTACCATGTGGTGGCTTCAGATGGGTGGATAACCTGGATAGATATGATTGCTTCGATATTCCTGATGACTATCCATTCGGTTACATACTGGAAGTGGACTTGGAATATCCTCAATCTCTTCACGACAAACACAAGGATATGCCATTTTGTGCTGAGCACAGAGCACCTCCAGATTCCAAGCAGACGAAATTGATGACAACTTTGCACGATAAGCAGCGTTACGTGCTTCATTATCGTGCATTGAAGCAGGCATTACTCCATGGATTACGTCTAAAGAAAATCCATCGAACTCTTCAATTTGATCAAAGTCGATGGCTCAAAAAGTATATCGACTTGAACAGCGAGAAGAGAAAAAATGCTAAAAATGAGTTCGAGAAGATGCTCTTCAAACTCTTCAACAACGCTGTTTATGGAAAAACCATGGAGAACGAGCGAAAACATGCGGACATCAAGCTCGTCAGTAAATGGAAAGGACGCTATGGTGCAGAGGCGTTCATTGCCAGGCCTAACTTCAGTAGTTGTGCAATCTTTGATGAAAATCTTGTGGCTATTCAGAGATTTGTATCAGGAAACCCATCTACATCGGGCTCTCTGTACTGGATTTGTCCAAAACTCTTGTATACCGCTTCCATTATGACTATATGCTGGACAACGTAGCAAACAATGGAGCCAATTGTAAGCTATTATACACCGATACTGATAGCTTGGTGTATGAAATGACCAACATCGATATGTACAAGATAATGAGACGGGACATCCATGAGTTCGACACTTCAGACTACCCACAGCCTAACCAATTCGACATTCCTTCGGCCAACAAGAAAATTGTTGGTTTAATGAAGGATGAATGCAACGGAAATATCATGCTGGAATTCGTTGGACTGAGGAGTAAAATGTACAGCGTCAGAGTCGAAAATCAGAAGCCGATAAAAAAAGCCAAGGGAGTGAAGAGTTCCGTAGTCAAAGCGACCATCTGTTTCGACGACTACATCGATTGTTTGAAAACGAAAGAGATCAAGGTTCGTCAACAGCGATACATACGATCTCGCAATCACCAACTGTACACTGAGAAAAAAACGAAGATCGCTCTCAGTGCCTATGACGACAAACGATATCTGCAGTCAGAAACTACGGACACTCTTCCTTGGGGTCATTACTTGGCAAAGCCGCCAAGTCCAGAAGTGGGGAAAGTAGCTACTGAGCTGCCGAGACCTGAAGTGGGGGTAGCCGCAGCCGAGCCGCCGAGACTTGTGGTGGGAGAAGTTGCTGCTGCTGAGGTGGGGAGATCCCTATATGAGCAGCTGCACGAGCGGCCTAGCATCATTCAGTTCGCAGCCACCTCAAGAGATAATCAACAAGTCCTCAAAAGAACTCATTAGTCAACAAGCGAAGAAGCAGGCAGTAGCAAAAGATCGAGACTTGATTTTACCAGCGAATCTTAAATTGAGGTTAGTATTTTTTTTCTTTGACGATAATTTAGTCCAAGCCAATTGTTTAAGTCTTTCGATAGAACTTATTATAAAAGTTTTTAAAATAATTTAATAGTATTTAAATGAAGTATTAATAAAGTATCAATATAGTATTAATATAGTTTCAATATAGTTTTTAATATAGTATTAATAAAGTATTAATACAGTATTAATACAGTATTAATACAGTATTGATACAGTATTAATACAGTATTGATACAGTATTAATACAGTATTGATACAGTATTCATACAGTATCAATAGTACTGAAATTTCTACTATTTTTAACTATGAATTTTTGTTCTTGTTATAGATAAAATGGACATCTCTAAATTAAACGCTATCGCTAGAGGAGGATTTCTTCCAACGAAAAAGTTGACAGAACTTACGAAAGATAACCTGTATACGGTCACAAAATTAAGACAGGTGAACACTCGATATGGATTAAAGATCGTGGCAGAACTGGATCAAGAAATCCAAATTTTTCTACCTAAGAAAGTGTCCAAAGTGTTTGAAAAAGACTTAAAGTTTTTAGAGGAAATGCAAAGTGCTGCTTATAAATTAAAACTTTTTATAATGTACAAAGGTAGCCAAGTCCTTGAATTTTCTAATGTTTAGTGTGTACATTGTGTGTAAATATATATATATATATATATATATATATATATATATATATATATATATATATATATATATTATAAGTGTTTAGTTATGAGTGTATAAATGAAAATTGGATATCATTATAATAAATTCAATGTTTAACTTTAGAAAAGTGTTTATTTTATTTCAATTTCTTAATATACATTATTAAATACATTTTCCTTAAATTAAAAAAATTATGATATGTAAATTCGAATTCTTTGATTAATAACTTTTCTACAAATCACACATTTTTTAACAATGGATGAACAATGATAACAACTACAACAGTGTCCACAGGGTATAAATGCGACTTCTACTTCATTATCAAGACAAATTTTACATCTATTGGTATTTTCTTCAGCAGAATCATTCCGACAAGGTATACCTCGGATGAAGCGGCAACGGCTATTCCACTTTTTGTGCTCCAATAATGGATTGTCATCAATTTCCCATCTACAGATTTCTGTAGAACATTCAAAGCAATGGACTTTATCTATTTTACCAGTGTAGTAAAATCCTGCTGCAGCTAAATCTTCAGGTTTTAAAAAACTCAAAGGCCAATTTTTAAAACTATCAAGACGGTTTTGCTGTATTCGATACATGATCACGTTGAATTATTTGTAAGTTTTTATTCTTTATTAATTAAATACAAAATACTTATTGAGCATCTGCTTTATTAATCCAACTATTGTGAGTATTGTCGAAACCAAGCCACTTCACTAATACTTCATTTCCACGTTTTCTAAGAATCTTCTCTACAAGATAGTAATCAGGATATTCGACACTTTGTAATTCTTGTTCATAAAAACCTCCAGCTATTGGTTGATCTTTATAATCCTGCAAGAGAAAAGTAACTGGTTTTGTTTTTCGAACTCGGTGTACAGTAAATATTTCAGTAGACCAGTTGGGTGTGTATCCTTTTTCGAATACTTGTTTTAACTTGCTTACTCGTACTTTATCACCAACTTTGAACTTTGGTTTCTTTTCTATTAAATTAACATTACGCTTGAATCGTCGAAGAACTTCAGCTTCGTTTTCAGCTGTAACATCTTTCGGTTTCATATTAATAGTCCGATGCTTCTCATCATTGTACTTGTCAATCAAATTGGAGATAATATCAATCCACTTGTAGTTACCACGTAAACTAAACTGTTTCCACATTTTGTTTTTGAGCGTACGATTAAAGCGTTCGCAAATAGACGCTTTGAGATTGCTATAAGTCGAGTAGAGATTGATTTTATATTGTTGCATGAGATTCTGGAAATTGGTATTATAGAACTCCTTACCTCGATCGGTGTGAAGATTCTTAGGCACTCTACCTTTTGCCAATACAGACTTCATAGCAGCAGAAACATCTATACCAGTTTTTTGTTTTACAGGAACAGCCCAGGCGTATTTTGAAAAAACATCTATAACTGTAAGCATATATTTGTAGCCTTTGTTTTCTCGATAATAAGGTTGCATCTCTACCAAATCAGCTTGCCAAGTCTCATGCAAACCTCGCACATCGAACTTTCGACGAGGATAGTTACGACGTGCTGGCTTGTGAAGCTCTTCTACAAGTCTATGACGTTGTTCCATCGATGGTTATCGATTGACTGTTTTGCACTAATAGAGATAATGCCTCCTTTTCTAGTCTCAAGCTCCAACTGGCTTTGTATAAATTTCTTATCTAGCTCGTCTCTATGCACCTCTACAATTTTATCTAGGTTATTGAGATCACTTTTCAAACTAGATATTGAATCTAATAATTTTTGAACTTCCAAACGTACGATACGCTGTAAAGTATCTAAATTTACAGCTTCATTAAGTTGATTAGGTGATGCGAGATTACAAAGCCTTTTATTTTCCATATCGTATTGTCCATCTTTTGTGAGTTTATAGCCAATACCCGGAGGTCTTCGACTACCCTCACTTCGTTTGAGATTATGTCCAAATACATCGACGCTCATTTTGATAATGCATGGTATAGGTGTCTACACCTCAATATATATAGCCTCCTTCACGTAACTCTTCTATAATTGAATGTATCTCATTTGTATGGCTAGGGTTTCCAGCTTCTCTTTCAGCAATGAGTAATCGAAGTCTATCAACGAGTTCATTTGGATTATCCCAGCATATGTAATCTATTCTCGTATCTCTTCTTGCAATTTTATATCGAGGTAACGATCCTCCTCTTTTTTTCAATGAAAATAAAGGACTAATGATACTATCGAATTTCTTACTTTTGTGCGTACGAATAGTCTCATCACTTCTGTAGCGTCGTTTGTGAGCATTAGTAGTTTCGAGAATCTTCTTGTGATTTTGCATATCATTGGTATTTATCTGACCTCTATCGGGATTTTTCGTAATTAACAATTCTAACAATCCTTTAGTTTTTGGATATTTTTGATCTTTTATACGAATGTTTTTATCTTCGAAAAATAGAGGTGAGTCACCAATTAAGTAACTATTACCTTCCTTGCGTACTCTATAAACTTTATCCAATTGTTTTGATTGATCCTCATTGAGCATATGAATGTATTTATTATCAAGCAATAAATAATCTTCTTTTTTTTTCTAATTCCTGCTCACTTGTAGCTGATTCAAATTCCGTATCAACTTGTCGAATAGTATCGTTTAATGACGTATCTATAGCATCATCATCAATGGATGAAGAGGAAGGAGAAGAAGGCTGCAAGAAGGAGGAATAAGTATCATTGTTTTTTATGACTTTTTTAATTTTTTTATTTTTTGCTATGTCACGTATAAAATCATTATTTTTCTCAGTAGTAGCAACGAGTTTCTGAAGAGGATCAACGATAGGTTTGAATGTCTCGCCAAATGCTCTTTCAATATTCTCTTTTCCAAACTTCAGCAAGTTATATTTTCGTTTAACTGCATTGCGTGCTTGCACAAGTTGATGTAGAACATCTTTCTTTCGTCGAATGTCAGCCATGTTGACGCTTCAGCGTACAATGATGAATTGTTTTCTTAGGACTATGTGCGCGCTATATTTATAGCAAAACAATCAAAGCCTTTTCTATGTCTACCAGAATTGATTGAACTATCTTTCTCGATCATCAAAAATCCGTATTTATCATCAGTCCAACACTTGGAGCACAATTCTTTGAATTGCGCGTAAGTCATGTCTGAATTGACGTGATCATCGTATAAGTGTCTCAAATTGACGTCATCTTGACGAAAAATCACCAACAAATTGACATTGTCTCTGACTAGATGTTTTGGAATTCGAGCATAAGATTGACAGAGATAGAAACAATCAACATCTTTGTGTCTACCCATACAGAAGTAAGCTCTGATATTATCTTGTTTTTCACAGGCTACATCATCAAAAATCATGACAGAATTTGGAAGCGCATTATCAGGGGCTACAACAGATTCGTGCTCACTAAAGGGAAAGTATTGTACACCTTCTAAAGGCTCTAGGAGGTCCTTCAAAAACTTGTACTTTGGTTGATTTAAAGACTTGGAGTAAACATAAACGTTTTCAAACCTGAGACCATTAGGATGCGTTATTAGTGCTAAGAGACTATTGATTGAACCACAATTTGATGGACCGCAAAATACAGCTCGAATACTGTTTGGAAGTAAGTCTCCATGCCTCTTTAATTTCTTTTCATGCTCCACGATAGTATCAAAATTTTCTATCGGTAGCTTAACGGATTGTTCTTTGAAATTCATCAGCACGTCTAACGTACGAATGCTTGACCAGCTATAAATACAGGGCTTTTATACCCAATCCCGCAGTCTTCATTTAGTCTTCGAAGTGTGATGATCATATACAGACAACGACGACGTGGTCGCGGTTTTGTCAACAAGCTTCTTAATAGTCTTCCAATGGAACTTCATATACCCGACTACCAATACTGTGGACCCGGTACAAGATTAACTAAACGTTTAGCTAGAGGTGATCCAGGAATTAATCCTCTTGATAGAGCTTGTAAAGAGCACGACATTGCTTATTCACAGAATCGTGAAAACGTAGAAGCTAGAAATGCTTCTGATAGAATTTTAGCAGAAAAAGCTAATCAAAGGATTTCATCAAAAGACGCTAGCTTTGGAGAGAAAGCAGCTGCATTTGCAATTAAAAACATTATGAAAGTAAAGTCTAAATTCGGAATGGGCTTGAAGAAGAAGGGTAAGAGGAGGAGGAGGAAGCCTTCTACTACTACTTTCAATACAATAGTAAAGGCTGCATCAAAATCAATTGTTCCTACTAAATGTGCTCGAAAAGCCATTCTGTCAGCTCTAAAAGGTGCATGTAATGCTGTTAAAAAAGCAGGTGGTAAAAAGAATGTAAAAATTCCACGTACTTTACCAGTTCCAAAGAAAGTAGGAGGTTTCTTACCATTTCTTATACCAATCTTTGCAGGTTTGAGTGCTGTTGGTGGTATAGCTGGAGGTGCCGCTGGAATCGCTAAAGCGGTAAACGATTCCAAAGCTGCTAAACAACAATTAGAAGAAAATAAGAGACATAATATAAAGATGGAAGAAATAGCTCTTGGTAAAGGCCTTTACTTAAAACCATATAAAACTGGTCTTGGTCTTCGTATGAAACCAAAGAATTCTTTAAAAAAAAAAAAGATCCTCAAAGTAAAATTACCTCAAAGAGCACTCACCGATGCTGATCTCATCAAGTATGCAAAAATCCTAAAAATCTCAAATTTTCGAGGAGTATTTATGAGGAATGCTATGCCTATTAATGGACCGCACTATAGAGAATCAGCTATTGTTAATTTCGATGATGCAGATGGACCTGGAATGCATTGGGTAGCATATCACAAACGAGAAAACGATGTTGTGCATTTCGATAGCTTCGGTGATCTTCAACCTCCTTTGGATTTAATGACATATCTGAGAGTAGACAACATCAAGTACAATCCTGAGAGGTATCAAGACTTTGATACTTTTAATTGTGGTCATCTTTGTCTAAGATTCTTGAGTAATACTCTTGACATATAAATAAAAGAATGATGAGTATTTGTTCATTATGTGTTCAACAATCATGGTAGATTCATTGACTTTGAGTCTTTCGGGTACATTGTCTGTACTGGAAGAACAGTATTTTCTACCAATTGAACTTTCGCCTGACAAGAATTATGTTCTCGGATTAGTTGCTTTCATGACATTCGATTCTATACCTAATATCGACAAGGGTAGTAATCTATTCCACGTTGGATAGGAAGAAAATGTTTTACCGACTGGTAGTTATGAAATTGAGGATATAGAGAACTATCTCAGTGAAACATTGACGACAAAAAGTATCTCAATCAGTATTAAACCAAACAATAAAACACTTCGTAGTGAAATAAAATGCAATCATCCGATTGATTTTCGACCAGAACATTCGATAGGACCTTTATTAGGCTTTGCAAAACGTGTACTTCCTGCTGACGTCACGAATCATTCAGATTTACCTGAAATTGAGGATATAGAGAACTATCTCAGTGAAACATTGACGACAAAAAGTATCTCAATCAGTATTAAACCAAACAATAATACACTTCGTAGTGAAATAAAATGCAATCATCCGATTGATTTTCGACCAGAACATTCGATAGGACCTTTATTAGGCTTTGCAAAACGTGTACTTCCTGCTGACATCACGAATCATTCAGATTTACCTGTAGCTATTTTCAAGGTCAACGCTCTTCGAGTCGAGTGCAATATCGTCTCTGGTGCCTATATAAACGGTCAACGAGTGTACACGATACATGAATTCTTTCCTGCTGCCCCACCAGGATATAAGATCATTGAAGTGCCGTCACAAGTCATTTACCTTCCAGTCGTCGTCAAGAGCATAGATCATTTACAAGTGCGCATAGTCGATCAAGACGGGAATTTAATAAACTTTCGTAGAGAAACTATTACAGTTAGATTACATATTAAATCAGTATAAAAAATGGGAGTGGTTTATAACAATAAAAATAACAAAGGGTATATAAGTAAATCAAGATGGCATTCGAACATCAGTCGTCATCGACAAGTCAAAGTATTAATACGGCCAAACATTCAGTTTTTGAAAAGCCAAGGCTTAAAAATAAGAGCTCCTGGTGGAAAATTACGTGCTTAATTTTTTGCTGTTTTCAAAGAAATGGAGGAAATTTTAAACATAAGGGCAGGAGTAACATTGGATGAGCCAATAGCTCACTGTGAGGTGCACGCGTACCAGCCTTACACCTCATCAAATTTTAATAATAGCGATGAAATTCGCATATCAATTCAACATCAAGATTTAAATCTTTTGCCTTCGCGGAGTTCTCTGCACATAGTGGGAAAATTAAGTCAACAAGATGGTACTGCTTTAACAAGAACTAACTTAGTTAATAATGGCATCTGTTATCTATTCGAGGAAGTTCGCTATGAAATTAATGCTATAGAGATCGATCGCTGTAAGAATGTTGGATTGACCACCGTTATGAAGGGTTGGGTATCACTCAACCCAAGTCAGAGTTTGATTATAGAAAATGCTGGCTGGATTGATATAACGGAAACTCAGAAGATCATTAATAACAATGGCTATTTTGATATTTTCATACCTCCCAGTATGATTTTAGGCTTTGCCGAAGATTATCGCAAAATCATAGTCAATGTTAAACATGAACTTATCCTCACGAGATCCAGGAACGATATTAACGCAGTAATACAAACACCGGATGCTACTAATGCTTACGAAGATTTCAAAATTGATCTTTCAAGGATCGAGTGGCTTATGCCTCACATACAGTTATCCAATAAATGTAAAATTCGCATGTTTCGACAAATCGAGAAAAATAAACCTATCTCAATGAGTTTTCGTTCCTGGGAATTATACGAATATCTATTATTACCGGCATCGACGAGACATGTATGGACAGTCAAAACATCTAATCAGCTGGAGAAGCCTCATTTTATTATTCTTGGTTTCCAGACAAATCGAAAAGGACAAAAAACTGCTAACGCTAGTCAGTTTGATCACTGCAATTTGAGCAATGTAAAACTATTTCTCAATTCTACATACTATCCTTACGGAAATATGAATGTTGATATTGTCAATAATCAGTATGCAATATTATACGATATGTACGCTAATTTCCAAAATGCATACTATGGGAAGGAGTCCGAGCTAATGCTGAAAAAATCAGATTATATCAATCACATGCCACTGATAGTCATCGATTGTTCAAAACAAAATGATTCTCTGAAGAGTGCTCCAGTTGATGTTTGTCTTGAATTCGAGACCAAACAAAACTTTCTAGTTGGAACGTCAGCTTACTGTCTAATCTTACATGATATAATCATAGAATACAACGCCATAAGCGGTGATGTTAGAAAATTAGTCTAAAGGAGTGGGGATAGTCTGCAAAGGAGTGGGGATAGTAGGATATAAGAAAGCGAGTGCGAGCTGGGATCTCATTCTTTAACAAGATGGAATACGCAGTGGACTTACAAGGTTTTAAAAAGCCAGGTAAAGAATTTGTTTTAAAAGAGTTGGCTGCTGTTCCTCTCGTTGAATCGGCTGAATCTACAGTACATCTTTTCAAACCACTTTTTCCATGGAAAAAGTTACTACGAAATACAAGCGTGAAAATCTCTGGCTCGAGCTTTGCTATCATGGACTAGCTTGGAATTCTGGAGATCATGAGTATACTGAAATAGAAAAAATTCTTCGACAAACTCTGCAGAACGCTACACAAGTTTTTGTGATTGGTAAAGTGAAAAAAGAGTGGTTAGAGAAGTTTGATTTTAAAGTTGTGGATATTAGTGAACTGGGTATTCCCCGTTTTGATCAACGGCTAACTAAAACAGTCTCTTGTTCACATCATAATTGCATGTATAAAAATACATGTGCTGTTAACAACGTTAAATCAATACAAAAGTTGTATTTCAGTGATTTTAGTGATTGGGTTATGGACTGGGAAGACACTCGTGCAAATACCGACAGTGAATCAGAACTGTAAAAAAAGTGATCAGCATGGAGTACTTGGTGGATATGCAGGGTTTCAAACAGTTTGGTGAAGACTATATTCTCAAAGAGTTGGCTGTAATGCCGCTCAACGATGATACCGAACCTCTGGTACTCCTTTTCAACAAACCATATTCCTGGCGTAGACTTTCGGACGAGTACAAAGAACAAAATACGTGGTGGAAATATTACTATCATGGTTTGTCATGGAACTCTGGTACCATTCCCTATACTGACGTAGACAATATTCTTAGAGAAGCATTACATGATGCGACCAAAATTTTTGTCGTGGGTAGCATAAGAAAAAAATGGCTAGAACGCTTCAAGTTTAAAGTTTATGACGTCACAGAAATGGGTTTTGCACCAAATGATAAAATAAAGCTTGTGACTGTTTGCCCTAATCACAATGATACATACAAAGCTCGTTGTGCTCTGCACAATGTCAGACTTATGAAAAAATACTTTACTAAATAAGTTGATTTATGCTACCATAGGAAGTAAAAAGGAGAGATAATGCTTGATGGATGTATCTCACAGGTGGAGGGCGATGGTTGGGGCTCTCACCACTTCCTAAAAACAAAGTTTTTGTTTAATGTCATCCTATGGAGGGGGAGATCTGCGCAGTAGTCACGGCTCAACCGCTACTTAAGAGAACTCCCGAAGCAGCTCAAGTCATTCATTTATCATACTCTGCTAAGTAAACTTAGAATTCTTTGTCAGAGAAATATGAATCTTGATAAATTCAACGAGGCAGCTCGTGGACGCGTCCATCGTGCCATCGGGAATATATTCCCCTTAAAGAAAGATCAGACTTATTATGTGAGTGAGTTTAGACCAGTTAAATGTAAGGATAAGTTTAGATTGATGGCAACTTTAGATCACGAATGGCGCATTTTTATTTCATCTCGCGCATGCAGAGCCTTACAGGAGAATAAGGAGTTTTACCTCGAGTTGCAAGAGGCCATTAAAAATTTTAATTTGTTTGTGAAGTATTTAGATGATGACAACGGAAAAGGTCTCGAGTTCTCCTTAACATAAGCGCTTGGAAGTTAACGGAGAGGTATACGAGTCACAGGTGCACTTCTCGGAGTAAGAGGTTCACAAGTGGCGATTCTTGGTTGTACCTCACAGATGGAGGCGAAGGTTGGGGCTTCCATCACTTCCTATAAAAAGCAAACACATCGTGATTCACATTCATTTCATCATGGGACAGACTCCAAGTCATACCACTCAAAATTGTTCAGAGTACACTCCTCTTCTCCCACCTAATAAAAAGTTGAAGGATGAGAAAACAACATAGAAAGATTACTATGAAAAATATAAATCACAAATGCCATCTAAAGATATAAAATATAAAAAGCTATAAGTTTTCAACTAAGTAGATAATGGACAAATAATTCTGCTTCACATGAATTAGAATCAATCTCCTCACTCCAACTCGTTTCTGCATTTCTACTTCAGGTGAATTCGAACTGGTCCCCCCACCTCTATATCGATTCGAATTCATATCGAGGTGAATTCAAACTGGTTCCCCCACCTCTATACCGATTTTGCTTAAAAAAATCGTAAGCTAATTCTACTTCACCTCTACTTCAGGTGAATTCGAACTGGCCCCCCACCTCTATGCCGATTCGAATTCATATCAATTCTAATTCAGGTGAATTAGAATCGGCATGAATTCGAATCGGCATAGCTTATCTACTGACTTTATCGACTATCATCGACTCAATCTAATAAATTTATCGACTTAGTTTATTGATTTCATCGACTGAGTCTATTGTCTTTATCAAATTTCATTAACTAATATTTCATTCATTATAGAATCATTTAATATTATTTAAATTTAATCTTAATAATGTGTGAGTAATATTTTAAAACTATATTGATAGTATTTGAATTTAGTATTTTTAGTGTTTAAATGTGACATAAATAACGAATAAATATATTTAGTATTAACGGTATTTAAATATAATATTATGAGTTTTTCGATACAAATATTAATTATAATCTAATAAAATATAGTGGAATGCATAACTGATGATTAACAACGAAGGAAATTTGATTGATTTTGTAATATGTTCAAATTAAATATGATATGTGAATAGCTAATATACGATACAATCGAAATTAAAGATAATATCGTTATTATAACCTCAAAATTTGACATTTTGTTCATACAAATATTACCTTTGATTATTTTTATATGTTTATATTCTAGTGAACGATTATTGTTTATAAAATGTATACTCAAATGTTTATCAAATAATTCCAAAGCTGTCTTGGAGGTGTGATATGGGCTTAATGTAAGACTATTATTATTAGAATTTATATTTTAATAATTTTTTATTTCATTATAGTTAAATAAATTAATAGTTATTCATGTGAAAATATCTAAAAAATGATGCAAAGTCAGAAGGGTTATGGGTTCGATTCCGATCAAATTCAAAAATATTTTTTTAACCCTTTCAGAACGGAATTATTATTTTATCATGAAAAGTTCTGATAACCATTTAGCGATGATAAGTGTTCATTTATTAAGCAATTTTTGCTATAAAAAAATTTTTTTTTTTTTCTTTTCAAGTTTTCTCAGTTTCTATCAAAGATATAATAACTTAGGCCCTCAGTTTGAGATCGAAAATAGTCCACTTCAATCTAACACACATATTTTTTTTACAAAATTTGAAGCCACTTTTGCACAATTTCAAAAAAACCAAAAAATGTCAATGTACATTGTAATGTACATTGGTTCTGAAAGGGTTAATGCTTACATAATTTTTATTTGATTTATAATCAATAAATAAATATAAGAAAATATTAAAACATCAAAATTGTAAAACTTTAGAAATTTTGTGACAGCTTAAAAGGTATCAAGCGGTTGGCAGCCATGTCTCCACTGCTCGATCAGCTGTTTCTTTCTCGATCCTGACTCACTTGTGCTAGAAAAGGTTCGCCCTCCCTAGATCAATCAGCTGTTCCTCTTGAGTCGATTTTTAGGTTAGAAAAAGTTACTCCACTCTATGTCGATCATCTCGTGTAATACCACGTAAAACATCGCTTGGGTTAGAAAAGGTTTCCCCACTCTATGTCGATCATCTCGTGTAATACCACGTTAAACATTGCTTGGGTAAGAAAAGTTTTCCTCTCCCCAAATCATTTCTGGCTCAATCAGCTGTTCCATTGACCAATAAAAAAGCATACACATCATAATTCACATTCATTTCATAATGAGACAGACTCCAAGTCACACCACTCAAAATTCTTCAGAGTCCACTCCCCTTCTTCCACCTGATAAAGAAAATATGACTATGAAATTCATAGTCATATTTTTACTATATTATACACGCAGATAATACTAATAAATTATAGTTAATATTTTTTACACCTTATTATTTTAATCTATAAGCGTATACAGATACATAATTTTTAATAATAAATGATTGATTATTACTAGCAATACCTTATGTCAAAATATGTGGAAATAATTTAAAATCTGGAAAAACTGCTATTATACAAGTTTTAAAATCTTCCTAGTACGATGGCTCCATGGCGTAGTCGTATACGCACTCGCCTCGCGTCCAAAGGGTCGTGAGTTCGATTCCGACCGATGTCAAAAATTTTTTTAATGTTTAAATAATTTTTATTTGATTTATTATAATTAAATAAATTTTAAAAAGTATTAAAAAGTAAAAATTGTGAAACTTTAGAAATTTTTCGTAGGTATCCCGCGGCCGGGTCCTCGCTGCTCCATCAGCTGTTATCATTTCTGGATTAATCAGCTGTTTTTCTCTCAATTCTTGGGTTGGAAAAGATTTCCCCACCATAGGCTGATTTGGGCACGTTTCAATTCGAGCACAGGTGAATTAGAAAAGGTTCCCCCACTCTAGCTGTTTCTCGTGTAAAACATCGCTTGGGTTAGAAAAGGTTTTCTCACCCTGGATCAATCAGCTGTTTCTCTCTTGTTTGGGTTAGAAAAAGTGGCCCCACCCTGGATCAATCAGCTGTTTCTCTCTTGTTTGGGTTAGAAAAGGTTCTCCCTCCCTTGGTCGTTTCTGGCTCAGGTGAGCTAGAAATGGTCCCCCCACCACCAAATAAGCCTATGCTGGTTCTAACTTACTTTCAAGTGAGTTAGAACCGGCATAGCTTATCCACTAACTACCATTGGTTGAATTATCTATTCTGAATTCCATCATTATCTTAGTTAGATTTTATCAATTTTCCCGTTTTCTCACAAAGTATAGCTGATTTAGCCAATGGAAGTCGAGAACTAGTGGCATCAATTTTTCCGTAAATTTTTCATAGGGTGTAGGTAGTTTAGCTGATGGATGGATGTACTGAGTTATTGATACTGGGTTATTGTTTAGAAGAAAAATTTAATTTTTTGGATAGAATTCCTCTCATATTTACGATGCTGGAATATTAAATAATGTTTGTCTCTGGAATCTACAACGTAGTAGATACAACATCTCGAACTTTACCACATAACATTATTTATTTTTATTTATTTAAAGCTGGTTAAATCACACTTTTAAAAATAATATTAAATTTAATGTAAAATATGAAATTAGCTTCCAAACATTTCATTAAAATTAATAATTTCATTGTAATTTTAATATAAAATTAATAATTTTATCCTAATTTTAATGTAAAATTAATAATTTTATCTTAATTTTAATATAAAATTGTATAAAATTTAAAGTAAAAATTGAAATTTCAATAATAGTATCGGAAGCAAATTTCATAATTTTTAACAGTGCAGTAGATTTATATTGGCTACATCGAAGTATTATACATGTTATATAATTTATAGTCACTTCTTACAATCATATATAGTTTTGATTGGAAAGTTCTATACGTTAGTCCTATTTCTTTAAGGAACGTTAATATATGTAGACACGCCTTTATGGTTCACGAATCTGTCGTCAAAAGGCAAAATAACATAAGTCATATGCTTATACAAAGGATTTATGTTGTTTTGCCTTCTGACCACAGAAATAATTAAAAGGGTGTTTAGAGGAGAAAACAAGTTTGAAGATTTTAAGTTGAATAATAATTTTTCCTTTCCATGTCATGTAAATTGCATTGCCAAATAACATGATTTAAGTCCTCCTCTGATTTGTTGCATTTGCATTTGTTTGATTCTGTAATATCTATTCGGGCCAATGAGGCAGCTAAATTATAATGATTGGAGCGCATTTTACTTATGGTGACAATAAATTGTGTAAATATTCTTTTTTCAATATACCAGGGTTTAAAATATTACAAAAAAAATTACCAAATATTACGAAATATTACCAAATATTACTGAAGAAAGATAGTTTTACAAATTGGAGTTATAGATAGTTTATATTGAGTTATTATTTAGAAGTAAAATACTCTTCCGGTTTTGACTAGTCTATGACACTTTCGGTGTCGTGATAAATACAATGAGCAAAATTAAATCAGAATCGGAACTGGCTTTAGAAAGCTATGATGTGACAAACAAATATACATACGTACGCACATGCATGCATACATGCATATGCAGGACGTATTTTTCCCTGCTCTACAAGATGAGGAAATTGAATTTTGTGCTCCAGCTCATCTAAGCGATTAAAATCGCATTTTCAGGAGGAAGTAATTCTTTTTAGGTTATGTTGGGCTCTAAGTTGAAAGAGAAAAATTTCACTAAAATATTATTACTTAATATATTGTCAAGAGTGGTTTTCGGTCGTCAGAACGCAAAAACAATAAACAAAAATCTGTATTTTAATGCTTAAATTACCGAAAAAACGGTTTTTCTCATTTTTCAATATGGCCCACCAGTAAAATCAAATCTACTGAAATATACAAAATCTGTATTTTTTCCGCTCTTTAAGATAAAATAGAAGATATTTATGTTTATGTGCCTTTTATTTATCTACATGGTTGAAATTGCATTTTAAATATTGAATAATGTTTCTTGAGGTTATATTGACCTCTGATTATTGGCGAAAAATTGTACTTAAAAGCAATGAGATTAACTATACTCATATAAATTTTTAAGTTGTTCTGTTAATTACAACGTGAAATATGAAATAAAACGCGAAAAATGGGGTTTTTCAGGTTTCTCGCTAGAGAAAAAATTATTTGAGTTCGCGGAACATCCTAATTCTTAATTTTGTGCCTATATAAATGCTTTTATCTTATTTAGGAGAAAAAAAATTAAGGGCATTTTGCCTATCTCAACCCAGGATACCCTTTGCGTGGTATGATCATCACAATAAAGACGGTAAAGTATATAATGACGATAAGATTAAGTTTATGTTAGTAGTTCAATACTGTTAGTCCTAGAGTATACGCAACTTGGTAGTTAATCACACACATACTTTAGTATTAAAATACGCGCGTACTATACGCATATATAAAAATACTAAAATGTTGAAACGTGCCAGAATAAGCTATGTGCATTCATATTTATGAATCCTAACTAATTGTATAATATAATTATTTTATATTGATAAACTATAATATAAAAATGTAAAAAGATATAGTTGTGAAAACTGTAATATCTTATCCAGTTATAAAAATTCTCTCTCTCTCTCTCTCTCTCTCTCTCTCTCTCGCTCATAAATAAAAGAGGCTTGCGCATGTGTTTTCCATTTCTGCCTCCACGAGCTAGCGGGACTCGCTTCGCTCGTACAGCAAATATTGAACGGCAGGAATAAGCAGCATATACACGCGCATGAACAAGAAAAAGCATATAGTTAGTTAATAATTAAGAGGGGGTCGTGTATATATGTCCTTTTTTGATCAAATAATTGATTTTTTCACAAAAACTAATAATTTTAGCAAAAAATAAAGAGAAAGCCGCATCTTGTATAAAAAAAAATTTTTTTAAACACGCTTTTATAATGGAGAAAATACACTAAAAAGTATTAAATAAATTAATTTACTTCCTTGAAACTACTTTTATACAGTTCATTACAATAGTTAAGAGAAAATTTCACAACAAAAATTTAAAAATAAAAGTGTGGGCGCTGAATTGGATTTACTAAAATTAGCACCCACACTTTTCTTTTTAAACTTTTGTTGTAAAATTTTGTCTTAATTATTACAATGAACTGTATAAAAATAGTTTCAAGGAAGTAAATTAATTTATTCAATACTTTTTAGGGTATTTTCTTTATTATAAAAGCGTATTTTCAAAATGTTTTTTTTTTTCAATTTTTATTTTTTACTTTTTAGTTAAAATTGAATTTTCTATAATTAATTTTTTTATAAGAGCTTATATTTAATTGTATCTTTTATACATTCCCCTATCCCCTATATATTTTCCTATCCCCTATATATTTCTGTATCCCCTATATATATCCATATCCCCTATACATTCCCCTACCATTATACATTCCCCTATTCTTTATATTTCCCTCTATACATTCTCCTGCCTCTATGCATTTTCTACAACTATCTACTCAATAACATTCTATCAACTCGCCTCGGCCCAAAGATGCCTTCCTACTTAAACTTCCTCGGAGATGACTTTGCTTACCCGTCATTACCAACCTAACAACGGATTATTGCATTGTCATCGGAGACCAAGGTCTGTGTAAAATTTCAGAAAGTTCCATCGAAAAAAGGTGCCTTAAATCGAACGTGTAAGATTTGATTACAGACAGACAGACGTGAAAACCAACTTAGTAAAAGCGTGTAAAAAAAAGGAATATTTTCATTGATGAGAAAGAATTAATTTTATTGCTTCGTTTACAAGAAAACTTGGAAAAACTTAAAACATAAAAGTTTAGGTAAACAATTTGGTTTTCTAAGGTTTTCTTGAAAACGAAGCAATTAAATTAATTTTTTCTTATTAAAGAAAATTTTGCTTTTTTTGATACGAGTCGTGGCTTTCTCTTTATTTTTTGCACAAGTTATTAGATTTTTGCAAAAAATTAATTTTTTTATTCGAGAAGGACAGAGATACGTGACCTTCTCGTAATGAATAATTTAACGTGCTTTCGCCCAAGGGGTAAAAAATCATTATTTTTCTCTTTGTAAGAAAATCTACTATTTTTTGTATAAACAGACTAATCGCTTATATAAGTGAATCATTATTAATAGAAAGAGTCATTAGCTACTTAAGTAGGTTCTTGCGAGTACAGCTAAGGTCAAAGTCGATAAAAAAGTGAATGTAGATATTTATATATATATTTATTTTTGAAAATTAAATAATTATTTTTTACGTTCAAATCTACTATGAACATTGCATTTTTTGCACGTTACGTACTTAAAATGTAAATAAATTGTCATGAATTCGATCGCGTAGTACAATGTATACATATATATATGTATGTAACATGGCGTCTGTGACCGGTTTCTGCTTTTAGGTTAAGTTTGCTTATTTTAATTTTAATATTTTGATAATAATATAATAAAATTTAAAGAAATAATTTAAAAGTAGCAGAAATAGAATAGTTTATCATAAAACAATTTCAAATAAAATAATATATATTTATACATAATATTATTAATTTTATTTTGTTATAAGAATTTAAAACTTTCGAAATTCGCGCACTTTTTTTGTCGCTGTCGAGTGATCCGAAAAACATGGCTTCTTTTGATCCGGTCGCAAAGACGTTTATTAACTTTAACGTGTAATATCTCAATATTTACCACGGCAATAGGTAATTTACTAGATATCATTTGAAAGAGGAAACTTTCTTTTAGAAATTTGTTCATCTGTCTGTTTTTCAGAAAATCACTCCCTGCTTTGCAAATAATCAATTTTGATATATTTTATTGACAGTTCTATAAGAGTCTGTACAAAAAAGTTCAAACTTTAAGTTCTGATTTTATTAAATTTTGCACGGCAAGCCCATAAATTAAGCATACGATCGGATTCAGGACATTTTAAATAATAAGAAACTTTATTGTGTAGTCTTAGAATTTTCATGCAAGAACCTCCTTAATCAACAACTGAATTAATTTTATCATACAAAAAATAATTGTACATAACTTTATAAAAAAAAACTAGTTAATTAAAATGGTTACATAATAAGTGTATTAAAATATAAGTAATTTTATATTCCTGATGATAAAACGATAATTTGGCACTTAAATATATTTATATACATTCATGTATATTTTTCTATCTTCACTGGGGTAGATTAGATGATTTTTTATTTAAATTTCCACAGAAGTTTCTACTTACTCTACAACAAAAAATATAACGATTTTGAGAGCAACATTTAAAATGATGAATTCATCTAAATTTTACACAGTAAAAAATTTTGTGTAATACGTTAATTTTTGTAATTTAAAAATTTATGTGTACTTTCAAAATCAACACAAAATTTTTTGTAGGATTAACACACGCAGTTTGTTATTTTTACAAACATGTGTGTACTTACAAGGAGAGGTCCCCACCTCCGGGAAACGGATTCGGCTGAAATTGCAGGATATGATTTTTTGATAAAAAAAAAATAAACCTGTGTTTTTTCTTTTCGTCAAATAGGCCTCCTAGACGAAAATATAGACATTTTTTCGAAAATATAGTGAAAAAGAGCCTTTATAAGAACTTGAGTATCCAAACAACTAAGACTCTTACAAAAAAATACATAAGAGATGAAATAAAGTGCAAATCAAATGCTTTGATTTAAACTTTGTTGCATTGAAAAAGCTTCAGTGGTTTAAAAGTTACAGATAATTAAAATATGCTAATGAAATAGCGTAAAAAATTGATGATTTTTTATATGCTTATAAAATTAACAAATATGTAGTAATTTTTAATAAAGCATAACTTTTGAACCACTAAAGCTTTTTTAATGCAACAGAGCTTAATTAAATTTAATGCAAAGCATTTAATTTGCAGTTTATTTCCTTTATCATGTACTTTCTTGTAAAAGTCTTAGTTGTTTGGATATTCAAGTTCTTATGAAGGCTCCTATTCACTGTATTTTCGAAAAAGTGTCTATATCCTTGTCTAGAGGGCCTATTCAAAGAAAAGAAAAAAAAAGGATAATTTTTTTTCATTAAAAAATCATGTCCTGCAGTTGCAGCCAAATCTGTTTACTGGAGGTGGGGACCTCTCCTTGTTAGTTATTCAAATAATCTCATACTTTTAATAATTATATATTAGTATTATCATTATATGCGATAAAAATGCCATTAGTGCTAGGTGAATTTTAGTTTGTAAATATTAATTTCTACTAGCTAGGAGAGTATCACAACTCCGAATCATGGATTTTGCTCAAACTTTGGTATAAATTTTCAGATGTCAAAATCTGGAAGGAAACAAAATTTTAGATACCAACGCTCAATATTTCCCTAGTTATAGGCAATTAAAGAAAATCATTTAAAAAGTTACTAGATCTTCAAACGCTCATAGTTCCTCAGCATTGTTAGCTAGAAGCTTAAATCTTTTCTTAAATAAAAGCTGAGCATAGACCCTTTTGAAATAGTAGTTATAGCATATTGAAATATTTTTCTTCCCATAGTTATAGCATAATAAGGATTGGACCCAATTTCAGCTTTTGTTATTAATTAATGTTTTATGGATAAATCACAGTTATCCTGGACAGAAAAAAAGTCTGTCTGAAATGCCGACCAAAAGTAAGAATGAGAGTTTTTTTAGTCTTCATAATAATAAAAAATAATAATTTTAAAATCGCAGCTGATCCTTAACACAACTTATTGCAAGAAAATGAAGTTTTTATTTCATATTTTATCCATGTATTTTATTTGTTATTTTAATATTTTTATGTTCAATTTTAATTATTGAAATTAATTCTAATAAGGAATAATAAACAGATTATAATAATAAAAATGTTTATATTATTGATTAAAGTTCTGCGATCAATTCCGAATAGTGTAATATACTAAATACTACATATTGTATTAAGTATTGTTATGCTTGACATTAAAATTTGGAAATATTAGTAAACAATAAATTCTTTTTCTTTTTCAAATTTCTCTACATTTAATTGATGTCTTGATTTCTTAAGAGTCAGGTTCGTGCGTGTTAATAAAATGGATGTGTCGTGTGATTATAAGTATTAGTAATAATTTTTTTCTTTATCATATGATTGTTTAAATAAACTATACATAATGCCAGTACATTCAAATCATAAGTGCATTCATGAAGAAAACAGAAAAAAAGTGTGTGCACCTTGCGGACAAAAAATTGTTGCTGGCTCAAAATCATTAAATTTCTTCAATATAACTGATAAAATTGAAAATCTTATTAAAACATTTATTGATGAAAGTTATGACAAAGAAGATATCAGGTTTCCAGTCAGTATTTGTACAACTTGCCGTTTAATTTCATTTGAATATAATAGAAGCAATCGCAATAGACCACTTCCAAAAATACCAAATTATAAAGACATTTTATTGCCGAAAGCCACGAGGTCAAATTAATCATTAAATGATCCATCGACTAAGGATTTTGTTGATTGTAATTGTCATATATGTTTGACGGGTAGATACAAAGGTCATATAAGTGTTAAAAAAGCACCTAGCTTAAAAAAAGAATAATCTAATGAAATCAATGCGTCGAATGGCTCGTACGGTTCTAAAAATTCGTTTGTCAATAAGCTTACACAAAATAAAATACTAACATACAGCAACCTTCTTCAACAAATGTTATGAAATTATGTACAGAGTGCTTACAAGAAATTGGTAAAGGAAAAGTACATGTGTGCGAAAAGCGTCAACATACTGTTCGAAAAAATTTAATGAATTTGATTCATAAATTGCCTGAAGAACAAAAGAACTGGTGTGGCAGTCTTTGGGACTAGCCGATAGAAGTGAAACTCCTTTACGAAATCATAGGACTCGTAAATGTTTATTTAAGTTCTATCACTGTTTCATTTAATTTTAAAATAATTTTAAAACTAAATAAAACTAAATTAAAATAATTCAGTTTATTCAAAGAATTAATTTTTTTTAAATTTCAAATCAGATAGTGTATGAAATTTTTGTTAATAATATTTATTTTACAAAAATACAATAATAGTTTAATTTTTTTCACAATTATCAAAACTATTATCATTTGTAGCAAGAGTAATGTTTGAAATGTTTGGCTTATGATAACGTCAATAAGAAACGTTTGCTTGCACGTGCACGTTTAAACAATGTAGGAAAGAGAGGGGTTTATCATCGAACATTATAGAGAAAGAAAGAAGAAAACGAAAACGCGCGTTATTGCTTTCTTTATTTATTCAGATTCAGATATTTGTATTGCACATATAGTATGCATACTATATCTGTGCGTTTGACATCAAGTCAGTCCCGTGAATTTTTCTTTATACGTATTTAGTACCTTGATTTGCATATAGGAGGCGTGGACGCTTCACCTATATTTATACACTTCCGTTTCATTAGTTCCGTTGCATGTACCGTCATGAAATCAATTCACTCCCGTATAATTTTTTTTATATGTCTCTTATGGGAAGTGTATACCGTCGGTGAAGAAGTTTCACTTCAAAAATATGTAGCATCCAGCATTATTCAAGAACAGCTGTCCTAACAAAATTCAATGGAGTCCATTAAATTAAATACTCAAGGTCGTGTTACGTTTTTACGTATATATATATTGTAACGTTTTTATTTCCCGCGGGTGGGAAATATTACGTCTTTACCTCCTGTTGCCAGACGCTTCAGTGAGTGACCAGGGTTCGAGGCAGAAGGTCGGTTAGGACGGGTGGTGGAAAGATAAAGGATAGTAAACGGGTTGACACGTTTGTTTATGCTAGGGAGTACCAGAGCTTTATTGTACTCTAAACTCATATCTTACAACGACGTATAACAATAATAATGAAAAGTAATAAACTAACCTAAATTATATAAATCAAAATAACTAACCTAATATATGTACGCGTCATAACAAAGGAATAAAGATTGAATTTACTATAAGCCACTTGTCGGCTTATGCGCCTCTTGTTGGCGTCAGAAATAAATGAAATGGAAATAAACTTTATCTTTAACAATAAGTCGAACTAGACTAAACGGCGGTTAACGGCCTGGACGATTCTAATAAACAAACAAAGTTATAATAATTATAATATCAATAAACTATTCTATATAACGGTGGGTGGACTACACCCTTAATGCGGTGACACGGAATATGGCTGAAGGCCTACGATTCTCTAATGCGCGACAGATGCACATGGGTAGAGTAATCTTAGCTTGCCTTTTTCCGGCGGCGGCAATGGGTGGGAAGCACCCTTAAAGCTAACTTAATGTTACGGTTATAATGGTGGAAAAATGCCTTGAAGTCACTATGAACTTAGCTTAGACAAAGTGTCTTATATACAGGTCGGCGCGGCGGCTCGGCGGTATATAACGGTTCGGTGTAAATCAACCTTAATATCAAATGTTAATTAATAATGAATAAATAAAGTTACTATTTACAAAAACGGCCGGTACGGCAGTTCAGCGGTATAAACTAATATGATCTTATATTGAGTTAAACTAATCTAATATTTACAGTACGGGCGGTACGGCGGTACAGCGGTGCGAAAGTGCATTGGCGGTTCTCTCGGTCGCATTTTATCTAAGCCAGCGAGCGCACTCGGCAAATATTAATTACGACTCGACTTGCGTCTAATGGTTTGTCACATTAGAGCGAGCGAGAGAGTAGCTTTTCTTATAAGGCGTAGGAGCCCCATATAAGAAAGCCAGTACTGTTTACTGCTTTCTCTCTCTAGGCCAGCGAGCGCACTCGGCTAAGAGAGAGGGAGAGCACAGTACCCAATGCCTCGACTCTTCGCTGAGCCTTGGCTCTTATATCTCCTCGAGCTCGCTGTTCCTCTTGCGGACGCAGCAAAAGCTGACGGCACCTGGCGGTTAAGCCTGTTACTATCGTGCCTCGCGGGAGATTTGAATATCCTGTCTGCACGATTATGAATAATCGTTGCAATATATATACATATATTTATATTTACTTATAAGGTAGTGCGTATCTTTTGTATCACGACTAATCTTGGTGAATCCAAGCAGTCAGTTTGTGCGAAGAATTAAATAAATACTTAGTAATTATTATATGAATATAAGTTTATTAATACTTTCGTCGAGAGAGATATGTCCTATTATTATGTCGTCGCCTAATACGTTCCTTACTGCTTGCTTCAATCGGGAGTACTCCCGTCGTTTGTGGCTAAAGGTTGGTTCCTTACTCTCTCTATCTCGTGGTGCATCCAGCTGTATAAATACTCGCCAAATTCGTTATTTCTACGTGCCCATCCTTCTGGAATATTTGTTATTAATTGGAATTTGCTAATCAGTCCGTCGAGAGAGATATGTCCTATTATTATGTCGTCGCCTAATACGTTCCTTACTGCTTGCTTCAATCGGGAGTACTCCCGTTGTTTGTGGCTAAAGGTTGGTTTCTTACTCTCTCTCTATCTCGTGGTGCATCCAGCTGTATAAATACTCGCCAAATTCGCTATTTCTACGTGCCCATCCTTCTGGAATATTTGTTATTAATTGGAATTTGCTAATCAGTCCGTCAGCGATTTTTCGTTCTGGTCTTAACCTGTCGTTGGGTGGTCAGCTCTTTTTCTATGGTGCTCGACGTTTTTCATCGTTTCCAGGCAGGTTATAACTTGTTAGTATGACGGTCAGCGTTTTCTGTCTTTACTTATTGGAACGTGTATTCGTCGCATTCCTTGTATATTGCTGATATTAATCCTTATTTATTTTATAGGATATAGAATCCATAACAGACGTAAAAAACAATTTTTCTGAAAGAAAATAAAACAAGTGATGTTTCTTTTTCAATTGAAAATCTAGATAATTTTCACTCTGAAACTGGCGTTTCTAGTAATCAGATGAAAAAATTACTAAGTTTGTTCGATCTAATACTGGATGAAAGTCCACGCCAGTTAAATACAGAGACCATGTAAGTGAAAGAAAAAAGGCATATTAGAGCCTTTATATAAATCTGATACACTTGAATTTGAAATTAAATGCAACGTTGAAGAAAAGAGACCTGTTGTTTGGACTGATGCCATAGAACTCATAGATTATGTTTTGAAAAAAAGAAATATCGTCGGCAATTATGAGATTAAAGTAATGGCCGATGGTGGACAAGGATTTTTTAAAGTTTCTATGACTATTTTTTCGCGTATCGATGATGAAAATTCATCAGATAGCGACTCTCGATATTATGACGGAAAACCTGCGAAAAAAAGAAAACTTTTATTCTTAAAGTAATGGCAAAAGAAGTCAATTAGAAATGAGTGTAAAAAGACTGATTATGTTGTGTATTGTACCAGATATTAAAGAAATGTATGAAAATGTGAACATTTTATTTGATTTAATTAAATTGAACAATATTTCATTTAAATTTATTAGTGATTTTAAATTAATGCTTATAATTAATGGACAATAGACTGCTACGTCAATGTATCCATGTCCTTATTGTAACATTAGCTAACAAGAGTTGAGAAACATTCATAAAGAAGCTGATACAAATAAAGAAATTAAAACGTTTCCCTTGTAAACTTATGGGAATTCAAAAAAAGATAATGAAAAATTTGTTTATTTGGCTCAAAACATGAAGTTTGCAAAATATTGCCATAGCACAACAAATGCACCTTTGTTTGGAGAAGATGATAATACGTGTGTGCTAGAAAAATGTATTATTCCGAAATTATATTTATTACAAGGTTTCGTGAACCATCTTTTTTGGAACGATTTAGTACCATTAGTTGGTCGTGAGAGAGCATTGTTGTGGCCTAGGAAAGTTAATGTAATATCAAAAAATTATCACGGTAACGTTTTTGAAGAGAATGCTTGCAAAAATCTTTTGGAATCACCCAATCTAATTCTTGATAAGGAAATTTGCGAAAAAGTTGGCCTATTGGCTTTAGTACCGTTCGTAACAGCTTTCAAAGAAATGGATGAAATTGTTCACGCTTGTTTTTCATTATGCAGACTTGAACCAGAAAAGAAATTAAACGTGCTCTTTAATAACTTATCCAAAGCTTTATTAGCAACGAAAGTATCAGAAATACTTTCGATACATGTAGTTTTAACACATACTGAACAATGTTTACAATTACTGGGACATGAATTAGGTTTGTGGTCAGAACAAGCGGGAGAGTCAGTGCATCGAGAATTTCTTAAGTTTTGGGAAAAAGGAAAATTTAATTTAATTACAGACTGCTTATATATTCAAAGATTAAAAAGCACAGTTATTGAATTTTCTTTGTCACATATGTGATATTACATATATACAATTGTTTATTATTATAAAGTTGTTCATAATTCTGAATTATATAATATTATGTTTGTTGTATGTTTATTGTTAAAAGTTATTACAATTTATTGTTATATGTTTATTGTTTATTATTAAAAATACTTTTCCCGATATTAAATTTATAAATTCTAAAATGTACAAAAATATAAAAACGAAATAAACAAATCATTTTTTTGCAATAATTTGAGTTAAGGGTCAGCTGTGATTTTAAAATTATAATTTTTCATCATTATAAAGATTAAAGAAACGGCTCTCATTTGTACTTTTGATCGTCATTTGAGACAGACTTTTTTTTCCTTCGGGACAACTGTGAAATTTAAAAATTGGTTTGCTGAAATTTATCTAAATTTCAGCCAAATTTAACTAAATTTTAACTAATATTAAGCTAAATTTTACCTTAATTAACTACCGGTTAGCTAACCTTAAGTTAAAATAACCCTTTACTACACCTAGAGCGAAGGCTGACAGCGTCAGTGACAGCGTTAGAGACGAAAATACTCTATAATATAGAAATATATATATATATATATATATTTATATATATATATGTGTGTGTGTGTGTGTGTGTGTGTGTGTGTGTGTGTGTGTGTGTGTGTGTGCGCGTGTGTGTGTGTGTGTCTGTGTAAGATATATGTATGTAAAAGAAAATCAAACAGAGACACTTTTCATATTCCTCAAAATCGCAGCTCTCATTACAGCTCTTTTTCTTCTTTGACGCTACTAGTCACACAAGACACAATTCGGCGTACACACACTTAAGAGCAGGCCGGAGTAGATTTGGTACCAACCAAGAATCGAAAATCCGTTGTTTAATTTCCTCCTACTATACGTAATGGAATGCATTAAAATTTTAAATACATTCACAAAATTTATTTCTCTATTGCGCTCGCCAAAAATAATTACAAAAAATTTAAAAACGCTGCCAAGTGCTTTGGCGGAATGCTTTCTCATAGAGTTCTTTGAGTTTCATTAATTTTTTTATATTTATTTAAATGTGATTTTAATATTAAAAAATTGTCTAACATTAATATTTACTCATATTGTACTTTATAAATTTGAACATATATGCTAGCTGTTTGCTTTTTCAATATTTATAATTTATTTTAAATCATCAAGTAATACAAAAAAATTTGTTCTATAGAAAAAATGATATAATGTAGTAATAAAAAGAATGATGACAACAAAATTTCTAATCATTATAAAATGCAATCATATTTATATATAAATACAGTTCATGTTTATGGCTCTATAAAAAAAAACTACTCTATGAATACCAGTTTTCAATAGCTTCCCGTCTAGTTATACAAAAACATAGATGGTATACAAAATTTGAAGCAAATCCATCGAGTAATTTTCGGGATCTAACTGATTAAATAAATAACATTTTCTTTTCAAAATTTCTTTTTTAAAATTTTAAAAATGCTCTAAAATTAAAACTACGCTATGAAAATCAATTTTTGAAAATTTCCCTCCTTTTGGCAGTCGCAAATAATTTCCCTGTAATTTTTAGAACAAATCTATCGAGTACTTTACGTAGAATAAAAAAAAATAAGAAAAGAAGAATCGAAATTTTTTTTTAAATCTTTAAAATTCTTTAAAATTGTAACCACGCTAAGAAAATTAGTTTCCAAAAGGTTATTTTTTTCAGACAATAGCGAATTAATTGTATGAAAATTTTGGAGAAAATTTATAGTATGGTTAACGCAAAAAAGAAAATAAATGAAAAATAAAAATTTTTTTGAAAATTTTCAAAGTGCTCTAAAATTAAAACTGCGCTGAGAAAATTAGTTTTCCAAAGCTTGTTTTCTTCAGATAGTAGCGAATTAATTGCATACAAATTTTGGAGCAAATCAATTGAATGGTTTTCGTAAAATAGAAAAAAATTAAAAATAAAAATTTTTTAAAAAATTTTAAAAATGCTCTAAAATTAAAAGTGCGCTAAAAAAATTAGTTTACAAAATTTTTAATACTTTTGGCAGTCGAAATAAAGTTCCATACAAATTTTCGAACAAATTCTTCGAGTAGTTTACGTAAAATACAAAAAAAAATGAAAAATCGAAATTTTTTAAAAATTCTTAAAATGATTCTAAAAAGAAAACTGCGCTAAGAAAACCAATTCCCAATAGCTTCCGCACCAGTTCATCAAAAAATTGAATTGTATGGAAAATTTGAAGTAAATCCATCGAGTAGTTTTTAAGATTTTATTGGCTTAATAAATAGAAACATTTTTTTCAAAAATTTCAAAATGCTCTAAAATTAAAACTGAGCTACACTGAGAAAAAAACATAGTTGGCTTTACTACGTTAAGACCGATGAGCTTAACCAATGTACTGTTTCTCTCGTTTACTACGGTTACATAGTAAATACAACTAGATTCTCTGGTCGGCATTCAGTAGCACATGATGAATAGATCTTAACCTCAAAATCTATATAATAAATTATACTATTAATTTGCATATTGTTATAATCTACAAACGAAAGTAGATGAAATAAGAATATTTAATTATAATAAAAGCCTAGAAGACTCAAAACGAGACTTTAAAGTCTTAAAACTTCGGTTAGTATATCTTAAAAAAAATAAAAAAAAACTAATAAAGACTGTAGAAATTCCTACTACGTTCAGTCTAGTAAATGCTACTAATATAAATTAATTTGACTATATATACGGTTAATTTGACTATATATTGAATACTAGAGTAACATGGTTATCGTTACTAGAGAACGCAATAAAGCCAACTATGTTTTTTTCTCAGTGTAAGAAAATCAGTTTTTAAAAATTTATTTTATCCGGGCAATCACTAATAAATTCCATGCAAATTTTGAAGCAAATTCATCGAGTAGTAAACAAAAAAAAAACCAAAAAACGAAAAATCGAATTTTTTTTTTTTTAAAAAAACTTTAAAATGAAAACTACGCTGGAAGAACCAAATTACACAGGCCCACAAAATGAAAAAAAATGTCTGAACTTTTGACCGGACATACATATTCCCATGTATTTTTCGACGCTGAATCCGAATCTGTAATAAAAATATAGGGTTTTCCTACCTTTTCTCAGAGTTTTATTGAAAAAACCTCATTTTTTACGGTTTTTTTGCGGTTTTTCGAGTCTAGAAAAAACAAATCATGAGATACGGTTAATTGGACTTCAAAATCGAATTCTACGGGAAAAAATACACGGGAAACCATACCTTCAAATTTTTTTAACGCGATTCTAGTCCTCTGTATGGGGCTGAAAAGATGAGGAAATCGGTAAAAGTCGAAATTTTGCCTAAAATGGATTTAAACAATATTAAAATTTAATCATGCGTCTTTTGAAGAGTCGATAAACATTGGAAATACTATCCTGGGGGTTTTTCAGATCGCTGATCATGAATTTGAAGTCAGATTGTGTAAAAACTACTTCTAGAGGGCGGTGACAAGAACTGTATATGGTAAATTTATCGATTTTTTAAAAATTTTACGTCTGAAATACTAATTTTAGAGTCTTTCACAGCATTGACTGTAAATTCAAGATATTAACTTAGCCTATTGTGTACGTTAAACTTAACATTTTGTCTATGTTTGTCTCTCTCTCTCTCTCTCTCTCTCTCTCTTCCGATGTTTTTTTTAAATTGGCTTACGCTTACGTACACGTTTCTCTTCGAATGACCGATGTAGTGGATTTCTGACACGTTTTTGTCCTTTTTTCGCAGCTGTTTCTCTCTTTTATCATCCAGCAGTAATCTGCTAACATGTTGATACCCCAGTTTCCTTGAAATCTACGTTCAAACTCCTTTAAATCTTGGTGAAATCGTTCACCATGCTCTTCACTAAAGTCTCCGTTATTTTCAGGAAACTGATCAACGTGTGAATCAAGAAAATGAAGTTTTAAGTTCATTAGACAACCCAATTTTTCAAAATTACGTACCATTCTTTTCACAATAGCTTTATAATTCGTGTCTTTGGCATTACCCAAAAATTTCGTCGATACCTCTTTAAAACTTAACCATGCTGCCTTTTCAACATCAGTCATGCTTTGTTCAAAGTTTTCGTCTCTAAATAAAGTTCGGATTTCAGGACCATCAAAAATACCTTCATTTAATTTAGCATCAGATTTATGGGGAAATACTTTGCTTATATATTGGAAGCATTGACCGTCCTTGTCCAAAGCTTTAACTAATTGCTTTATCAATCCAAGCTTTATATGCAGAGGCGGTATCAAAATTTTCGAAGGATTAACGAGTGGATCTTTTATAACATTCTGTTTTCCAGGTTCAAACGATTCTCTTGATGGCCAAATTTTCTTTTTATAGTGTTTTTCTCTATCTCTGCTATCAACCATGCATAAATAACATGGGTACTTCGTAAATCCAGATTGTTGTCCAAGTATCATAGATAAAATCTTTAAATCGCCACATATTTGCCATTTATGTTCTCTATATTTTATTTTCGTTAAAAGTAGTTCAAGATTGGAATACTCTTTCTTTAAGTACTGTTAAATGTGCTAATGGTATAGGAGCATATTTATTTGTGATATTGAGGAGTACTGCTTTAAGGCTGCGCTTTGATGAATCAATGAATAGTCGCCAATTTTCAGGTTTGTATATGTTGGGTTTCAATTCATCAATAAGACCTTTCACGTCCGTGCAATAAACCATATTAGAATCATTCTTGAAATAATTTCTAAAGCGCTCTTCTCGATTACGATATGCACATACTTTAGTACCCTTTGTCAACATATTTCGTCTCTTAAACTCTGAAGCCATAAACTCTGATTGTTCCTTAGATAAACCACTCTTTCTAAATAAATCGTTCAGACTTTTTTGATCAAACTTTTCAACAGTTCGTTCTTCACCCTTAGGAATATACTCTTCATCACTATCCAGAGAATGTTCTTCAGGTGAACTTAGATCTTCTTCATTTGATGAGCTTCCGTCTGCGGCAATCAGATTTTCAGTTGTTTCATCTGTCGAGTTTTCATCTACATTTAGATTCCCTAAGCCTGTTGTAAAACTATCTCTCGAATCTTTATTTTCAAAAATATCTATAAAATTCTTGGATGGAAATTCTATACAAGAAGTATTAGGATATACTATTCCTTTTTTCTGTATCTTGTCTAAACCTTGTATCTTTGTTAAACAAAAATAGCAATCATTTTCATCTTTTGGTTCCTTCCACTTTGTAGGTATAGTAAATTTTAATTTGGACCTAGCCTGACTGGTGTTGTATCGATTCATCATGGCATAACATAAAGCACATATATAATGAGGAACCCAAATTTTATCCTGTTGAGAAATCTCAATATCAAAACATTTTTGATAGATAAAATTAATATTATCTGTGATTTTTCTTTTGTTTCGTTGTCCAATATATTCTGAACATACATAACAGAAATCATCTTGAGATCCATTACACGTATGGTTAAAACTGTTATTGGATGTACCAGCGCAGTTTAAAAAAGGTTGAAAATTTGAATTAGCCATATTGTTGAATTAAACCCCACACACTAGGAATCCTGTTCCGATCGCAGGTGAGTCCGCCGTCCTAGGGGTGATAACTCTCATACCTCCCCAGGCCTAAGTATGAGAGCTTTCCGACTTTGACGAGGACAATGTCAACTCGTCGTCGGACACACTACGGCATCATTCTCACATCCTAGTGCTCCCCTGCAGGACAGCGCGCCTTCGCTGGGTTCGTTACTGCAAAGTATTGAGTACACCGAATCATTCTACACATCCCATTTTCAGGGCAGTTGTCATCGTGACCAATACTTCGCAGCAGCAGGTTTTTTTTAGGTACCCTTATAGAGTACTGATATATATATATATATATATATATATATATATATAGCTTTGGAAAAAGATCATAAGTCCCATTCGTTTATAAACAATGCTTTAAGATCAATGACAGTGTACAACAGTGATTAACTGAACGGAGCTTTAAAATGAAACCGAATTCATTTCTAAACAACAGTACCCAGTTTTACAACAGAATAAGTATAAATAAAAAATTGACAGATCAAATTGTCTCTGACACAAACACACCAAATGAAGAAGATCTAAGTTCACCTGAAGAACATTCTCTGGATAGTGATGAAGAGTATATTCCTAAGGGTGAAGAACGAACTGTTGAAAAGTTTGATCAAAAAAGTCTGAACGATTTATTTAGAAAGAGTGGTTTATCTAAGGAACAATCAGAGTTTATGGCTTCAGAGTTTAAGAGACGAAATATGTTGACAAAGGGTACTAAAGTATGTGCATATCGTAATCGAGAAGAGCGCTTTAGAAATTATTTCAAGAATGATTCTAATATGGTTTATTGCACGGACGTGAAAGGTCTTATTGATGAATTGAAACCCAACATATACAAACCTGAAAATTGGCGACTATTCATTGATTCATCAAAGCGCAGCCTTAAAGCAGTACTCCTCAATATCACAAATAAATATGCTCCTATACCATTAGCACATTTAACAGTACTTAAAGAAGAGTATTCCAATCTTGAACTACTTTTAACGAAAATAAAATATAGAGAACATAAATGGCAAATATGTGGCGATTTAAAGATTTTATCTATGATACTTGGACAACAATCTGGATTTACGAAGTACCCATGTTATTTATGCATGGTTGATAGCAGAGATAGAGAAAACACTATAAAAAGAAAATTTGGCCATCAAGAGAATCGTTTGAACCTGGAAAACAGAATGTTATAAAAGATCCACTCGTTAATCCTTCGAAAATTTTGATACCGCCTCTGCATATAAAGCTTGGATTGATAAAGCAATTAGTTAAAGCTTTGGACAAGGACGGTCAATGCTTCCAATATATAAGCAAAGTATTTCCCCATAAATCTGATGCTAAATTAAATGAAGGTATTTTTGATGGTCCTGAAATCCGAACTTTATTTAGAGACGAAAACTTTGAACAAAGCATGACTGATGTTGAAAAGGCAGCATGGTTAAGTTTTAAAGAGGTATCGACGAAATTTTTGGGTAATGCCAAAGACACGAATTATAAAGCTATTGTGAAAAGAATGGTACGTAATTTTGAAAAATTGGGTTGTCTAATGAACTTAAAACTTCATTTTCTTGATTCACACGTTGATCAGTTTCCTGAAAATAACGGAGACTTTAGTGAAGAGCATGGTGAACGATTTCACCAAGATTTAAAGGAGTTTGAACGTAGATTTCAAGGAAACTGGGGTATCAACATGTTAGCAGATTACTGCTGGATGATAAAAAGAGAAACAGCTGCGAAAAAGGACAAAAACGTGTCAGAAATCCACTACATCGGTCATTCGAAGAGAAACGTGTACGTAAGCGTAAGCCAATTTAAAAAAAACATCGGAAGAGAGAGAGAGAGAGAGAGAGAGAGACAAACATAGACAAAATGTTAAGTTTAACGTACACAATAGGCTAAGTTAATATCTTGAATTTACAGTCAATGCTGTGAAAGACTCTAAAATTAGTATTTCAGACGTAAAATTTTTAAAAAATCGATAAATTTACCATATACAGTTCTTGTCACCGCCCTCTAGAAGTAGTTTTTACACAATCTGACTTCAAATTCATGATCAGCAATCTGAAAAACCCCCAGGATAGTATTTCCAATGTTTATCGACTCTTCAAAAGACGCATGATTAAATTTTAATATTGTTTAAATCCATTTTAGGCAAAATTTCGACTTTTACCGATTTCCTCATCTTTTCAGCCCCATACAGAGGACTAGAATCGCGTTAAAAAAATTTGAAGGTATGGTTTCCCGTGTATTTTTTCCCGTAGAATTCGATTTTGAAGTCCAATTAACCGTATCTCATAATTTGTTTTTTCTAGATTCGAAAAACCGCAAAAAAACCGTAAAAAATGAGGTTTTTTCAATAAAACTCTGAGAAAAGGTAGGAAAACCCTATATTTTTATTACAGATTCGGATTCAGCGTCGAAAAATACATGGGAATATGTATGTCCGGTCAAAAGTTCAGACATTTTTTTTCATTTTGTGGGCCTGTGTTATCAATAGCTTCCCAGCAAGTTAGTCACAAAACTAAATTCCATGCAAAATTAGAAGCAAATCCATCGAGTAGTTCTCGAGATACAGTTTACTAACTGAATTCATACATCCACACACACACACACACACACACACATACATACAGACATTTTCTGGAAACCACTTTTTTCGACTCACCGAGTTCAAATATGTACAAATTAATGAAAAAATAGAAAAAAATTTTTTTTATCGATACAATGCTTTCTCTATGAGGAAGCAAAAAATAAAAAATTTTATACTACAGCTGTTTATTAAACTTTAAGTACAGTTACTTACTTTTTATTTAATATATGGTAAATTTTATGAAAAAAAACCTATCATACAATCATGTATGTATGAAAAATTGCGCTAGATAATAATTTATTTTGAAAACAGTATAATTATTTTATTTATGATAAAATTACATTTTCACTTCTCGGTCAGTAATCAAAACTGCTCCGGCCTACTCTTAAGAGTAGGCCGAACTATCTGTCTTTGTCTAATAGTGTTTTTTATCATTAGTTGAAACACCATCCGTTGTATCCAGAAAAAAATAGTAGCCCCCGCTAGATATTAGTATAATAAGTACATTTTGTAACAATAATCAAATTATTTTATCGCGTAGTTTTTGAATAATATGAGACCTACTAACAAACTAAAATATAACCTATCTTTTTTGGTAGGTCACATATTATTCAACAACTACACAATAAAAAAATTTGATTGATATTAAAAAATTTACTTATTGTACTAATATCTAGCTATTCTTATTAAAAGAAAGATAGAAATATTTCACGTGCCTTAATGCGCTTGATATTAATATTCAATATTAACCTTTAGCGTCCGAATTGATTTCTCGTATCACGTATCAACTATGTACAAAGTTCATATAACAGGTGGGTTATTCGCTAACTTTTTAATAATAACGATTGACTCAGCGTTTTGACGTCGAAAAGTGTTAAGGACTCTACTCTTTTAAGTAATCGATAAACGCATATGAAAAAATGTTTCAGTTTATTATTAAATCTTTTACAACAGACACTTAGAACATAAATATTCCAAATTAAAATAATTTTAAATAATTATTAAAATTAACATCATTACAAAAAAAATTGTTTTTTTTTTGTTTTTGACATATTTATACGTAAATAAATTACAATTCTGCTAGTCTTTTTGTAGATTTATATTAGATCTTGTGTTCTTCACATATTCAGTATCAATAGACAGTTGATTGGGACATTATGAAAACTTAAGTAATATTTAATAACTTGTTTAATTTTATATGTTAATAATTATATATCTAAAATAATAATTAGAAAAAATGTCATGATCCATTCATTTTAAATCCTAATACAGAGAAAAAATGAATTTTAACAGTACTTGCCTTGAAACACACAACATCTAACATTCATATTAGAAATAAATCTGTATTTATGTTTCTGTTATATCTTCTTCTAACTCAACATTATCCAAGCCAACAATTGCATTTTGAAAGATGAAATTTTAAAAACCAATATTTTTAAGTTCTACAGCAAACTTAACAATTCGATTGAGAAACTATAGTTGTTGACATAGAATGTAAAATGCAAATTTAGATTAATATATAATTTTATTAAAAAACGTTTTTTATTGGTGATAAAATAAGTTTATTTAAAAGAGACTTGTGAAGTTAGCGCCTGTAAAAATAAAATATTAATATTTTTTAGTAATGAAAAGCTAAAACGTTTGCTCCTCATTTGCGGAAATAGTCTCCGTGCAAATTTTCATTTGCGGATTTTTTATTTTCAAGTTATTGGAAAAACAAATTTTCCGATATAAGCGCGGCGCTAAAAATGTTTTCCTTATTATTTCATTGAAAACTCCTGTAAAATAATATTCTTTCTAGACTAATTGATTCCTCCTTTCTTGCGGATTACATAAATATTTTCATTTAATTAATTGTTCAATAAAATAATTAGATAAATCAATTTATAATTATTAAGTGGAAAGCAGTTCAAAATCTAGTTATTTTTTAAGGATTCCTGTTCCACTCGTTCCTATATTCTAATTTTAATATCGCGGGCGCTAAAATTATGAAAATAAATTGAATATATATTGATTATTATTCAAGGAATTTAGTATATTTAATAGCATAAATTGTTTTCTCCTCGTATGCGGATTTATTTATAAGTAATAAATTTGCATAACTTCGAAGAATTAAAATTTTTAAGAAATATATATATATATATATATATATATATATATATATATATATATATATACGCTGACAGAAAAGATATCTCGATCCTCTTGGATACAACTTAAAATCTGTGAGGTAGAAATCAATTTAAGAGGCGGCCGTATAACTCTGTCCTTGTCTAATTTAAATTTTCGTTATTATTAATAAATTAGATATTTTTATACGAAAGTAAGGGCATAGCCCAATAGATTTAAGGACGAGCAAACGATCCTATTCTATGAAAAAATATAAAATTTTCATTATTTTTCGAGTGAGTTCTGAAACGGAAAAACAGTTATCAAATTCAATTATTTTTCCGTTTCAGACCTCACTCGAAAAATAATGAAAATTTTATATTTTTTCATAGAATAGGATCGTTTGCTCGTCCTTAAATCTATTGGGCTATGCCCTTACTTTCGTATAAAAATATCAAATTTATTAATATTAACGAAAATTTGAATTAGTCAAGGACAGAGCTATACGGCCTCCTCTTAAACATCTAGTTACCTATATCTAAGAAATTATTTTTCCATTTAAATGATCACATCAAATTGAAGTAATTCTTTTGCTTCGTGAAATATTTTCTGTCAATGTATATACATATGTCATGCATAATATAACGTTTAACAGTTCAACGTACGATTTACAACCAAGCTTTAAGTTGGTTATAAAATTTGTCAATAAAATCGACTTAGCGCTTCAGTTTAGAAGATTTTCGTCGTTACGTAAACATGATCTCTGATAACGTTCACAATATTTGATAGTATTTGCTTGCGATGTGAGAATTTAGTTATACTTAAAATTTCAATAAACAAATTATTAAATAAGTTAATATAACTTTGCCCGTCTCCGCATGCAAAGTTCGGCCTGTCGAAAAGAAAGAATCTTTAATTTATTGAGAGCGCCAGACAGGCCTCCGGTTTACTCGTCGGCAGCATGAATCTCGGGCTGTCTTGGCTGGGATATGGGCAACCTCTGGTGTTAAAATTTATTAAGTTGAAGTTGGGAGAGGTATTGCACACACAAAAAAATGAATTTTTCTAGGTCAAATTGTAACACTTTAATTCTTAATTTAAATTTTACTATTTACAACAAAGGAAAATATCAATTTGCTATGAAACTCTCTATTGCTTTAATCTATAACTTTATTTAACTCGCACACACTCATGTCCCATACATCCCGGTCACTATAAAATTAATTTATTTTATTTTACGCTTTTATTGAAATAACAATCAAATACTCTAATCGTAGCACTAATAAAAAAATGAATTTTACGGTCTGGTCGACGTAAGCGACCTCGCTCTTCCTTCTTTCAACAATATGGCTACCAAGAGCCCGCGCACTTATCTCTCTCTCTCTCTCTCTCTCTCTCACACACACACACTAGTCCCACGTGTCTACCAATTTGTTTAACTACCGGTCAATAGTAAGAAAAAAAAATTTAATAATTGTTTAAACTTTCATGTAAAATACCAATTTAATTTTAATTTAATTGCACGGTCAACGAAACCGTTAGACACGTGGTTAGATTTTCACTCCCGCACTCTCGAAAATTTTGATATATCTAAGAAACAATTTTTGATTTTTAATTCTTATGTATTACAACATTCAATTTTAGTTTATTTTAATTCCTTATTCGACGCAGAATAGATGAGAAAATCTAAGTTACAAAATGGCTGCTGAGGCCCGCGTCATGAATTGCGTTACGTAACACACCACGATGTCCACCGATCTCACTTTTTCTTATTCCGGTCAATCAAGCGAATTATTGTTAAATCTTATTTAGTATAATTAAATTACAGAGAATTACCCGGTCAACGAAATCGTTGAACACGTGGTCTAATTTTAATTTCCTTTTATCAACTACAATTTTATCTTTACAATCAATTTTTCGCACCTTTAATTTCGTTTCGCTACCACAAAAAATTTTTTTTAATTTGCACTAACCACGTTGTCACAATCACTTTAAATTTTAATTTTTACGTCCGCACTGAATTTACACCTAGTCGGCGAGAGCCGCTAGTTTACAAAAGAAATATTTGTCGATTCGGACTACAGTCCACTCACCGGTGTAGAAGTTCTCGTTGACACAATAATCTGGTCGGCGATGGCGACGAATTTGGTCAAGGATGGCGGTGATGGCCTCAGGTCGTATATCTCTCTCTCTCTTTCTCTGTGCACGAAGCAACTGGTCGGCGCCGGCTGCGGAAATTGAGTTGGTTGACGGATCAGGGCAGCAAAAACCTCCTTCTGGAAATCTGGCTGCTCAACTGCTTCCTGGTCTATCCAAATCTGCAATCTCTACACAGCTATCAACGAAAGAAACGCTCGAAGTTTTAAACAGCTACTTGCAAAAGAAAAGTATGAGGTTTATCGAGCTAACGTTCCGATACGGCACGAGGACAGTAATCGAATGTCTCCTTTGATGCTCACTTCCTTCTTCTTCGGTCTATTTCTCCCTCTTCCTTATTGTCTATCTCTTTTTAATTTTTAATTTCTCCAATAACTAATCAGTTGTCCAAATAATTGATTTCTATTCGTGCAATTTGCCTTCCGGTCCTCGAACGCAAGTCTGCAACCTGCGCGCCACCTTTTCTGTAGTAATTTTAATCTAATTTCTTCTTTTTATTCTTCTTTTGATCTACGCTTTTTATCTACGCTCTCTTTTTATCCGTCTTTATTCATTAGAGAGAGAGAATCATCACAAGCATGGAGATATCTATCTATATATACCTATATACATATATATGTACATATATGTAGGCTACTCAGTGCAGCGGTACTTAAGCAAGAGTAAGAGTACTCTCCCTTCTCCATGCTCTCTCGGTCTCTTTTCATCATTTAGCTTCTCCCTCTTTCTTCACTGCGCGAGAAAGAGGCGCGCCATCATTTTTACTTTGCTCCCATCGAATGTGAATCTTTCCATCTCTTTCTCTCTTCTCTCTTGTGTTTCCCTCTCTTTCTACATCTTCTTCGTCGTGCGCCACTCCTAGCGCACGCGCGGTCGTTGCTATGTAGTGGTAATAGAGATTCCCTACCTACGGTCTGCGTAAGCAGCACTAGCGCTCACACACATGGTCTATGAGTGTATAAGTAATGGCCGCCGCACGCTTCTGCTAGTCGTGCTCCTCGTGTACCGGTAAACAAAAAAAAAGAGTTCGTTCGATTAATTATTTATTCTTATTCAATAAATTACGCCCGGGTCGGTGAGTAAGCCGGTGGTGTGTTGTAGTGCCCTGGTGATTTACAAATTAATAATCGTTGTGACGTGTCGTGAAAACGTGTATGTGCATTAAACAACGTAAAAAAAATTTTAATTAACAAAAAAAATTTTTATTGGGACGTACCACGTCATATGTTGAAAAATGATTACTACGCATGCGCGCGTTTGCGTTAAGCTTGACGTCAGATATCACGGTATTACTGAATAGCCGATATTTCGGCTTCCTGGCAGTCTTAAGGTTAAAGAACAACACGCAATAAAAACAGGATTGCTCTGAATAAAAAAAACAATTGTAATAGTCTTTGAAAGCATTTTAGAGTGAAAATTCAACTTAAAACAAAGATTCCTTTTTTTTTTTCTTTACTGGCGCACAATTATTTAGTGCAAGCATACGTGCTTAGAAATTTCACACTGTACTTTTTCTATAGGTAGAGAGGTTTTCTTCGTTTTTTCTTTGTTAGTGGTCGCTGCTTTGATAGTCTTTTTCTTTTGCCCTCTTGCTCTCTTAATGCACTAGCTGCTGAAGCTACTCAAGGTTTTTCCAGTGCGAAATTCTATTCTCTCCTTATGCACTTCAATTTTTCTTTTCTCTTTGCTTTTCGCGTTTACACAAACAAAAGGCGCTACTACACTCAGACACGCACATGCCCACTTCATTTAATGAACAAACGGTCTTTATTCTTTTTTTTTCTTTATGACGAAAAGCTCGCTGCCTTCTTTTAACGCAAGAAAATTTACAACTTTGAATTGAGATTTCGTAGGCTATGCACAGAAAAAAAACTTTTTTTTTCGCGGGTGCTGCGGAATAATACATGAAAAAAAAATAAAGGTTCTATTAAACACTGACTTTAAATGAATGCTCTTATTAATCTCACAAAACTAGTTATTAATAAAAGAAAACTCGTTATAAAATTTACAAAAAAATTTCTCTTTCGAACAAAGGCGCAAACAAAAGCTCTAGGCTTCTTTATCTCGACACGGCCGCTTGGACACAAGCCTCGATAAGGTGTAACTACAAAGTTCGTTTTATTGGCTGAAGTTTTTGACAAGTATTAACTAATGATTTGCATGTAACATTCTCAGTAGCTAATTATTATTTTTGTTCCGCGCTCTTTTATTATAAGGGAATGATGAAGCTTCTCTATTCTAATAATATTTGTATTCCAAGTTCAAAATTTGTAAGATTAACCTTGAGTTCGGACAACTCAAGAAATCCACTAAAATATTATACATAAAAAATTATACAAAAACTTTGAATGTATAATATTTTGAAAATAGGTTTGTCGAGCTTGATTTCTAATTTTCATTCTAAGTTTACAAAAAAATGACGAGTCCAAATGATGTTTTATTCTACCAAAAATTATTGTATTAACACAGCTTTAGTGCACAGTAAAAAATTATGTGTTGTGTGTAAATTAATGCAGAATACACAAAATCTGTTTAAATAAACAACAAATAACTGAACTTTTGTTACTTTCTGCTCGGTAGTCGTTGAAAATTGCTTTCTTTTCGGCTTTTTACGAGCATAGAGTTTTTTTAAACGGTGTTCTCGGCATTAAAAACTCTTTTAAAAAAACTATGTTCGTGAAAAGCCGAAAAGAAAGCAATTTTTATTAACGAACATTTTGGGTAATTAAAACCCACAACTTGTATCTCAATTTACACATATTTTGTCTAAAAACCGTGTAAAATACAATGTGTATACTTCTTAAATCCAATAAATACACAGAATTTGTGTAAAATTATTTCAAAAACATATTTAATGTGTTAAATATAATATTACACAATATTTGTGTATTTTATATTTTTGAGTGGAGTTTAAACACACATTGTGTGTTTAAACTCTACAGCTTCGCAAGTTATAAATATTATTTGGTGAACTTTCTACATGTACGACCAGATAATTAACCATAAAATAAAGAAATTTAATAAAAAATCTAACATATGCTATACAGTGCCTTCCAAAAGTTCCGGGCTACTTGAATAACTTAAGAATGGATTGAAATATCGAATCGTAATTTTAAGGGGTTCAATAGGGTTACAAAATCTATTATTTAACAGAAAAAATACCCCCTTCAAAGGTGTGGGGGCAGCGGGGGGATCAAAAATCTTAAATGAAGTAGGAGTACAAGTAGGGGCTCTTTCGAAAGAGCTTTTCGAAACAATCAAAACGCGAGGTTCCAGAGGTCTCTACGATTTTTTTCACCAAGTTATGATCTTTTAAACATGTCATTTCTGTGAAAGCAAGATCGATAACACCAACTGTGGTTAAGTCGGAGATTAACATGGGCACTAGCGTTCTTGTGGGTGTGTGTGTGTGTGTGTGCGTATGTGTTGTGTGAGTGCGTGTGCGACGCGTGTGTATATTTGTGTGAAGGCTTATTTAAATTTATCAAACGTTCTGATTAGATGAATAATACTACTTTTGGGGTTACCCAGAAACAACGATGTGGACGCAGTAGTTTTTGTTTCCTTTGGGGTGTTTTATTAATGTGAGTCCCCTTGCGTCTCACATATTGGGGTGCTTTATTAATGTGAGTCCCTTGCCTCTCACATGTGCGAGTGTGCATTTCTAGTTGTGCGTTTGTGTGCATGTCTGTGTGTGTATGAGTGCATGTAAAGAAATAGTAATACTATTTCAATAAATATTCAAATTGATGTTCTTTAACAACTTGGCAGTGTCCTAAGCGAACCTAAAACGTTTCAATGACATTAGTTAAGAAATCGGGTGTAATGGAATTCGAAACGTTTATTGTTTTTCCATGCAACTTTTCTAAATTTTCGGACCTACTTTTATAAACTTTTGATTTCAAGTACTCCCAGTAAAAGAAGTCTAAAGGAGTTAAATTTGGTGATCTCGCTGGCCATTCTATTGTGCCTCTTATACCGATCCATAGATCAGTGAAAACATTATTCAGGACAGTTCAAGCTTGTAGTGAAAATGTGCCGGTGTCCCATCCTACTGAAACCAGACACTGTCAAAAGCTTCTCCAACAATATCTCGTATAACAAGTATAACTTGATTTCTCAAAAAATTGCAGTAATTTTCAGAATTTATGTTTCCTTCAATAAGAAATGGCCTGATAATATGATTATATTATCCCAGCGCAAATGTTGAGCTTCATAGGATACTGCGTATGAGTATCTCTCATCCAATGTGGATTTACATCGGACCAATATCTCATATTCTATCGATTTGCAGAACCATTTGACTCAAATGTTGCTTTTTCAGAAAAGCAACATTTGACTCAAATGTTGCTTTTTCAGAAAAGCAGATCCAGTTGAAAAATTGATGATTTTCAGCAAATCGTATCATCATTGTGTCGCTAAACTCCACTCTTTCGTCATAATCATCTTCAGATATCTCCTGGACTAGTCGTATTTTGTAAGGATAATAATGATTTTTTTTTTAATTCGATGGTCTGATGTGGAGCTTATATCATTTTCTTGAGCTGCTTTTGAGATTGATATGTGGACGTTATCCCGTTTACTTATTAAAACATCTAAAACTTTCTCGTTATTTGTCGCGATTTAGGTATCTCAGACCTAGGAGCATCTTTGATTCCACAAGTTGTTTAAAAATAAGCAACAGTTCTTTCAACAGAAGACTTTGAAATTGGCGCACAATCAGGATATGTAGCATTAAATAAATTTGTTACTTCTTGGTAGGACCTTATTCTATCGCCATATCCTCTCATTATAAGTACAGTGATCCTTTCTGTATCATTAAAATGCATTTTGAAAAATGCAAAACACCAAAAATACAAAAGCAGATATAAAATTATTCTAGTACTATCTCAAATTCCTAATCAAGGAAATTAAATAATGATTTTATTAGTCAGAATTTTCTGAGCAAATGTCAATTAAATAATTTAATATCTGAAATAGACCGCCAATATGCAAATATTAATATTTAAGTTCAAACATAGAATAAATTTTGTAAATTTTTCAATTCGACCAAAAATTATTTTTGGTTAATTTTAAATCATCCCATTTAAAAAAAGTATCATTGTTATGATCCTCAAAAAGTACATCTGATTCTGAAGTGCACACGCACGCACGCTGGCACGCACTCACATGCGCACACGCTCACACACGCACACACACGCACACACGCACATACACACACGCACGCACACTAACAAGAGTGCTAGTGCCCACGTTAATATCCGACTTTACTACAGTTGTTGTCATTGGCCTTGCTTTCACAGAAACTACATGTTTAAAAGATCATAATTCAGCAAAAAAAAATCATAGAGACCTCTGTAATCTCGCGTTTTATTCATCTCAAAAAGTTCTTTTGAAAGAGCTCCCACTCTACCCCATATCCCATTTAAGATTTTTGACCCCCCCCCTGCTCCCATCCTTTGCGGGTGAAAGTGGGTAATTTTTCTGTTAAATAATAGATTTTGTAACCCCATTGAACCCCTGAAAATTTCAATTTGATATCTCAATCCTTTCTAAAGTTATTCAAGTGGCCCGGAACTTTTGGAAGGCACTGTATATAAGCGATATATGAGAAAAATGTGGGATTTGTCTTATGGCGATATACGAGCCAAAAATTCAACTACATTGGACTTATATAGACATAGTTTAGCGCCTAATGCTCACTTGTTTTACTAATTGTATTTCCGATATTTTACCCAAGCAACTTCTGGTATTTCGCCGATGGTAGTTTCTTGTGCGCATCTCGTTTGAATAAAAAACGCATTAAAATTATTCGATTAGCTGTATGACTGATGCTGCGGAACTTTTTAGAATTAACCTATAAAAAATCGTATATTCACCACGGGAGTAAATGAAAAATGCCTTATGAGGGGGCCGAACTATCTGTCTTTGTCTAATAGCATTTTTCATCTTTTTTATAAACACCATCCATTCTAACAAGAAAAAAATAGCAGCCCCCGATAGATATTAGTATAATCAGTAAATTTTGTAATAACAACCTAATTGTTCTACTGCGTGGTTTTTGAATAATATGAGACCTACCGAAAAAGATAGGTTATATTCTAGGTTGTTAGTAGGTCTCATATTATTCAAAAACTACTCGATAAAACCATTTTTTCATTATTATAGAATTTACTTATGATACAAATATATATAGCGGGGGCTGCTATTTTTTCTTCTTAAAACGGATGGTGTTTATAAAAAAAAATGAAAAACTATTAGAAAAAGACAGATAGTTCGGCCCCCCGTTGAATCGTATGTTTGTCACCCTCGCCTTCGGCTCGGGTGACAATATATATACGATTTAAGACACTTTTCGTTTTTACTCCCTAGGTGAATAATATACTATTTTCTATTAGCATCCTTTTCTAAAATTTTTCTTACATTTTTAATTAGTTAAAAAGCAATAATTATATAATATTTCTACTTCTTTTAATGCTTTTTTTATATTGGTAATATTTAGAATTTCAAATGTAAGAATAATCATTTGGAAAAAAAAATTTTTTTGTTTGATTATTTTTGAAGACCAATACTAAAATAGCAGCTTAAGGATAGCAATATACATTCAAAAAATTAACCAACAAAAAAGCAGTGGATTTTTCAAAATTTCTTACTGTACTTATTATGTGCTGGCTAAAAATTTATAGAAATAAGAATATTTAAGAGGAGATTGCATATCTATGTTCTTCGAAGAATTCATATTTTGCAAAAACTAATAATTTTAGCAAAAAATTAAGAGGAAGCCGCATTTTGTATCACAAAAAGTAGAATTTTCTCAGACGAGGAAGTATTAATTTTATCGCTTTGTTTTCAAGAAAACCTTGAAAAACCAAATCGCTTACCCAAACTTCTGTTTTAAGTTTTTCAAGGTTTTCTTGAAAACAAAGCAATCAATTTAATTATTTCTTATGAAAGAAAATTTTGGTTTTCGTAATACAAGATGCGACTTTTTATTTTTTGCTAAAATTAGTTGTTTTTGTAAGAAAAATCAATTCTTTGATTAGACAAAAACAGATATATTCGACCTGCTTCTGATGCAAAAGACGTATGCATTAAGAGTGGTCGTATATCTCTGTCCTTTTCTAATCAAAGAATTAATTTTTTTACAAAAACTAATAATTGTAGCAAAAAATAAGGAGATAGCCTCATCTCGTATAATAAAAAGCAAGATTTTCTTTGATGAGGAAAAATTATTTTTATCGATTCATTTTGAAGTAAACCTTGAAAAACTTAAAAAATAGAGGCTAGGATGGATAATTCAGTTTTTCAAGATTTTCTTAAAAACGAAGCGATAAAAATAATTTTTCCTCGTAAAAGAGAATCTTGCTTTTTATTATACGAGATGGGGCTTTCTTCTTGTTTTTTGCTACAATTATTAATTTTTGTGGAAAAATCAATTCTTTGATTAGAAAAGGACAGATATATTCGACCGCCTCTTAATGTTTTTTAAAAACTTTGAATTTTTTTCTAAATGATCGCACGCTAATATAGTAACTCCAGTATAATTAGTTTTAAGGATTAAAAAATACTTATGCTCTATTTTTTTAATCCAAATTTACTTTTTTTGAACATCAGAATGTGAAAAAATTTTATTTTCATGAAAATGTAGTTTCTTTTCTTTTTGAATAATATTTTATTTCAAAAACGCTCATTTTTATTAACAAAAAGAGAAAAAATGGAAATAGTAACCTTTACAAAACTAAAAAAAAAACTGATCTTATATTTTCTATCCAAAAACAATAACGTTGCATCAACTGAAACTATAGTAAAATATTTCTTTGCATTTTTTCGATATAAGAAAATTTTTTTTGTTCATCAATTAGATTAAATTTATAGCTTTTATGCACAGTTCCTTAAATATTAAAAGTCTCACAGAATGATTCATATATGATTTACATATTACACTTATATACAGGGCCGGCTTTAAGGAGGGGCAAAGTCGGGCAACGCGAAACTTGGGCCACTGAATATTTAAAATCTTTTTAAAAATTATTAACTAATATGAATGAGGGCATAGCGCCTCTATCAACATTTCATAAAAATGTCATTTGATTAAGGTTATAATTTGTAGACATCAGATATATTTTATGTTTGTCCATTGAAACTAGACATTAATTACATATGATTCTTCTCTTTTCTGTTACGTTTCGAAAAACGCGCTACACGTTCTTATTTGATATTGTATGGTTCTGTTAAAAGTCATAGTGGGCGCTTCCATCGCGTAACAGCTATCAAATATTTATAGCATAGATATATTGCATAAATATTATAATCAAATATATTAGTTCGTGATATCAGCTGCTTTGTAATAGATATAAGGAATCAAAACCCTGAAAATGTATTTATTCTATATATTAATAATTATAATTCATAAACGTTATACTTTCTTGTGGTAACATTCAACAGCGAAATTAGAGTATGTATATTGCAATGAGCGCCAGTGAAAATCTGCCTGGTGGCGCACGCATAATCAAAGCCGGCCCTGCTTATATAGATAGATGGATAAATATTATTTTATTTGTATCATAATATAAACATTGCACATGAAGTTTTACACAATGTATAAATATAAACGTAAATATTGCACAGTAGATATCACAGTCAATCACTAAACCTAATAATACTGGATAAGTAAGTCACTAAAAAAGTGATATCACAGATTAATACAAAATGGTAATACAATAATCCTATTAATTAAATAAAGAGAACTACTATTTTTTTCGTTATGACTAACAGATTTTATGCTAATTGTGAAAAGTTCTAATAAGAATGACAGAAAGCTCTGCCTTCTCTTTAAAATTTACCACAATAATCTAAAAAAACTTAAACATGTTCTAAAGAAAAAATTTAATTTTCTCTAAAAATCTTTTGATTTATTCCAAAAGACGTTTAACAAACTTGATCGTTTAGAGCAATCAATCCCAAAAATGTTTTCTGCATGCATGAAGATTTTCTCTTGCTTAGATTTTATTTCTTTTAGAAAAACTATTTTCTATCAAACTTATTCTAAGTAATAATTAATTATTGTATGGTGAACCTTAAATTTGCTCACAATTAATATAATAATTAGTCAAACTTTCACTCTTTTCACACTTTGAAAACTGCAAATTATTAACCTAGGCATAATAAAGATAAATTTTATAAGATACAAAATATTTTTCTTTTATTTTGGTACAGGTTTTTCTCTAAATGGAGAATTGCTTATGGATGCGCTTGGGGGAGAAACGTCATTTGCAGATGTGCAGGGAGATTTATTTGTACCTGCTTTTACTCTTGGAGTTGGTCAGAAGGCTAAATTGACCTTCGGACAAGATGTAGACACTCTTAAATTTTTTACCACATGTGGATTACAAGAAGGCTATGAACCATTTTGCGTGTAAGTAATTACATCTTTAAATCGAAATTTAAGTTTTCAAAACTGTAGCGTAAAAGTTTTCGACACTCGTCAGTAAAACCATATTTTTAACCGATTTTAAGAAAAGGAGAATGTCTCTCAATTCAATTCAGAATTTGTTGCTATTTGTTACTTTATTACTTTCTCATTTAGAAACTAATTGGTAAATATTTTTTTTTATTTGAAAGTATACACTTCCAGATTAGTTCCATGTAATGGATCGTTTCATCCCAAAAAAAATAAAAATGTCAAATGAAATAAATTTTGTTCAAGCAAAATAGAATCTAATTGAAATTTTTTTCTAATATAATTTTGGCTCTAAAAAATAAAATACATAAATAGATTGCTTTCAAAAGTAAAAAAAAAACTTATTTTGAAAATCAATTTTTTAAAATAAAATGTATAATTATATTGCTTAAAAAATGAAAGAATAATACCATTGGTTTAATCAAATTTTCAAATTTACGTTTTCATATTGACGCTAAAATTTTCTATAATTTTCGATCGAATAAATATAGAGTCAATACTTTCGTTACGATTTGTTTAAGGTAATATTCATATAAAATAAATACAAAAAAGTACATTTCAATACGTGCAATTCTCGAAAAAATTTTCAAAAAAATATATACAGTACCGCTCAAAAGTTCGTAAAAATTTTTTTTTTTTTTAACTCAACTTCAAACTGCAATATTTCGGAAACGGCTCGATGAATTTGAAAAATCTGGACGGCGTTTGAAAGATCAGACAAAATACTATCTTTTTGTGTTCTGCCAAATATTTTTATCTCTTTTTTTAACTCTATTTCTAATGATAGAAAAATTTTTTATTTTTACGAATTTTTAAATTTCAATCAATCAAATGTAACTTTTTAAGAAATTGATAAAATTAAAAAATTCGAACGCGACTGAAAAGTAGAGTGAATTTCCTAAATCTTTATATTTAATGATTTTTTTGTATCTATTTCCTGCGTGTAACTAAAAATGCGCAAAAATGGAAAGTACAAGAAAATCAGTTTTAGATATGATAATATTTTCCAATATCGCGGGTCTATTTTTGTTTACATTTCAGTATGTGTTCAAATCTGTAGCTCGTATATACATACGAAGAATCAAATTTGTAAATAACTTTAATTTATTCAAAAAAAGGACACCATCATTTATAATAATTGTGATAAAATTTGTGATAATTTTGTTAAAAGTATACAATACCGTTCATTAGTTCGTAAAAAAATTTTTTTTTAGAAACTCAACTTCAAAATGCGATATTTCGGAAATGACTCGATAAATTTGAAAAATCTGGATGGCGTTTAAGAGATTAGACAAAATACTATCTTTTGTATCTTGCTAATGTAAACCAAAATTGACTCGCGACATTGGAAAATATTATCATATCTAAAACTGATTTTCTTGTACTTTCCATTTTTGCGCATTTTTAGCAACACGCAGGAAATAGATACAAAAAAATCATTAAACATAAAGAATTAGGAAATTCACTCTACTTTTCAGTCGCGTTCGAATTTTTTAATTTTATCAATTTCTTAAAAAGTTACATTTGATTGATTGAAATTTAAAAATTCGTAAAAATAAAAAATTTTTCTATCAGTAGAAATAGAGTTAAAAAAAGGGATAAAAATATTTGGCAGGACACAAAAAAATAGTATTTTGTCTGATCTTTCAAACGCCGTCCGGATTTTTCAAATTCATCGAGCCGTTTCCGAAATATCGCAGTTTGAAGTTGAGTTAAAAAAAAAAAAAATTTTTACGAACTTTTGAGCGGTACTGTAAAAATTGTAATAAATCTTTTAAAATATAAAATAATTACAATATTAGATTTTTTAATAGTCATCATTAAATAGAATTAATTATGGATCACATTATAAATCATCCTACTACTACTCGTAGAAAAAGTTGATGGTATTTACTACTACTTACTATTTGACTCCATATTATGACTCGCCAAATGTATTGATTCTATATCATGAAATCGATATTCATTGTAGAAAATTTCGATGCTGACTTTAAACAGTCAAATCAGAATATTTTATTAATCGAAGGATATTATTTTATACTTTTTAGAGCGATATAATAATGTATCTCATAATTCAAAGCTGGTTTTATTTATTTTTTTCATTTTATAATGTGTTGAAATATTTATGCCTTATTCAAATATATTTTAAAAGGATAATACTATATTTGATTTACATTTGACTCTAATTATTACTATTTCCTAATTTACTCACTATCAGAGTATCAGACTTCCGAATCACGGATTTCCTACAAACTCAAAGATAAGTTTTCACACTTCAAAATACACTTATGGTCATGAATTTTGGTCCACTTGGGAGAATATCAGGATAGACTGAAATTTCTATATCTTTGGTGCGACTATAGTTAGCTTGCAAAATCTTGTTGCAAATTGAAGCTTTCGTGAAAATCTTTAATATAAGCTAGGAATAGTATGAAAAAAATTAAAATTAAATTTCTTACAAGGGATGAAAATGTAAAAAACTTTCAAATTTTTTGCCAACAAAAAAGTTGTAACTAAATCTATGAAAGTAATATCAGTGCCATGAAATCAATTCGTATTTTTCTATATAAAACAAGCCTTTTTCTATCATCGCGAATATTTTGGTTTCTGCTACAGATACAAAAAAAACTTCATTTTATTCAAAGAATATAAATATTTAAGCAAATTAAATTTTTGAAGAAAAAAATTTTTTTTAATCTACTTTGGGGCTAAGTTTTTAGTGTAAATTTTGAACTTTCAAAGATTTTTATTGCAGTCGCGATGTAATGCAATTATTTACTTTATTGAATAATTAATTTACTCAAATATTCATATTCTTTAATTAAAATGAGACATTTTTTTAACTAAACTTTTTTCGTATTTGTAACAGAAAACGAAATTTTCACGATCATAGAAAAAGGCTTGTTTTTATAGAAAAAAATTTCATGGCACTGGCATGACTCATAAATTTGGTTAAAAATTTTATATGGACAAAAAAATTTGAAATTTTTTGCATTTTTTATCCGTTGTAAGAAATTTAATCTGAAGTTTTCTCATGCCATACTTACTAGGAGAGTATCACATCTCCGGATCACGGATTTTGCTTTAACTTTGAGATAGGTTTTCAGATGTCAAAATATGGAAAAAGCCAGAGTTATAGACCCCAACGCTCAATATTTCTCTAGTTGCAGGCAATTAAAGAAAATCACTAAAAAAGTTACTAGATTTTCAAACGCTTATAATTCTTTAGCATTGATAGCTAGACGCTTGTAACTGTTTTTAAATGAAAGCTACGTTCAAATCCTTTCGAAAAAGCACCTGTAGCATATCAAAATATTATTTTTTCCCAAAGTTACAGCGTTATAAGAATTTGAGCTGAATTTCCTTTTAAAAATATTAATTAATGATAAATGTTAAAATGTAGTACAATTTTCATAACGCTGTAACTTTAGGAAAAAATAATATTTTGATATGCTACAGGTGCTTTTTCGAAAGGATTTGAACGTAGCTTTCATTTAAAAACAGTTACAAGCGTCTAGCTATCAATGCTAAAGAATTATAAGCGTTTGAAAATCTAGTAACTTTTTTAGTGATTTTCTTTAATTGCCTGCAACTAGAGAAATATTGAGCGTTGGGGTCTATAACTCTGGCTTTTTCCATATTTTGACATCTGAAAACCTATCTCAAAGTTAAAACAAAATCCGTGATCCGGAGATGTGATACTCTCCTAGTTAGTTTATTTTAAAGATTTTCACATAAACTTTTATTTTTAACAAGGTTTTTTAAGCTACCTACCAAGTGGACCAAAATTCGTGATCAGCAGTGTATGAGAAAAATCATAATTTTAAACCCTAACACTTAATATTTTTCTAAAATATTAAAAAATAATCTAAGAGTTTTAAAGTTTATTTTCTTACAAATTATTTTTTTTTACAAAAGTTGTATCTTATCTGCTTTAAAATGAAAACTGATTTTTTAAGGATTAGAAAAAAAACGAGTCAACAGAGTTACTTATATGTAACTTGTAACTTCTAATTATTTTTCTAGTTTTCATTATTGAACGTAATATTATCTTTATGACTTACTTTTGATTAAAAACTGTTTTGCAAATAAAGGTGACTACCTCATACATTTACCACCTTTCTTCATAAAATGAATGCTTCTAAGTTCTCATAGAAAATATTCAGTCGATTCTTGAGAGAAATACTTGATTTCTGTATCGCGAATAGATATAAAAATTGAATCAGTGACTAGGTCTAATATGTGAACAATTCTTTGTATAAATAACTCTAATAATCTTGGTATGCTAATATAGGCTGTAAAATAAACTTTTGAATATTAAATCAACTAGTACTTAAATGCTGATGTCGACGGAGTTACAAAATTCATAAATTTTCATATTCGATCAGCTGCCTTCTTGTGGCTTACTGGGTAAAGCTGAAGTCGACGGTAATATTCGTTTAGCTGGATAAGGAGAATCCTTACAAATTTTGAGCTTTGAAAAATTATCTTGAATTTCAAGATCGCGTAAGTTGAAGTTGCGTTGTATCGAAAAACCAATATCACTATCTCAAAGTGGAGACCTCAACCTTTCATTCATAAAAAAATTGACCCTTCTACGACTTCTTTTATAGGTATAAGCTTCCATAAATTTAATTAAATTGAAAATAAAAAATGAAGACAATCCACTTATTAGTTTTTGCGCCACAGTTTTCACTAAATTCAAAAACATGACTTTTCAGGAGATATAATTGAAGATTTGATTAAAGATTTTTTGCTTGTAAATATTAATTAGCATACCTTACGGCTACTCAGTGATTTCTGGACCACACATTAAATCTTTCTTGACTTCATACTCTTGCATTTGAAACAATTAGTCTGATTTTTTTGAAAATACAGCTGCTCTTGCCCCAGCTTACATACACCATATTACATTCTCTACTAAAATGATTTCCTTAAAACTTTTTTTTTGTGTCTTTTCCCTGTGCGTTACTTTGATTTTTGATTGCCTTTTCTGGTAATATTCGGCGTCTTTGAAACAAAATCAATTATATGCAATCGTTTTAGTACAAGACACGTATTCAACTGATACTATTCTAAACACATCAACATCGAGAGGCGGTCATAACCATTTGCCGCTTGGTGACGCTGTGGTCAGATGAGAGGAAAATAATTTTCACACAGCGACTTACAAATTACTGAGACAATAATATACCTCTAATGTTTGCAATAACTCTAGCCATATATATATGCTAATCTTGTTTGAAAAGTCTAAAATATTGTTGTAAAGTGAAAAATGCAGCGTGTGATAGAGCACATGGAAAAAAATATTGGCGTCGCACAGTCCTAAAAAATATGAGTGTAAAGTCTATCGACTTTTAGTATGGAAATTATATAACGCACAGCCAAAATAAGTTCTACATATCGTTTGTTTTGAGAATGATAAAATAAAGGACTTAAGTAAACCCACTTGTGTCTTGTGCAAGTCTCATACGGTGTAAAATTAATACCCCCGCCAGTCACAAAACCTATTCCAGCTTATGCAAAGGACTGGGTATTAACAAGCGTATATCCCCCTCCAGTCTCATCGAATGATATACTGACTTAGTCTTGCTCACCAGCCACATTGTGTTCCATGAATAGTTTTCTATTTGTTCCGTACTCGACGCGTTCGGAAATGCTATCACGTAGACGCGCAAGAGTCTCGTCATTAGCTCTTTATATATAATTTAGTCTCGCATGATACGAAATTATATTAAATACTTTTAATTTCGTTATTAATTATTTATGATCAACTCAAGAATGTTTAGCGAACAATTAAAAAACAAATGCGATATTTTTCTTAAAAATAGAAAAACTGATTATCTAAATGAGGCATTATGTTTCAAATGTTACATTTTCATAAAATAAACTACAATACTTCTTGCCATGTATGTGATTTACATATATGTAATATACATATTATCTAATTTATTACCTAATTAACCATATCTTTTTTTCAATAAATCATTTTTTATATTATTTTAAAAATATGAGAAAGATTTATTTATAATATTTAATATAATAATTTAAAAAATTTTTTCATTGGAACAATACAAAATCGGATAAAAACTTTTTGAATACTTTTTATATTACTTTTTAATTTATAATTTCTAAATATCTTTTTCTTAACATGATATTGATGAACTAATTAAACAGTCATCGAACAATAAAAGAATGTGTTAACCTAAGCAGTAAAGAAACTTTAAGTTGATATCAAGCAACGAAATTCGTTGACTTCGAAATTATTAAATCATAAAACAAGCCAGATCCACCTATTACTTAATGAAATTATGTCAAGATAAATCTTATAAAAGCCGACTGAAATTAACGACAGGGGGCACTACCCCAGGATTATCGTTGGTACCAAGTCGTAAATCCTGTAATTCAAATTTGAATTCAAATTCAAGTTCAAATAAAGTTATTGTATTCAATATTTATTATTTTTACAAGTGTCAATAAATATCTTAAAAGTTTCTTATATTCGACTCGAGTCTTATTTCAAATCGCGCTTATATCTATTTTTTGTCTGTCTGTATCTAGCCTTCATCTACTTGAATCAATCAAGGTAAGAATATTCAATTTATATATTCTCTATTCAAGTACTCTAAATAAATATTCTTCAATATATTTCAAATGTGAGATCGGTTTACTCAATTAAATATTGGTGAAGTTCATTTCACCACTAGATTATACATATATTTATCTTTCATAATTATAATTTAATAATTAATTCAATTATTCTAAATTAATTCAAATTCATATTTAAAATCATAGAAAAATATTCAACATAATAAAATCATACACTTTTATTTAGTTCTGGTGAAAGCCAGGACTTAAAATTTTGGTTCCGGTACGAATTAGTTTGACCGTAACATTTTGGTTCCGGTACAAACTTTTTAATTTAGGAATCGTATTGGATATATTGAGGGATCATTAGAGAAAATTCTCTCTCTCTCTCTCTCTCTCTCTCTCTCTCTCTCTCTCTCTCTCTCTCTCTCTCTTATATATATATATATATATATATATATATATATATATATATATATATATATATATACGAAGTGCATAAAAATATATATGAAGGACTAATTATAAATACAGTGTTTAAAATTAAATTAAGAAAACGCAAAGTGCGTCAAATAAAATATTATATTTCCAAGGGCACAATAAATATTATACGCAAAATAGCTTCCATTAAATAAATTATTTATACGCGAAGTGCAATATTTAAAGCAAATAGCGTCATTAAAAATAAACACAAAGTGTGTCATTAAGAGCAGGCCGGATTCGCTGTCCTTGTCTAATTGGCATTTTTGTTATTTACTCAAGTATTAATCGGTGTATCTGCAAATTGAAGGTTAAGCGCAATAGATATTATTATTACAAATATTTATGCACAAGAAAAAAAAAATCTATCGCTTTGTTTTTGAGAAAAGTAAGGAACGCGAAAATATTATAAACATAATCTTTTACTTCGGCGTTCCTTACTTTTCTCAAAAACAAATCGGTAGATTTTTTTTTTCTTGTGCATAGATATTCATAATAATAATATCTATTGCGATCAACCTTTATTTTGAAAATACACCGATTAATACTTGAGTAAATAACAAACAACTCAATTGTTACTCGGTCGGTATCCGGTTCTACTCCGGCCTGCCGTTAAATATTAATAGTGTTATCTAAAACAAATAAATATATATACGCGAAGTGCATTATTAGCGGATTGCGTTAATTAATAAAAATTTATATATATTGTATTTAAATGCATATATCATACGCATAGTGCGTAATTAAAATATACAATCGTGAAGTGCGCGATTAAACATTATTTTCAATTAAAACAATTGAATAAATAAGTTCACACATTCTTAATAATTGTAAAACATTTTTTCATTTTTTATCAATTATATTAAAAAGTTTCTTGCATTGATCTTATAATATCAGTAATCTGATACATTAACAATTCATTAAAATCGTGAGAATAACATAATTTTCAATACATGGTTTTGAAAGTGAAATACGTTTCGGTGAATAAAAGAAAACCTGACTCAACATTAAATATTGGAAGTCAGAACAAAACCCCGCGTAAAAAAATTTAGATTTAGAATAAGTTCCGAAAAGGTTTTGTTCAGTTAAGGTTTAAATCACGTTTGGGAAATGAGACGATTCGAAACTTTATAAAATAAGAAGTCAAGTTTAGTAGAAATTTAACTATGGTTTTTAAAAACTGTTCATGAATTTATATCAAAGAAAATGGTTTTATTTATACGTTAAATATATGTTTCGAGAAAGTTTTTGAGGACTTCATTTTTTAATTTATAAGAAATATTTTTATTTTAACGTATAATATATGTTTCGCAAAAGTTTATTATAAACCCTAAAGACCAATTTTTTACCTTGGTACACAAGGTAAGGATAAAAAAGGTTGCCAAACCAATAAGCAAATTCTTTAAAATTATGTATAAAATCAGGTTTTAAAAAAGTTTCACGAAAGTTTTTCAGATTTTTATCTGAATTTCTTTTCGAGGAAATGAATTTATTTAAGCATTTAAATGTTCGATAGTAAGATTTTGAAACTTTATTATAAATTTATTTTGACTTCTATTATAAATTAAATTTTTTAATTATTTAAATTTTAAAGAAACAAAAAAAAAGTTAGTTCAAACTTTATTCTAATTTACGTTTCACAAAATACAAAAATATGTACAACTTTATATCTACTTATTTCTTAAAATTGTACAAATAAAATAATATATAATGCCATTTCCACCTCAACAGAAATGAACACTTTATTTTTTTTATCTTTTTAAACATCGCTATATTTATTCTATTTTTTAATCAGTGATGGAGCTCGTATGTGTGTTTGTGAACAAAGCACATATAATATAACGTACAGTGGCGCTTTTATCGATCGGCTGCCGAGAACGGGATTTGAACTCAGAACTCCGAGATTACGAATCCAACGCTCTATCGGCTGAGCCACTCACCGGCTCTGGCCACTTTATTAATTCGAAAGGGTCGAAAGAAAGCCATATCTTACGTCTAAAATTTATTAAATTGAATAAAAATTTAAGTTCAATTTTTTCTAATTAAACCCGCTTTTTTTAAGTTGATAAAGTTATCACGGTGGTGGTGGGAATAAAGTACTGTATGCAACTCGGGAGTAAAGTCTATTTTCCCCTCGGATAATTACTCCCCTCGTTTCGCTTTGCTCACTAGGGTTGCAGATCCACTCTTGGGATTTATTCTACTTTACTCATAATATTACTTACAGAATTTATATAGCTTACCTTTTGTTTTTTATGAAAGAAATGTACTTTTCTCTGTGGTGTTATTATTAGTATATTATTCACCAAGGGAGTTAATTTCAAAAATGTCTTAAATCGTATGTTATTGTCACCCGAGCCTTCGGCCGAAGGCTCGGGTGACAATTACATACGATTTAAGGCATTTTCAATTAACTCCCGTGGTGAATATGCTATTTTTTGCCATACCCAGGCAAAAAGTACCACTTTTGCGATTTAGAGCCGGGGTAGTAGTGGTACTTTTGGGCAGGGTATGGCAAAAAAATACTTTAAATTTTTTATAAAATTAAGTTTGAAAAAAGTTACACAACATTTTTCAGACTTACATCTGAATTAATTTTTGAAAAAATGTATTTATTTAAAACTTTAATCGCATTCGTTGTGTGAAATAAATATTTATTCATTTAATCCATTTTCATTCTTTTTTTTTATTATTTGTCATCTCGACAATATATAATATATTGTCAACATAAAAATAAAAACATATGTCTATAATATTTTTTACATCAATCACTAATAAATTATTAGATCTTTGACAAGTAAAGATAGTTGGAACATAGTTTCGGTTGAGATTACAAATGAACGCTTTCTATATATCACAAATTGAAATAATGGCGTAATTTTTACAATTTTCGTTACAATTATCACAAGAAGGCAAACATGAACAGTGACATACAGTAATAAATGTTTGTATTACTCCTACTCGAATATTATCATCATGTAGGAAACGAACACAAGATGAGTTTGTTTTTTTCTTTTTATTACTGGTGTATGGCTCAGATTCAATATATATGCTGTCTTTAAGAAGTCTGTTAAAAATGTGATACTTTTGTTCATCAACTATAATATCATTGTCTCTTAAAATATTTAATATATCTATGGGAATAAAATTTAACTTCTTATAAAGTCCTATAATAAATATTTTATCATCAATTAATTTACTTTTTCGTCTATGCGTTCCAGATGTATCTATCATTTTGCAAAAGTAATCAACTTCGCTGTCACCTCTGATAAATTTATCTTTTAACTCAGAGAAAGTTAAAAATGTTATTACTGAAGAGCAAATTTGAAGTTCCGCATTTTTTGAGCCATGGACATAAGTTTTCAATAATCCGTTAAAATTTTCAAAAGAGAAACATGACGTCACCCATAGTGGTCCAAATTTTCGTACGTTATCAGGTAGATGAAGCAGTAAGTGTAAATTACAAGTCATGTATTTTTTTCCGTATAAAAACTCATATCTAATAACGTACTCTGTTAAAAAGCGTTTAGCTTCATTTAACATATTTTCACTTATGCTTGATAGATTTAATATTGTGATGGCATAAACTAATAATACATGATGATCGAAATAATTCGATTTCATGAAAGTTTTCAAAATTGGTAAACTATAGATTAGTAAAAATAGTTTTAGTTCAGATGCTTTCCAATATGAAAAATCGGTAACATCTCTAGGCAATCTTTGTACAAAAGAAGGTGGCGTAATAGATTTTATTTTATTGTTAATTATTTTTATTTATAAGCTATATATTCTTATTATTATACATTTATATATATTCTTACTTATAAGCAAAGAAGCAGGGTGAGTGCGGTAATCCATATCAAACCAAAATGTCATCAATCTTTTTGTTATGCCTTGATATACACAGTGCATTTCGTCAACTGCTGTAGAATTAATGTAATCATGTACTATTAAACCTAATGCTGAAGGTCCTTTAATACCGAATACTGGATTGCCTGTTCGATGAGCTTCTTCAGCTTGAGACTTAGTTTCTATTGTTGTTCGCAATTCCAGATTTTCAATATAAGGATAAGTTTGAACGTTGTCAACCCTTTTAGTCTCAATTTTGCAATTAGGGCATCCATTTTTGGCATTAAAATTACTCATGTTTAAGAATAACGCTTTGGCAGGAAGGTCGCAAGTACCAGTAATAATTATTCCTTTTACGCTTAATGGATTTTCTGAATTAGGTATTTCGAAATTTACACCTTTATAAATCTTTTTTAAATCTTTCTCAAAAACAGGTGTAAATAAATTAGGGGATGGCTTTTTTGGCCCAAACCATAATCCAGCCAGAATAACATTTTCTTTCTTTATTCTTAAATGATATGGCAATTCATTTATCATCAGATAAAGAGGCCAAATGTTTATTTTTGAGGATCTAAATAGAGGAATTCCGTCTGTATTCCAACTAAACGTAATATTATTAAAATTTTGTAAAAAATCTGCAGGTAAAGAATTATAAATTTCACCATCATAAATATCTTCGTAATTTAATAGATTTTCTTTCGTCCGAACTGAGCGATAATTTAAGTTTTTATTAAATCCTTTTCGTTTATACATGGACTTTAATTGTTGTAAAATAGAAATTTCTAAGAAATATGTAACATTAGCATTTCCATTACATACATTGCAAAATTGTTGCTGCAGTTTAGAAAAACATTTTGAACAATAATAATGTCGTTGAAGAGGAACGTTTATACTCGCGAAAAATTTTTTAAGCTTGTAAATGGTTTTAATACAATTATTAGGTTTAATACAATGTAAAGAAATTAATGATAACAAACTAGACAGTAGAACTCCCGTAATTTTATGTCTCATAGCTAACGAAAAAATAGCAAAAACGCTTTCGGCGACCGTAAGTGGAGCTCCAGGATACAAAGCATCGTTAGCATTTTCAAATAGCAACTCATCATCAGAACTATCTTCGGCTTCACTTTCACTTTCAGTCCCTATTTCTTCTTCAGATGAAGAATCATCTGGTTCACTTTCAGACAAACTTTCTTGATTTTCTTGCATTTCTTAAATAATAAAAAAAGACATTTTTTATTAGTTAATTTAATTGTTTACTTTTTTTTATTGAATAATTAAATCATATGATTATCTATTTATTGAATAGCTTTTTTATAATTAGTCTATATAATGATAAATATTTTATTTGTGAATCAGATAGTTATATAAAACAATTTTTTTACTTCTTGTTAGAATAATAATTTATAAATACATGAATACCCGCGTAAATATAAGAATATCACGCTGTATTTTAAGGTGAAATTTAAAAAATCGTAAATAAACGTAAATATTGCTTTGAATTAAATGTCAATTTTCTATTTGATATTATAACGAAAAATGGGTTACTTGTTAAGAGCATGACGAAGCTGTCCGCCTTCTAATAATATTTCCAATCTTAACTTATGAATAAACGATGCGTTTAATTGAGTTTTTTTGCTATAAAGAAAAAATTTGTAAGATTAAACTCTAGTGCGGACAACTCAAGAAAACCACTAAAATATTATACATACAAAGTTATAATAAAAACTTTCAATATATCGTATTTTAAGGTTAGGTTTGTCGAGTTTGATATCTAATTTCCAATCCAAGCTCATAAAAAAATAACAAGTCCAAATGATTTTTTATTTTAACAAAAATTATTGTACTAATATAACTTTAGTGCGGACAAGTCATTATATTTGTTTAATTTAAGAATTTAAAAAGATATCGATAAAATAAAAAAAGCAAAACTCGATTGCTGCAGCTCCGACATGCCGTTAATATCTTGAAATAATAACATACAACATTTTATCAGTGTTTAAATAATTGAAGACGTTGGCTTGAGTGTTTTGACTAAAATGTTAAAACAACAAGCATCGCTTTAGAGAATCGTTGTTTGTATTAAAAAATGAAGGAATCATATATGTGCGCTACAAAAAAAACTAAAAAAGAAAAATAATAAAGAAAAACTGTAAGTATTAAATACATTTATTTATCTTTTGAAATTATAAATATAAAAATTTTAACTTTAAAAAACATTGCAAGCCACAAAGAATATTTTTAAAAAATTGTATTTTCTACTGATAAAGAGAGGTTGCTGAGGCAAATGATTGGAAAAAAATACTATGGCCAAAATAACCAGCAAAATAATAAATGAAAATGATGAGTCAAATTCAAGATGAAATAAAATGCTTTCAGATAACAAAGCTATTTATAAAATGAATATAATAGTTTTTACGAAACATATATATATATATATATATATATATAAATCAGGGTGATAAAAAATAAAAATTTTTTACATTTAATTAGATTTTAAGATTAAATTATTATTGTAATATTAATTATAATATTATAAATAAATAATATTAATATAATTAAGACAGAAGAAAAAGATACAAAAAAACAAAACAAAGAGAAAGAGAGCCGGAAATAGAACAAGAGTTTGAAATACTTTTTAAGAATTTTTACTAGTATCTTTGTCAGTTAAATTATTAAATTATATCTATTAATTTACTATCTTAAAAAAAAAAATTACATAATTAAAAAAATTTTTCTTCAATATTGGAATACGTATTTTTTGTTTATCAAAATATATTGTTTGAATAAATAAATATTGTATTATTTTACAATTCATTAATCTTGCATTGTTATTACCGAATGCACCTATATCATCAGAGTCTTCCAAATCATCTAAAGTGTTACTTCTTTCATTAACTGTACTGTTTATTTCTTCTTGGCTGCTATCTATTTGTACGTCAGAATTTGAATCACTTCCATTTGTGTCATTTTCGGGAGACTCCTCTAAAATTATAATTTATGAATCATTTATTAAATTAAAAATAAATTATGATCATTTATTATAAAATGTGAAAATTTGTCGTAAAACAACATGCAGTAATAAATATAATTATTACAATTGTTAAATAATACCCTCAAAATTTTTACGATGTTTTTATATTAACTGTCAATTCTTTCAAGTTTAACCTCCTTTCAATAACTTAAGCTTACTTAAATGTTAATGATATTAGAGCAAATTTTATATTATCAATGATTAAACGAGATTTAATAATAATATAATAAAAAGAAATAAGAGATAAAGATTAATGACATTTTAAAAATAATCTTAAAATAATTTATTTAAAAATTTAAAAAATAGCCATAACACTTTGTAAATTAAAATATTAGAGGAAAAGATTTTTTTATGCACTCTATATGAGAATCACTTTTACTGCACTAGTACCTGCATATACTTGATTATTTATTAAAAAATCATTTAATTTATAACTATTATCAATGTAAGAGCGTTATTTATTTATTAAATGTTTACTAATTGATTATTGTTGTTAGTTAAAATCGTTTAAAAATTAAAAAACTAAAATTTATTTACACAGTTATAAGTTTTTCAATATTTTAAATATATTTTTATATAGAATACATACCTTCAGGATCGGTTTCAGAACTACAAGATAAATTATTAGAGGAACTGCTACTATCCGAACATGTATTTTTGTAACACTGTATAAGTCTGTACTTTGTTGCTCTTGAGCACTCATCAAAATCAATTTTCTTTTTTCTCATTTTTAAAAAATGATTCACTATTAAAAGCTTTAATAATAAATTAAAGAATTTTCACGAAAATTACGCTGTAGAATAATGTGACGTGTTCGATTTTCGTTGCATTAAAAAAATCGTTATTACAAAAGCGGACTTCACATTTATTGATTTTTTTTTGTTTTTTTAAAAGAAATTTATTCGATAAACTATAACTTCATGATTTAGTCATTCTTTTTTTTCACGGAGGTTAATAACTTGCAAGAAGAAAATAATAGTTAATGTAAAAATGTTGGTTTTAATTTGGTGGATTGATTCTGAAGAATATAGCATCGTTCCTGCAGAATATGTATGCGAGGAAGCAGAAAAAACCACAGCAAGGTGGGGTAAGAAACGGTACAAAGTCAAGATTCTACTGAAAAGCAGTAAGTAAAAAATTATAACCTATTATATACTCATGCGAAAACATTACTTTCATTTTAATACAATTTAAATTTTATTACTCAATTCTTAAAAAATCGCTCTTTGAAAATAAATATTAATTTCTCTTTGAAAATAAATATTTATTTTTTATTTTTTTTTAACGTTGCTATATTTGTGCTATTTTTTTATGCTTATCAGTGACGGAGCTCTTAAGTGTGTTTTTGTGAAAAAAGCACATGTAACGTGCAGTGGTGCTTGTATCAATCGGCTGCAGAGAGCGGGATTCGAACTCAGAGCCCTGAGATTACGGATCCAACGCTCTACCGACTGAGCCACTCACCGGCTCTTAAATATTAATTAATAAATATTAATTATTTTGTTGATTTACATTTTTTAGAAGATCGAGGGTTCTTAGAAACGTTAAAAGTGAAGAAAAATGGAGAAATTATTACAGGGGATGATGAGCAAGATGATTTATCATTGCTTCGAAGACGAGAAGTACGAGAGGGAAATAAGAAACTGAAAATATTGCAGGATAAAATTCAATCATGTCAAAATGAAAAGATTTTAAAAAGTAAATCTATCTTCGAAGTAGTTTCTGATGAAAACGAATCATTAAATAATATTGAATGGTGAGTTATATTTTATTTTATCATTTATCAGCAAATAGAACATCCAAAAAACGCTTACTTTAAAGTTAAATAGATAAATGTATACAAGTTACTTACTGATAAGGTAATATTATTTTATTTGTTTATTAATTTGTTATAAAAATATGATATATTTGTAATTTCCTTTTTAAGATCTTAAATATTAATAATTATTAAAATTATTATTATTAACTAGTAATAATAATAAATCTTATTCTATTTTTAAAAATTTATTACATTTATATAACGAAACTTTATTTGTAACTAAATCAATAAATAAAAGAAATAATCTTAATATTTACATTAGGTAACAAATATTTATTGATATTTTTATAACCTAAAAAAACGCTTCTCTTGCAAGAAGGTTGATATTTATGTTCAATAACCTAATTTTTTTTTTAAATAAAAGCTTTTGACTTAGATTATTACTATAGACTCTTTTTTATTTTAAATTCATTTTCATTTATTATTTATTCAAATAAAAATGTTTATAATCATAATCTTAGTCAGAAGTTTTCATTTTAAACAAAAATTAACTTGTTGAACACAAACGATCATTTTCTTGAAAAATAAGCATATTTTGAATTATAAAATAAATATTATATTACTTAATCCGAATATTAAGAAAATATTATTTTCTTTCTTTATTGATTTAATTAAAAATAAAATTTTGTTATAAAAATATAATATAAGTTTTGTATTTACTTTTTTAAATAATTAGATAAAATTTATTATTGTTACTAGTTAATATTAATAACTTTAATAATAATTATGATTATTACTTGAGATTTAAAAAAATGTAAATACGAAGAATATATTATAGTTTCATAACAGAACTTTATTTACAACTAAATTGATAAATGAGGAAAATAATATTACCTTAATATTTACATTAAGTGTATCGGTGCATGCTAAAAAAGGCCCTAAGTTTATTTTTAAAAAATTTTAAGTAAATTAGAATTTAATGAATTAAAAATTTAAATTATTAACCTTTTTTTATGAATTCTACGAAAAGAGACTTTAGTCCTGGATTTGTAAAAAAGGTTAATAATGTAAGTTCTTAATTCATTTTATTAGAATTTATTTCTAAATTTTTTAGAATGGACTCAGGGCTCTGTTTGCATCTACTGATTTAAGTAACTTGCATATGTATTCACCTATCTAATCTTAATATTATTTATATTGCTGACTTTTAAATGGAAATAAAGCTTTTATTTGTAATCTATAAATCAAAAGCTTTAGTTTAAGACATAAATTAGCTTGTAGAATGCTGATAATGTCTTGCTCACTTATTACGTTTCATAAATAATAAAATTTTTTAAAGAGGTATAAGTGCATTTTTGCTTAACTGTTTACATTACAACTTACTTTTACATATTTTATTCATATATATTTGCATATACATATTTAAATGATTTTTGTTTAGCTATTAAAATAAAAATAAATATTAGTATCCAGATCATAAAAGTGAAAATTAAGAAATTGAAATGTCTTGTCTGACCTAACTTGTCTCTATTCACTGTTATTAACTTTTTAGGTTTTTTACTCAATTTTCCTAATGAAATATATATTTATAATATATATGAAATATAAAATATATAATAAGATTACTTATATCTATATTATTAACTAACGTTATTTTTTTAATAATAAAATAAATAATTTGATTATTTCTTATAATTATTATATTTTCTAAGTTTTACTGATGATAATCTATCGAATCTCGATGAACAAGAATTGAAAGAAGAAAAACGTGATTGTGTTTGTTCAAAATTTCCAAAACGTATGGTATTTTAAATAAAATTCACTTTTTATCTTTCTAGTAATGACTATAAATAAATACTTTTTTTTAGTTACATTAGAAGAGATAGAAAAAATTGATATGATTGTTTCCCTGTTAAAAAGTATTAATATTAGTCAGAGTGATCAAATAAAAAATTCGGCAAGCGGTAAAGGAACAAACCATAAAAAGAGACTTGTAAATATCGTTTATGCTACTAAATTCATAATAAAAAATGTATATGTATTTATTTGAAAACTTTTTTAGGTTCCACTTATAGAAGGATCGGATATTAAAGTTCTTGAATGGAAATTAGACTTTTTTAAAAGCTCTTTCAGGAAAAAGCCTAGAGAAATGATTCGGCGTCTAATGACCGAAATATTAGGAAGAGAGGTTTTAAAAAATTCGTCACCTACAGGAAAAAATGGTCGGTCTCCTATTCCTCAAAATGTTTATGAAGAAGTAGAGAGTAATTTTTTTTATATAAATTACATTCATATCTTTATTAATCCTTAAAATAATTTTAATAATGTCATCTTTTTTTGTTAATTTAGTTTTTGTTCGTTCTAACACAAAATTAAAATACAAACTGAATCATAATGAATACAGAAGATGTTTGACTGCGTTTTGTGCATCTTTACGAAATCCACAGCCATCAAAATCATCCAACCAGGAAAAAATTCAAGAAAAAAAAAGAGACAAGGAAATAAAAAATAATGAAGGACTTAAAACAAGCTCTAAGACCGAAGAAATAATTATACAAGAACAAAAAAAGCTCGAAAGAGAAGAGTGTGAGAGGAAAGAGCGAGAAAGAACAGATCAAATAAGAATGGAAATTGAAAAAGAAGAATGTGAAAGAATCAAACAAGAAAACCAAAGAGCTGCTGAGCAAGAAAGAAAAAAACGTGAAAAGGAAGAGAAAGACAAAGCTAAGACAATAGAAGCTATTGAAGAGAGAAAAAGAAATGAAAAAATACAAGCTTTAGTGCAAGAACAGCGTGAAAAAGAAAAGCATGAAAAAGAAGAACGTGAAAAAGAAAAACGTGAAAAAGAAAAACGCGAAAAAGAAGTTCGTGAAAAAGAAGGACAAGACATCACTGAACAAACAAAAGCTGTGGAACAAAAAGCAGAAGAGACAAATATAATTGAACATGCAGGAATGGATATAGAAAGTAAAGAACAAGAAAAAATCGAGCAAGAAAATGAGTTAAAAGCAACAGAATTAGAAAGAGAAGACTCTAATAAGAAACAAAAAGCTGTAGAACGAAAAGCAGAAGAGACAAATATAATTGAACATGCAGGAATGGATATAGAAAGTATAGAACAAGAAAAAATCGAGCAAGAAAATGAATTAAAAGCAACAGAACTAGAACTAGACTGTAGAACTTAAAACAGAAGAAAAAATAAGAATGGAAAAAATCAGAGCTGTAGTGCGAGGAAATCAAGAGCATGAAAAGGCAGAACTTGAAACAGAAAGAAAAGATGCAACTGAATCAACAAAAGCAACAGAAATAAAAATAGAACAATGTAAACCAATAGGAAACGATAGAAAAAAACAACAAAAAGCTGAACAAGTAAAAGAACAAGAAAGAAAAAAACAACAAGAAGATGAACGGAAAAAAATGGAAGCTGACAAAATAAATGAAAAAATGAACAAATTAAGAAATAATTTGGAAAAAGAATACGAAAAAAAATTAAAAGAGATGGAAAAAAAATATAAATTAAAAAAGACAAAAGAAAGCAAAAAAGAACAGTCCGATCAAGGAGACAAAAGAAAAATATGCGAAAAACGAGTCATAGAAAGGAAAGAAATAAAAAAATCAAGAGGCAAAAAAGAAATTAAACTTATTTTTACTGTAAATTTATGATTTATTGTAATGGTATTTTTGTTCAATGTTCAATAGAATAAAATAAATTAATCTCATAATCCCACAGAGGAAAAAATATTTCTTTCATAAAAAACAAGTGGTGAGCAATATCAATACTATATATTATATTGAATTATATATTAATTTACTTATACAATTTTAACGGCATGTCGGAGTCCCCCCCCCCCCTCTTAATAATATTTTCATTCAAAGTTTATAAACAAACGGTGCGTCAAATTAAGTTTTTTCGTCACAGTGAGAAAATTTGTAATATTAGTCCCGAGTGCGGACAAATCAATAAATTCCCCAAAATATTATACATTAAAAGTTATAAGCAAACTTTCGATGTACAGTATTATGCGGTTAGGTTTATCGAGCTTGATATCTAATTTTCATTCAAAGTTCATAAAAAAATAACAAGCTCAATCGAATTTTTATTTTAACAAAAATTAAATAAACACAAGGTAAGGATAAAAACCTTTTTCATCCTTACCTTGTGTACGAAGGTACGTAAACTATTTTACCCTTATCCAATATACCAACTACCTAATAACTCTTAATAGTTTCTTTACTTTATATTAAACACCCCATCATTTAAAGGTTGAATATATTTTAAACCTTAGAATGAACATATTTTTTAAACGTAAATTCAAACAAAGTTCTACAAAACTTATGCCAAATTTCATATAGATTTAGCTTTTCAAAAAATTGGATTTTAGGACTTATAATAAACTTTTGCGAAACATATATTATACGTTAAAATAAAAATATTTCTTATAAATTAAAAAATGAAGTCCTCAAAAACTTTCTCGAAACATATATTTAACGTATAAATAAAACCGATAAAACCATTTTCTTTGATATAAATTCATAAATAGTTTTTAAAAACCATAGTTAAATTTCTACTAAACTTGACTTCTTATTTTATAAAGTTTCGAATCGTCTCATTTCCCAAACGTGATTTAAACCTTGACTGAACAAAACCTTTTCGGAACTTATTCTAAATCTAAATTTTTTTACA